>CM071608.1:2580596-3780596 GCA_036365135.1 Miichthys miiuy
GTCAAGACTGACCAGTCAGACCAGTTAGTTAGAAAGGGAAACACCGTGGACACAGTGAATATGAAGCTTAAAGGGTGTCAGATTTACAGGGCTCTATTTACAGTATATAATATTCATAACTCTGTTTTTATTAATCACCAGAACTTAGGAGAGACTTTCATATACAAACACAGCAGGTACGCCATGTTGAACCACCATGTTTCTACAGTAGCCCAGAATGGACAAAATAAAACACAGGATTTAGATAGGTGTAGACAGCTGTTTCATGGCCAACATAATTTCTCCTTCACGCTAGGAAGGAAAGGGTGAGCAATCGGCAACTACACTGCTAGATACCACAAAATCCAGCACACTTCTTTACATTAAATTATATAATTGTACAACTCAATGATTTTCATGGGCATAATTAATGAAGTTTTAACTATATAAAGGAAGGATTAACAGATTATTTTTACTGAATAATTTATGCAGTTATTATAAGCTATTAATGGAAATTTGTAATTATTATTATTTTATTTATATATATTTTTCATAGTAATAGCTCCTGATACTGGCTTGCTATCTGCTAGTTTTTATATTTGGTCAACAGCCCCAAAGGTCTGCTTGGGTTGCCTCTGAAAGCAAACCCACTGATGGCAGTGATTCATAGAAGTGAATTGATTTCACTCCAAGGTTTCACTTTCATAAATCCTGTGTTGGCTTTCAAGACTTTGACTAAAGCAAACAGATGTGAAAATAGAACATCATGTCTTAATGGTTTCATGGTAAATAATGACATAATGGATGCTGATGATTATTGCTGTAACCAGTATCCCCACAGTAATAAATGGAGTGCATTATGTGCAAAGTATTGAATTAAGAATTAGAAAATGCAGTTTAAGATCTGTTTCAGTGAAATATCTCCTTGCTGTTTTTTTTTGTTTTTTTTTTAAGCGACAAATAAACGACAATACAGTTCACGAGAGAAAGGGAAGTCATTGTTCATCCAGAAACAGTCTGCTGCCTTTTAGAGCCTGGCACCTGCCATGTGACCCATAAATACAAATGCAACATAATTGCATGAATATTATTTTTCACGGGTGAGCCAAACAAATCAGTCTGTTTTTCATCTTCAAGGTTGTGCTCACCTCTGGGGAGAGGGGGTGCTAATGCAGCAGCACTTCCACCATTAGATCCGTTCCCTCAAATGGAAGCAAACATCGTTGTTGAGGAGAATGCAAATGCTGGGCATAAAGGTGGATCCATCAGTTTAATGATTGTGTTTACAGGACAGTTAGTGAATATCACGATGATGGTTGAAGCTACAGCTGCCTCTAATTGTGGGGCTGGGAGGCCGGCTGCTTGCTGGATGAGGATTAACTTCAATAGAACCCAATCAACTCCCTTTCCATCTATTCTTTCCACCCCTTTCTTCTTATTTTCCCACCCTCTCCCCTCCCTCCTTGTTCCCACTATTTCTGTCTTTTTCCCTTTTTTTAACATTGTTAAACATCCAATTTTTCTGTCCTCCCCTTCATTGCTCTCTTTCATGTCACTTTTTGTATGGCTATATTTTGCTGTGTTTGTGGAGCTCATGTTTATCGATCAACAGAGGCCGAGTTATGAAGAAGTAACTTCTTTGAATAGCTGCTGTATGACCTGATTCTGGCATTGTGTTTGTGTGTTTGTGCAGCAGCTTACAAGATATGTACAGCTGCTGCATCTGGGCAACAGTTTAAAGGAGCTTTCAGAATGGACAGACATGCGTGGGATCTCTGGAAGTGTTCTCATCTCTTGTAGACTAGTTAACCTTATTACTGTACAGGATTTATGTCTTTGGGCTATGACAGAAAGAGTCCCAATGTTTGGTTTTCACTCAGTCGCTAACCTGACAATTGGAGTCGAGTTTGGGTCAGATTGAGATCCAGATTCCAGTGGCTCTTAAGCAAGCGCAAAAAAGCAACATGGCTATTTTGATAAACGGGTGAGCAGGTGGGTGGGAGTCTTCAGGTAAGTGCTGGAAAATGTGTTTGGGGAAGTGAGAATGAATGGAACCAAACAGAGTTTCAGATTTCCCATGTCCCATATCATATATATGATTAAAATAAGGATGTTCATTCCAGATATTGTGGATATTTACAACCTTTCCATCTGCTAATTTATAGAGTGCACTCTCCCTATGATCAAAGACATTCATCACACCCAGAACTCTCCTTCTAATTGGTTTGGTTTTATTTGATTCTTAAAACATAAAACAATCCATGGCATTTTCAGCTCTTTGAATTGCAGACAGTGTTATCATTCAAGATGGATTGCAGGGAAGTGCCACTACAGTGAATAGCAAATTAGTCCAAATGGTTGTTGTGGCCCAAGATTATAGTTATTATTAGCTCTAAGATGAGCCTCTCCATCACTTATTGGAAAAGCTGCAGGAGTAGACCTAATGAGTGATATGATTCATTATGTACAGTAGAAGTAAATACAACAAAGGATGCCATGTCCCTTTCTTAATATTACATGATAACTGACAACAAAGTGAAGATTTGAGCACATAGTAATTGTGGTGACATGGAATGCACTGCATATTGCATTAATGTGTAACCAAAAAATTGGTTTCAAGATGGCGGCACGTGTGCATACTGCAGCTTCTCTCCCTCTCTGCCTGGTGCCCTGGCTGCTGAGGGAATTTACGGCTGTTATGATCGCCGCGGTGTACATTCCTCCGAACTCCAACAATAACAGCAGGAGTGAGACACCACATCAGTGAACAGAAGACAGCCCACCCAGATGCTCCCCTCATCTTGGCCGGGGATTTTAACCATGCTAACCCCAAGACTGTGTTTCCAAAACTACAACAGCACATAGACTTTCGGGGTAACAACACTCTGGATCATGTTTACACCTTCCAGAGAGGAGCTTACAAGGCTTTCCCCCTCACCCACCTCGGTGCCTCAGACCACATTACTGTCATGCTATTGCCAGCATACAGACCGCTGGTTAAAATCACCAAACCAGTTTGGAAAGAGGTGCGAGTGTGGCCAGAGGGGTCTGTAGAGGCAGTAAAGGACTGCTTTAACACCACAGACTGGGAGGTGTTCAAGCAAGCTGCCTCCCACAACTCCACTACCGACCTCCAGGAGTACACTGACACTGTCACTGCATACATCACCAAATGCATTGATGATGTAACTGTCCTCCAGACCGTCACTGTGACGCACAAAAACGTGGTGTACGTCCTTTTCCACGCTCACGTTCAGATGTATCAAAGGTGAAATGATCGTGGAAATGTGCGTGCCCGACGCCAACTTCATGGCTGGCGTGCCCCGTTTCTCGGCTATTGTAAACGTCGTACGCCAGCCATGACTGCTGGGACTGCGCGGGGGAACTCACAGATGTCTTCATAGACATCTTCAACACCTCGCTGTGTCAGCCGGTTGTCCCCACATGCCTCAAAGCCACCACCATCATCCCGGTACCGAAAAAGTCCTCACCCTCCAGCTTCAATGACTACTGTCCGGTTGCACTCACCCCCGTTCTTATGAAGTGCTTCGAACGGCTAGTCATGGAGCACATCAAGTCTGTGCTCCCCCCCTCCCTAGACCCCTTCCAGTTCGCATACCGGTCAAATCACTCGACCGAGTATGCCATCGCCACCGCCCTCCACCCAGCCCTCACACATCTGGACAATAAAGACTCTTATGTCAGAATGCTGTTCATTGACTTCAGTTCAGCATTCAACACAATCATCCCACAACAGATGATCATTAAACTTGACCGACCTGGACTGAACACCTCCCTGTGCAACTGGCTGCTGGACTTCCTGACAGGGAGACCAGGCAGTGCGGGTCGGCAGCAGCACATCCAGCACCATCACCTTGAGCAAGACTGGTGAGACAAACTACAGGAGTGAGGTGAGCCGTCTGACCTCATGGTGCGTGCACAACAATCTCTCCTGAATGTGGAGAAGACAAAGAGATTGTTGTGGACTTGAGGAGAGCGCACACCCAACACCCCCTCTGACCATCAACGGTGCTGCAGTGGAGAGGGTGAGCAGCAAGTTCCTGGGTGTGCACGTCTCAGAGGATCTCTCCTGGACCCCAACACCTCATCACTGGCTAAAAAGGCTGACCAACGCCTCCACTTCCTCCGCAAAATAAGGAGAGCTGGAGCCCGCCCTGCATCATGTGCACCTTCTACAGGGTGCGATCAAGAGCATCCTATCAAGCTGTATCATGGTGTGGTATGGTGCCTGCACTGCATCATTCAGCAGGACCCTTCAATGCATCGTGAGAGAGCAGCAGAGAGAATTATAGGCACCTCTAGAGCCATTAGAACCACCATGTTTCTGCAGTTGTTGGTGGACTCCATGGAAGAGGACCTGCAGTGTCTCTAGATATTAGAGAATGATTCTGAGGTAACAAAACATAATGATTATTATTTGCAGGTGATTATACACTAATGAAAACAGTTATGATATTATATTCAATTTCTGCCATATTTAATGCAGTAATTAGAGCCCCCTAAAATTGACACACTGGACCAACTAATCTAGAGATGCAACACTTCAGGCTCAGCTCTTGGATGACACTCTTATTCTGTTCTGTGTTGCCCTGTCTGTCCTCACTCTCTTGTCTTGACCTAATTGGATGCTTCTCACATTTGTTTTGTTGCTTCGTGTGAACACGCTCTCACCTTCCCAAGTAGTCCAAACAAAAAACAAAAACAGTTCAAGCTTCCTTCTCTTAAATACATTCTAAGCATTAACCAATCTCTTTCTCTATGATCTTAAATATTGATTTATAATCTTATAGACTACTTAAAGATGATTTTTTATTTATTTGTTTAGCTTCCTGTCATCAATAAAGCTTTGTGCTAGACAAAGGGCAGTGATCAAACGCACAAACAAGATCACGTAAATCCAGAGCTGTTTTCCTCCACTGACTGAAAGCACATCACAGTGGAACAAATGATATGTTGTCATGGTTCTGCTGCCTCTAAACAACAGTTCCTCCTCTGCACTGAGCCTGTGCTGTGAGATTTTCTGATTTGCAGGTGGAGATGAGGCAGTGGAGAGAAAACATGGCTGGATTACCTCATGTAGGAGTGAGCACCAGGGAGAGGGGAAAAAGGCCACATCCTCGAGCTGTGCTTCTCTGCCCATATAAATAATACATCTAGAATTCATAATGCATGATCAAAGTTATGCAAGTTATCCTGCCTGTCACTGCTCCTTACTGTTATTCATCTGGTTGGGTGAGGATGCTGTAAGCTTTTGCCTTACTTTAAAAATGCTTTACTGATTTTTTTTGGCAAATATGACAGGTGGAACCCCCAAGATCATGAAAAACATTACAAAACCCCTATCAGCATGCCATTTCACTAATACTCCAGTTAGATTATTATTAGTTTGATAATTAATACATCTAGTCACTTGGATGTATTTGCATACTCACGCACATAACAGGTTTTGCATGATGAAACCATTTCTCCTGCTACTGGCCCCATTAGAAGATCCTTTACTAAAACAACAAACCCACATTACTCATTCTGTACACAATGTATGCGTCTTCAGCAGTCTGAGTTAAATACATAGGTGGAGGGATAGTTACAGAAAGAGAGGATTTTATACTAAAAAGACTAACTTTGGAAGATGTAATTTGACTAATTGAGCCTTTTACTGACTTCAACTCATGCAGAAACCTTCATGGTTGGGAAATTAAGCCAGTGTGGAAGTGCCAAAAACTAATTCCTCAGTTTGTGAAACAAGCTGCAGAAGTGAGTCAATTTCCATAAGCGGCCGTATTAAAATGTCCAACTTCACAGCAGAAATAAACATGTTTACAGCCTGCTTCAGACAACAGTTTTTCTGTCTTTATAGTTCATTTCCTGACCATGACAACTGTGAGGGGTGATTTTGCCGATAGATGATTGGATCAGTAGTTACCAGCATGGATTGGAAGAAGGTGCATCATTTGGCGGTCGACATGGCGCATCGCAGGTGGAAGAACATGGCACATTGTTTTACAGCTTCTAAACAGCACTTCAGAAACACTCAGGCTCTATCCATTCTTTATACTGTCTTTGCTTCAGCTAAACTTGAACACTGGATTTTGTCCCCTATCAACTTGCATTGAAATTTGGGACAGCTATGGCTCAGTTTCCTTGCTCCTCCAGTCCAGACGATGTGTCCTTGAGCATGATACTGAATTTGAACCCTAAATAACTTCTGATGGCTGACGTCGGTGTTTAATGTATGAAGTATCAGTGTGAGCGCTTTGGATAGGAAGTGCTGTGCTGCTTCTGCTGGGCAGGTGGCATGGCAGCGTGTACCAACAGTGTGTGAACGCGTGTGTGTGAATGGGTGAATGTAATTGTTGGATAACGATAATAACATGTCATCTGAATACGTTACATTTTACAGCTCACTGTTTTTTTTACTTCAGCCTGCATTAAGAAATGCTGAGGTGACGCTGCCTGCACTGAGCCAAGAAGTTTTCTTGAACAACATATTTATTTGTTATAGTGTGATTGTCATTAGTATTACTTGAATTCATTCATTGAGTCCACTCAAAACTTCACGTGAGTCCTGTAGGGTTGAGTTGGATCATCAAAGTTTTAGGCAGCTCTGTTTTTGTGACTATTTCTTAAGATATTCGCATTTTTTTATAGAACATGAAGTCAACTAGAAGGGCAGCGGTAGAGTTCAGACCACTGCCAAGGCCAACTATCCCATCTTCTATGATATGCAAATCTGCAAGTACAAGTGCTATATATGTCTGTATTACAGCTGACCTACTTTGCAATGTTAACAGAAGTGAAAAATAATTCATGTATCCTCCGTGTGATTGCGATCCACTTTAATGGGCTCTTTCTAAATCCTTCCACAAAGTTTCATGAAAATCAGACCAGTACTTCTTTTTATGTAACCCTGCTGACAGATATCTGAAACTTTGTTAGAGGTAATAAAGGGTGACTGTAGTGGAGTCACATATGACTATCTTATTTCAATGGCAAAATATTCCTCGTTTCATGAAGTATCGGTCTTAAAGACTGGATATTGAGCTAAGATTGAGTGTCCATGACTTGTCAACACACAGGTTTGTGCAGTGTTCTGTTCAGTTCTTTCATGTTTTTATTTTCCTCTAAAAATGATTTTGAGCTGTAGCTTGTTCTCACTGAGCCTCTGACTTCTTGTTGTGGTGTTTTTTCTATTATTGTGAAACAATTTGTCCATCCTAAAGCCCCTGGAGACTTTACCTGTGATTAAGGGCCTTACAAAAACTCTTAATTTCCAAATCATTCTGTTATTGAGGTTGCCAAGTGCTTCAGCCCAAGACCTATTAAAAAGTTGTTGGTCTAAGTTTAATTAAAGTGATCGCAGAGGGGACCTGAGGCAAACTTTTTCTCCTTTTGTCCAGTCTATATTTACAGTAATGCTGCACCATGCAGTATTACATACTATTTCTTTGCCCTATTGATTTCAGTGGAACAAACAAGAGTTTTTTTGTTTTTTTTGTTTTGTGTTTTTTTGTTTTTTTTTTCTGAGCTGTATCCTGAGGAAGGATTACAGATGAGGCGCCTTGATGGCTTTGGCGTGTTTTCATTCAGCCCACAGCCGGCGGCAGACCAAGCTTGTTGCTGCAGTAACGGATTATGAAAAAGTGATTTACACATGGATTTCCCATTTTTAGTAGCTTTTCTTGTAACTCCGCTGTTGGCTAATAGAACAAACAGTGTTTGTTGTCCCTGTAGCACAGCACCTGCCACCCAGTAGATCATACAGCATCACTCTCTGTGCACTCTACAGTCCTGGAAGATTATGGGTATAAGAAGTGTTTTTACAGGGGTGTGTGCGTAGCACCTGAAACAGATTCTGAAATGATTCCACAGTATTTTGCCTCAAGGGGCTTTACAGTCTGTACACTATACGACACCCTCTATGTTTAGACCCTTGATTCGAGTAATGAAAAACTCAACAAAACCCTCTAACGGGGAATAAAATGGAAGAAACCACAGGAGGGAGGAAGGGCCCCTTTTAAAGGACGGACAGACATGTGTGTACATAACAACCAACACAGTAAAATGAAAAATATGTGTCCAGGAGGACATCAAGGAATTTCTATGTGCCCCCAGACACATGGGACCTAAACCACATGCCCTCTTCTCCACCATGGAGACCTGGAAACAGACTTAAACCACAACATTCACTCAGACAGGACAAAGGAAACAAACACAAAGAGGGAGAGAGAGAACACAGGGGAGGGTCAGTCTCCTGGAGGATGGAGATCCGGATCCATATACATCTGGAATGAGCCGACAACAGCCAGAGAGGTCCTCAAAAGTCCAGAGCAGAGATGACGTGATTGAAAAGAGAGGAGCAGCTTGGATGCTCATGTGATTGTGAGAGAACAAACAAGCAGGGGTTTAGAGGTTTTACAGTATTCTCCTCAGCGGGCCAGCACTGACTATAAGAAGGTTTCATTCATTGATGGTAAGACCAACCCGCTGGAAGGATAATGGCTTGTTTGTTTCGTTTGTTTGTTTAGATCTCCATTAGCTTCTGTAACATCAGTCATCACTCTCCCTGGGGTCCACAAAATGTATTTACAATATTCAATGAAAACAGAAATACAGAACATCTGACATCCATATGAGACACAACAAAACCTGTACAGTACAATAGATAGTTCTACATCATTTTATTGCCTCTAATTAACAAATAAATGAGGCTAGTATGGAAGAATTATCCTATCTTTATTCCAGAGCGTACATTTTCAGTTTGAGAGCATGATTTCTCCTTCTCGTGCTCAGATTTATTGTCCTCATGCTCAGATTTTGTGCTCGCACTCAGATTTCTGCTGCTTTCGTTCAAAATGTGTGCTTGGACTCAAAACATCACATGCTTGTGCTCACATTTCTTTCAAACATTTCGCTCGCACTCAAATATGTCCTGTGTGCGCTCAGATCTAATGTGCTCGCGCTCAAATCTAATCTGCTCGCACTCAAAACATGTCCTGTGCGCTCTCAAATTTTTTCTGCTCGCGCTCAAAACAGCACGTCCTCTCAGGTTGAAGTGTCTTGCTGCAGTTCAGCAAGATTCTAGAGTTCTACTGGGGTCTAATCAGTTAAGGAGATCAGACAGGTATGAAGGGATATGCCCATTTATTTTACCCTAAGTCATCAGAAGCTGTGTCCCTAATGACAGCAGCATACCTCAACCTATTAGAGGTCTAAATCAAGCAATTTGAATTTAAAAAAGATCATTAGAAACATGAACTGAAATGTGTTAATCGACAATTCAGAGTATAACAGAACAGAAATTTTAAAGTGGGAGTAAAGAACATTACGTTTAGACAAGTTCAAGTACTTTATTGTCACATGCAACATGCAACAATTACAGCGAAACATTGGCATTGGCATTGAAATTCTTTCTCATGGTTCTTCCAACAAAGCTCAAACAGACAGTGTATATAGTGGTTTACAATAGTGGTTTAAAGCTAAAGTACAATCATATCAGTGAGGTAAGAGTAAAGTGTTCCAGTTATGGAGTTGTAGCTGGCTAAATGTGAACTTTTAATACTGTTTGCTCCAGTGACCTTTTAGTCCATGACACTGTTTCAGATTTGGCATATTTTCTTGCATGTGTGTTTATGGGATGATGGAATCATATGAAACCATCTGCACGTGTTGTAAATTGTCTTCTTTACAATCACTAATAATGATTTTTGAGATTATATCTTCCATTGAAGAAAAGGCAACACCCTTCCATAAAGGGTCTCTCTGCAGTCACAGGTGGGTCTTAGACACCATAGTCTGGTCATGCTCCATTAGTCCACCGAGGGCCTCAATCTGTGTAATCTGGTCATGGTGTGTAAAGTCTGTGTGGTTCTCCCTCAGTGGAATTCAGGATTATGTCTGTAAATCTCCTGTGTTGGGGCTCACAGGCGGATAAACACCTGTGACTTTCCCTTTTCACCGCTCTCCCCTGAACTGCTCGGCCCTGTGTTTACTGGGCCAATAATCTCCAGTAGCACGCAGGCCGAGAAAGACAACAGCTTAACCCCTTTTATTTTTTCAACACGGGGAAGACATGGATTTGTCTTCTGATTCAGCATCATATTACACATGGTGTGATTTTTCATTTCTCTCTGATCTTCCCCACTCGTTCATCCCTTACAGCAGTGTGAGGACTTAGCTATGTGCTTCTTCTCCTCTTCCATGGTGCTGCCATTGTTTTGTTACACGCTAAGCTTGGCTACACCTCGTGAATTTTACATATGATTTAAGACACCATCACAGATTCTCAGGATATGTTTCAGCTCATATGACCCTGGCCTAATCCCTCCTACAGAAAACAGCTGCTCCTTCCCCTCATTAGTATGGCAACACTAACCTACCGTGTCCTCATATTTCTCTCTGGGAAAACCAATTCAAAAAAAAGCACAGCATTTTTTTCTTTTTGTAGTTCTTTCTAAATACATGAAAATGCCCCTTATTTTGAAAGTCCAGCTGCCATGCTAAGAAGAAATGTTTCAGCTTTCTGCTTACCATATCCCCAAACCTGAAACTAAACCAGAATCCATTTTCAAGGAGTCAAGTTAAATAAATCTCTACATAAATCTCTGAAAAACACAACCCAACAATCACTTAAACTTTTGGCCAGTATCCAGTTTTTATGACAGAAGGCCTTTAGCATTGCCTTCAAGTGTGGCTATTTTGAAGTGATATTAACACTTTGAAACATGGTTGGTTAACAATACAAGGCAAGGGGCTATGTCAGTGTGTGTGTGTTTAATTATGTCAGAACTAGAGAGTATTTCTTCATTGAAAGAACAGCAAAGAATGACACTGAAGGCTTAACTGGATGAAAAGGTTCTTTTGCTCTTCTCGCAATTGGCTTTAGTAAGCTTGGACCATGTTATATAAGTATTCCTTTTTTGAAAATATAACTTCCAAACAGTTTCCATCAACGACTTCCCACATAGTTCTGTGCAACAAACCACACACAGCTACTGTCATCACTATTTGTGGGTACAACAACGTGGAACACAATGGATGCTTTTGAGGAAAGTTTTAAAGTCTAAAAGTTTGTGGCGTTGCCTCCACTTGTACGCTTCATCACATCCTCATCAGATGGCAGGCTTCTGGGGCTGTCTTTGAGGTTGGACAACTTTGTTTGGAGAGAGTTTGAGCCTAAAAAACAATCACTGCCTTTTCACACTATCATGAGTAACACCCGAAATGCTGTTTATGTTGCATTAGCACATTACCGTGCAGTATCCAGATCACCACATAACCATTCATACATCTGTTCCATACACAGTTGGAAATTTAAGTATTCTTAACAAACCAGTGATTGAGAAGCACATTTTTTTTTTTACTTTTTATTTATTTTACTGTTATTTAACTAGAGAAGTCCATTAAGAACTAATTCTTATTTACAGTGATGACAGGCAGTGACAGGAGGCAAACTGATACAAGACATTAAGAAAGATACATACAGTGCAAGAAAACAATATTCGACCAAATGAAAGCATAATTAATAAAGTATACACAACAACAGAACTATATACTGTGTCCCAGAGATGCAAATTCAAAAGCAGGTGGTCTTTCGAAATGTAGTCCAGTCACTAGGAGTGACAAACTGGAATAAGTACAGACTGAAGGCAGTCAAACTGGACTTTTTTTTTTTTTAGATATGAACTTTTATTTAATTAGCAATTAGCTTCAACAGCAAAACAGCAGACCTTGAAAATTGTCCTTTAAATTTTGGAAACTGTCAATGAACTCAATGAGCCACCCAAAGCATTTCTGGCGATTTGATGTGCCAACTCACTGTCTGAAGTGATGCACATACTCAGGGGCTGAAGGGTTTGTGTCAGAGTCTGGTGGCAAACCAGCTACCAGGTCCACTGGCTCAATCACTTCGTGGCTGAACATCATGAAGTTCAAATCGTGAGATGAGAGACTGCTGTTCCATAATTTTGACCAAGACATGGCTAAACTCCTCCATTCCAAATGACGCCGTTACTATGGAGGGGCTAACAACATTCTGGTCAGACTGGAGCTGCGCTCTCAGTGGTAAAATCTGGGGTGGTGGTGTTTGCATCTACAGGAACAACAGCTGTTGTAATAATGCCAAGGTGGTCTCAAATCATTGCTCTCCGGACATTGAGTTTTTCACCATAAAATGTAGACCCTCATGATCCCCTATGCTGTCATAGCCTACAGAGCAACAAAACACAGTGCAACTGGTTTCACTCCGAACTTCATGATGTTCAGCCAGGAAGTGATTGAGCCAGTGGACCTGGTAGCTGGTTTGGCATTAAAGGCCCCAAACCAGACAGAGATGCAGCTGGTCAGTATGCTCTCTATTGTCCCTCTGTAGAAAGTGGTGAGGATGGGAGTGCATCTGATGCTGCTGTGCTCTCTTCACGAAAGCAGAGGTCTGAAGGGACCAGGTCAGAGTGTCTGTGATCTGCACCCCCAGGAATTTGCTTACTTCTGACCAGCTCCACTGCAGCATCGTTGATGACGAGGGGGGTGTGACTTGGCTGATTTTTCCTGAAGTCAACGACAATCTCTTTTGCTGACATTCAGGATTAGATTGTTCGTGTCACACCAGTCCACCAGGTGTTTCACCTCCTCTCTGTAGGCCAGTTCGTTATTATCCTTGATGAGGCCCACCACTGTCGTGTCATCTGCATACTGAATGATGTGGTTCGTACTGAACCTGGCACGGCAGTTATGGGAAATCAGGGTGAAGAGCAGTGGGCTCAGGATGCAGCCCTGGGGGGAGCTGGTGCTGAGGGAGATGATGCTGGAGGTGTTTCTGTCAACTTGCACAGACTGGGGTCTGTCTGTGAGGAAATCCAGCAGCCAGTTACACAGGGGGGTATTGAGTCTAAGGGGGGCAGTTTGCTCACCAGGTGCTGGGGAATGATTGTGTTGAATGCTGAGCTGAAGTCCAGAAAGAGCATTCGCTTCTCAGGTGTTCGCTCAGGTGTGTAGTTCTGTTCAGTGCAGGTCAGAGTTGAGATGATGTGGTCGACATGATGCGTGTCGTTGAGGATGAGACTGTGGGTTTTATAGGGACTGGTATGATGGTGGCAGTCTTGAAACAGGATGGGACGACAGCATGGGTCAGCGAGGTGTTGAATAGGTCCGTGAGGATGTGAGCCAGCTGGTCAGCACAGTCTTTGAGCACCCGTCCCGGTATGTTATCAGGGCCCGCTGCTTTACGTGCATTGACCTTTCTCAGCGTCCTCCGGACATCAGCTGTCTCAAGTCTGAGTGCCTGTTCATTTGGGAGAGGTGTGGATTTACTTGCAGGACTGTTGTTGAGTGCTTCAACCCGACCAAAGTACTCACTGAGTTCATTGAGGAAGTCTGTGTTGTCTTCGCAGGGTAAGTGGCCATTCAGACAGGAACAGGGAAACATCTACGAACAATCTAATCCTGAATGTCAACAAAACAAAAGAAATTGTTGTTGACTTCAGGAAAAATCAGCCAAGTCACACCCCCCTCCTCATCAACAATACCGCAGTGGAGCTAGTCAGCAGCACCAAATTCCTGGGGGTGCAGATCACAGACACTCTGACCTGGTCCCCACACACCTCTGCTCTCGTGAAGAGAGCACAGCAGCGTCTGCGTCAGATGAGAAGAGCAAACCTCCCCCCTCCCATCCTCACCACTTTCTACAGAGGGACAATAGAGAGCATATAAACCAGCTTCATCTCTGTCTGGTTTGGGGCCTGCAACGCCTCAGACTGGAAATGTGTAGAGAGAGTGGTGAGGACAGCAGAGAGAATCATCGGGACTGCACTGCCTTCCACTCACAACACTGCTCGCAGACGCTGCCTGCCAGGGCTCAGTTGATCACCAAAGACCTCTCCCAGCCCAACCATGGACTGTTCTCCCTGCTGCACTATGGTAAGAGGTTCAGCAGCATCAAAAGCAGAACAGCCAGATTCTACAGCAGCTTCATCCCCAACACCATAAGACAGTTACCCCTTTCCTATATTACACTAGTCACTTTACATTGATACTGTGAACTCTATTGCACTGATAATTCTTTTAACTCTATTTGTACTATTCATGTTGTCTATTTATAAGTCACATTTTTATTGTTTCTTTTTATATTTTATTCTATTTTATATTTCATATACTTTCATATTTATACTAATACCGTGTCTCTTGTTTTATTCTGAGCCTTTGCAACGAAATTTTGCTCAAATTTACATTGGAAATGTGCAGTTGGATGACAATAAACTCTGTCTAAGCCTAAGTCTTATGGCCAGAATCTTTTGCAGGGTGGCATTGGATCTTTTGACCTGGCCATCTTATTGAGGTTGGAAGAGTGTGGTGGGTGTTTTGTCAATACCGAACAATGTGCACATTTTTCTGGGACACCTCAGACTTGAAGTTGCAGCCTTGGTCACTGTGCAACATCTGTGGTGCTCCATAATGACACACCCACTGTGAGGTGAGCAGTTCAGTCACCGCAGTTTCAGCTTTCTCATTGGGTAGAGAGAAACCGCCACCCACTTGGTGAAATAGTACTCTATCGCGAGCACATATCTGTTGCGGCACTCTGTCTCACTTAAAACACGAGGCAGCACAATTAGATCTGTGCAGAACCTCCTTCCATGGTGTGGTGCCATCATACTGACCAGGAGAGACTAGGCGGAGACTCTTTCTCTGTGATCGTTGTCTATCTCACTCTCAGATGAAGGCTGGTAATGTGCACAGTGTAGCTGGCATGCACGTGACTTGGACCGCTCACATTTTGTAGGAGAGCCCTTTAACTGTGCAGTCTCATGTCAACATGTCTTTGCTTTAGTAAATGTCCATAATAAATGTATTAAGGTAGGTCACAGCAGGGGGTGTGCAGCCCTGGGCATGTGGAGCATGGAGGATGACGGTCAACAGGTGTGCTTTAGACAAAACTCCCCATGCCAGTCCCACAGTCTTGTACACAATAACTGTCCCACTCAATATTGAAGTTTGTGCTTGAAAACCGGTGCTTATGTGGTGTTTCAGCTTCTGGCTGCATTTTAACCAGCTTCTCTTCACTCAGAAAGGTGTTAAAATGTCCATATTTTTTCATTTCTTTTACCCACATAGTCTTTTTTTTATTTCTACTTCACCTTCATTCACTGCAGTCAGTGACATGAATGGGTTGGAGTAGCTTGTTACTTTTCTGAAGACCTTGTGGCGTCCAACTTCTGTCTAACTGTCCCGCTTTATTTCAGTGGTCTTGTGCTCACCACCACCGCTGCTGCTGTGTTCTGTCTGGCTGCCAGACCGTGGTTGGGCAGGGGAGATGCTGTCTCCTCGGCCGAAGTGCACATGTGTTTTGGGGGTTAACCCCATTCACTTTTCTACAGTAGTGAAATAAAACACACACAGGAGTTCCAGGTTGACTGTTGAGATGTCGTGGCCTTTATTTTGTCACACACTGTAGACTACACTGTACATTTATTGCTAACCTAGCTCCTACCACTAATCTGCTGCTCTGCCATCCGCACACATTCACTCACTCGCTTGTCTCTGCTGCTCGCCCACTCACACCTTACGCACACACTTTATGCATAATTGTATTCCCTAAGGGAATTACACCACTCTTGGTGAAATTATCCTCCTCCATTAAACCAGTCAGTGTTTACTGTAACCTAAGACTAGCTAGCTAACATAGACTGGCTGTTGTCTGCTAGATAGCACTGAAATGCAGTGCACCTCTTCTCCGTGGTTTTGCTGCTGTGATTTGATTTTGAATGAAATACATAGGAAATAGAGCATCAAGTGATTTGTTTATATCTAAGTGTTTTCAATTTTTCATAGATTGTACTGAACAAACCGCAACAATTGTCTGTGGAAGACATATTTTAATTGTGATCTTCTCCCTTCTCACAAACGTGTGTTGAATAAAAATGTGATACCAGAGATGCAGAAAGATGCAGGTAGCTCTCAGATGATAAAAACAGACTTCATGTTGAAAAGGGTTGTGATGCTTTAATGTTCCTTCACCACAGACAAATGTGGACTACAGAGAGTATCAAAGTCTTGAAGATGTCACCCTGCTGTAGCACTGTTCATTAAAACTGTTGATTGATCAACAGGATGTGACCCTCAAGATGCAAGCTGCAACCAGGGACACAGTCTCTGCCTCCCGTGTCCAGATCAGAGCCGCTCCCCACCATCCTTGATAATTAGGCAATTAATGAGATCTGGCATGTGTGTTGGTTATCTGGCCCCCAACCCAGCTGAGACACTGAGATGAACGTCCCATCTGAGTGCACCTATGTGTGAAAACATCAGTGTGATAATAGAGAAGCTGACACCGCCACACATACACACAAAGGAGACAAACACCACAGGCTACATTGTAATGATCTACAATAAGGACGAGTATTTTGTGAGTGTGTGTTGTCTGTGTGTTAGTATGTTTTCCTACCGTTCAGCCATTGTCCAGACGAAGGCAAAGAGCACATTTGATTTATTTTTTATGGATTGTGCTTTTTTTTTCTATTGTTGCCACCTTTGGGCAGGGAGGAGAAAGCTACAAGCTGAGCTCTGTGTAGCAGCAGAGACTGCCGTCATTATAATTTTTTTTTTCAGCTTCAGTCTCAAATGTTTTGAGCACATCATGAAAATTTTTAATAGTGTATGAGCTGGTCAGGGTCTGTGTGAGTTGGCTTCAGGAGACGGACGGTGGGGGATGACTAGAGAGGAACCAATTGGTGTCATACAGCAGGCAGTGGTCAGTACGTTTTTCACTGGTCAGCAGTGGGTCAGATAAAACACGTGTTTCAGAGGGATCTCTCCTCCACCAGACACACAACTCACACACAGCATCAGACATAAATACTTTAAATCTGGTCATATTCTATATTTTTCTTGTTGTCAACAAATCCCTTCAAACCACAATGTATCTATATAAAGTCACACACAAAGCATGAAACAGTACAGTAATAACAAATTCAAACTTTGTTGCTTCCTACAAAGCTATACTCGGTCAGTGTACATGTGAAGCCTGTGTAACAGTAAAACAGCTTTGGCAGTGTTCATGGTGCTGAAGATGTCTCCACACTCATTCAGACTATCTGAGCTCGCTGTCTCTCAAAAAAGCATCTCTGCTTCAGAACTCTGAGATCAGCATTACTCTGAACTACAAAGGTAGTCATTTTGAGTTTGAGTTAGTTTTAAATTTTACAGTGTAATAACTAAAATAAAAATCTATGTGGCTGTGGGACTCTAACTTTATCTAAACTGTGCCAATGACAAGAGAACTCAGTCCATCACGAGATGAGGCTCACAAAATCCCCTTTCAGTCGAGAGGCGTGAACCAGTGAAAGACGGCACAGTGTGGACTGGTATACAGTCGGGTGAAGACAACGTCCATGAAGCTGCAGGCCCACAGCGCATGCCAAGCGCAATATCAAAGATGCCCTCACCACTTTGCTGGGTTTGGCTGATGATGGCATGTTGAAGCACATCAGGACTGCAGCCAAAGATGACAAACATGGGATGTGACAGTTGATGAGCTATTATTGCTCTCATATATATTTGTGGCACACAAGGTGGGCTGTCTGTGCAGGATGGGCGTGGCTGACCTCCATTGATACACACCTGCAGCTCATCCACCCATCAGGCTCCTGCAGTATATATAACTCTGGTTCGTCCTTCCAGACTTCGCTATAGTACCTTCCAGCTCTAAGAATACCTCTTTGAAGAATCTTTTAGGACTAGTTTTTTGGATGCCAGCCTTGACTGTCATGTTTTCTGTTTAGCCCTGCCATGTTCAGCCTGCCTTTGTTTGCACTGTCATTGACCTCACCTCATAAACATGAATTGCATTAATATACACAAAAATTCAATCAGTCATTCAATTCTGTACATACATTTAGATACATGAAACAATTCTAGATAGTTTGCTAATCCAATTGAAATAGATATGATAGAAATAATAATATAGAATGAGATTTATAGGACTCATGATGTGTAACATGAATATTATTCAGACTATTTAGTCTGTCATCTGCTTATTCTTTTTCTTTCTTTGTTAAGGGGCTGAGACAATCCAGTTTGTTGTAGTTCTGTAGATTTTTTTTTGAACACATTAGTCCTTTGGCTGGGTGTCACAGTATGGCCCTTACCTTTCAATCTGATGTTACTGTTATGTGTGTTCTTACAGTTAACTGTTTAGTTGAATAGAAAAGTTTGAGTTAATGGTGCAGCTAAAAAATGTAGCCATACTTGTAATGTAACTATTATTCTAATTATTGTGGAAATGGAATATGTTATATATTATATCTGCATGTCTAGTGTATAATCACTTGAAAAGAAGAATCATTATGTTTTTGTTACCTTAATGAGCCTTTTATATCTACAGATGCCATGAGTCTTCTTCCTTGGAGTCCACCATGTTAAACAGCAATGTTGTAGCCCAGAATGGACAAACTAAATACTGGATCTGGCCACCATAGTTCCTCTTTGCGGCTAAGAAGGAGCAGGTGAGGTGGCTGCACCACTGGCCCTTTATTGACCCTGTACTACAGTGCAGTTTGCTGTACTGTATGAAAACAATACCGCAAAGCACAGAAAAATATACTTCACCTGCAGTGTACCACATGACAGCATTAAAGAAACAAACCTGGACTGTTGAAAAAAAGTAATTTTATGCCCTGCCTACGCGCTATAGTCATTTATTGAAGCAATATTTGCACTATGGACAAATAAGCAGCTAAATTATATTCATACTAATTTTGTTAACACATACATACAAATAATGTGCATAAATGATGCATAAGTAATAACTAATGCATAACGAAGTAATGCATGAATGAATGCAGGTTGTATCATGAATCCTGTTGTTCACCACTAACAAATGATCAAGTCACTATGAGATTCAAGTCAAGTTGAGTTAGCTGGATTCCAGTTGGATAAAAGTTAATTAAATGTATGTAAGTGTATACATGTTTATTACATGTTTGCATCCAATGAAAGCTTCATCTTTCCATGAGAACAGATACTGTGAATGAACAATATTGAACTGATGATCGATTATATGTTAACTATTCACATGAAGTGACTAGATTGTATTTAGTGGTGAGCATCAAGATTTATTTTACATCTTGCATCCATGTATTAAATCATCATGCATTAGTTATACATTACTTAAGTCGATGTAAAGTCAGAATAAATATGTGTGTGTGAGTTTGTCAGACCAAAGAAGAAAGTGTTATTAACCATCCAGCCAAATTAATTAAAAATATCGACAAGTTTATGAAATTAGGTGTCAAAATCAGGTAAAAATGAATGTGCTGAAGCCACGCCCACTAATGGGAGCAGTGGAGCAGCCATTTTGAAGCGACTGAAACATGTCAGATGAGTTCAGAAAATGACATAACTATCTCTGAAACACTCTGAGCGAGATGTCTCTGAGATCTCTCTATTTCAGCAACTATTTTACAGCATATTTAATGTGTTTTGAAAGAAATCTCAGAATTGCCATTACACCGACTTTATGTATATGATTTGTATGCAGTATGTAGTAGTATTAAGGCAGCATTAAAATGACTTTGCCACCTTTTTAATTATTTAAATGAGTCAGATGAACATTCTGTGTCATGAACAGTGACATTTAAGACTACTCTTACATATTTAGTGCACCCATAAATGGTGCAGTGATATTCACACATTGGCACGTAACGTCTGCTGCTTGAATTCAGTAAACGGCACACATATGCACTGATGGGGCGCTTCCGTCAGGATTACTGTGCTGCCAGACACACATGGAGTTAGCAGCCAAACGCTGAGGTCAAGCAGATAACGGGGTGCAGTGCTCTCCAGACCAGCAGAGAAGACAACTACATACAAATGTGTTTAATGTAATCTTTGGCTGCATCTCCTCACAGCTTCCTCTCCTCAGATCCGTGCCGCCTCGGGGGTCAGGGCAAGGAGGATGGCCGACCTAATCTGATTGGCTGCCATTCTGCTGAGTCATTGTGGCTAGTTTCGACTGCAGTCCTTGACAAAGGTCAGGGATTGGTTACGGAGCGACCTTGTCAAGTGCTGAGCCAGGTGGTTTTATGAGCGAGTTTCCAACCATGTGACAGTTCACAGCACTGAAAAGATGATTTTTAACTGTATTAGATGACCATGGAATACATTTTTTGAGTGTTTTATAGCTTTTTCTGAAATAATCAGATTAATATTGCAATGAATATAAATATATTCTAAAGACGCCATTATAAAAAGCACATTGTTTAGATTTGTATCATCAATTTCTAAAATGAATAATGAAATGAACAATAAATAAGAATGTTCCATACCCATGTGAGAGATACTAGTAGGACTGATATGAGCTCTTTTGTTGTTCATCATTTGTGTTAACAACTTAGGCTACAAGCTTATTATTAAGATTCATACACAAACAGGAGAGATCCCACTTTGGGCCCATTTGTTGTCTACCTTGACCTAATAATTTGCCCACATGCTGTCAGTGAAAGATAAAGAAGCCTCTAGTTCTTGAAAGTAATCGCTCATATGGGCTCCATTTTGCCCCCTTTGGAGCTCATATTAATAGACTCTATTTCATTGGCATGTTAAGATTTTTTTTGAATGTTGAAGGCATGTTTAAATAGTAAATGAATTAAACACATAAATAAATCTTAAGGGATCAACATTTAATTGTATATCCATCCATCCATTATCTGTAACGGCTTGTCCTCCTCAGGGTCATGGTGCAGCTGGAGCCTATCTCAGCTTAATTGTATATCATTTATATTATTATTATTTTGATAGATTAATGCTGCATTCACATGGATTCAGGCAGATGGCAAACCGGATATCACATAGCATGATACCGTCAGTGGTTATAGTTTACTGCACTGCCATTTAAAGGTAAAATATTTCACACTGCCACAGGATGTAGAATTAGGAGTTATGTAGCTCCAAACTATAAGAGAATAAGAAGGCTAATAATTAATTAGATAAAATAACACACACCAAATAATTTTATTTAATGTTATTTTATTCATTTTTCTTTGTAAACAGTAAAACTATGTATCAATAAAGCTATCACCATAGCAACATTTCATCGTGTGTTTAGTTTAGCCATCTTGCATTTTGTCGGGTGATTTGTTACCAACCTGGAGACATGGTTTGCCTACCGTCTAACATCTTCCTAAATCCATGTGAATGCAGTATGAGCCTCAGTATCAGCTGCTAAAATGGAGCACACAGCCCTGAGACACACAGTGTGACAGTAACAACAAACAGATATCATACTTTTGTTTTCCGCTTTGATATTATGATAATATAAACAATCAGAATAAAGAGGATCCTATGTGACGTGAGGATGATCACTCACATTTGCTCATTTTATCACTAATGATAAGGCCAAATATGTATGGACTTCATTTTGATTGGCATGCCAATACTAGATGCAAGAATATCTACTAAAATGTCTGAACACCAACACAGGTGTTTTCAGTCACTCTGGCTGATCAGTTCAGACAAGGTTGGAACTGACATTATGTTATATCATGTTTATGAATAAGGACGATGTCCATTTACTGCTCTTAGGCGCAAAGAAAAAAACTCACTGGAAAGTCAGAGAGATGCCAATCTAGCACAGACTGTATGCACCCACACGATCCTGAGAGGAGATCGAATCAGCCAAAGTAATTATAAAAACCTGTGTGAGTTTACCATGGGTGTGCATTGTCTGTAAGGAATGCCTCGGGCAAATTGGACATGCTTCTGCCCAATTGGGTGATCCAAATGAGGTCCAAACGCTAAGCCGATTACTAAGTCATGAGGGAACCCCATGGCCTTGTTGCCCACCTTGGCCAAATCAATAGTCCAGCTGGTGAGCAAGTATCTTTAGATCTTATTGGCATGAGCGTGCTGGGAACATTTCGAGTGGTTGTCCTCGGGTTGTAGGTGGAACCGTCAAAGGAAAGAAAGGAGCTTGACCAACCTGTATGTCTGCATATACACATTATATAGTGGCTGAACTTAATGAAGATGCTATAAGACATGCCTCTAATGGACACACCCCTGCTTAATGGGGTTATAAAAGGCCCCGCTTCCATCCCATTATTAAAATGGCCCACATGGGCATTTTGTCTGGCTGTATATTTTATAATCATCCTCTTCTAATAGCGCTCCACAGTTAGAAGACTTTAAGTGCTGCTGTCTCTCGTTCATGCGCTGACACTCAATAAAGAGGCAGAGGAGGTGAAAGTTGTGAATACTTTTTTTTAATTTTCTTTAAACTTGTGCATCAACTTCAAAGGGTAAACTGTGTGCACTCCATTTTGTTTTCACAACAAGTTCAAAATTAGTTAAGTGTTCATTATTTTTTTGTTTTAAATACATCTTTTTCCTTTTTAAAACCATTTACACACGATTGCTCAGCACTGGATTCTAGCAGTCTATCTGTAATCGGGGGTGTAGAATGATAAGCATCATCATCAGCAGTCTTTATCCCTTCCTGTGTTGTGTGTGTGTGTGCGCACACGCTATATATTTGCTCGCACCAGTATTATCATTACTCTGCTTTCATGTGAAGTAAAAATATCTTTCATTAAATATGATTCCTTTACATGATAAAAATAGTTTCTTTTTTCTTCTTCTCCAAAAACAACAACATTATGTCACTGATGCTTACCAGAATGCTCTGCACTGAACAGTAGTACTAATAGTACTAAGTGGTGTGAATCTGCTCCATGGAGGATGGGTGCACCCTGCACTCTCAGGTGTGTGTGTGTGTGTGTGTGTGTGTGTGTGTGTGTGTGTATGTGTGTGTGTGTCTGTGTGTGTGTGTGTGTGTGTGTGTGTGTGTACGTGTTTTGTCTATTGTCTAGGAAAGCCTCACTACCAGCCTGGAGTACCACCCATTTGCCACAGTTGACACTCCTCATGGTGTGTTTCGTGTTGATAAAAATCATTACAAAATTTTGATTCTCTTCGTACAAAAACACTTTTTCATAGAAATTGCATCTGCACAAGTAAATGTGGAGCTTTGCTGCCAAAGAAAGAAAAAGAAAGCCACAGGAGTACAAAATGAAACTGGAAACTTGACATGGAAATAAACCGTGTTTACCCATAACGAGTTGACATGAGGTGTATTTACGGCAGTAGTGAAAGTCCAGTCCGTAGAGATATAAATAAGGAGTTTTATAAATAAAACAATAAATACTTTGAATAAATAGTTTGTGTGGTGTGTGATTGCTGTGAATTTAGACTTAGTGAGCCGTGCCCACATCATTCCAAGGTTCCTCCTTATTGACATTAAGGGTGTGTACTTCCATAGAATCCTCTTTAAGTGAGTACTGGCTGATACGTGGACATAACAGTTCATTATATTGCCCCTACTCCTGCATTCTCTGCTTGTAATTCACCATATAATTTGTCTCTAAATCCCCACCCCACCCCTACATTAAAGACTAAAAGTGTTAGTACTCTGAAACACAAATAAATGATATCACTTATTGCCTGATGGATGATATACAATATCCATTTTTGATGTTGATCAATATCATATGTGACTAAGCAATGCCTCTCTATACATTTTGGGAGCAGCCAAGCTCACCGTTGTCTTCAAGGCTTTGAATTTATTTTAGTTGAGAGCCCATTCTGTCATTTTATACAAACTCCTCCTTTACAAACGTTTCTCCCTGTACCCCCAGATAGCATCTATATATTCGTTCATAATCTCTGAGATGCTTGTGATGCTGCTCGATCAGCCTCTTTTGAGCTGTGCGGTGAAAGACTGACTGTGCAGCAGCTAAAGATTATAGGTCCAATTTTTATTTTTATTTTTTCATGTTTTGAGGGACCGACTCTGTCCCACCTTAAATTTATTTCCCGACTCTCTCTCTCTCTCTCTCTCTCTGACTCCTGGGTTTTTGAAAATCCTGGCACCTGGAGTTTGCCGCCTTGCCAAGGTAAGGTAAGAGTAATGAGGTAACTCGCTGAAATTTCACCCAGGTTCAAGTTATTTCCACAGGAAATATTGTTGAATCTCTTATCCCTAGCTATTTATAAAGAAACAAGAATGACATTTTGTCAATATACTCCCTATAACCTGCTCTATGTTTGAAATAACCCAACTGTCAACCATTATAACCCCATTACATTCCCCTTACCATTTACCCCCACCCCTTTCCCCAGTGTCTCTGCACACCTCCTCACTGCAGGAGAGAGGGTGAAAAAGTGATTCAGATTCCCATTTTAGGCCATGGTCTCTTTCCCTGGCAGTCTGCGGTCGTTGAAGGTGTGCATGTTGATGACCTCCTCCGTTTTCACCATGACAGGAGGTTGGGGCTTGTGTTTGAGCCGGCGCTGGCACTTGAGGGAAACCCGCAGCTCGTCCACCATGGCACTGCAGAAGGACCTCTGCAGAGGGAGAAAGAAACAGCAGAACAGAATGGATTTCAGAGTGCTGTCCAAATGTTATGGGCAAGAGAAAAAGCCTGTTCTCCCTGTGGGCAACCTCGTTTTGTAGACCCCTCCCCCCCCACCCCCACCGATCACCACCCACCATCTCGGCTCTAGGCTGCCACAGGGGAAAATGGTAAAATACACTGTATAGTGCAGCAGGCTGGGAATGGAGGTAATGCTGGATGGAAAGAAGTAGGATGGAGGGAGGTGCAGGTCCATAGGCTGTGTAGTAGAGGGTAAAGTGTGAAGACATGGAATTACTCAACATGGTGTCAGAATACATCACGAGTGAATCTGTGGTTGTTTCTGCTCATGCAGGGATTTTTTATTCTCTTTCAAAGTTCCACACTTGTATACTTTCAAACTGCTGCACATTATCAATTGTAATGTCCAATAAAAGTCACATGATTTTTGTTATAAAGTGTTATTTACATATATGGGTGTATACAGTGTATGTGTATGTGTCTGCTTTTAGTTAGCATTTTGTGCTGTAAGGCATAAATGCCTTTGTGCAGCTTCTTCAACCTTCTTTTACAATCCATTTCTCCAGTTCTGCAAAACCCCAGATTACATTAAACCATACTACCATACTACATCGCTTTAGGGATGGCAATGAGGACAGACTAAGATAATGTATCCTAATAACTTTGGTCATCCTGATTTTTTTCCACCACACACTGTGATCAAATATATAAGCCTCAGCTGTACTTTGTGATTAGTGCTAATTAGCAAATGTAACATGCTAAACTGAGATGGTGAACATGCTATAAATTATACCTGCACAGTCTCAGCATGTTAGTATTGGCATTGTGAGCATATGCTGACACTAGAATTTAGCTGAAAGCACCACTGTACCTATGTGCAGCCTCACAGTCCCTCTAAAGGTTTGTCTTTTGCCAACAATTTATGATTCTTCCTTCCTATCCCGCCTGCATGTGACAACTACATTTAGGTAAGGCTTCAGTTAAATATAAGGGAAGACAAAAATGGTGATCCTAGTTACATTGCAAAAGAGCAAACAATGATGCACATCCTTTGACTGGATGTAAACTCCAGGCTCATAAAGGCACTGCCACAGCAATCCCTTCTTCAATTGAAGCGAAGCAAGATTCCTTGTTGCTGCTTACTCTCATTGTTGGACAGTAAATGGTAAATAGACTATACTTGCTTTGCGCCTTTGTAGTGTTCCGACCACTCATACACTACATACCTCATTCACCCATTCACACACATTCATACACTGATGGCATTGGCTGCCATACAATGCCGTGCCAACTGCTCTTCAGTTTTAGGAGCTAACCATTCATCACCATTCATACACATTAACAATGGGGTTCAGTATCTTGCCCAAGGACACTTCGACATGACTGACTGGAGGACTGGATTGGAGGAGCTGGAGACTGAACTGCCCATCATCTGATCTGTGCTCTACCTCCTGAGCCACAGCCGCCCACCCTGAACAGTGAATGCTGTAGGAGTGTACATGCGCCAATACTCCAACACTTCAAAAGGTTTAACTGATCAGGGACTGAACCTCGACTCCAGAACGTTCATTAGAAACTACTTTGACGATCATTGGTTATACGCCTGGTGGCCAAGAGTATTTCTCTTTATTGTTTAATGTGTAACAGTGCTGTCCTTGTAATACTGTATCTCCATATTTTTGCAAGTCCAATCTAGTCCACACCTAGTAGTTTTAGTTCAGTATGCAATGAAAAAAATGAGAGCCTCAAGGCGTTGGAGACTGGTTTATTCTTTTCCGGAAACAGGTCTTTGAACTGCTGTTTTCAATGTTGAGGATTATCTCTCAAGCCAAAGTTTTAAACTAAGATAGGGAGGTGTCCTAAACGTTCTCAGACCCATGACCTTTGACAACTCAGTGAAAATGTTCAGAACAAGTGAGTTTAGTGAAGACTGTTTTGTCAAATAATAATGTTTTGATGAGACCAGAAGCAAATTAGATATTAGTGATTACAAAATGAAGTAATCTTAAGTATCTGCAATTTAATATCTTGTCTTACTGAAGTGAGTGAACTGATCAAACCAAAAATATAAAAATCTGAACACAAAAGGTTGTTTGTCCAAGCTCTCTAGAATGACACATGAAAGTGTTTTCTGATGTGACGTCCCTATCAGCAGAACAGCTTCATTTTTTGTGCCCTCTAAAACTTACACGCACTAAAAATGAATGTTGATGTTGTATGATGTGACAACATTCCAGTTAACGTTAGGTAAAGTTCAGACAATATTGTCCTTAAGGTTTTTGCTGAAGGAACTCTCGTACTTCTTGGGGGGGCAAAAAAATCAGTAAAATCATACATCAGAGCACACTGTTTTGGATTACAGTAAATATAGCTGGTGAGTACTAATCAGTACGCTGAGGAGAAATCTCCATGCAGAATGTGATTGATGAATCACTTTGGAAAAATAAGCTAAATCTCCACTGGGGATAAGACACTTGTGTGTGTTTCAGCCCCACTTTGTAACTTAACTTGATCAGACAGCTGCGTTTCTACATATTTTCATTTAAATATTGCCTAGTGCAGCTTTATCCACATACTGTGATTATCATACTGTAGCTGAACATCTGGACACCATGCCAAACAATTTCACTGTATAGAGCCTGACTGGATATGAATTACATGAATACGTAATTAATGCAAGGATTCATGCATAATTGAATGATTAAATGTGTCCACAGACTGTGCGAGCCAGGAAAATTAATACTCAAAAGTAATGCTATATATATATATATATATATATATATATATATATATATATATATATATATATATATATACACTGACAAGGTCAAGATTTGACATTGACTTTGGCTAAACTGGTTCCCTAAAAATAATGTTAAATGATGCATTGGGCATTGGAGGCACTGGGTGAATTTCTTGTGGTCTGACCAAATGAAATGAATTGTTTAAATCAAACTGGAAAAAAACGCAATGCTGTTTCTGGAATCTTTGTAGAGTCATTGTTGCTGCTAGTGTTACATTTCACAGAATTTGTGCTAGCTTTAGTAAAAAAAAAAAAAAATCTGTCCGACAGTTCATTTATGGACATCCACCACTCTAGCATAGGGTGCTACATAAAGAGCATGCATGCACTGGCACTGTATGTTGGCAACAGACATGCCGTATGGGACAGTTGGATATGAACATAACTCTGGGGATCCTGGTGTTATTCATTTGACTGTGCATGAATTGTGAAAATTGCTGGCTGTAAAGAGGCCTTGACTTGCTCCTTCCTAAACAGCCTGCTCAGACTTTCAGTGTCAGGCTGTTTCTATTCATCAAGGCAGTAAATCCCAACCAACAGCTGTCAACAACATTCTCTCTCACATGATGAATGAGTAATACACTACAGTAGCTGTATTATTGAAATACACACATAATATTCCTCGGAAGAGGATTTTTTCTTCAAATGTTTTAAATTGATTTAATAAAATGACAGCCTTGGCTGAACATGTGGAATGTAACTCTTACGTTTTTCCATTAGACCAGCTCTAGTCACGCCGTGATGACGTGTTTCCAATACAGCAGCTGATAGCTGCTACAAGCCACACCGGGCCTGTTTGGCAACAGGGCTGACTGCGGCCAACCCATGACCGTCTGGTCACCAACCACAGCTAGCTGAAAAGGGCTGCAGGCCTGCGTGTTTGTGACTAGCACACCTCCAACACGTCATAAATGATAAACAACTTACACCCCAGTCATAGAGGACTGTGCAAAACAAAATCCATGCAGACAACCAACACAAACCTGGGAGGGATGTCCACATATGCGTAAACACAACCTCAGTGAGCATGTTGCGTTTTACAAGTGCATGGAGCATCATCACTTATTGATGTGCGTTATCAGACTGAACTTCTGTGTTGCTGTATGCCCAATTAAACTACTTCTTCACATTCTCTATTTTCTCATAAGCCGCTGTGGCATCTGCAAATACTGTGTGAAACAACACCAGCGGCTGGGAATGGAACAGTCGTGTTCCTTGAGACGCTACAAGCAAATGCCATCGTGTGTGTTCTCCCACCTAAAGGGAGTTTATTCTGATGAACAAAGTGTTTAGTAACATTTAAAAGCAATCATTAGCACTGCGGCCCCATGTATAGTTATCCTTATTATATTTATATGGAAGTGAGAAGGAGACACAGTGATTGTGATTTGTGTGTGAGCTCTTTCAGTGTGTACTCAAATCAATCAGAGGCTAACTCAGACACTTACCTAAAGGCCAGCCCTATCCCTGTTATTAATCTCTCTGTGACACTGATAATGCCATTCATAGATAACACATTGGCAGAAATACTGCTGAGAATGGACACATTTTTTGTAATGTCAACTGGTATTGATTTAGAGGAGATATTATAGCATTTTAACATCAGGAAATCTATACCACATTGATTCAGAGACATTAGTAGAATTGCAGTATACAAGTGTGACCACTCTGCTGCCATTGTCCTGCATGTTAAGCCAGCACTTCACACTAAACGGCTGACAACAATTGTGCTATTTTACCATCATGTATTTGGTCATATGAGAACGATACAAGTATAATTTTATTTGGGGTGACTTTATCATTGCAACACAGTGGAGGAAGTCACTGATGGCTAACTGTCCACCTATCACATTCCTCCATCATGTTTTTGAATCCATATTTTGTTATGTTTCTACAGTATCTTAGAACAGCTCTGGACATGGTAAGTTTTTCGTTTCTCTTTCCCACTTTGAAGAGGAAAGTGAGGTGAGGAGTTCTCAGTTGATTGGAACCGTTTTCCACAGAGGGAAGGTGGGAGGGGTCTTTCACAATTTTGGAATGTGTGGCCTTTTCTTCTGGATCAAGGATGCAGATCTCGGGCCACATGTGGCACCCAGGCCGCCAATTGAATAAACAACATTTAGAGACGTGTATGTGACTTTTTTTTTTTTTAATTCCTATATTAACTGTTCTTTTAGTTCTGTTTTTGGTCTCAACCAACTATGTTCACCAGCTAGTCTCTGACTGTGTCTGTCTGCTTTTTGCTGCTGAGCAGGTCGTGTACAGTGGGTTCATCAGAGCTTTTTTTTTTTTTTTAGCTGGAATCGGCTGCCTGGTTTTCAGCAGCAAGTTTGTAAGCCAGAAAACCAAAACAATAAGCTTAAAGAGAAGAGAAATTATTATAATTCTATAATAATTCCCATTTTACATTAAGTACTGTAATGTGATCCATTGTTAATATAATGGTTAGTGGAGCTTTAAGAGTAATAATGTTTATTTTGCAATGATGCGCATCATATCAAACACTTCATCAGCTGTTTGTGCAGGCATGTACTGTATCGTATAATACTACTACTGTACATGTCACATCTGTAACAAACACATGAAATGTCTACAAATATATCATTTCTCACGTTTCCCACAGTGCACATGCCAACTGTCTAAGGCACTCAGAAAAAGGCTATTCATGGCTATTGATTTCCCCCCCTTTAAAATGAAATGGCATGGCAGTTTCTTCACCAGTAACAGCCATATAGCTCCAGGCTTTGGGGAACACTGGGCCCACTCTGTTCACACTCAGGGGACACATTGCCATCATGGCTGCCTGCTGGTGGCATGTTGGATTGATGGCCACTGCTTAGGGTCATTGGATTACAGAGTTTTTATGACGCTCGACAATCAGCCATAGCTGTACCACCGCACGGCACTGTGGGACAGCTCAGAGGAAAGGCCTGCCTGCTCTGAGGAGAATGGAAAGGCTGTAAATCTAACGCTGAGAGCAAACATTGAAAGGAAAAAGGTGCATTTAGTCTGCGTGGTTATTTACACAGGCCTGATGGTACACATGAATAATGGTTAATAAAACTGTATATCATGAGGGCATTTTCTCTGAGATTATTGTTTTAATCTCATTCATATGGATTTTCTAGGTGCAGTAATCCCAAAGTAATCATAAAAAGATGATTATATAATACATATTTAGCAGGTCAATATGAATTGACTCAATACACCATCTGACTGAATGCACATATTATTATTACCTGTTGATAACTATCATTTAAAACATTCTGCATACTGTCAAATTTGCACATTCTTCCACTCTTTTTTCATTTCAATAACATATTGTACTTATATTTATGTCATTTTTTTCAAGTGTCTATTTATGCTTTTTATCATCATGTTTTGTACTTAATATGTTTGTTATGCACCAGTATACCATGGGAATTTCATATGTGAAAACGTGACTCTGATTCTGAATCTGATATAAAAGGAACACTGGTGGTTTATTCTACAGTTTTCAGCATTTGAAGGCCCCTCACCTGTGAGAGTGAACTAATGGGCTCCGTTTAGCTTGAATGGAGGAGGAACAGATGTGAAGCCATGATGCAGATGGGATGGGGCACGGCTGCGCTGTAATCCTCAGTTTACTCTGCGTCTCTGGCCCCTGGTGGGCAGTAAATGATTAGCTGCTTTGAGGGTTTGCCTAATCTGTGAGCTCCTCTGAGCTGTCATCCACATTTGGTGCAGTGCAGTCTGCATTCTGCTCTGTGCATGAACTGTGTCCTGAATTCTATGCCCGTGTGCATGTCAAACTGCATGCATAGTTTTTTGTGCATCAATGAGTGTGAAGAATAATTCAAACCCTTGAGAGATTTAGGCCATGTCCACACTGGAGGCCTTTGCCCTCCAAGTCCATTATTTCTGTCCTAAAACATCAGACATAAAAAATAAATAAATAAATAAATAGAACTTTATTTGTATTCCATTATTCACACAGACTATGAACCTTCCGTCCATGTTAAATAGTTTGAGATAGCTTGAGGAAGATATGAAATAAAATATATTTATGAATGAGACTGTTTAAAAGAGATATTCTCATGATTCAGTATCAGCTTGTGACTGTGTTTTTTTTTTTTGTTTAAACTTGAAAAAGGACTGCATGAAAAAGGGGCTTAAATTTGGGATGGAAGTCAAGAGTGTGTGTTTATGTTCATACCAGTTGGCTAAAAAGGGACGCGATAACGGGAGTGACATCTTGCAAGACGGCACATAACGTCTTGGATTCGCAGACGTGAAATTTTGTGAAATGTTTGGTCATGATCCAGACGACAGACGATCAACTGTTCGTGCCAATTTGCAAAAAGAGGGAGTGGCTTCTAAAAGGATTCATGTAACATGACCAAACATTGCAGAAAGTCACACACGAGGATGCAAGCTCATTCAGCTATAGCAAATCCATGCTGGGTGATTTCATCAGTGTATAATCACCTGAAAATAAGAATCATTGTATTCTTTTTTTTTTTGCTAGAATGAGACTTTTTTATCTACAGACACTGGGTCCTCTTCCACGAAGTCTGCCATGTTGAAATGCCATGTTTCTACAGTAGCCCAGAATGGTCAAATTAAACATCGGCTCTACCTAGAGATTTGAGCGTTTTTGTAGGTTTTGTAGCAGTGACAGATTCAGTTTGAGTAACACAAATCAAAGACTGCCATGCATCAAAGGACCGGCCCGGTTCAGATAAATGTCAGAATGAATGCAGCCTTAAGGTGTGTTCAATTTTACGGGTTTCATGGATTCAAGGATGTAAACTATGTTGATGTGGCATTCAGAGTAGCATGGCTGCCGCTGCACCTATGTCCACAATGTGACAGTTCACAGGTCATTCACAGAGACTTAAGTCTGGTTTGCGCTCGGCCTGTTCTTGTCACCTCATTAAGTAACGCATTGCTTAATTTACCGCTCAGAAGTTATCAGGAAATGGTTCACAACGTTTAACTTATGTCATGTGAGTTGTCGTTGGCCAATGTGCGTCCAGTTCCAATGCAGGAGAGCAGATTTGCTTTTCTCTTTTCATCAGCCATAGCTGCATCTTTGCCTAATATCAACTATACTGTAGACGCCTTGTGCAGATATTGTAGACAGCGTGTTGGCATTGGTGTAACCTCGGGTTTTGCCAGACCTTCTTGTCTGGTGAGAGATACACAGATTACCTTTTGAATTTATGTCAGGTCGATGCTAGCATGCTAACAGCTATAGTTTATTTGATTTACTGTAATTCTGTTTCTGCCTTAAAAGCAGCTCTGAGTCAAAAAACGCCAACCTGCCATGTAACTGAGACCATCCACCTGGATCACAGACTTTTCCTTTGAGCACCAACATTGATATGTGTGTATGTGTGTGTGTGCATCCATATGCATGCAGGCGTGTGTGTGTGTGTGTGTGTGTGTGTGTGTGTGTGTGCTTGGTTGATGAGATGGGTTCCTCACACACAGCTGGTGGTCCCTGCACCCCGAGTCAGGTTAGTCTGCGGCAGCCTCAGCAGCAGGCAGGAAGAGAGGAAAAAGCAGCAGGAGGAGGAGGAGCGGGAGGAGGAGGAGTGGGAGAAGGAAGCGGAGGAGGAGCTGAGGGAGGGAGGAAGGGGCAGGAGAGGACAGAAAGGAACAGGAGGTGGAGGAGAAGGAGGAGGAAGGGGACAACCATGGTAATCATGGAAAACTGACAGACTAGCATGGAGATGACAAAGAAATGTTCCATTAAAGGTCTATGAGGCATGTGAGTCAGTGGGAAATTATGGAGTCTAAAATCAGTTTTCTCAAAGATTTAACTCTGGTTAAATTAGCAAGAATGATTTTTCTAGTATATTTCAACAGGCACTGACGTCTTCTTTGGGAGAAAAACCAAACCAACTTTGCCTTGCCTTGACTGTGATGTTCATTGCAGGAATTATGAGAGCAGAGGTTAATATTTCCATCTCTCCAAAATCCATAGATGGTCAAACAAAAGTAATATTAAGTACTTACTGCACACTAGATTGTATGCATAAAAGAAACAGAAAAGAAAAACCTCACACTGACATACAGAGAAATCTAACTTGTTTGCCATCTTACTCCACAGTCAGCTGAGAGGATTGATACAAATGTCATACAGCAGCCAGAAACTGCTAGCTTAGCTCCTTTAAAAGGAAAAAAGTACAAATACAAGTACAAAGTATTGTATTTACATGTTGTATTTTGTTTAGTTTAATTGTTCAAAAATAGCAATTGAGACATTATCTTTGGAGTGTGGTTAGTTTTGGAAAACCCAGTAACCCAAAACTGGTTGGCTAGATTGCTGCTATCAAGAAACCAAAAATCTGCAAGCAGGACAAAACTGATCTCTGAGGGGTGGCATGTGAAGTCAATGCCAGTGAGAAAAATTTAATCTCAGCAAGTCCTTTAGTTATGATGTCTCTAAGCTTTGGTCTGTGGTTAAATCAGTTGCAACCCAAACTGCTTTGGCTTACACATGTTCTTTATTGGGTAAATATATAACTCGGGTATAACCTGAGCCTGGCTGAGCTGATGATACCAACAACAATGCTTTTGCCTTGGTTGCTAATTGAGTGTACCATTGCCTTCCATTGTTGTGAGTTTGGACTCATATTTGAACCCCAATGCAGGTTCAAACTTAACATTAAATTGAGAATTGTGACAATTATTCAAGCAACGTCCCAACAGACACCTTGAAACCTGAGCGCCAGGTTTGAGCTTTGCTGAAAATCTCTCTCTATTGAAGAACTACCTCTTGTAATTTGGGTAGTTACTGAGGAACATGGACTACACCTGGCATCTTGTCTAAATAGTGCTGTCTCAAACAGCTTGGCTGGAAAGCAGATTTCTTTGATGGAAGCTAGTTTTAACTGCTGTTTACAGTCTTTGTACTAAGCAAGGCTAAACAGTTCCCAGAACTAAAAATGAAACTGAACAATCTTCTTATCTGCATGTAGATTCGAGGCAAACAAGCATATTTCTCTAACTTTTGGAGAGCGGATATAAAATGAGTATGTCGCCATGTAGCAGTGATGATGGAATGTACTGAAAGAATGTAAAGGGAAGGTACTTGAGACAAAAGAAAATGAAGAAAAGAAGTCTCAGAGTCTTGGTCGGTGAATCAAAGGTCTATAGTTGTAAAGTTATCAAATGTTTATTAATACTTTTATTAAATTTTTAACAAGTGTATATTTTCTTCTGACAATGCTCTCATCTCGTGGTATTACAATCTGTTTAGTAAATGCAGTAAAAACACATACTGACATGTCTATTTAACCTTTAAAAACACTATTAACAGATCCTCTATTGTATATGAGGGCATATGGCTCATCCCATTATATAAATGACTAGCTGCTATTTTTGCTCCTTTCTAATGTTACAGAACAGAAGTAATTATAAAATGCAAATTGCAGGGTGTGCACTGTCAAGCATGTGAAACACAACAAAGAGATGCTTAGCACCACATTTTTCAACTTGACACTTTCAGCATCGTGGTGAGAAAACAACCCCATATTGTAAAGTAGGTGGTATTCAATTATATGAGAAGCCTAGAGCAATGAAACAAAATATATGGTTGATTTTCACACTGACACAAAATAGATGGTTAATTTTCACAAATTAGCCTGATACTAATTAGCACTGGACTGTGGGATGCACAAGCTACACATTACAGTGGATCTTCATCTTTTGAAATCAATATTTGGAAGGAATAAATCAAGCCGTGGTTTGGGTTGGAGTATATTGTTTTGTTTTTAATATCTCATATCAGTGAGTCTGAATCACAGCTGCCATTATTACTGTGCTTCCTTCCTGACCTGAGCTGTAGAAAAACAGTCCATAAATTTAGAATGCAACGTTTTATTTCAATGCACGTTAGACTTGATAATTGTTTTATAATACCTTTCTAAATGCATTCATCATTTGAAGTCAATAATGTATCCCAGAGTTTCCTCTTCTGTTAAATGTGTGGGGGATTTACTCAACCTTATTTCTATATGTTATAATAGAGGTTGCACGTCTTTAATGTCCGCATGACTTGCTAATGTACTCAATCAGTGCTAACACAAACAAGAGGGCTGTTTAGTTCTGAGTGTTTGCTAAACTGGAGCTCACTTTTCTAACATGGCCAGCGTGGCACCTATCATTTCTTTGTTGGAGGTGCCAAAAGTGGATAACATAGCTTTTAATCATGGATGTTGACATGGACATTTTAATTGGGAAGCAGCCAAAAACATTTTTAAAAAGCGTCCCAGTGTCCTTGGAGTTAAGTTGCGCACAATTAAGTGCCAATGCAGCAAGCAATGTGCCCTTTTATGTAGTGAAAAAGAAAGTAATGAGGTTGGAGTAGTCATGACTTCTCTGTAACCTCAACAAAGTGGTTTCATTGACTAACCTTAACTGCACCACAGATATCGTATGGAATTATGTTGTTGTCAATGGACATTAAAAATGATTTGGTCAATATCAACCTTGTGTCGAGTCATATGGTTGTGCAGAAGTTTGAGTCAGTGTTCCTTAAATTCACCAATCAGAACAAAACAGATCAAAACATGAGATGCAAATAAATAAACATCACTGAACTTTTTTTTACTGTCCAGTTTACACTGGTCACCTCCATTATATACATATGCCTCCACCTCGGAGACAGGCAAAGGAGACCTATCCTGAACCAAAGGCAAGAGGATCCTTCAAACTGCAAACTTCAGTTGTGTAACAAGGTATAGCTAACCTAACCCGTCTTCGAGCAGGTCCTGAGGATTCAACTTTAAGAATAGAAGTAGTGCATCATATGACCTGTAGGCTGATGGCCACTGCAGGTTTGGACATAGTCTACATCCAAGTAAAAAGTAACTGGACTACATAGACCACCAGCAGAATATGGAGATCTCCTTAAACAGAAATAAAACTTCCTTCAAATATCTGACAAAGAAGGTAATTCTTCTGGGTTTCAATGGAAAGTGTTGGTTCTCCATGATGGTCTAAATACTGTGTCAAATGTTTTCATTAGCGATAGGCCTTCAAAAACCAATATTAGTCAAACCCTATTATATTATAGTCCAGTGATCTTATATTGTCTAAATACTGATCAATCATGTATACAATCCCAAGCAAATGAGTGACAGTGTGTCAATTATTGCACTCTTTCCACGTGCAGAAATCAAAGGGATGTCTACAAAGCAGAGTGCAAAACATATGACAGGTGTGACATCTGTGCATGAAACAAGCATGTGGACGTTTGCCTTCAGGGCTTTCTGGCTTTCATTCTTCCAAAACTTAACCAAGTAGTCTGGGTGCCTAAGCCTAACCCTAATGTAGTGAGCCTTTCTGGCAGCAATCACTGAGGGTAAACTTCTCCAATGTGCATGAAATAAGAGTGCATGTAATTCATTGTCAATACAAGGTTTAAAGTAGGGTGGCAAGTTGTAATTTGAATGGAGAAACCTTGAGTATGTTAAAAAAAAAAAAAAAAAAAAAGTCTATCTGTTCATCTTTGTCTGTGTGGCGCCTGCTAGGTCTATTCATCACACCTGTCTTCACTGAGCTCGTTCTGAATAGATGAATAACCTTGTTTAGGGATTAATCTTGTAGTGAAGCGGTGCTGTTGTGGAGCTCACACTCACACTCTCTGTGGATGTCTTATCTTATTGCATATGCTCCAGTATAACCTGCCATACTCACTTATTACATTGTACAAACCTTCTATGAAGGTTCAGAAAACAGGCTATGGATGTATAATTTGTCATTTTATCATTAATTTCTAATTGTACAATATGTTTGTGTTGACTTGTTCTGTACACGTGACATCTATTGCACGTCTGTCCGTCCTGGGAGAGGGATCCCTCCTCTGTGGCTCTTCCTGAGGTTTCTTCCACCTTTTTTCCCTGTTAAAAGGGTTTTTTGTGGGCAAGTTTTTCCTCACTCGAACCGAGGGTCTAAGGACAGAGGGTGTCACTCCCTGTACAGATTGTAAAGCCCTCAGAGGCAAATGTACTTTGTGACTTTGGGCTATACAAATAAAATCTGATTTGATTTGAAGTCAATACATGATAGATTAAATTTCCTGGTAAAAGCACACTGAGTTTAGATATATTAGGTGAATACTTGTTGAATAAGGTAAAAAAGTAGTGAACTATCTATGAGCATATTAATGTGTCATCGCCAGTAGCAGTATTTAGATTTGGAACACTGATGCTAAAACAATTGCCTGCACCAACCTGAGGAAATACCAATAGTAGTACACACATGACAGTCAGTGGGGTGTTTTGTGAATCTAACACTCTCATCATGTACCCCAGTCAGTAAGGATACCAGGGATACAGATGTGAAACCTGTAATCCTGGTACCTACTTTCTGCAAGAATTTACATGCACATAATGTACCCCAGGCCATAAAGCTACTGTTGTACATAATGTACACCTGAGGCACTACGCATTGTACCCTTGGACTAGAAGGCACAACAGCACCTAACTGTCTAATTGCCAGGGGTTAATTATGTGGATCCTAGATGCATGTGATGTTCCTCAGTCTCATCAGGCCATCTAATGTACCCTGACAGCCTTATTGCCCAGGGTACATACCTCTAGCGGAAAGGCAGGACACCAAGCCTGCCAGCCTTGTTACATACAGCATCCTGTAGGCGTGAAATACACGGCCCTGCGAGGGTTACACAATGCAGGCAGCCTTACTGCCAGGATTACATTATCTCTCACAATATGGCAGAGCAGCAACTACATTACATGTATGCAGCAGCGTACTCGAGTGGATGAAAATCATTATGACTTTTAACTGACACTGTTCCTTTTAAATAGTTGGATTATGTTACCTGTTTCATTCAGAAATCTGTCTTGTTTGTTGATGTCATGCCTTGGATTGTAATGCTACATTTTCCTAATCTTTCTTAGCCTCTTCTCTGAATGTATAAATGGTATAACACAGTATGTCTTCCCTCTATGTGAGCATAAACGCAAATGCTCAATGTAAACATTGAGGTGACATTAAGTGCAAACCTTTGTGGTTCCTTCTACCAGGATTCTTATTCACTGATTCCACTTTCATAGCACAGGGATTTCTGTTTCTGCTCAACTTTTGATTTCTTATTTTCATTTTAAAGCTTTATCCAAACAATAACACCAACCCATAGGAATGATTTTACTTGTTTCATGTAAAGTAAACCATTCTCTAATTTTGTTATGGCACAGAACAGTACCCAGACCGCCCTACACTTAATACCACATCACATTTATTAGTGCTACACGTGTGATAAAATATCAAGATATCATTTATTTATTTATTTTGTAAGCTGATAGTGTATCTGGTATACTGCTTATCATTGCCTTGTTAATGTACCTGTTCCAGGGAGATGTTTGCTTGTTCATGGTCACTCATTGTTATAGAATGTCTGTATGTGAGGCATTGTGACTGCAAGTCATGGACACCTTTTAGCAGGTAAACATTACTGTGATAAAGTAACATTAGTAACCCTGGTTGCCATGGCCTTTACAATACAGAAGCATATTAATTTTTCACCACTGTGCTTTCAACCCATTTATTCACAGACACAGCCTTGTGTGTGTGTGTGTGTGTGTGTGTGTGTGTGTGTGGTTGTTGTGTGTGTGTGTGTGCTAAATCTGTATATTTGTGCATTTACACGTGTGTGTTAACATATTTGAGGGTTCTGAGTGCATTCACTTAACTGAATGACAGAACAGGGACGTCTGACTCATCATTACAGGGTCTGGGCCGAGCTAAAACACTGTACAATCAATACAATCAAATGTTAAAGGAAGTGGTTACTGAACTCTTCTAGGATAAGTACTGAATAGCGGAGGACTTGGTTAATGGATGGATGCTGTCTCTAGTCATTTAAAGTATTGGGACCAAATAAAATAGTGTTTATTTGGTAATTGCGTTCAAAGATTTTGAAAGGTACTTTTAACTGGATGTCAGCCTAATCAGTACACGATACTCAATATGCAGTATCTTCATAATTATTGATCAACTAAAAAAAAAAATAGACTAAAAAATATTATCCAAAAAGTTATTTTCACTTAAAGTTTTAGAAAAACATCATGTGAATTTTCTTTATTTACAATGTACATATTTTCCATGTGTTCTTTTCTGTCTCTACTGAAGAAACTTAATCTACCTTCCTCCATGATAAATTAATATTTTTTGGCATAATACCATCTGTTCAGTCCACAGCTTCAGGGCTTCTCCCTATTCCCTGTCAGCTCTTGTGATAACAACGGTGATAAAAAACTAACCTTCTATTAGTCACATTTTGTCCTGTCTTATGTATCATCTAGTAATAGCTGCAATGCAAAATGACATCTCATGCTGTCATTTTTTGGTACATATTAGCTTTGAGCTAATTGGCTGCTACAGTAAATCTCTTGAGTTACTCCAGGAAGCAGTTAGCCATCAACCAGAGTGATGCAGCATGTGATACTCAATTGCTTTAGTTTCTGTCCAACTTTTGCGTATAGAATAATTAATTACTGCTAAGTCATACAAACTATCCAAATAAATATCCTGTATCTTTCATGGTAAAACACACCACTGTAATTCAAATAAACACAAATCCATTGATAATTTCTTCTTATTATTATTGTTATTGCTGTTGTGTATGTAATCTATTTTTATGCAGTTAATTTTATGCAGTAAACTGCTGGATGTAGTCTAAAATAGAACTGTTGGAATGAGGACAGCAGTTTGGATATGATTTACAGATGCATTAAGATGATATAAGCTTTTAACAGTATAATCATATTTTATGTAGTATCCTACAACAAGTTAGTAAATGGCTCCAGGTTTTAAACAGGACTCATTTAAACTAAGCAGTACTAAAGGCTGATGCCTCAGGTATATATATTTATAGTGAAACTTGTATGTATGGACAGCTGGTTTCAGTATTTCTCCAAAGGTGCAGGCCATTATATCAGCAGCTATTCAGTGTCAGTGTTTGCCGGGAAGCTCCAGTCAAACACTTGTGTGTTGTGTTACTGCACTGATCTGGAGAGGTTATGTACAGGCTCAGAGTCACAGATATGAACAGTGAGAATAGTTACAGTATAAGCAGGATGGCAGTTTGCAGAGTGGAGATGGACAGCAGAAGTGGGGAGGATTGTGTTAGTGGATGTGGGTCATGCAGCAGAGCAAACCTCCTCTATACATGTGCCTGTGATGCAACTGTGTATTACTGCCAGAACTCCAGGTTTTTTTATTAAACTGCTCTTAGTGATTCCAATTCTTCAGGAATGTCAGGTGAAAAAAAAAAAAAGTAAATAAAAAAAAAAAAAACTTCAGTAGTTTTGGGAAGTTTTAGATCATGTTAAATTGCAATAGAAAAAAAAAAGTTTCTGGAGTTTTTCTTGAGGTCATTTGAGATGGTGGTTAAAGTCTAGCTTGGATCCATGGTGACAGCAGAATTCCTCACGTTTCTTATCTCGTTGTCGCCATTGGGCCTAAGTGAATAAATGCAAAAAAACCAACCCTTATCTTACTGCACATGATATAGCACTGTCATTATAGTGTGAGTTTCCGCAATTTGCAAACAAATCATTTAATTAAATTATATCTTAGAAATGATAAATATAAATATATGTAGCATATATTTTGTTTCATTTTGTTAGCATTTATAGATTTCTGTGTCTGTGCCAAAGACTGCCTTTCACAGCACGTGATTATGGAAAGAAGTCCTGCTATCATTGTTTTTACTAACAAAAGCTGAGATGGATGTCAGAGGTATTTCTTACCTTTTCAAGTTGTGCATTCTGTTTGGACTTGTAGAGGAACTCTCCCACGGCCACAAACACAGAGAGGACGAGTCCGGCAGCCAGGACGATGAAGATCCCTCCGATGTTCTGCACCCCGAGTGCGCTGGCCTCCTTACTCTCCTCCTCCGGACAGCCATTTCCTCTCCACCATTTCTCCTTCATCATGTGCAGCTTCCCTTCCTCTTGAAGCTGCAGGATGGCAATAGTGATCTTATCTCTGTACGGAGAGCCTGAAGGACCAAAGGACATGAGGTCAGCGTGATGCAACCCACAGAACTGAAAGAAAGAAAACACCTTTTAATGAATGTTGTGTCGTTGTTGAGTATTTTTGCATCAGCCCATATAAAATACTTTCAGAACTGTGTGAGCTGTGAAGATGCTTTTGATCCAGTCTTCTTCCTGATAGCACATGATTTGAGTTTGGATGAATCAGTCTTAATTATTGAGCAGGATAGGAGACATGTTCACCTTGGTTCAGTCAAGATAGTGACTCATAAATCAGAGCACTTGTTAGATAGAAGCCTTTATTGTAAGATGAGGAATATGGTTACCAAATTAAATTACCTAAAAAAGAAATAATATTTTAATATAGCTCTGTAAATGAAAAAAAAGGAAAATACCCAATGAAATAATGAGTACAAATTCGTGTAATTCCCAAAAGTATGCAACATGTGCAGGACAGCTAACCAGCAGACCATATGATGTAGCTAATTACTTTACCAAACTATTAAGATATTGGATGCAATTAGATGATGTCAATTCAACATGCAGCTTACATAACAATATTATGAGTGATCAAACACGTCGCTCTCTGATTGGATAGAGTTAATAAAGACACGGTTGACGAGATATTGCTCTGTCTTTCAGATGACTCATCTCCTGGTATAGATAACCTGGAGGGGAAGATTTTTAAAATTGCAGCTCGGGCCGCTGCCCAAACCAATATGTCATATTTCTAATACATGCATACTCAGTGGGGCCTCTCAGGCATTATGGAAAGACTCTAAATTCATACCTTTACCCAAATATAGAACATTTTACCGCCTCCAACTGGTTAGTATTCTCCCTGAGCTGAGTAAGATATGAATAGAAATGGACTACGTACAAAGGCACACTATGCTTATAGAACAGGGCACTCTACTGCTTTCACTTGAGTGAAGAGTTACCTCTCTGGTAGAACACATATGGTGTTACACTGTGGCAGTTTCTTTTTTTTTTAAATTTTTAATTTTAATTTTGCTTGGGCCCACTTTTATTTTCGATTTTTATAAATGACTAGTGTGAGTAGTGCTCGTTCAAAATGTGCCTGGAACCGGCCAATTGCTTGCAGCTTTCGCAAGAACTGCTAATCGAAACAACTTGACACACTGCACTTCCCCGGGACCTAAGCAATACACCTGCCATGACATATAATTGGAACAATGTAACATCTCTGTCCTTTAATGTACTGTAGCGAGTCAGTAGAGAGTGAGCTCTAACCAGGAATCCTCTCTCAGTACACTACATGGTGTGCACTTCTTGTGATAGTAATACACTACAAATATATATGACCTGTAGATCACAAGAGCTCACACTGATGTCATCACTCACCAGCAATACACCAGCCAGACAAACAGATTCATTCTCTTCTAGTGCATTTTAGTTTCGATTTGCCACATGTTAAAATGCAGATGTGGTTATGTATGCTGATGACTCTGTTTTGTTCTGTGCTTCACTGACATTAGTGGAACTGAGGAAGAATCTACATGTTGCATATCATTACTAATTGTGTGAGAATAAACAATTTAGGGGTAAAGAGTCAAAATAAATGTACTCTATTTTGGTAGTAGGAATGTTTGAATGAACCTTGAGCAGGCCACTAAAACTAAATTACTGGGTGTTAAATTAGATAATTGTCCTAGTCTGATCAGATTGATCACATTATTCCTATGATGAGAAAGGGCATTGTTATTTTAGGCATATGTTCTATCTTCTGCATCTGTTATTCATGCAAAATATTTGGACATTTGTAATAATGTCCAAATGTTTGTTTGTTTTTGTCTTAATACACATCAAGAGATTCTTATTGTTCTTCTTCTTCTTCTTCTTCTTCTTCTTATTATTATTATTATTATTATTATTATTATTATTATTATTATTATTATTATTATGTTGTTGTTGTGCATTTGTGATGATATTGTTTTTGTTATTATTATTCTTAAAACATTCTTATATCAACACCACTTAGTGTATTTGTATATCCAATGGTTTGATGGTTTCATGTATGTTATTCTTTTCTTATTAGTAGTTAAAGCTTCTCTGAAAGCATTAATTTAAACAACTGGTCTGCTTTGCTGTTAAAAGCCTGTTCCATTTCAGTGAGTGTTCAGTCCATGGTCCGTGGTCTACATTTTAGTATATTTCATTGCACATGTTTAACATCATAAAATATTCATGCTAATGTCTGGCATTACCATTTCATTGTCCCCACAGGCCCAAAGACACTAAACTAATAAACACAAAATACATCTATGGAGGATCATATTTCCACTCATTCCACCTGTACAGCTGTCTAATTAAAACCTGTTGCCATGGTTAATCTGTGCTAATGTTTTCACTCTGATCGGTTACCTTGGCGTAATAAGTTAACGTCCCTAAAGCGAGCCTTGAAATGTTCCCTCCTCCCAATGTGTGTCTGCAGAGCGCACAATGAATCCCTCCTGTCTTTTGTTTTCCAAGCAGCCCCTGCGCCTCCTTCTCCTCCCTTTCTCCACTCAGGTAAAAACACTTTCCCCAGCTCTGCTGATAGAAAGCAGTCACATGTTCAGATCCCTGATTAAACCTAAATGGTGAAGCCTTTGAAAGAAGAAGAAAAAAAAAAATCTGCGCAACTCCCACTCCCCAACCCTCCCTGTGGTACAGTCTACACACCGCAATCAGGATGTTAATGCAGCTTGAATTATTTAAAAAAAAATAATAACACCTATTATCACAAACACTTAGAATGAAGTCTCCCTGGAGCACAGGGAAGGAAAAACATGTTTAGATTAGAAAACATTATCAACTGGCTAGCTCTGTGATCAGTAGTTAGTATGCAGAGCTGGTTTAGCAGCAGTATTATGTAGTAGACCCAAAAGACCCTAAACAGTGACAATGATCAGCGCTGGAGCTGTGAGCTGCAGCCCTCATCCTCGTGGCAGTGTGGCTGCTAACACTCTTTAACATCTCTTCTGTCCTTCATCTCTACCCAAGGGCTTCTGGTATCCGACTCTTTATTCCAGAGCAAGCCGGCCAGCGTGTTTCAAAAGCATCTATCACCATGGTGATGGCGAATGTGAATTGCACTCCAGCACTAGTTATTCATTGCCATCTACAGTACATACCTTCCCTTCAGCTCCAGCAGTGGAACAACAAGCCAACGTGTGTCAGATAAATCACTCGCTACAACAAAGAAACAGGCAGCCTTGAAATTGGGCCAGCTTTGCCCCGATCAAAACAAATGGAAAGACCTCCGCTGTGATATCATGGACTAGATGAACGTGAGCACTGTGTCATACAGTCGAGACCTGTGCTGCACTGCACCAGCTGTGTTTTTGGCATTCACATGAGCATAAAATTGTTGGACAATCTGATGCCTTCTGATCCACTGAGTTGAAAAGAGAGCAACAGGGTTTCCTTCGTAAATGGGTTTTATATTAGAGCTGTAAAATCTACTGCACACCATCAGATCCTCCACCATTTTCATACAGAAAACCAGATGGCATTATGAGGCTGGCCTCAGCTGTGATACTTAAAGGCTCCACAGGCCTCTACACTCAGTTACAAATAACTGTGAAATTGATATGCTTGTTTAGTTCAATAAATCAATGCCCATCCCTTTCCTTATTCTTCTGCTCAGACTCTGATACATGCCTCCATTACATCCACACTCCATTACTGCAACAGCATTCTTTGTGGTGCTTCATCCAAAGTCCTTTCATAAACTCCCTCCTATCTCACAGGCCTCCTCCACCATGCTTGACCTCCTGCCCTCACCCATCCAGGACCAAAAAAAACACATCTGAGATGACAGGGCCATCTCCATTGCTGGAACTCTCTCCCCAAGCACATCCGGGATTGATCCGTGATCAGTCTGTTCAAGAGGTTACTTTTTTAATGTCTCATTCTATGTTATGCCTGTGTGTTTGTGTGTGCTTTTAGTTCACTAGGATAGTTTTGACTCATCTTCTAAAGCATTTGTAAAAAAAAGCTGTCTGTGAATATTATGTAAATTATGCACAGAAAATATTCCTATTATTACATCATTTCACTTTGCCATCATCATTTCATCATTTTAGTTTGTGTATATATCTTTAAACACCATGTTGGATCTATCTCTTGATAATGCATCAGGGGGTGGCCTTTGCTAAAATAATCTGTGGTCTTCTTGACTCATGATGTACAGGCCAGTGCCTGAAAATGTAGATTACTAGTTCTAATGACATTGCTTTGCAATGAAAAATATTTTGTCATATCTGGATGTAAAGGCTCCTCCAAAAGGGTTTATATCATAATCCCTGGTATTATTAATGTATTAAAATTGATATATGATCCAATCATAAAGGGGATACTGTCACGGGTACATGAGTTCCTCTTTCCATTGTTGTGCTTCTAGATGTTTTTTCCTCATGGTGGTGCAGTTTGCAGCACTTTTCCTGTGTGGAGTTTGCATGCTCTCAGTGTGTCTGCACGGGTTCTCTCTGGATTCTCGAGCTTCCTCCAACTGTTCAGAAAAGCAAGTTAATTGATCATTGCACATTGAATTGCACATGCATGTGAATGTGAGCATGACTGGTTTGTCTCTATGTGCCCTGTGATGAACTGGCGATGTGTCCAGGGTGTACCTCGCCTCTCACCTAAAGCCGGTTGCAATCCTGATAAGTTACAGGTAATGGATGGATTCTAGATAATTGATTTTGCTGCACTAAACATTGTAAAAAGTTATATACTAACTGAATGAATGAATTTGGCCTTGAAATGTTGGACTTTTTAATGTATTAAATAAGACATTTGAAGCAGATGACACAAATACAGGTCTTTAAATAAAAGATGCATGTTGTTTGTTTCAGTTCAGAAAAGGATTTCACTGATTATGACCTTGTTGTCGTGATAGAAACATCTTTCATGTCAATAATAACTCTGATTCCCATCATCAGATGTGATCTCAGACGGAAAAAGAAACTGAATTAGGACACTCAGCTAATGTGTGGATATAAATATGTTGCTGCACACTGATGTTAATAAACAAGGTGAGTTTCCTGGAAGTGACTTAAAATAAATCTCACAGGGACTGGAAATATAGTGATCTTTTTTTTTTTCTTCCTGTGTCTGGTTGGCTGAGAGATGGAGGAATGTGTTATCATTGTCACTGCTAAAGAGAATATGTTAATTTGTTAGCTGAAACGAGGCCTCTGCATGTGTGCCCATAAAAGAGGCGCTTAATCTTCCAATTCAGGGAAGAGTGGAGAGCGAAATGATACGCTGAATCCAGAAAAAGACACATAGATGTGATCTGCCAGATCAAAGGAGAGTAATAGCACAAAGATCCCTAATGTATTGTCTCTCAATGAGGAAAAAAAGACTAGAAATTCAAATGTGCTGCAATGCCTGAGACTGTGAACGCGTATTTTTATCCCACCAAGAGCAATTCTGCTCTCCTTTAATACATCGGGAGATTTGTTTTGCATGTTAAGACGAGGAACAAACACAAAGAACAGAAAATAAATACGTGTAAGTATTTAAAATGATTTCATTCTGGGGATTTTGATGAATTGGAAAGCATTCTAGATTCTGTGTTGTGAATATATTTGGCAGCTGTTCTTGATTTGGGTTTCTTTGTAACACTGAGTTCATACTTTCTTTAAAGGATGAAGCTAAGGCACTGTTTATGCCTGGCATCAGAATGCATTTCAAGTGACTGTGATCAGCTCTCACTTCCCTGATCTATTATATGCAAGTAAACATGTACTGTTTACTGATTTAATGATTTCAGTTTCCTATTTGCACTGACTTGCAGTGACTCATCCAGTTTGTTTTGTAGTGACTCTTCACCCCATATGAAAAAGACAGATGAAGATGTGTACTCTGTCTGCAGTCATCCATTTTGCCTGTTGTTGGGCGAGTACTCGCACGTTTGTCCAACTACCATGATGTGAGCAGTATGTTCTAAAGCAGACATGCCAAACTCAATTCGGCCCGCGAGATAATTTCATATGTCTATTATTAATAGACACGGCACAGTAAATACTCCCACCGCGCATACTACAAATCCCACAATGCGCTGCAACAGCTGCCACACAGGTCAAGATACTGTCATTGGTCAAGACCTGTGCATCACCCTTCCCCCCGCTGCTTCGGTTGTTTACTGACACACTGATCAGCGGATGAATGCCCCAGAAAATGGCCAAACAATGGCCCGTGACGTAGTCCCAGTCTTCAATCATAACCCACTGGATGATTTGAGTTTGACACCCTGTTCTAATGCATGTTGGTATACATGATATGGTTATTGTAAGGCAAAAAAAAAAGGCTATTTTCATGAATACAGACCAGTTGAGTTTTTCAAGTACTTTCAAAAAAGTTTTGATTACATTTCTATCTTTGCTATGTATTATTTGAGAAAGCTTTACGCCTACACAAATATCACTAAAATTAAATCTGCACCTTTTCATGTTTCTTATATGTCTCTGTCTCTTATATGCCCTGATCATTTCAGCACATGAATCAGTTTTTGTAATATAAATGAGGATTTGGCACCTTCAAATTAATAACTCTTGTACATATTTTATGCACCCAGTATTGCATGTGGAACTTTTTTTTTTATTATTTCATATACAGGACTCCATGTGAAGGTCATCTTCCAGAACTAAGTGATTTCAGACCATCAGTATCTTATCTTCGTTAGGGGGGTCATATACCTTTTGCTCATGGTGTGACTACACTACCCATAAAATAGTATTTATATTTAAACCTTTCAGTTCCCTCCTCTTTCTGTCGTCAGTCACTGGACCTCTTGTCCCCTCAAATAAACATGTCACTGTATCCGTTTGGAAACCATGGGAAGAAGGTCCTTCCAAAGAATTGATTTCCCTGCAGCATTTTCATTCGAGCTCTGTGCGAGCTCTCTGTCTAATATCCTTCCTCTGTCACACACACCCCACAGTGTGCTCGGGTGGTGATGAAAGTGGCAGGGAGTTAACGGTTGGGGGTTGGGTTGGGTGAGTCGCTGCAGGTCATGCCATTGGAGATTTTTTATCTCACAGGAATGCATTCGGGACCCTTTCGGTTTATGAGGCGAAGCCACACAGACCCGGCGGGCAGCAGCAGAGACGACACGAAGGACAGCAGCCTGCTGACAAGCGGCACAGACACTTCCCCCTTACCCTGTTTGATTAATGCAGCCTAATGAACCTAAATGAAGATTGATAGTCATCAAGGAGAGACACAAAGAGAGTGGAAGGATGAGGAATAATGCAGCGCCTCCTGAGACTACAGTGAGGGCAGAGGGGGAAACGGTGGCTACACAAGCTGCCTGTACAAAATTGGCAAATAAAACCAGTAATGGTAGGACAGGCGGTGACTGCCTTTAATGATGGGAATACACACACACACTGTCAAAAAACACAGCAAATGACAAGATATAAAACTAAAGGGAGGATCCCTGTGATGCTAGGAACACATTTTAAATACATCGCCTCAGCTTTGAGCATCTATTCCAGTAAAAACGGTCAAAAACACGAGCCCAAGGAGAGAAAAAGAAGAAAACTAATCTTAACATCACAACGTGAGACTGTGGACGGCACAGATTCCCCTCCCTGCTTCTCAGCAGAAAGCCACAGTAGGGTCGCCAGGACAGTTGCAAGAGATTGAAATTTCCATAATGAAAAGGGAATATATCTTCAAGTGAACTATTTTGTATTCGTTCAGTCATAGGGGGCTTCATGCAGCTTTCTCATTTACGCACCACAACAAGGAAAATCTGACCATCCAGAAGGAAACCCTGTATATGCTCTGTAATCTTAAACAGATTGACACAGAAATTGTCAAACGTCTTGAGTAAATACATACTAAAATATAATATAATATATATATATATATATATATATATATATATATATATATATATATATATATATGTCTCAGTTTTGTAATACTGATCTGTAAACTTCTCAAAAACTTTCATGAATTTTGAACAGCAAATGTCATTCCAATCTGACAGATGTAGTTGCTGAGGTGTTAAAATAATAGACAGACAGACTGACCATCATCACAAAGTCAACCGTCAGCATATTTTTGCATCTGTTGCATTTGTGCCATTGGTTGATTTACTGTGCATAGACTCTTCGAACACTGACACAGTGGTCATTATGAACTAAGCTAAACATTGTTCAAACTCACCCAAATTCAGCTGAATGTTAAATTGAGTTACTGAATTTTCCAAAGATACCTCAGAGAATTTAGACATTGAATATCTTGCAGCTGATGAGTCTTGGCTGGTTTGATATATACTTCACAATGCTCTCATTTACAGCTGTGTGGGTAGTAACTTCCTATCATATTAATGCAGGTGTACAGTGCGGTCATTATAACCTGACGCATACATCTCACTGTCAGTCTGCTGGTCATATGGCCATGCCATCACTGTTTGCTACCGCAGCAACATGGAAGAACCTCTGACTGAAATAGCTCCAAAAAAAGTTGAAAGAAGCTAATCCAAAGTGTAGCGTATGTAACTGTCAGACAGTGTGAAATAAGATGATTTTAACAAACCTCCTAGCGACTGGAAATTGAAGGAAAAACTGAAATAGTTTTCTGGGGTCATTATTAATTAGAGCTCAGTGGCTGGTGAAAGAATTACATCAGACATGCTACAGTTGTGCTGTGGCAGTAGTTGTATTATACTGTGTGCAATCATAGAACTTGTTCAGGTTCCAAAACTTTCTCAAAGAAGTTTCACTTTTGTGATTGTATTTTGATTGTCTTCTCTGATCCATCAGAGCAGAGGGTTTTCTGAGACCAGGAGCTAAATTTAGACATTCATTCTACCAGCTGAATTGCAGGTAAATGATAAATGGACTACACAACGTTGAGCTTTTATCCAAAGCCATTTACAATTTGCGTCACATTGACCCTTTCACACACCAGTTGCAGGACGTTACTAAAGGCATTGACCCACTCATTGGGAGCTGCTGGTTCTTAGAGTTTTGCTCAAGGATACTTCAGCATGTGGCCATGAACCCTGAAATGAATGGACAACCCTCTATATGCTGCGCCAGAGGTTCCCTAAAATTTTGCACATTGTGCACACCTGGACCACAAATCTATACAGTTATCTCAAACAGAACTAAAAACCACAGCAAAGAACAACCAATAATAAACTCAAGTAGTAACTTCTCGAGACACACAAGATCCATTTTTGCTCTGCAACAGCCCCTTACATGGTTAACCCTCTAAGCACCGCAGTGCACCCATTCTATATTTCGCGCTGGAGGGCACCAGTCATTTTAAATTTATTCCCAGTGTATCAAAACACAGAAAATTAAGTCCTGAGCTTTGTATTGTAGATAGCTTCCTCCTGAAGTGTTGACTCAAACTCAGTTTAAGCTACAAATTCCACATTTTGAGATCAAGCTGTTTGTTTAATGAGGACGAAAAATGTGAGCAATGGTTCACAGCAAACTGCAGCAACATTGTAGAATTCTTCTGAGGTCTAGAGGGTTAAATGTTGTCCTGAGAATCAACAATGTTATATGCCAGTAGAGGTTTCATGTAGTCACTACACCATTAGCAATGACTAACAGCTGGGAGGTGAACGAAGTCTGTCCATTACTGAGCTCAGGGAGCTGCCAAGGGGCCGAGTACTGAGTGCTGTGGCTCTATCAGGGCCCAAGTACTAATTCAGGCCGACACCTACTCTCCGTTCAAGTCAATGAGATATATGCTAAATGGCCCGGCTACATGGGAATACAGACTGCATATGGTAAAGGGTACTAAAAGGGTAGGATTAGCAATTTAAATACCTTGTTCTGACTGCATGTGAATGGGCCACCAGGGAGTAATGATGCTAACACCCCGCCTTTCTTCAGTACGGACAATCTGTGTGGTGCACAAGCTGCCACAGGCGAACTCACTTTCCCTTCTTTCTCCCACCCTCTTAAGCATCCTTTCGCACACATACACATACATGTATAATATGAATAAGTGCATTTATTGTTATGTATGCAGTCAGAGTCAAAATATATGCAGTTTTTCATACAGTCACCTAGGCATGCATGCGGACACACAAGCAAACAGGTAAATGCATTCACACACACCCACATACTGTAGCAAACCTTCAAAAGAAGGACATCAGTCAGGAAATGCAATCACCCAAAGCAAATATAGCCTACCTCCACTGTTTTCACACACAGCAAAACAGTCACTCAAATTACTTTCTGTGGCTGACCAGCAGAGCATACACAAACAGCAGCAAACGACCTTGGCAACACTCACAGTCCCAGAGGACATTTCCCTGATTTGTCAGGAGGATACAGCTACTGGCTATCATCTATCCTGCACACAGGGAGATTTCTGAAGGTGGATCCTGATGATTTTAGGACTGGAGATACTTTCTTTAAATGTAAGCATTTTCATGTCAAAATATCAGTGTTACCTTTTTTAATTCTATTGGTGATCTAATTGGTAATTCAAATTCCAAAAATAACAAATATGTCAGGCTGAAATTCTTGGACATGCAGAATATTTACATTTGATTCAACAATGCAGCCATAAAAACAACGTCTCAGGTTTAATAATAATATTTCTCTCAGTGTACCTTCAGTAAAGAGCTATCACACACACACACACATGTGCACACACACACACAATTTTTAAAAAACAGGTACGGTCATATTTTATTACTAAAAACAAAACCTATGGAAAGACCCCAACCAACAATTCTACTAAGACTGTGTGCGTGTGTGTCTGTGTAACATCTTCCTTCTTTACCATGAACACACACATTGGCATGCCCCCACAAACACTCACTGAAGCACCACATGTGAATTAATCCACTGCTGAAAATAGTCCCCAACAAATGCAACAACAACGTTTGCTAAAAACTACAGTGACCAGATCTTTTATAAAATTACTGAGCCATTTTAAAATATTTAACTATATTTGTCAGTGTATTTATAAGTGTTGAGAGATGGATGAACACACTGTTGGTTTTAGCCTTTGCATGGAATTTGTTCATTTTTTTTTTTTTAAGGAACATTTTTTTTTTTTTGGGCCTTTTCGAGCTTTTTTATTTTGACAGAGACAGCTGAAGAGTGGCAGGAATGTGGGGAGAGAGAGAGAGAGACAGGGAATGACATGCAGGAAAGAGCCACAGGTCAGATTCAAACCTTGGGCTTCCACAGCAAGGACTGAGCCTTCGCACATGGGGCGGCTGCTCTACCAACTGAGCTAAACACTGCCCTGGGATTTGTTCACATTGAATATGAAATATGATTTTTTTTTTTAAATGTTGGAGGGATGAATTAAAACAACTGCACAAAGCTCTGACTTGAGCCCAGAAAACATCCACTAAGAATGTACTGTAATGTGTCTGAGGGGGTTCGAATTTCCAAAACGTTATAATGATGTTTGATTCTACAACTAATTTCTTTGGATAATAACAATTTGCAGTTTGTTCAAAAAAAAAAACATCTGCCATGTATTTCCATTTTGACAGTCAGAGGCAAAGGCCAGTGACAGGCTACTGAATGATGCATGATCAAACACCAGTTAGACTGTGACAGAATGCTACCAGCAATTCTGTATCAAATTAATACTATAAATCTACAACAAGATTATTATTACCATAGTGTCATCTTCTATTTGCTGTAGTATGTTTCTGCAGGTATTAAATAAACAGCATGTTGCTCAAAAGCCCTGTTTGCAGGAGGCATAAACACTATAGGAACTATTTTACAACCCCTTCTGTGTGAATAAATATGATTAAGAGCAGTGTTTTGCATGAGGTCATCATGTTAAATCGCCTGCCAGTTGTAATTCTGGAGGTACTTAACCAGAGTTTTTCTTCTCACTGCATTTATAACAGGATTATAACAATCTGCTGCTGAGCCCCGTAATCAAATGTTGCACCTCCACAACACAGACTTGTAATGTGCCACCCTCCCTATTCATCCCTCTATTTATGTTACACTGTTACACTCTGCCTCCTGGAGATAGCCCCAGGATTCTTCCTGCTAAGTACTCCTCCACGTAGGTTACCCTCGGGGATGTATTGCAGCATAAACGCCCCAGAATACAATACACACAGCTTAGAGTCAACATTTTAGAGAAGTGTTCATGACCTACATATACAGGTAGGTTCATATTTTTGTTTGGATCTGGTAACTAAATCCAGCTAAAGACATTTACACCCTGAAACTCTGATCTACACACCTTCTATCAGAGTTCTACCTGTTTCTGCATGCTTCCTTCACATCATCCAAAACATTAACATTTTGCACACTGCTGGTAGAACAGGCTCATTGGTCACATTTTATTTTACAGGTCTGTAATTTTGGACTGTGTGATTTGGTAATGATTATAGTGAAAACAGATACAATGTTCAATTGCTACGCTTCCATGGACTTGCTAATGTAAACAGATATTTTTGTTGGTTTAAATGGAGATTTTCCTTCAGGGAAACTAACCCCTTTAATTAATTAATTAACAGTGGATTAGATAGTTCTTTCCAACATACCTCTTGGAAATTATGGACCCATAAATAAATGTCTCATGTTCAGTTCTTAAGTGTGGTGTCTAATGTTGCATTCAGAGCATTAATGTTTGAGACGTACATTCTATGTAAGTACATCAAGTCAAAACTAACGCATTGTAAATTCATGATTCTATCATAACTATTGTACAAACCCAGCACGCCTCAATGTTCTCACAGCAAGATAGCTGTTGAACTTAGCTACCATGACAGTTGCGAAAGAGCGAAAGGAAACACAATTCAATGAAAGCAGCTTTGTGCTCTTGTTGCCCACAACAGCACCTCTCATTGCAACAACACCATGTCGCTCATATGTAGGGTATGTCAAAGAAACGTAGGTTTTAACTCAGCAAAAACATGGTGTGTAACACTTGGATACATACCCATTGGGGTGCCGACCCCGTAGGCTTTAGAATCAATCAGGCCTCCAATTTGGGTGAGGTTACAGTTACGCTGTGTAACAAACTCGATGGTGGTGGACTCCATGAGGAATGCGTAGTCCGAGGTGAGCACACGGTGAATGCCTTCCTCGATGTTCTTCACCATCACTGAGTGCCTCCGGCTGCTCATGAACTCCCACATCTTGTCATATGTGGAGATCTTCGTTTTCTGAGAGGAGAGACACAAGTCATCATTGTGAGTGAAAAAAATCCAAAATACTTTGACACTTCTAAACTTAAAATGATGTCACATTCATTCATTGTAATGTGTGTCTTGATGAATGTGAAGTTCTAGGTTGGAGGTTAAAGAAGAATTATTTTTGTCCCAGCAGTTAAAATGTTCTGAGCAACAAAAAGAAACAATGACAGGCAAAGCGCTCACATCACTCATTTAAATAACGTCAATGTGCACAGCTCTGGGACTGCAGAGTCATTTACATTCAATTATTTTCCAGATTTCATTACAAAAACACGTCATTTGCTTCAGAAGAACTTTCTTTGCAGCTCCAGCGGTGCTTTATGCGCCTGTCTGCTTCATCATTACTGCTTGTGAGGAGAATGTCGGCTGAAGCCGATGAGAATGTTAAATAGCAGCAGTAGGGTGGTTGTGTGTGACCGTACATTTCTGCTGTCTGTCCTGCTTCTATCACCTATAGTTAGGAGCAGCAGCTGTGATGTCAGTAGCAGTGTGCTGTACTTTCTACACCTGTAATCATGGAGAAAAATCCAAGAGCGCATTACTCTCCGGGGTGCAGATTTGAAGGCATTTTTGAAGCCATTTGAAACCTAATTAAGTCACATCTTCAAGGTCCTGCCCGCCATTATTGTGTGTAATGACTTTTTGTGGCTGGTCGATATTTTAGATCAACTGGGTGATTTGCGGAGTGCCTATCAGAATCTTTCTGAGTTACCCTTGACAAATCAGGCGATTGAGCATGCAAGCTTCAGACTGCTGATAAGGCGAGAGCGGTGGCTGTGAATACACGGGGAGTCAGATAACCACCTACACTCCAAGTCAGGCGGAAAGCCAAGGTGGGCTTCCCAGAGCCTCCACTCAGGGTTCCAGAACTGATTAAGCTTTAAACCATGGGAGGAATCTTGGAAAACGCAACGGGTACACATGATGAATAGCTATCAAACCGAAATAGCAGTTCAAAATAATCCATCCTTAACATGACAGAATATGTCACATCCTTTTTGTTTAAGCAAAATGAATCTGAATGTTCGAGCTCCGTCAATAGTAAAAAAAAAATAAAAAAGTCAACACCTGCCTGATAAAGTTTTCATCTGCCTGCCTCTGTTGAAGAACGCTGTCCTTCTTTTTCCACATATTTGCAAAAAAGCACTGGTCAATCCCTTCATCACACTGAAGTGGCTGTAAATTAGCAAGACTTTACAATCTCCTCCTGCACTCAGATGTGTGCTGTAGATTTAAGTGATGCATTTTGTTCGGTATGTCCTTCACAATCAGCGAGAGCTGGACGGCCTGGCTGTCTGTTAGACAGCAGTGAGTGATGTGGAGTGATGGGGAGAACAGAGCCAGCCAAAAAAACACTATCAGCCTTTGTTACATCAACATGGCGAGTGAGTAATCCTCTCTATTACTGCTTGAGTGAATCCTTATACTGTGTATGAACTGGTTTGTGTCATGTAATTGCTTACACTGACACATTTGAGACTGAAAGGATATGGCGTTTGATCCTTCAGTCTGTAAGTAAGATGAGCTTTGACGATTTGCAGGTATTTGGTCAAAATATGTGGGACAAACTGAACCTTTCACCTGATTCAGGTGTTGTGTGAAAAGCCAGAGGATCGCTCATGGTATTACAAATCATCCTGAGGGTAACATGTATGTCTGTGCCAAGTTGTTGTGTCAACCTATATCAAAAAAAAATCAGTCAAAGAAATCAACCTGGTGTTGGTGTTAGACGAGCCAGGGGATCACTGGAGTCACTGGGAACCATTATTGTCTGGGAACCATGGATGTCTACCCAATTTAGTGCCAATCCATCATGTGGATGCTCGGATACTTCATATCTGCTGGTGGTGGCACAGAGTGGAAGGTCTGAGGACTGCCAAATATCTTTATCAAAATTCCTGGCAATCTGCCATAAAGTTGGCAAGATATTTCACTTTAAACCAAAACTCGTCAACATCAGCAAGGGAATCACCAAAGGCTGTAGGATTGATTCAAAGTGGACCATGGATGTAGACATTTTCATGGCAACCCAATTAACATTTATTGAGATATTTGAATCTGGAGATTGACCAAACAACCCAGTCTTCTCCACATCACACTGCTAGATCTACACTGTAAAAAAGTCGGTGCTGACAGGATTTGTTGCCATTAGCAAGGGCGCAGTAAGCAAACCTGAGTGTCAAACTAATGTGATTTATTCACTGAAGCATCCAGCTCCTTCTGCAGTTTAAGGATGTCACACTTCGTGGTTTGGAAAATGGTGATCCGGTGATCATTATCAATATTTGCACTTCCCCCAAACTTCAAGATAACTAGTAGCATATAAAGGCTGACAGACAAGGTTGGCTGAAGACAGGATTGTCCTCTCAGATAGTCTGTTTGGGTGGAAAAACCTCTGAAAAACATTTAAAATTGATAAGATCCCTCAACTATCCACTGAGACTAAAGTAATCAAATAAACAGGAATTGCATTTTTGATGTCAAAGGTTGATACAAGTCTATCCATCACTTTAGTCCACAACAATTTAACTGCCTGCCAGAATTCCATAGAACTATGAATATTCATGCTCCCTGGAGGAATATTTTTTTTTTTTTTCCTTTACCAACTCTTTAACGTGAAGGACAAGTCTCGGTCAGTGGCCCTACTCCTCAAACTATGATGCTGTGGGTACTTCCTCTAGTGTCACTAAAGTTAGCAATAATGAGCATGTGACGTGGTCAGACTTTCAGAGTACAGCTTGCATTGTTAATGTTGTGAACTGGTCACTCTTTGGTATCAGTTACAGTTGCAATACATACCTGCTGTAACTTAAATTTGTGACAGTTAACTTATGTAGCCTACATAACTTTTAATAATGCTTAGTTTTGGTTTAACACATGTTGTTCTTGTGTCCTCTAGCTATTGAACAATGAAGACATTCTAATAAGCATGCACAGCACAAGGTCTTGATGAAGCATTCTGCACAGTTTCTGTTTTATGCAGAAAACATACATTTAAATTCCTAACACAAACCTGAAGCCAACTTCCCATTCAGAGAAATCCCCTGCAGGGCCTGCCAGACAGCTATACCACCCCTCCACAGAAAGTTCACCCCTCTCCTCTGAAAACAAGACATTAATTGTTCTATTTGCTTCACTTCTCTGAGCTGTGCGGGTAAAGGAGAGGAGTGGGTTTGGGTCAGCAAGTCCTCAAACATCATGTTACAGCTTACAGTAACAATGGAGCCTATTTTCTGACCAACAGTGCAGAGTCAACAAAATAACAAATCAAACTAAAGCTGCGCTCCAGGACCTTAGGGAACAAGAAACAAAAGTGCACAGTAATCATCCCAGTTCTGTAAAAATCAAATAGTAGACTTTAAAGAGGGTAGACTCATTTAACATGATAATGTTGTTAGAGATGCAAGACTATATTTACTTTAAGATATTCATCAAGAAGAGTGTGGATTTCTGCACAGTCCTGTGAGACTCATTGCTAACATTGCCAAAGTACACACACACACACACACACACACACACATATATATATATATATATATTACTCCTCCATTAAGAACCCTACTGTACAGACCTAAGGAAGATGCTACAAAACAATAAATTATGCTTGAGTTTATTAAAATTACACTAAATCCACTGATTTGCCAGTGGTTAGCACTGTTGCCTCGTAGCAAGAAAGTTCCTGGTTTGAACCTCGGTTGGGGCCTTTCTGTGTGGAGTTTGCATGTTCTCCCCGTGTCTGCATGGGTTCTCTCCAGGTACTCTGGCTTCTTCCCACAGTCCAAAGACATGAACCATAACAGGTTAACTGGTGACTCTAAATTGGCTGTAGGTGTGAATGTGAGTGTGAATGGTTGTTTGTCTCTATGTGCCCTGCGATAAGCTGGCAACTTGTCCAGGGTGTACTCATACAAGCCATCAATTTTTGGAGTACTCAAGCACCAGTAGAGTACTCAAATTACTTTTTTGGGGGAATGAGTAATTAAACATGTTAAAACTTTGCATTTCAAGTAAGTTAGGTTAGTAGTTTGATTTTGAAATTAAATAAAGGTATCCAATCCTTTGGTTGTGCCATTACTCATCTAGCTCAGCTATTGAGATGACAGCGAGAACAGGCTTTACACCGTATAAGTAAGTAACTAAGCATTTACCCAGTAAACTGGTCGCATGGTGAAAACAAGCCGGTGTTTCACTGTTTGCATAGACTGCACAGGTGGTGCCATCGGTTTATGTTCACTTTCTTATTGTGTGTATTTGCATTTAGCCCTGGTACCCTCTTGATATATGTATATTTACTCGTAATCAAACAGAATCAAGCTGTAAAAGGAATACTGTGTTATTAGCCTGCAGAGTTACTGATTTGTAGACTAGGTCAATACATTCAAGGTAGATGTACAGACTGTTGTGCCCTCTGGACACCCAACATGTGCAAAGGACTTTGTATTTTTCAGGAATGCAGAAGTACTCTAAGTGTTAGTAGCAATTACTGTTACTTTGAAACCCAACACTTGTAACCATGCATCCCATGAATAAAGCAGGGTGGCTAACACTTCCTGCTTTTATGCTCTCTGCAATGCCATCTGTGATGTACAAATACAGGGGATTGTCTTGGGTTTCATATGTTTTGTTGATTTGTTAAACAATCTACAGAGTACAATTTCCATTGTATTGTCCAGACATTCCATTAACTAGCACTGAAGCCTTTTACTAAAGAAAGACCACGCAGCGTTGCTAGCATGGGGCAACATATTCACAGTTATTAAATGAAACGTATCACTTCATACCTCAAGGCCACACAGCATTTTATGGATTATCACATCATAATAATCACCTTTGCAGTGATACATGTGCATTTTCTGCCTCTTTTCACTGCCAGAGCTCAATCTAACCCTCAGATAATTAACAGAAATGCTACAAAATGCTGCTGCAAACACCCAGCATCTATTTTTCTGCATTAGAGAAGATCCTTTGCCAAGGGAAGTAACATGTTTTATATTTCCAATTTCTTCAGAGTAAAAAGAAGAGGAAGTGGACTATTAAGCAGCATGTGTCTGTGTGTGAGATGTCTACACAACTGTATGTGTATTCTTACTGTAGATGTGTCTTGGTTTATGCGTTTCTGGGTACATTTCATCTGAGTACACTGAATGTGCATTAGCTTTGGTGCATTCAGTATTTAGTGTTTGTATGTGTGTGTGTGTGTTTGTATTGAGTGTGTGTGTAGCCTTGAATTGTCATCAGCAACACACACTCTGTTGGTCCTTGTCAAGACTTGGTGCTCGCTGCTTGCCAAAGTGGTTTGCATATTTTTCAAAGCACCCTAATCAAAAGAATCCAGAGAGTGGAGGGAAATGGCACACAGTTTCTGTCAGCACAAACAACAACTTTGCTTTCATGAAGCATTCTCTGACGCCAGATTTTACACGAACTGTTTATGATACACTGTTGACACTAAACACAAGTGGCTATAAAAGGAAAAACAATTCTGCACTCATAGTCACATTTTGTAGCTTTGTCAGCTCGACCTGCAAGAAAGTTGAGTGTAACAGCAGCAGATCAGATACTAGAATGTAGTGCAGAGAAGGAATCACGTTGCTTTTTTTCATTTTGTTTTATCTACTACAGTGTCTATTTCATATGAGGTGGAATGAAACCTTAATGATCCCTGCAGGGAAATTTGGAGAAAGACACAACACGATGCCCAATATATTAAAAAAACCTGAGAATGCAGACTTGAAATGATTTGTATTATTTTAAGAATGAGCACAAATGATTAAAGCCCTTTAGAACCACCTGGGACGAATAACTTTATGTAAATTTGACAGTATATAAAATAGCTGCAGTAGTTTACGGTCTGGAAGGACGGAATCATTTATTAGTGCCATTCGATTCATTCATTGTGTCCACATGGTGAATCCAATATTAACTTCTCTTTTTGTTGTCCACCAACGACAACAGCCGTCTCTTTAGCTGCTTAATGCTCCACTATGCTCTCAACTAGACTCTAAAGGTAAAAAGAATGCTAATAAAAGTGCGACTAAAACAAAACAATGAACTGAAAGACGCCAAAGCGCTTCACTGAGGAGAACTGCAGAGTTAGTAAAAAATCTTTCACATACAAGGCTTGGTTAAGTTAAGACAACTTGACCTTTTGAATGCTAGACTGCTTTTTTTAATTATTATTATTTAAAGTTATTTTGTGTTGTGTCACTTATATTGTCTTTCATTTTATTATTTCCATTTAGAGTAAGTAGGATTTTGATGTTTTAATGATTATGGGTCACAATCTTGAGTAATAAGAACGTTTATGATCTGTGGACATTAGAAACACTTGTATCACTAGAAAGAGCAAATTGCTGTTGTTTCAGTCATGCAGTCAATGATATGTTGACCCTGAGGAGTTGCAGTTTCTGAAGCAAATTGATCAACTGATTTTTGATAGTAACAGTTAGAGTGACAAGAAAGTAAGGTTAGGTTCCTGTTGAGCAACACTGAGGTTCATTTGAACCTATGTTACTATGTTTTTTCTTCCTTCCTCCCTCCATCCATACCCTGCGTCTCTCCTCTCTCAGGTATCAAACACATCATCTCAATAAGCTTTGTCTGCCTGATTTAATCACCATGCTGGAGGGGTTCCTCCCATTTGTCTTATGTCTAATGCAAAACAATTCAGGCTTGTACAGCCCAGGGAGCTAGGGCTCAGTGCCACTGCTAAGTACAGGGCTACTGTCTCTGCGACCAACTCTGACGGCCATCACCCCATTATACACACAAGGTGAAAAAAACAGCACTGCCTTTAATAAGATGTGATTTTATTAGCTAACAAGCAAGACACAGCAGTGGTGTGTTTGCTTATTAAATTATTCAGTATTATTGTAGCGACAGTCAATAGGGAATGTCCCTTGTAGGAAGACAAGTGACACGCTTCAATGCTTCAGAGACTCTCCCGTGCAGACATTTACATAATTAGCCACCATTAGACTTAGTAACTATTTTTTTCTGGGTATGAATAGTGATTGTGATGCATGCACACATCACCAGTGACTGTGCTGCACTGACGGGTGATAAGTCTAATCAAAACACTCGATCCGTCATCACGACAGTGTGTTTTAAACACCTCAGACAGGACCTGAGGACAGAGTGTGTTCACAGGACAAATTAATGCTCTATACTAAAGAAGAAGAGCAAAAGATGATGCAGCCAGCGGGAACCAGTGTGTCACATGTTAATAGCTGCTGTCCCACAGGTCTGTTCAGTGTTCATTGAACATATACATATTTAGCTTTTAAAACAGTGTGTCATTGTATTTCAGTTTGTGTGTGTATACAGTATTATTCTATGAGCCACTAGGCGACCCCACTAAAATACTATTTAAAGTAAAGGTTGTACACGTATTCTAGCAAAATCTATGCCAAAGAATTCTGAGGTTTACTTACTTTATGAACAAGAAAAGTCAGACCAAAATCAGTCATACGAGTAAATGAATGATTAATACTTACTATGGGATAAGCAGGATGACAACAAGTTTGTATGCTCCATGATTGTAATGGATTTTGTAGAGTGAGACTTTGATTCACCAAAGAAATGTTGCTGTTGGATTTTTTTCTGTGAGCGCACAAATGACACAAATGAAAGTTTGATCACCTCCATTTCCAGAACATAAAAAACCAAATCTGCATGTCGAGGTACCACAATGGAAGAATTATCCTATCTTTATTCCAGAGCGTACATTTTCAGTTTGAGAGCATGATTTCTCCTTCTCGTGCTCAGATTTATTGTCCTCGTGCTCAGATTTTGTGCTCGCACTCAGATTTCTGCTGCTTTCGTTCAAAATGTGTGCTTGGACTCAAAACATCACATGCTTGTGCTCACATTTCTTCTGCTTGGACACAAACATTTCGCTCGCACTCAAATATGTCCTGTGCACGCTCAGATCAGAGTGCAGCGGCCGGACACGAACCAGCGTCCCATGGTTTAAAATACAACAGATAGCAATGTACTTAACCATTACTTAAGATTAATTATACATAAATAAGCTGGTGTCTTAAATAGGTGACGATTCAAATAGCTGGCTAATATGGTAAATTGGTGTGTTTTAACAGTGAAGCAGTTTTACAAACAGACGATATACCCGCCCCTGCGGAGCGCTCAAAAAGGGCGAAGGAACACACCCAAGATTGGTCCATAATCTAGCTGTCTCCCTATTGGCTGCTGAAACACATTAATTTAAGCGCAGGGAGGGACATCCTTCAGTCTGAGCAGACGCCTCAACCTAAGAGGACGTGCTGTTTTGAGTGCGAGCACATTAGATTTGAGAGTGCAGACTTTAGCACAAGCATGTAATTTTTGAGTTCAAGCACACATTTTGAAAGAAAGCAGCACAAGGAGAATGAATCTGAGCACGAGAAGGAGAAATCATGCTCTCAAACTGAAAATCTACGCTCTTGAATAAAGATAGGACAATTCTTCCATATACCACCATATACCACATATCCAAGTAAAGCAAAGGAGAAAATATTATAGGGTTTTTTTGTTTTTTTTTTCTGGGGGGTTTTGTGTTTATTTGTTTGGTTTTGTGTTTTTTTGTTACATGAGTTTTGTTTTGACACCATAGTGTGGTTGTGTTGAAGTTTTCAAATTTTAGAATATATATTTGCTATTTTGCAAAAGGAAACATTCTCACAACTAACACTCGTACATCCAAATACTTAATAAAATCTTTAATCTGTACTGGTATTATCCTGCACAAATGATTTGCACTAACAGTGTGTGACCTGAGGCTGTAAACTGAATGGCTGCAGAGGGACCTCAGGAGAGGTAGGATGATTAACATGCACATATGCTGCTTCTTACACCAACTGTTGTTTTCATTAATTTGTAGGGTGAGAGTCTGTGCAACTATTACCACAGCAAGTTTTATAATGAATTGGTGTGAGTATGAAAAACACATTAATCACACAGTTACCTGAAAATTCACGTGTGCTTCTTATTGCACAGAGGGATTAAAATGAAGGGAGGACTAGCTACATCTCAAATCTGAGCGCCATCGACGGATTGCAAAAGAGTGGAAAAAAGCATTGACAAACTTGGTGCAAAGACATCCAATGCACAGAAGTTTTCAAACTTGGCTGGATTAACACAACATCCTTGACATGCAGCAGGTATTCTATATGATCCTACATTGAGGGGATTATCTAGAAGAGCTTTGGCAGCAGCAGAACTGTCATTGCTACGTGGTTCCAGGCTATTTCACTGGCAGAAGGGTATAGCAGTATTTGATCATGGTGTATGGGCTGAAATATGTGCCACCAGAAACTGAATTTGAATCATTTATATTTGAATTTGAATTGCTTAACTTGAATAATTGCATTAAAAATCTGAATGTGAATCACATAATTTGAATTTGTATTGTTCAATTTGAATAATTGCATTGAAAAACTGAATCTGAATTGTAATTTGAAATTGAGTTGAATTTATTAGTTTGGAAATGAACATTCAGTTCTCACATTTCAAATTCAGTTCTCAAAATTCAGTTTCAATTTTCTGTGACAAACATCCGGGTAGCAATTGAGCGCAGATACACAGGATGCCTCTTTGGCCAATCAGCACCTACGTGTGTGTGTGTTTGTGTGTGTGCCACAGCAGTTGCCGGTGTCTGCCGGTGTCCATGGCAACTGTTATGGGCATTTGTTTTTAGTTTTTATTTTATAAAACAGTCATCAGAGTTGTATTGAAATTGACATTTCCATTACGTGATTTCTGCATTCATTTGCAAGGTTTTCTTAATTAATCTCTCAACAGCTGCCGCTGTGTAGCGTAGCTGCCACTGACATGCCACGGCAACTACTGCTGCTTTGATCATCTGTTTTTATTTTTAGATATAGGTATAGGTTCCAGAGCCTTGTGACCCTGAATAGGATAAGTGACTAAAGAAAATAGATGCATATTGATCTCATTGTGTGAAACTAGTAGACGTATAAAACAATATAGATTCCAAACTAATATAGATTCCAGTTTATTGTCTCAAAGAGAGAATTGTTTTTTACAGCCAGCCATCAAAACATGCATACACACAGCAACATACAGTTTTGACAATAACTATCTTTGACAATCTTGGTGTAAAAATAAAAAAAAATTAAAAAAAACATCCCAGCTTACAATGGTAACAGCAAGGCAGTTTGTTCAGGGCCGCTATGTAATTATAGAGATATTTAAAGCTAAAGTTCATCTGTTCAACTGTTTTTCCATGGATGGTGGCAGAGTTCAGACTTCTAACTTTTGTTATATCCATGTAAAGTTGCATTTGTGAAGTGAGAAATAGAGTTTTGATCATTGTCACTGAGTAGTCCAAGTGTGGCAGGGTCATCAGAGTATTTGAGTATGTGGTGATGTGTGAAAGGCTGGTACAGTCGTTGATGGATAAAGGTGGTAGCGTGCCTTACAGCCTGTGGTCTGTAGTGGTGGAATGTTGAGATGGTGAAGTTGATTTGTGTTGAGGGTGGAGCCAAAGTCAAATACAAGTACTGATGCCAGGTTGGCCTGGAATGGATGAGACCTTCCAAAGCATCCTCTGTATCCTTGTTTGGCCCTGTAGGCAAACTGGTGGGGTCCAGCTGTGGTATGACGGTTGTAAGCGTGTCCAGAATTTTTTCCAGATATTTAACAACTATTGGAATGAGTGTGACTAATCAGAAGTGATTGGTTTCTCAAGAGTGGGATAGTTTTGGGTACTTGTATGATGATTTCCAGAGGGTGGATATTGATGCAGCCCTGTAGGATTCCCAGAAGATGGACTGGTAGATGGGAAAGTCATGGCACAAGCTCGAGCAACTTAGCTGGGATGCCATCTGGCCCCGGTGCCTTGCCAAGCTTGCACCTGCCCAGCAGCTGTTGGACATCCTTCAGTGTGAAGAGAGGATGTGTGGCCTCATGAAACAGAAGGGCTGTGCTGTGTCTTGAAAGTGTTCATAGTGTTTTCAAAGGTAGATGGTTGGTGAATGTTTAGATTCTGTTTAGATTCACAAAGAAAGAAAGTCCAGGCGTGATGTTGAAATCCTTTTTTTTCTTTTATATTGGAGATGATCTTAAACGTTCTTGTGGGTATGGTGGTGGCAATGCAAACTTGATGTAGTCAGTGATGGGTGCTGTGGGTTTTGATGTTATCGCACCACCTGTTGATATTGATGCAGATCCCACCACCCGCCACTACTTGCCAGACTGACTGGTCATATACATATGATGGAAAAATGATCAAGACTGACCTCACAATCTGCGAAGGCCTCATCAAGAGAGCTTCCAGTCAGGGCAATGACACAGGCATCCCTGAAGGCCATTTCCACCAAACACTTGTTGCCACATGCTTCTGCAGTCTATCACGTAAACCTCCATTTTCCCCTCTTTTATTTGGCCGGATCTCCAATAAAATGATAACTGCTTGCTTCATATTGCAGAAGATAGAGAACCATAGATCTTCATGGCCATAGATGAGTGTTCTGTAGCTGCAAAACTCCATCCATTGGATTATAAACTGCTTTGTATAGATCTCTCATCTCCAACGTTAGACACTATTCCAAACTCACAAAACTATACAAAATGCCAACTAGACATAATGGGTAGCAGACAGTCCAGTGATCCAAAGGTCTGAAAACTCAACTGGTACAATTCCAATTCTAAAAAAGTCTGGAACTGGACAGTGTAAAACATAGATGAAAACAATGCAATGATTTGCAAATCATTTTCGACCTATATTCAATTAACCAGTAACAGATGAAATGTCAGAGAACAACCAATGATGTTATTTATCCTCTTTATCCTCATGGATAATGGATGCCTGTACCAGTTTTTGCTTCAATTAAATTATAACGCATAGTGTATTTCATTAGATACAGATGTGAAAAAGGTTATGGAAAAGTATCTGAACATAATTGTAGAAGACAAATGTTATGGCAGTCATCCAATATTTGTTTAAATATTTCTCTCTGAAAGAAGAAAGCGGTAACCGACTGACTGCCCGACATCTCCATTGATAGAGACATGTTACCCATGTGGAAGTCAATTTATCAAATTTGTGGATGAGAAGTGTTTTTTTTTTTTGTTTGTTTGTTTGTTTGTTTTCTTTTTCTTTTTAAAAAGGTTGTGACTGTTTGAATGTGATTTAGAAAACTGATACTTACCTACCAGGCTGAAAATGACTCAGGCCCACACATGGCGACCCCAGACCAGCCATTACACTCCACTACTGTCAATCAGCATGATATTCCCTTATTATAAGCACATACTGTCTTGGCTCCACAATAGTTGAAAGAGCTCCCCATTGACATCAGGGCAGCAGAAACTATACACCTGACTGCACGTCGGCCCATAAAAGAAATGCATGATTCTTGCAATTCTCTTTCTTGAGGTTATTGTAAGATGTTTGGTTAAAAATGTTAGCTAAATATGTGTAATGCAATGTAACAACAGGGTGACATAACTGGATCGATTTGTAATCTAGGTTTGGGCTTGGAAATGTAAAATGTAATGAAATAGAAAGCCCATGTCGTAAACTGGAGCAGAGTGTGAATGACCCTGGAGGGAGAGTCTTACAAAAGACAGTACTAAGACACAATATGGGAAATGTAAGCTCCTGTGAGTCCCACAACATCAGCGGAGTGTGATGCTAAATTATGAGGTGCCCTTTAACTTCAAGTCAGTGTAAACGCATTTTTGATATTTCTTTCAGAATACACTGTTTGAAAATACAATAAGTAGAGCTTCAAAATGCAGGAAGAATTAACAGGAGAAAGATACTACTAAAAAGTACTACAATACTACACTAAAAGTGTCAAAAAAGGACTCAGTAGTGCTAAGTAGTAGCTCAGTAGCTCCAGCGTTCTTGTTTATCACTTCAAAAATTAATTTAGGCATGATTGATGCAAGTGTTTCCAGGAGGCTGGTAAGAATGTTGCTCCATGAGGTGAAGATGGCTTCACGAAGGGCATCCATAGTCAGGAACTGACGTCTGTTTTTGTAAACTTCCCTTGCCATCCATCCCCAAATGTTCTCAAAGGGATTTAGATCAGGGGAACACGCAGGATGGTCCAAAAGAGCCGAACGCTAACCCTAACACTGGAAGAAGTCCTTTGCCAGGTGGGCATTGTGAACTGCAGCGTTGTCCTGTTGAAAGACCCAGTCATCACCGCGAGGGCCAGACAAGGGCCCTCAGACAAGATGAATGCCAGCTGCAACATCTCCACATTGCCAGCTGCGATTTGACACCCCTGCACAACCTAAAGCTCCGTTGTTCCATTGAAGGAAAAAGCACCCCAGGTCATGATGGAGCCTCCTCCACTGTGCCGTGTAGAAAACATTTCCAGTGGGATCTTCTTTCTACTTTCTTCTGCCTTTCAATGTCCCATGTTTGGTGCTCCCTTGCAAAGTGCAAAGGGGCAAGTTCATGGCGTGGGAGGAAACGTGGCCTTTGAAGATGTTTTTCATTCTTTATTCTTGCCATCTTACGGTTATTGGGCTACAGTCAGCATCAGTAAGGGCCTTAATTTGGGTCAAGGATTGGCCTCTGTCTTCACAGACAGCCCGTCAGATCCTCCGGCTCTGTGCAAGTGAAATTTTTTTTTGGGTCTACTACTTAACTTTTTGTAACATAATAACCCTCAGTAAATAAAGAAATTTAAAATGACTGTCAGCGATGGCACATTGCGAGAGGCCTCGCTTGTGTAGCGCAACAATCCTGACTTGTTCAGAGACAGAAAGCCTTTTTGCCTTTCATGGTTTCATGGGGTCATGACAGTGTGAATGCCTGATAGAAAAATGGCATTAAAGTCAGATTTTTGCACATGGTCTTAAATTTTTGATCAGATGATAAACAGCCAGTTTTCAATAAATTGCTGACTCTATTTTGTTGTCTCTTGCTTCTGTTTCTTCTTTTTGCATTTCGAAGCTCTACTTACAAGCTGGCCACGTTCTATCAGTGCGAAATGCGAATTTGTCATATCAGGAGTGTACATTAAATATGTTGTTATTATTATTCCAAATAATAATAACTATTAAAATAGTTGCTGAAAACGTGAAAAGACTTTGAACGATATATTGCTGAAATGTGGAGTTAGAGGTTCAAACTTCAACAGTTTTCAGTCCAGGATTTTGTGGGCGGTCCTTAAAGGGTGTCTTGATGACACGCTGAGGCCACCCTGAGCATACCCCTGCACCCCTAGCAGAGAGATAGAGATGAATTTATCTCACTCAGAGTGTTTCAAAGTTAGTTATGTCATTTTCTGAACTCATCTGACACATTTCAGTCACTTCAAAATGGCTGCTTGGCTTCAGCACATTCAGCGGCCACGCCCCCACAGTCCTGGAGCTGAGAATTCATTTTTACCTGATTTTGACATCTAATTTCATAAACTTGTTGATATTTTGGTTAATAACACTTTCTTTGGACTGACAAACTCAGAACACAGATTTATTCTGACTTTACAAGGACTTTAAAATAACAAATAATGAAATATTTGAAAAATTAGAGAAGAAGAAGAAGAAGAAGAAGAAGAAGAAGAAGAAGAAGAAGAACCAACCTTGAAGAAGGTCATGGTGGAGCCATCCTCTACCACCCCGTATTCTATCTTCGTCTGCTTGGCCAGGTCATCGGCGGAGTCGATGGGTGACTCCATCCTTTCCACAGTGAGGAAAGCAGCCAGGTTCGCCGTGTAGGAGGAGATGATGATGAGTGTGAAAAACCACCAGATTCCTCCTACAATTCTGGTGGAGAGGGCTTTCGGCATGAGTTCAGATCCTGAACGAGAGGAGCAGAGGAGGGGGTGAGGCCTGGTACAGCACTAGGCCGGAGAGGGGGCAGCACCCAGGCCAGGCTAGGCCTCTGCATCTGCTGCCTGGATCACACACTCAGACACAGACACACAGAGTGGGCAGAGTGGACAGCTTCACGGTGACTGGTATCTTGTCTTACACTGGTAACGTGAATAGCATGTACTGTGTGCTCTGGACTGTCTTTACTGTATTACCTCGTTTACAGCAATACCTCCTTAAAGAAATTCTCTTTACATTTAAAACATGACAGAAATAAAGCATGCCTGACAACATCGAGGGCTAGCTACTACCACAGACATGGTGGCTAGTTGTTTGTTTTTTTAGGATGCTAACCAAAACGCTTTGGATGCTAAACAGGCAAACATTTAGCACAGTTTATTAAAGAATCAAACTATTTTGAGACTAGTCTACAAGCTATCTTTTGAGGAGCAATGTATTGTTCTGATCAGAGGTTGTTACTTGATTGATTGCCAAGCTTTAAGGGGGTGGGACCTTACATAAAGCTAGGGAAAGGATACATGAGAGTGGCATGCTGCAGATGGAGGAAATGAGTAACTTTTCATTCAAATTGTGACAGACAATGAAGGTTGACCTTGATCCCTTAAGTATTTTGATGTCAGCTTATATTTGTTGATCTAAATAAAGTGAAACAAACTAAAACAAGAAGAGGACCAGAGCAGACAGGAGCCACACCGAGCGAGCGACACCGTAGCAACCGTAGAAAACTTATTGAGCTCACCAGGATTTCAGATATTTCACATATTTCCTGCATCTTTTTTTCCCGTTGATTTCATCAGCAGGTAATTTACCATATGTGACAGCCTGTTAGTAGCTGGTACATCCATAAGGCTGAGCAGTAATTAATCCCCTAGACCAAACAACACCTGTGCCATAGGTGTGTACAGGGTTTTATGAAATTGGATTGGATGCAGCTAAAATGATACCTTATTTTGGACTCCTCGGCTCTCTGGTCCCTCATGGATCAACCCTGTCAAGCTGTTGTGCAATCGGTCAATTGCGTTAAAACTCTATGTAAATGTGATGCATGGAGTTACTTCATCCTTGCAAGTGACTCCACTGATTGCAGCAATTTCTATGAAATGAACTGATTTTGCTCTGAATTGCTGTTGCCAGAAAAAGCTTGTCCGACCAGACGCTCCCACTTTCTACACCGACTTGTTTATCCTAGCACAGCATCAGTTACTTCCACTATTTTTTTGTATCTTACAATAGAGTGTGCTTCAGTTAATCTGGCTGTTTTTCATTCAAGATTTATGCAGAATGTATGCAGAGGATGAAGGAGCATATGTGCGTGAGTATACTGGGAGTGAGGGAGGGATGTTTGTTGTCCGGGTGAAAGAAGGTGGGCCTGGGTTATATCAGGACCATTCTCCTCAAGCGGCTTAGGCAATTGAAAGCAGGGATTTTGCACATTCACTCAGAGGGAAAGCTGATAAAGAGTCAGGGAGATAGGAGGTTAAGAACTCTGCGCTCCACTCCCTTTGTGAGAGACTCAATCTGCGCTCTCACTTTTCATCAAACTTTCTTTCCCTCTCGCAGTCCCCTGAGTGAGCTGTCTAGTAGAGGAGCATGCAAGGAAAGACATGACATTTAACTGCAGCTCGAGCCCACCGTCACTGATACCGCAGTGGAGAGAGAACGGCAGGCCAGAGGCGTCATCGCCTCCCTGACTGTTTAACCCAGGAGAGCATCAGGTAAAAAAAAGCTGCTTATCTCATTGGCAAACTTACCTATTAAGTGATAACAGCTAATGGATTGTACACACCATGCTGAATGTGTTTACTGTCACCATGTCTACGGGCAAATTCTCAAAGAATGGAGCAACTGCTGAAACTACTTTACTGTACCAGCATGGTAGCACTTTGGGTTGAATTCATATTTCCGTGCAGTTTTAGCCTAGAAAACACAAAAAATGTCGGTAATACAGGCTGACACAACCAAGCAGACCTCTGCGTTATTACTCACTGCTTAGTGTAAAGTAGCACATACAGTATAGTATAGAAAATGAAAAGAATACTTACTAATGTAGAGTAGTTTGCTTTTGTGCCAGTTTTTGTTTTTTTGGATCTCAGTGCTGTATTCTACACAGTCAGACACAATATATTAGAAACTGTGTGGGACCTTCTGGCACACTTCTAAATTGGTCTGAAGTCAGTTTTAAGGACGAGGATAGCTTTGTGTAGATGAGTAATTACACATGAGTGAACAAAAATGTGTGCTTCCCTCAAGGATCTGTTCTCTTGACCTCGTCTGTTTAACATCCGCACGCTTCCACTAGCTCAGATTATAAGTTATGACCATAATGATATGACAGCATGCAGATTCATGCACATTTCTTACAGTTTTTATGGTGCCAAAGAAGAATTATCAAAAGTCAGCACTCTTGCTAAGTCCTGGACCACATCAGTCCATTATTAGCTAAACTAATAACGAGACTGACTTTTGCAAAGTTTTGTTCCTACAGAAAACAAAATGATACTGTCACATTATCTTGATTGACCGTAGGGTTTTGTGCATCTAACAAAATAAAACATATTTTAATGGTTAGTCATCCAATGCCCCCCAAAAACTGACGACCATTGACTAATGGACAAAGTAATGGGCCATGGACTAAACTGTACCACTTGAAACCAACCAGGTTAATATTGTGTTTTTGGTGAAAACACACACACACATATTCATGGATGATATGTGTCTTTATGTATGGCATAAAATATGGCATCTTGTTTTTATTTTATATCTTGCTTCAGTAATTTTTTAGCCTAGTATAAATTATTATATCTGATGTGCTAAAAAGTGTTATGGAGCATGGTTTTATTTGTCAGCATGGACCCTCCCATCACTCAACATAACAGTGATTTGTTTCTGAGGCTGAGATCATACACACATTTACTTGCCATTCACCTCATGCATTTGGTAGTCATAAACAGAAGGCCACAGATCATATCTCTAATTTGCAGAATTGTTCATACTTTAAACATAGAGGACTAATCTTACAGAGGGCTCTCAAAACGCTAAGCTAACCATTTTTTACTGTAAGCCATCCACATTTTCAGACATTGTTCAACCATGGTATCAAAGTCACTCAGCAGGGCCACCAGCCACCCACTTTGCCCATTCATCAAACAACCAAGAACAAAAAATCAAGGTAGCAGGCATGAACACAAACACATATTCATCAGTACTGTTAGCAGTGGATTCTGCTTGTTCTGTGCTGGTCCCGTGACCGGCTTGTATGACGCAGGTTTTCAAAAGTGGAACATGTTACCAGCTGCGAGCTTCTTATGCTGTTCCACATCAGAAACCAGAACAGAAAAGACGGGCAACCCACTCAGAGAAGCGAGTCGACCCAAACAGAGCCTGGTTGGGGCTGACTGTCATGTACCCAAGGTAACGTCATGACCAAACAGCACATCCCACAGTTTTCTGGGGGGCGGGACAAGCCGCCTGGCAGGGGAGCCTCTCTACAGTGCAGACCAGCACGGTGCCATGCAGACACTGTGTGTTCGTCCAGTCTAATCGCAGCTTTCTGGCCCTCAGCCACATCTTCTCAACTGGTCAACCCTACACGTCTCCTCTGCTGGTTTTTTAGAGAAACAACACAATTCTACACTGCATCTCTGAATCTTGAACAGTTCTTTGTTATGCTAGGGTTACACTTAAACCAGTCACCAGATTTTGATGTCAGATAATTTAAATAATATTTGCATCTTTGGAGTCAAATGGGTAAAAATATGTGAAAAAACTTAGTGGCTAATTAAGTTAATTAATAAGTGATATTAGTAAGCATGCGGTATAAGTAAGCATGCAACCAGCCAACGAGGGATAAATATCAGCTACTAAAAAGATTGATTGAAAGACTGAAAGACTGAGATGCTTGTGGAATTAAAGGGTCACTCCATCCAAAAAACAGATTTTCTCACTCACCTCTAGTGGTATCTAGTCACGCACAGTCTTGAAATATCTGTCTTTGACATTTCATCACCACCTGAACATGATGGTGCACAGTGTGTTTCTGGAAAGTAGTTTGAATCTTTTTAGCAACTGAACATTTAGTTTAAAAACCACTTCATAGTATGCAAATAACATGATTTTTATTTTTTTCTTTTTTTTTTTAAATCAAGTGATTTAAAGTGGTGATGTATGTTTTTCTCTCAAATTCAGATTCACGTGTGACACAAACGACTCCAACTCAGTCAGTTACTAGCTTTTTCTGGAGCTTTAACCACACCATATGGTCTTTGTGGATTGAGTTTCTCATTTGTCATCACATAACCTAAGCATGGAACTTTGGTGTTACACAAGGTATTCTGTATCCAGTATGATCACTCTGAAAGACCATGAAGTATGGTTCAAATGACTGAAATTTGACTTTTACTTATTTATTTATTTTGTCTAATAAAAAAAAAGGTAAAATAGTTCAAGTTTAATTTTGACTGACTGACTTTTAGCAATTAAAGCAAAACTTAAGTTTAGTTTTTGACCAGATTTTTATCTTAAAATTGGGAATCCTTGAATTTTTCCTACATTTCTGAATCCGAAAAGGTTGTTTTAAAATAAGATTTGAAATTGCACCACGTGAAATGACCTCCTGTGAAGTTTAAACAGGAATCAAATGCATAATTCAGTCCTTTTTAAGTAAAACATTTCAGTGCTATAAATTCAGTGGTATCTGCATTTTCTTTTTATTTCAAAATCAGATTTTCACTTGAGTATTAGAGTCAAATGATTAGAGCTATGTGTTGGTTTCATATATTCTTTGAATACTGTGAACACCAGAGAAGGAAAATTCCTCCATTATATCAGGTGGAGGCAGAAATGTCAGAGATTGATATTCAAACATGGACATCTTCATGACAAGATACCACAAAGGTTTCTTTCTTGTATTTCTTGTACTCAGGGTGAACCGACCCTTTGAAGCAGCTTTGACTATAGCAGCTAGTTCTTTGTGTGCTCCATTGCATTGTTCAGATGCAAGGACATATACAGTCATACATATCATGCTTTCCAGGCCCTATAATCATCAATAACTAATGTAAATATGTTGCATTGTCAATTGCTTTGGAAGAAATGCTTAATTAAATATGCAACATATCTCCCATGCATTGTAAAGGATATACGCCACCCAACTATCAGAGTGAAAACATTCTTGTTTTTTTTTTTCTCAGTCTACAGATGCCAACTAGTTGAGAAGATATGGCATTGATTTGGCAGAAGGAAACAAAACCAAACAGGCAGGGTAAGCTGCTGAGTTCACATTCTCATTCAGTCTCACCCATGTGATCCACTTCAGGTGTTCTGGGCGGGTACACTTACCTGTTCAGATGTCTGTGGATAGGTAGGGAAAGGGAGGGAGGGAGGGAAAGGGAGGGTAAGGGACGGGCGGATTTAGGGTGCGTGGAGAAGGGGAGCATGCAGGAGCATCATCCTCATTCATCAATCAATCCCATCACTCAAATCCCACTCTGCCCATCCTGCTGGACTTGACTAGTGAAGCATTTGGCATCATGCACAGAGGCCCCCATGCATGGTCATGGGCCTAGTCAAAGAGCAAGGTTGACCCCCAGCAAAAAAGTGGGACTTGTGCTAGAAAAAAAGGGGGCAGGCAGAGGCGTCTACCTTGCTGCATGAGAGCTCCAACTCCGAACCAGAAACTATTTAGCAGGGTGAAATTGTTTTCCACTACATCCGAGTCGGGGTTGCAAGGGTGGGGGTTATACCACTCGTAGGGACTAAACCTGTGACAATTAAGAGAGAACACACACATATATATGTTTACTGCAGTTGCATAAAGACACAAGAGTAGACAATAAAAGAGACCAAGAGTGGTTGTCCTACCTGGGGAGACAGGGGGAGAGAATACAAAGGTTAGTTAATCATGTCCAGAGATGAGACACTGCAAATCATGCCATGTGACACTTCCCCAACCAATAAGCATTGCTATGTCTTCATGTACATACCACAGATTTCTATGCTGTTAATTGGATTAGTAAATTAAGAGTTCATTACATGAATTACTGTAAGATGTTGATTTGAATGTCTCCACTGAATAATCTATTAGTCAAAATAAAACCTCAAAAATTATGGCTCATCTGCATCTCTCTCTCTCTGTGTTTTTTATTCTGATAACATACAATACTTGGTAAGTGGGTTAGAATTAACACCACTCATATTCCAAAAGTTACTGTGCGCGTAGGAGTGCTCATATCAAAGGCAATTCCCTCAGTAATTTAATCGATGGGGTCTGAAAATAACTCCATTGTCAGCCGAGAAAAGAACTAATAATCCTCATAATCTTGGAGGAGCATTAATATTCAGCAGATCAAACGGTTCATTCCCATCATGCCCACGCTGGCCCGGCACTCCCCCTCACTTGACGCACTCCTCAAGCAGAGAGATTTCTCATTTATTCATATTAAATAAAAGTGACATTACATTAGTAAAGGTTGATTGGTCTACAATTAAGCATCCTGACCTGATTTGGTTTGTGCTGGAGTGGAGGGGGAACCGGGGTCTTATCTTGACTCAAGCTGTTTAACAGACACAAGGGTTTGACTAATCAAATTGCAATGCATAATGTAGACTTGTCTCAGTGTGGCTCTTTTTACTGTGCTGGGACTCAAGAAGGATAACCTCGAGTAGATGTAACATCTGCACAGAGGATAATGCAGATGAAACTTCAACTCTGCTGTGTGTCAAGGTTTTGATCCATTGTCCTCTGGGTAAAATACAGTGAGACTAAGTTGAATCCTGCAATATACTACTCTATATGAAGATATATGGCTGTATCGATGAAATGACAGCATCATAACTGTATCCCGTCATTGACTAATGGGCTTCACCATTATAATGTGGTTAGCGGTGGCATTCCTTTTCACCCCTACAACACTCAGCAGGATATTGTGTAGTGTAGCTCAAGGACCTCTGAATGTCCCCTTTATTTCTGCTTTAAGAGAATCTTTGGCCTTAAATCAATCCGTCTGCTCACTCAGTTTGCCCCACATTTTCTTGCTTGTCAATTTGCAATGCCAAATTGAGTTGAACTGAACTGCGACCTTGCCATGGCATATGTGACCCAATCACTTGCACAGAGGTCTCTGAGAGTGTTTCCTCCAATCATGTCGTGAAAAGCCAATTACTGCTCACCATGAACATGGATGAGCGAAGTTGTCAGCAACGTGCTGGATAATGGGAGCGGCTGGGTGGACTGGTTGGGTCAGGGAATGCTAAACCAACAGCATTTACAGAAGACAACACAGGTTAGCTGCTCGGCCCGTTTGCTGTCATTTTGATCCAATTACATTGCCCTTACATTATCTCAGGTCATCTGTGCTGCAGAGGGAGAAACTTTGAGCAAGGTCAGTACAGAGATAAGCGCAGACGAAAAACCAAGGGATTCACCAGCAGCACAGAAACAATGTGAGGCTGTTATCTTTGTGCCGGGGCAGGGTCATCCTGCAGAAAACTCCAGCGATGATACACATGATAACGCCAATGTCAGAGGAGATGAGTCAACAGAGTCAGAATGTTCCCATTTCTCTGTCACAGAATGTTAGACTATATATGTCTACACACATTTGTTGTTATACATTCTGTACAATAAAGGAAATCAGTATATATTACATTTATACTAAACACATGCAGAATGCTGCTGCTACAGTCAAAGATGTGGAAAAATGAACATTTCTCAGGTCTTTGCACTGGCTTCCAAGTGTGTCATAGGGTAGCAGTTGAATTACTGCCGCTTGTAAATCAAAATACACGTATTGCTGTCTTGTATGACCCTTCTCTGCCTCTGGAGTAAACAGGTGGCGGTTTGCTAACCATTTCCACAGTCCAAATTAAACATAAGGGCGCAGCATTTAGTTGCGATGCACCACGGAGCTGAAATAAATCTTCATAAGACTTACCAAGTTTAAATCCAAGATGAAAACACTTATTGTGATTCACTTACATGTTTCCCTATCTAGCATTTATTTTTATGTAAATTTATTTCATTTAAGATGCTTTCTGCCCTTTCAATTTGTGTTACACACTATACAGTATTTATTTGTCTCAACTCCCTACGCTTCCTTTGTGTATGATTTGCCTTGTTTTTCACCACATGGAGCCATCCGTTTGCATTGATATTTCCCAAGAGACATGGAACAAGATAAACCACAGGTGCAAATGAATTTGGGAATATCGAAAACAGACATGAGCATCACTGTAAAGAATGACCTACAGCATCTAAAGCAGTCTTTATATGCTGATTACTGATTACCATACTATAGAGAACAGATGGAAATGAATTGCTGCCTTGGAGGTAGACAGAGCACTTTTAAAAACGTTAAACATTATGGTGTGCCTTGGAAAATGTTCAACAATAATGAAAAGTGCATGCTGAATAATCTTTTGCGGTCAGGTTTGTTAACTCTGCAAATATTACTATGTGTAATGGTGTATCTGTTTTGTGTATCACATGATCTTTTTATTAAATATCTGATACCATGCAGTCAAAATCAACTACATAATAAAATGTGGCTTCTACCTGACTGTTTCAGAAATCTTTGGAATTATTTGCAGAGCATGTCTTTTAGGAGGATCTTATTTCTTTTAAAGGCTCAATGAAATTAGAACTTTCTCTTTGCTTATTAAGGATTAATACCACAGTTGTGCTTTCAATTTAACCTTATCCCACTTAGATTACTGCATTGGATGCAAAAAAAAAAAAAAAAAAATCCAGCTACATGATGAGGGCTGTGCCTTTCATATGAGCACATACTTAACCAAAGGCTTTTCATTCAAAGACTGAGGACGGGCAGATTATACTTTGATGTGAGATAAGAAAGACTTTGCACACAGAGAAATATTCTAATTTAGAACTAGATGTCAATATCATGAGTCATAATTATTTCAAGAAAGACAAGGAATATCCTGATTGATTACTGTCACTAAGCTTACATCTGCTTCCCACTTAGGACATTTGCTTGATGTGTAGGATGTAGGTGATTAGATTCACCAAAGTGTAACAAGATGATAATGCTCAGGCTTTAGCAGAAGTGTAATGTACTATAAAAGTTTTTGTTTTTCTGCTGCTGTTTCATCACCTGCGCCAGAAGCAGCAGCAGCTCTATTGATGTCATTAGAGGGAACATAAAAGCAATAACAAGCGGTAACATTAACATCAGTAACTGGAGATATCAGGACAGGCGGCAGTGTAACAGAGTAATTGTGTGGTTTTAGCTGTGCACCCATGTGGTGTAGGCCTACACATGGCAAAGAGGAGCTGCTCTGACTCTAGCACTGTGAACGTCAGTCCTAGTATTGGGTCTCTGTCAGTCTCTCACTCATACAAACAGTCAGTCACACAGTACAGCACAAACACAAGCCTACATTGATAAAATGTGTAATGTATACACACACATATATAAACAGTATATAAATGCACAGTGGAACTAAACCTTGTGGTATTACGTATTGCCTGTCAGATATATGTGTTAGACAGTTTGGTCTCACAAACATTTGTGAAATGAGTGAATTCATTAGTTAACATACAAATGACGTATGTGAACAGAAGGTAAAAGAAATACATTTCTGCACCATGAAAGATTTAGTGGAGGACGTAGGAATCTGAAATACATGCTCACTCTAAAGACATCCATTATGGCAGCTCGGTCAGTGGCCCTACGCTTCAAAACCAAATGTATGTAAACCAAATATCCATGTATTGTTATTTCTGGATGCATCCATCCAGCCTAATGTCTGGCAAGAGCAAAGTTCAAAGAGTTAAAGAGCAAGAAAAGTTCTCATATGGAGGTGGTTGGGATGGATGGATGGCTCAAGCAAACAGAGGTCTTTTACCCATGAGGCTGCTGTCGGTGACCTTTACGCCACCAAAAGTCAGTGTTGACTTCTTTTTAACTAAACCCAACTTACCTGATGCACAAACACTTATTTAACTTATTAAAAGTAGTTTGTTCCTAAATCTAGCTGCTTTTAAAATCATAAAATGTATAAATGAATGGAATTTCTTTAATTTGAAAGTACTAACTTGGCCCGGACGTTGCATATTTACTGACTGCGGAGCCCTGCACATGTAGAGCTGAAGCTAGGGAGGCACCTAGTGTGTCTGAGTTTGAAGCATAGGGTCACTGACAAAGCTGCCGTTTTTGATGAGTTTGGAGTGAACTACCGTTTTAGACAACACGCTGTCCAACAACACTGGCAACACTGTCCATTTATTACATTTCTTCTATCCATATAGAACATGACTTGTCAGGTGCAAAGACAGAATTAGTGTGATGTTGTTCAGAGCCCAAAAAACTTGGTGTCAGGTAGAAAACCAACCAAGTGCTTCGTCTTTTACCCATGACATTGACAGGTCCCCAACCTGAGTGAAGTAGTTTTTTTTTTCTAGCCTTAACCAAGTATTTATTCAACCCATGTCTAACCTTAGATCTGTACCTTACACTTGTCAAGCATTCCTTCTGCCTAAACCTAACCAAACCTTTATCATAGCAGTGACAGATGAAGATATATATTTCTTCCATATCTAGGGATACACATTCAGCTGGTCCTATGGTGACTGTTTGAACAGATCAGTTCACTCACCTACCCCTTGTGGTATCTCGCAATGTCCTAGATTTTTCAAGTTTAAATAGCATCCTGGTAGCTCACCTGTTACCCGCCCCATGTACCAAACCTGAGTCCTTACTGCAGAAACCTGTGGCCCTTTGCTGCATGTCATCCCCTACTTCTGTTATGATTTGGTGCTATATAAATAAAACTGAATTATAAATGTACTTGTTGCAAAATTCTGTCATGGTGAGGGATGTATCTCCATGTTTTCTGTTCACAAAACGTAATCTGCCTCAGACTTCTCATTTCATGAAATTTTGTCAGACTGTTGTGTGCTACACTCTACAGCAAAAACATGCAACTGTAGCCCAGCATGCATTTGTGTATATAGAGGAGAAAAGAAGGAATAAAGTGAGGGGGAAATTTATACACTTACCCAAATGCGTACTTATTGTGATATTAAATACAGATAGGTGCATATTCTGAGCCAACTTAGATGACAGTTGCCGCTTTTTATTCTCTTGTGTGATCATATCGCCAGTAACATCGGAAAAAAAAACATACATGCGTTAACCGTAAAACTGTCGGGTCATGGCTACAAACGAGCTGATGACGTCCAAAAGTTTTAAAGTTAACATGTACTTTTCTTTCTCTTTTTTCCTTCACCATGCCTCAAACAGCAACTACAAGCAAGAGTCACTAAATTAAGTGAGCAAGCCTTCAGAAAATATTGGCCTAGATTCATCAACCAAAAGGACTTGAGCAAAGACACTAAAGGGAAACAACCGGTACAAATAATGTGACATATCATTTTACCAGACAAAGCATTCGTGATGTCAGCCACATGACACAACTAAACTGTAGAGAAGATGTACAACTTGAAATGCTCTACACTTCCTTCCCTAACACACTACAGAACAACTACATCCATCAACTCAACATAGCTCCTACGTGCCATCACTTTCATTAGTTCGACTCTGAATGAGTTCTAGAACTTTTGAGAAATGTTGCAAAGCATGTTTAAAGAAATGCATTTAAACTCTGCTGTACTCCTTACTTGGGTTCAGTTTCTTTGTACAAGTGCAATGCCATGTGAACTTCAGTGGCACAGTTTAACTGCAGTGAGAGACCTGTAATTGCAGGTCATAGCCCCACTTACAAGAGAACTTAGATGCAGAAGTGAGTAGGGAATCCAAAGCAACTACAGAAAATAACCCTAAAGGTAAGGTTTCATGGGGGGAAAGGATGTTGACATCTGATAGCAACTATTCTTGGTGCTTTGAAAACCTAAACTAGCCTGGACAGATATATTTGTCTGTATCGTTATGAAATGTCAGCTGCTATGAACACCAGAGTGGGTTTGTCTTGACAAAGAGTATAGATAGGTTTGTCACCCCAAGCAAAGGAGCAGAATCAGATTTGACTCCACTTTTCCCGACAACATGTCTAATCTGGTGATGGGACAGCTCAAAACTCCAATAAACCAGCTTCTTGTAGATCCATATGACTTCTGTATTTGCTAGTAATTGGTGACTGAACCAAGACGAGCAGAAAAAAAGTGACTATATCTCTCGATGTGTTTGAAGCAAGGTGAAGGAAAACGAGAGAAAAGAAAAGACGGCATGAACTCGGAGACACTGGGGACAGTGAGGGAAAGGTGGGAGAGGGGCAGCAGTGTTCACATCGAGCTCGACACATCCCACACACACTTACGCGCACATATCCATGTGAGTGCACAACCTTTCTGCCGCTCGCACACACATACACACACACAACCCTCAAAAGGTTGATAGGCCTACAACTTCTCTGCCTTAGTTCTGTGTTTCTGTATATGTCTGTCTATTTTCTGATACCAATGTGAGTAGAAGCAGGCCCGGAGTAACCGAGCAGCCTTGCCAAGTGCCAATCTGAAGATATTCTACAGGCAAAGAATGAATTCTTTATGAACATCTAAGAGTGGAAAAGGCAAATATTCATGTATTTCTTCATGGTTAAACACATTACACAGCAATGACGTTGACTCTGAGCTTTGATACAAGACCATTGATTAGTGTCAGCGCTGCCACTGAGTGCTAAGCTTTTACTATATGCGAGTCAGTGTGCTCTCTTGTAATTACAGAGATTAGCCTGTTGTTAGTCAGATGGGCGAGGCTGAGCAATGGCAGCTAAGCATGTGTCTGACTGTGTATGAAGCTGTGATCACTGGAAGTGACATGTTACCTGGCTATGACAAACAGCACACAACTGACACCCAAGTAAGCCAGCAGAATATACATCCAGATATCAGGCGAGAGGGGGTTGAGGAAGGAGAAGACCCCAGGGTTGGTCCCGTTGGGTTTGCGGTACAGTATACTTATACCCAGCGTCATGAAGGGCTTGGAGAAGTCGATAACCTTCTCGCGCACATATGTGATGGCGAGGGGAGCCACTGCCAGATCAGCTCTCTGTCAACAGCAAACATAAAGAAGGAAGAGAGATAGGCCATAAGTCAAGGGCACAGGAAGCATTTAGAGGCAATCAAATTAAGAAAACAGGGTCTTTACACACTACAGAGTCTGTCCTGAGGCACTTAGCAAGAAATTTAAAGCCCTCTTTTTCTTTCAAGCCATCAAGTATATTCCCACTACTAAACTCACCTCTCTCTCCAGAACCTAAATCAAAGCATTCATTTATTTTATTGAACTTTCTTTTGTTAAGATGGTTGGGAGCTGTAGCCTATTATGGTACTATATTTAATATGATGCACTGGGAGGTACGGAGACATATACAGGACAGGTAGCTGGTGCTTTGGGAGACTAACACAAAGCTCTGCAGGATGAAAGATCACCAAGAGTACTGCTAGTTTTTCTTTGGTTCTTTGATCTGTCTATTAAGATTAAACTAACATAGCTAAACTTTAGTGCAGTGTCTGAACCACACTATTATTTATCATGTGACATTGTGTCAACTTGCACCACATTTCCAAGACACAGAAATCATATCACATTCACATCATGCAACTCTACACAACATGTGACTAAATGTTGGTCACAGCTTCAGGAGATTGGTTGGAGTGGCTGGTTGGATGGTGGGTCGGTTGTCACTCTTGTTCTCAAGTGAACTGAAAACAACTAATTCATCTGTGTCATTTGAAAGCCCAAAATACTTCTGACATTGACAATGGGGGCAGTTAATGATGGTGGAGAAGAGATAGAATCAATTAACTTGAGAGTCTGGCCTTACACGACTAGATTTTCGTTTGTCTTTTAATGTCACTGTTTTCTTTTCCACTGCAAGAACTTACAAGCCATAACCCACATCCTCCAGTAAAAATGAACTTGAGGGTTTCGCTACACAAGTTCTTTACTGCAGACCTGCTATATTTTACAGACCAGGACATTTTGGATATATGTCAAAAGCAAACACATTTTTATACACTGTTTAATAGTGAGTGACTGTTGTGTTTGTCAGACAACAATGTAAAAACTGCTTGGTAATTTTCCGGTTTAATTTCTAGTTACTGATTCTGCCCTCTGATGGCTTTGGAAATATCTGTTTTTACAACATTCTTCATCGATTTTTCTCTGATTGCTTGTTGCTTTTCTACAACGTTTCCTTCTTTTTGTCCTGTCTGATCGATACAGATGCAGTAGTAAAACGACAGCCGTGCTTGTTTTATGTAGTTATAGTTGTGATGTGACAATACCTGCTTGGCAGCACTTTTGAGCAATCAACTGAAAGAAAGCAATACCAAATTGTAGTTCCAGGAACTCATCCTCAAACCAGGCCAAGAAAAAGTGGAAGCAAACGCAGAACCAGTGACAAGTACTACATCTTAGGCTGGGTTTTCTCAAGAGTTCTTCAGTGGAAAAGGCTTGCTTTTTTACTACTCTGAACACAGGCAGCTGTTTGTACCAAAGTCTGATACTGAATTAACATTAATGTGATGTTTCTATAGAGTTATTATATATATTGCATATAATGCCTTGTTTGGCAAGCACAGCAGTTGTGCTTACATGTGATGTGTGCTTTAGACAGATAGAGAAAGGATATACAGAGCCTGTTCAGGAAAGTCATGTAACCATATCTGTGCTGAAAACCATGTTGTGCTGATGTTGACAGTTAATAAATCTCGGGCCACATTGTGACTATAAATGCTAAACATTCACAGCAAGGTCAAGTGGTTCATTTCTCAAAGATATATCCTTTTTGTCTTATGAAGGTTGCCATATATCACTCGAGGCTGAATTGACTGAGTCCATTGCTCATGGCTGTGATGCATGAAAAGTCCTGCTGATATCAGGCATCTGTGAATTTGTCTAAACTAATCAAATGTAACCCTACACAGTGCAAATACATCACAGATGTGTTTACTCCACTTTGAGCATTAGACAGACCAAAGATAATTTAGCTAAATTCCTTTGACAGACTGTTTTCAGCTTGTTCAGCTCAATTCAGCATTTCTTCCTCAGCTGAACTTCTTCTGTGTGAGTCTGCACTCCCCAGTCTTCTGAGGGCTTGTCTGGTGCAATCACCATCTGTCTAAGTCAAGCCAGGACCCGAAAAAAGTGGGGCAAACCCACGCTGAACATCATATCGCAAGGGATCGTGCCCTTCACCCATTAAAGACCAGACTATCTGTCACGACAGCCAATCGCTGCACTGATCAAGAGCAGAAGCGGAAGACAAGTTTGGAGGAGTTAAGGGAGACTTGACCCCTTGTGGGTGCTTCTCCTAATGGGGTCATATATTGACTATGGGACGTGCAGTGCCTGATATTTTTCTGCCCATGCAGTTTATCCTAACTGGGACTTTGTCTGGCGTAATGATCTACACTGTGAGCAGATTGTGTGTGTGTGTGTGTGTGTGTGTGTGTGTGTGTGTGTGTGTGTGTGTGTTTTAATAAGCTCTGTAGGGGAAACAAGTCACATCAGAATCTATGCTATTCTCGCATCACTGTACTCTCAAACAGTGCTTCTTGTTACCCTCTTCTTTCTGTTTCATTTTCTTTCCTCTCAGAGCCTCTCAGCATAATACTCCTCCTCATTACATCTTATTCATTCCCAAGCAAATATTTGGATGGTAATAGCTGTTGATATGACAGTTTTTATGAATGTTTCAACAAGTCATGAAACTAGCCCAACATGAAATGTAAAGAAAGTAGAAGCGGATTTGCTACTCGGCACATCTGTAAACATCTGCTCACAGTCTATACAGTACTCTACAGTACTCTACTTTTTGTGGGCTCCTTCTGTTATGTGTACCGTGCATCTATTTTAGTACTTTTTTGAATGTGATCATGCTGCTGGCTGCTTTTTCATCATTTTCTTTCACTCTGCTTGCTCACAGTGCTGCATTTGATAAAGGATAACTGGAGTTTATTACAACTAGTGTGTATTAGGGATTTGAGGAATAACTTCCCACACAATAAAATGGTATTCACAACCTGTCTGATCATCTCACTGCTGCTATTTTCTCTCCGTGGCTCTTCATTGCCGTGCCCCAAGCGTGTAGGATATTATCACAGCTAAAAGAACTATTGTCCAGAAGTATGAAAATAAGATAGAATGATCCTGTAAAAATGACATCAAAAATTGACATCTGTGTAATAATGATGTTTAGAGACTCACGTGGTCCATTAGCTCCTTGACCATCCCATTCCACTGGCCCGTGTTCTCGTCCTGCGCGCCGTATTTCCCATCTTCCACCAGGCGGACCTCGTAAGTGAAGCCCAGGATGTTGGCCAGCTCTCTCAGCAGGTCTATGCAATAGCCTTCAAAGCGGTCGTTCCCGTACAGCGGCTTGTCAGACTTCTTGAACATCACATATGGCTCTTCCTGTCAGGTGAAAATAGTGGAGGAGGAATGAGTCTCCACAGCACTTGGCATCTTTTACCCACTGATAAGGCCTATCTGAGAGGGTGTCTGATGTGTGAGATAGGCTTTTTGAGCCGTGCAAGCCTGAACACACACGCTGGCTCGGCTACTAAAGCATGTGTAAAGCCGGTGTGTTTGTGTGTGCGCTTTCCAGCAGTTCCAGTCCTGTGATGTGAGGTGGGATGGGTGCAAAGTGAGGCATGACCATAATAAGAGATAATCCCCCCATATCAATGACTCTGTGCTCCTCTCAGGCTCAGCAGGCTGGCTTTGGGCCCAGGCCCAGCTTTCAGGACACCACATGCTTTGTCAATAAGATAAGAGATACTGATAGACGAACACAAAAAGAGAGAGCAAGAGCCTGGTGCATCAGCTCTGTTCACACAAACAGCTGGGCCGATTACTAATGTCTTCTTTTCATGCCGCTTTTTTTCCCCCTCACTCTCTCTCGCCTACCGAGCATCTTCTCCGCCATTTCCTTCTCCTCTCTCTCCTCCACACTTCACTCCCCGTTTCCTCCTCCTGCCTCCCTCCCTCCCTCCTCTACCTCTGCTCCACACACCATCTGTCTTTGTTAGCCTTAGACGCTCATTCTCGCTGCACGTCCCTCATTTCTACGACTCCCTTGTCTCTCTCAGACAAATAAATCCAAAAATATATTATCAGGCAGGTGTTGTTTATAATATAACTGTGCTACGACTGAAAAAGAAAAATCATTTAAGATTGCTAACAGCTTTGACACATTCCGCTGGCTGGAGTTTTAATAGTATGCAGGCTGCAAGATGTTTGCATGGGGGGGGGCAAAATGTTTTTTTCTTTTCACTAGCGGTGTCAGGACAAACAAATAGGCTGTTTTTGCAGTATATCATACATCTCCTCGTAATAGAACACAGGTGTTGAGGATAATGATTTCACTGCACAGGATTGTGAGGACAGAAGTGTTAGATAGAGCAAAACAAGGTACAACAGCGTGGCAGTTTTCGTAATGCAAATACACATTTAAAAGCACATCTATGTTAACCCCTCTGTTCATGCTGCTGTATCTATATTATAATCTTTTCATGGAATTACTGTTTTCGTTCATGTACATATAACATATGTATTACATATGGGATATGAAAAAAATGCTGCCTCACATTATATGTGTTCCTTACAAAAAGTATAACTGACGTTTTTTTTTTTTAAATACAACCTCAAGAACTAAATATTTTAATATCATGTGAACATTCATCACACGTCTGTGTGTGTTGTAAACTTAACTCACATGTGAAAATGTGTCCGTATTTGTAACAGCTCATTAAATGCTGTTTCATATCTCATGTTATGTGTGGGAGTTTTCTCTGTTAATAAATGCACATAAAAAATAGACCTTCTTGTATATCAGATGAATTCAGAACATAGGTGAGATATTTCAGAATTCATCACATGTTAAACACATTAAGATATCATGTGTAGATATCGTGTCCACATGTGAAATAGATGTTTAAACATTTTAAGCCACATGTTGATTATGTATATCTACCATATACATGCATATTATAGAATGTACATCATCTGTCTGTGTATAGTTTATGTGTATCAGGCTGTTTTACCTTGAAACATGAAAAATGTGTTTTCACAGATAGCTTGTATTTTGTATATTGTACATGCATGTCTGTACATTTGTCTGCACTTACTGTGTTTTTATCGTATGAAGCACTTTGTGTTACATTTGATTTGTTTGATTTTGTGTTATACAAATAAGTCTCATTGGTTAATTGATTGATTGATTGGTGGATGATGTGCATTGCATGGAAATAACAGTTTGACTAACGCTACTGCATACAAGCCACTACATTGGGGGCTGGTGTTGGGGTAGGGTAACGTTAACATCAGAAAGAAAGAGGAGAAAAAAAAACATGACTTTGTGCGTTGATTTAGTCTGAACCTAAATCTGAAGTCTGAACCTTAATTTTCCCGGGAAATATGGAGCCTGGTGACAGACAGGGTTGCATAGTTAAAGCGAGGATTATAGGGAACCAAACAAAGTGCGGATGGTGCCATTATCTTATAGCCATTACACTATAGAATCAACACTGACTTCATAATGAGAAGTTAAAGCAAACACGTCGTCTGTTTCCAGTTTAACCACACTGCAAACATCAATTTTATCGTTGCTGACACAGCTCAGCACAAGTTCCATCTACTGTAGCTCATGTGGTGCTACATTATACCTCAGCAACTGCATGACTGCGAGGATACTGATGTAATCTTGATGAAAGAGCAGAAAAGACTGTCCACATACAGATCAATACCAGAACCCCTGCAATGTCAAAACATACAGTACAAACACAGAAACACACACGTGTTTGTTTGTACATGTGTGCAGCTGAAGGTGAACAATGTGCATACACCTCTATTAGCCCTCTGCTTAGTTCATATTTCAAACAGGCACACATGTTGCAGCACACCTAATTACCACTGAAATGTATAAGACAGGAGGTCAGCTCCTAAACACCTCGACGTGACAGCAGCGTGTTGCGCATGTGAGGTGTATACTTAAGTGTACTACACCACACGCTCATTGCGACATCTAACAATCCAATGCAGGAGCGGCTTATACCTTTCTTCCCATCGCCATGGTAACTGAAACACTGCTTCAATGGTGATGAACATCCCAGTGTTTTTAAATCCACACAGGTAGTCTGCTAGAGACTTTTATTGCTGCGTGCTGAAGGACAGCACTCATTAATATGACCAGTATTAGAGTGGAGGTGAAGGAACGGGTGCCATCTTTTCATTTTCAAATATGCAAACTTGAGTTATTCATCACTAAATTAAACTTGAGTCCTGCTTTGAGAAGAGTGGGTCAAAAGTGAAGTCACCTACCTCAAAATCATTACTGAAATGTCTTTTCTAAGTGATTTTTATTTGTTACTTTAGAGCAAAAGTATCCAACATTTACGCACACTAACACTCAGCAGATCTAACAAAGACTTTGCCGCTGCTAACCTTCTCCTCACAATGAGCCCCTCATGAAACAATGCAAACACAGTGACTGCACAGCAGACATCTCCTCAGTGCAGCTCACTTCATTCTATTCCAAAGGAAATAAGTCCGTTCGTGCACACATGTATCACCTCTGAAATGATTTATTAAAAGTTAACATTTCTGTCACAAGAGCCTGATCAAACACAGAGTCACAGTTTTCACATTTATCTATGTATTTTTTGTACATCTGTACATGGATGACTTTAAAGTCCATGTGAAGGTAATTCCAAGATTTCTTTCAAAATACTTTAAATAATGTAGTTGCTCACGCAAACAGCTGGGCCATTATAGTTGCAGTCCAGGATTTTTTGGCCAGTGCAAAAGGGTGGCTCGATGATGTGTGTGTTAGCTAATGTCAGTGAACGTAACGTTAGACTGGTTTTGTTTCCTCAGAGAAGTCCAGAGGAAAATACACCGGTAACACGGGACACTTTTTATATGAACCAGTAGCTTGTAGCTATGACAGGAATATATGCAGTCGGATCTAAAGTTTACGTGTGTCGGTAATGGCACACACGGACCAAGGGACACCTCCCTGGGTGGGTGTAACCCACTGCAGGTGCTGACACGTTTCCGTCACCTCAAAATGGCTGCTTGACTGCTCCCATGAGTGGGCGTGGCTTCAATGCCTCCAGCGGACACGCCCCCACAGTCCTGGAGCTGAGAATTCATTTTTACTTGATTTTGACACCTAAATTCATAAACTTGTCCATATTTTTTTTATCATTCAAATTTGGCTGAGTGGTTAATAAAACTTTCTTCTTTGGTCTGATGAACTCAGAACACAGATTTATTCTTACTTCTGTGGCTGGGAAGTGAAGCCAAAACTGAAGTCCCCAAAACTGCAGTTCCTCAAACGTCCACTTGAGGCTGGCTCCAGAAGTGAGTCAGTCTACCTCTTTGGCTGACCGCACCACACTGAGCTTCACAATGGCTCTTCAGAGCCTGTGGGTGATGTCACAGAGTCTACGTCCATGTTTTATACTGCCTATTGTGTGAACCAGCTGCTGTATGTGATCATGGACGCACCTCCAACACAGCTGTGAATAATCATGCAGTTATGGCACTGTGATACTTAAGACCAATAAAGTTGTGTCCATGACGCTTTCTACCCACTATCACTCTACATCACAAAGGAAAGCACAATGACTGTTGGAAATGTCCACAATACCATCACAGATATCTACAGCTGGACTACCGTGAACACCTTGCCTGAGGTGTGAACCCAGTTTTACAGCTAACTGACTGACTTCCACCAGCTTTTAGCATCTGACATCTGAGTTAGCATCTGTTGACTCTGCTGAACACATTTTTCAATTTTTAATTAAATGTCTAAGCCTTCTACACACAATCATTGGCAAAACTGCCATTGTTCTCCCATCAAGACAGCAAAGCAGCATTGTACAGTGCTTGAACTTTATGCCAGTGTTTGAACTTTTACCTGATTTGTCAGTGATCTTTCAACCAAAGCTAGACAGCTATCCATGAAAGACTACGGATAAAAAGTATGAAACGTTGTATGCACCCACATCCTTCCTGACTGCTGGGTTCATTCCTGTCATAAAGTAAAATTCACATATCTACATGATTCTGCCTAAATTTGCCTAAACAGCTGACACTGCAGTGTGAACATGCATCATATGCAGAGATCCTTCTTTATTCATATTTCTCTTTATGTTTTCTGTGGTGGCAGTACACTCCTCATCTGCCTCTTTAAATTATAATTTAATTCCTCTCTTTATTATTTGACCATTTTCTCTATTTGCTGCCATGTCAACTGGTGGAACAACTGTTATCTAGCATGTCGAGCACAACGCGCTATTGTGAGCCCATTAGCAGCTTATGACCTCTCACCTCCTGTCAACTGTGAAAGACTGTAATTATCATAAACAGTCACTATGCACATTAACGAAGAGCAACTCTCGCCGGAACAATCTGCAACACCTGTGATTGTTTCTGGACATTATAAAAGCTCTTATCTTCCATCTGTGGGACTGGAAATGTGCGTGGAGGGGCTTTAATATTTTTTTTAACAGGTTATGTCACTTTTCACTCTTCACACATTTCACAAACAGAACTGACCCTCAAAAGCTTTTGTAACATAGGAGGCTTGTTTCAACTCTGCGATGAGTTGGAAAGGAGTTGATTTGTGCTGTGCTGATTAATAATCAGCTCCAAAGTCTCTTCTACTCAAATCATTCAAATTATACAATAATTCATGCAATTTGTTTATTCTGGTTTGATTCAGGCCAACAACTGACCAACAGAGATTTAGCAAAGTCTGTCTTTTAAAAATTAGAGCTTGAAAAGAGAAGCTGTTCAAAAGAATTTTTAATGGCATGATTTGATTTAGCCTGCGTGGTTCTCCAACTTCTATCCACATGCTTTAATCCCAATTAATCATATCTACACAGGCCCAGTGAAGTACATAATCTGACACATGAGCACGTCGGCCAATAGGATTACACATACTATGTGTGTGCTGCACTGCGGTGTCATGGATTCAACAAATGTTTTCACAGTAAACAAAAGTGAATTAAATAAGAAGAATACCACCAGTCAGCTGATCAAAGACATGTCAAATCATAATAAAGAGGATAATTTGATTTTTTCGGGTGAAAGGTCCAGAAAAGGAGTGTTGGTTAGCTTAGTTGGGAGAGCATCAGCCCCATGTATGAACACTCAGAAGAGCCCAGCACATCATCAAGGAACCATCCCACCCTGGGCAACATCCTATTCAAACAGTGACCCTCAGGCAGGCGATACAGGACAATGAAATCCCACACAAACAGACTGAAAAACAGCCATCACTGCCCTGAATAGCCACATGAAATAACTCATGGACTGTGCTCTGTATATACTGTATATATGTGGATGTATGTTGCGCCCTATCCCTTTTATCTATGTTTTTTTTAAGCTGCCGTCCATGTGTTATACTTGTACTTCCTGCACTGAAGATGGCACTTAAATTCCGTTATGCACTGCATAATGACAATAAAGATATTCTATTCTATTGATGCAGCGGCCCAGGGTTTGAATCCGACTTCTGGCCCTTGCTGCATGACGTTCCCCATCTCTCTCTCTCCCCATGTTCCTGTCACTCTTCAGCTGTCTCTATCTAATCTTAAGATTTTACCTTTTTTGTCAAAATTATTAGAATTTCTTATTAGAACAGTATTGGGTGTAATGAGGCGTTATGTGGGATTTAAAATAGTTTAGAAAGTCATATTTATAACGTCATGGGTCTTTAAATATAAACTGAAAAATAACCCTGACAAAATCTACATGTGGTCTTATCCACTGAAAGTCATTTTGTAAAAAAAAAGTTTGATTTTATTTGTGTAGTATGATCAAATTGTTCAGCTAAATAAATAATACTTCACCCAGCCAATTTTCAATAAACATACATGACATATTCAGTCATAGTTGTTGACTTGCTGATGACGTCACTTTTGGGACACCATATGGGTTGCTATGATGGCATGCGTATCGTCGCATCGTCTGAATACACATACAAACACAAATACACACACACACACATTCCCTCCTGTCTCCTGCAGCGAGGCCGGCTGCAGACGGAGGCCGGTGCATCTTTAATTAAAAAGAGAGAGTGAAGGAGAAGCCGAGTATCTCTGTAAAGAAAACCTAATTAAAGCTTCTCCGCTTCCTTGTCTCTCTGCAGACTCTCCTTTAAAACAGAGCTGAGTGCATTCTTCTCCGACAAATTAAAAACAATGGATTTTGTGCCTCAGAAAAAGCAAATGATACTGCTTTCTTTGAGTCATTTTTAAACATTTATTTTAGTATTATTGATTCCCCTCCATGCAGTGCAGCTGGAGCGGAGAACAAAGCAAATTATCCAGGTCCTCTCAGCATGCAGTGCTGTGATGGAAGGCTGCCCATTGGCTTAAACACAACGTACAGTGTATATGTTTACAAATCTAATATGTATGTAAAGTTGTACATGAAGGTTTCAATTTGGACAAAAACACATTTATGAATATGTTAAATAATTAACCTGGGATCAATTTTCTTTTAATTTGTGGAGGATAACATCTGACTGAATTTGTCCTGTCAGCTTCAATGTCAGCTGGTATTTTACACTGTAGGATATATTCAAGTTTACCCAAACTGGTTTAATTCGATAATGAAAACTAATAGAATTGTATATTAATTGTGACAACTTGAACAAATGAGACATTTTAAAGGCCATTTAAATGCTTTAGTCATCAAACAGACATTTTATTTTGATGCCATGGGAACAACATTTCTATGGACGTTAGCAAAAACAACTGTCTGTTTCTATTTAATGATATTCCAGGTCAAATCATTGTATTATAATTTGCAACATCATCTCCTGGAGTCATTATTAGAAAAATTAGATGGATCACGCAGCAGATAATGGCTGTGATACGTTACACTAACATCACGCGTGTGATGGCTCAGTCATTTAGTTTAATGATCCTTCACAGTACTTATTTGTCAGCAGGACTGAGTAATTAATGCAACTGGTCCTATTTATTAATTCTGTTTCCACATCTGTTTTTTGAATGTGACACATTCTGGAAGGTCGATGGGCTCTGTCTCGTCCAAGAACAGTTGACCTGTTGATCTGAGACCAGAGCCAAACGTTTAAATAAATCTTTTTTTTGTATCAGAAAGAGGAAGGGAAAACTACTTGTTCTCAGAACAGTGAAAGTAAATAAAAGCTAAGTTAATTAATAGTTAATAAATAACTGTTTGAGTGGCATACTAATGAAGACTAACCCGCCCTCACATCGAGAAACCTACGAGAAAGTATCTTCAGCACACTGTTTCACAACTTTTCCGACTCTTGTTCTTGATGAGCCTTACACCTACACTGCAGACAATGACTCCCTTTAAATTCATATTAGTTATCTTGAAGTGTTTGGAGTGGAGTGCACAGGATATGCACGAGAGATAAGCATGTGATGTGAGAATGTGGCTGTAGATATTTAATATCCAAATAAAGACATGTCAACAAATTCCATGCTGCAGATTTAACAATGAATCCTCCAAACAAGCATCCAAATACTCACCAGAGCACCAAATGTCACTGAATATCAGCCACTGACACTTGTCCCCAACAAATGTTATTTCATTAAACAGTTTCTATGCAACTGCAAATGCACTATTTCTTCTTGAAACGTTGAGTAACATTTAATAAAAATGACAAAATTACAGGCATCAGCTTTTTAAAGATATTTTTATCTTCATGAAACTCCATGTTTGTGAGCTGTTTTTAAATCTTCAGCAGGAACCAGTAGACTTGATTGATGAGAGATTGAAGACTAATACATTGTTGGCTTGGTCTTTTCATGAGATCTGTTAACAGTTTAATTATTAACGACAAAGGTTCCCGAACCACAACCAAGCAGTTTGTATAACCTGAGTAATATGACAGGACGGCACTGTAAATCTGTGTCATCCTGCTGGTGTCAGATCAGAAAACACGTGGCAACACGTTTCTCATATATCGTCATAAATGACAGCTTCAGACTCAGACACTGCAGGTAAACGTCTAGCATCAGTTTAGCACATGCAGGACTCCATGATCAGGTTAGCAGTAATAAATATGCAACACTTGATCAAGATAACGGTTGCTGAGGAACATTTCATATTTTCTGAGTTTAAACCAGTGGTGTAAGTATTACCAGTGCAGCACACCGAGGCTCAGAAGCTGCTGGAGGGTCCGTCCACGTGAAGACTGAGAATGGTAGAGCTTAGCTCCACTAGTAGACGCTTTTCACGAGTACAGTGCAATGTTTTTCTTCTTCTTCTTAAGCATTTTATCACAGCTCTGTTGTCTCACTGTTCAACTAGAAGTACTTCTATTTTTTTAACCAAGAAATAAATGAACACTTCTCAGGTTCTCCATGGTGACATAATAATTGTATGTGTGTGTGTGTGTATTTGTGCATGTTGTGGGGACAATCACAATTATGTTACACTACCAGTTTAAATGGTTGCAGATTGGTTAGATTTAGGCAAACATTATATTTGGGTGAAGTTAAACACACACAAAGACACAAGACATCCTCTTCCAGACTTTCTTGCTACTTTATACTGCTTTTTGTACTGTTTATACTGTTTATCAGCTGACACCTTACACCGGACACACGTGTCCAGAAATGCCACACAAGGCTTTCTACTGCAACGTCCTAGTAGGAAGCATATTGCACCTCTGACCAAACTGCCATATTTGACAACTTGGGAGCATGGACTGTTTTGCAAGGCAATGGAGACAATGTATTTAGTCGTCTAGTTTGGATGATTTATTGTCCAATTCCATAGCATTAGATATGTTGATACATATGATGAGGTAAATGCCCTCAAACTGCCTCTGATGCCTCTGATGCAGGACATCTTTTGTTCTGGTGTTTTTTGACCTTTTTGCTCTCCAACAGAGAAATCTCTAAATGAAATATCCAGTATGATACTTTGCAACACTAACCCTGAGTTTGTGCATTACTTTGCATTTTGGAGCAGTCTGCAGGTAGCTCTACTCGTCTCCAGTGACTAATAAAACATGGGTTGTTTCTGTGTGAGTGGAAGCAGGCCTGCTCCTTGCTCTCTTTAAGACATTACACAGTATATTATCTGCTGCTCCAGCCATTAGCCTAAAGGTACTTCATTTCCACCACAACATTACGGGAGTGATTTCCAAAGTAGATAAACTGTTGATAGGCCAAGATCTCAACAGTAATTACATCATGTTTTATAGTACATAATCCCTGAGAAAATGATGAGAAGCTGGATGAAAGTGTGCATCAATCATATGTAACAAACCCAATTATTGTCAGCCCTCCCCTTCTTTTCCTCACTGCTCACAGCCATCACACATCTCCCCATGACTCAATCCTGATATGGCAATTACAGTCGCTGAGAGTCTTTGCTAATAACTGCAATCCAATCAATTCACAGCACGAGCGGAAGGAACGAAGGCCCACGATAAATAATGACAACCCGCAATTTACTTGATATTGTTATTTTTACACTTGCCTCCTCAATAACAGGATCATATATGACTATGATTTGGCTTGCTTTGACAAGTTTCCCAGAGTATAGGCACATGCACATGTTGTGCATACCTCCAAGCACAGAAGTTATGGTGCATAAACAAGTGACACAAAAATCAACTCCAGGTCCTGCATTAAAAATGACTTTGTGGTAAATTAATGAATTCTGTTTTTGTGTAGGTGTGTGTGTTAATAGTGTGTACGCCATAGCACATTGTAAATTCAGCGACATGTCTGTGAAGTGGTAGGGGCTTGAAGGAATAGTTTAACATTTTAGAAAATATACTTATTCACTCTCTTGCAGAGAGTTAGATGAGAAGATCGATACCACATTCTGTCAGTGTGTAAAGTAGGTGTTGATTAGCTTAGCTTAGCTTAGCTTAGCTTGGCAAAGAGCTAGCCAATGATACAGATCAGAAAGAGTTTAAATTTGTTCGTTTGTTTTTGGACACACTGCCCCAATAAAACAACATTCCTGATAAATTGGTTGAGGAGGAGGCAGAGCCGTAAACCATGGAATGTTATTGGACAATCAATCAGTCAGTTTTCCCTGCCTGAGCCTTCTCCCACCAAATTGGAGTCCTCCAAAGTGGCGAAGTCAACTGGCAATTTGAGAGCGCAGTGCTTTGGGGTACTCTACTTCAATTGAGTCGGAGCGCAGCATCCCCAGAAAGTGCTCCAAACAGAAAGGGCAGCTCAGGCAAAGCACTGAAGGATTTTTCAAGAGGAAAAGCTTAGAAATAATCATCATCTTTGGACGGAGTCTGTTATGGCTGAGAGCTGTTCTACTCTTCTATAATTGGTCCCACATAAAGCACCATTACAATTTGATTTGGCTATAAACAGACATTTAAGGCTGAAATATTTAATTTGCACATTGTCCGCCAAAATGGCAGCTTGAGGCTATTGTTTGACTTTTTCGTTTCCTTCATGTCCTTCATGTCCTATCTGTTAGGTGGACAACTGGACTGAGTGAAAGTCATCCTGAACTGGGCCATGAGCTTTCCGATTCAGTTAAATGAATAAACCACATTGATTTCTTAGATCATGGTTTGCTTTTGCTCCTTGTTTGTGATCAATTTTGTCTCAAATTTCAAGTCTGGAAGAGGCTAAATGTGATTTTAGTCATATACTTTCTCTGGTTTCTCTTCCATACCAAGCAAGACTGGATGCTTACAACCAAGGGGCAAAGCATGGTCCTAACCCCCCACCTACTTACTCAAATTCTGTACATTGTTTATGTCTCAGGTTCTTGGTACAGAACACACATGACTGAAGTTCACAGAATGATGCCTCAGCTGAAGAAGACGTTGAGATGTGAGATGAATGTTTCGCTAAACTATTGAGTTGACCTTTGAGCTAGATTATTAAATGACCCACTCTGTTTTTGGAGTTGGGTGTTGATTTAATCTAGTGTCACATAGTACGGTCAACTAAAATGTAAAAGCAGAAAGGAAGATGTGAAAATTGTAAACCATTGGTTCAACTTATCCAGCAACAGCTCAGAAGACAAAAGATTAATTGAAAAAAAAAAAAAAAAAAATATATATATATATATATATATATATATATATATATATATATATATATATATATTTCTTACCAGTATGGTCGAGACGATGAGAGATCGATTGGCTAACGAATCAGAAACATTTGTAGTCTTCCCCTTCTGGTTGTCCGTCATGTTCAGTCCGCTTGGAGGATCCCAGGTACCAATCTGTGCAACAAAACACACTTATTTAATTCTATAACTGGCTGCAAGACAAACAGATGCATCTAAAATCCAGTTATATAGGCATAGAGAACAAATAGCACAAGTGTTGGGTTCAGTTACTCCTGCCGTTGTTTAAAAACTAATATCACTAATACTTTGCTTTGACATTTTCTCTGAAATTTGCTAATTTCACAATTAAGCAAAGGGTGAGGACAAGATGTAGTTCTGGAACATTCAGTTTCACTCTGATATCTAGAAAGAGCAATAACCAAAGCAATTATCAATGTTGTTCCCTGAACATTAATAGATGCTGATGTTTCACATTACTACTTGTATTTTACACTTATACGTATTTGGAAGAACATTAATGTGTCTCAAATCAACCAATTAGCTTGTTTGACACACAGGTCAAATGTGCCTTTGCAGCTTATGTTGACCTTAACTTAACACTTTTCTGCGTAGATTTATTTGGATCTATGCAGAAAAGAGATAACCATATTAACACGAATGTTTGTAGGACATCGGATGACTGGGCTAGACCTTGAAATATATGTTCAGTTTTATTTACATCAAATGCCTGTATTTTTAATTTGTGCTTATGTGTCAACTACAATATGGTTATGTTTGGGCAACTGAAACAATTGGATTCAGTTGGGAAACATAACATATATTCCCATACCCTAACCTAAACTGCAAACATGTGATGAAATACATCTGCCACTCAAACCGCCACTTGACTTACGTCTTGCTGCACAGTTTTTAAAGCTTTGTATAAAGTGGTAACACTGCCAAACAGACAGGCAGACATGTACGGTATAAACATAAACCTAAGACTCCCCCCTCCTACTTTTCAGGATACATACAGAGAAAAATTTGCAGCACCCTGAGGACACAGTTGACAGCGGTATGAACCTTCAACACTGTCAGGGGGCACTTTCTTGTAAAGTCCCGCAGGGAATAATATAAGAGATGATCTAGAATCTGGATTGGCCCTGTGGCCTTTTGAAGGGTCAGTGGAGGACAAGCTGAGGAGGACTGAAAAGACGGATCGAGGCATGCTGGGGAAGTATGGAGGAATAAGGGGATGGCAAAGCTATCTGATCGTGCCTCAAGGCTTCTTTTGTCATCTCTCAGCTCTCCCTCAAGTCTCCACACCCAACATCCCCATCAGCACCCCCCTGCACCCCATCCAACCCCACCGCCCTGAGCATCACTAGAAGCGACCACAAACACTCCAGCTCACACCAGCCGCATACTCCTCAGAGTTCTATGATGCCCCTTGCGAGGGCCTGAGATAGGCTTTGTAATTGCAAATCAACTCTTTAATTCCGACTTCATGAGGCTGGAGGGCTTCTGAAGGGGTTTTTATTAATAGAGTAAATTATTCATGGAGGTGCAGGCACACACAGCACACAGACCAGAGGTCACGAGCTGCTGAGAAGTGAGCACCGGTGAGGATGCTGAAGTGTGAAGTGTTTGCAGTCGTCTCCTAGAATATTATTTGTATCTGCGGTGTTAGCAGGTTCTCTTCCTGCTGGTAATCTCATGAATCTTAAATTGACCGCAGAACACTGGAGAGATGCCATTCCAAGGAAAAGATGTAAACCACAGATGCACCTATTCACGCGAGTACACAAACACATGCTGATGTACGTGCCATCATATGCCGTGATTTGGAATTTTTTTTTTTTTTTGGTCTTTAGCTAAATCAAATCAATATCTTTTTTTTTTTTAATTACAGCCTGTTGAGTTTCCACACAGACAGACTTCTCTAACGGTGTATTTATGTTCACATGGACAGCTAAGACTCAATTTTGTCCTTGCTAGCTCGCTCAAAGTAAATTGAAGTCTCTGTTCAGAGCGATATTAGCACTGAGTGAAAAAAATAATAATTTCAATGAGAGCACGGTGCTAGTACAGCAGGAACATAGACACAAATGACTGCAAAATAGTTGAATAGATGACACTGATGGTGATGGACCTGCCAGGGTCTTGGCCTGCCCATCGGGTGCAGCTTTGAGTTCACTGTCTCAGCCAAGGACACTTGGATATGTGGACAGGAGGATCTGGGGATCAACCCTTGGATTGGTTGACGACCTCTTCTTACCTCCTGAGCCACAAAGACAAAGTAACTTTCCAGAGTTGTGAAAACTTCACTGTACAGTCTTTCTGCATTTGGTAAGCCTTCATATTCACAGAGCTCTTGGCCTAACCAATAATCTTTTATCTTTTTACTGAAGCAACATGTTTACACCAATGCAGCTGTGTTTGTTCTAAATACTCTGTAACTGTCAATATCCTCTTTTCTATTGAACCTTTCTTCTTTGATTATGCACAGAGACATAAATGAATAAATAAGCGAGCAGCTCGAGTTCATGGCGAGGTTTGAATTCAGTTTGATTTATCACATAAACGCACAGAGTCAGATTGTGGTGTTAGCTAGCTGGATTGAAGGCCTGTACTGCTGTCACTTGCCATTTATGTTGAATAACCCAGGACTGCAAAAATTCTTCCAGCAGCATATTTCACATGCAAAAAAAAGGCTAAACATTCAGGCAAAATCTGCCTCCACATTGAGTTTGAGCACTTTTTGAGCAGCAATTTTGACCATCAATATCTTTTTATGGACATCAAAGTATTATAAGATTCAAGATGGACTGTCAGATATATCTGAATTGTGTCTCACATTCATATTGTATCTAGATCTGATGAAGCTGAGTTTGATTTAAATGTACTGCATAAACAAGAATCCAAAGCTGTCTTTAGTTTGCCCATTAATGTATTTCTATTCCGTTTGACAGAATGCAGATTTGCACTTCCAGTCAAAGTTCATTCATTTACCTGTGCATGAGCAACGGCTAAATACAAAACAAGTAAAACATTTGAAGTTCTGGTGTGGTGCACTGAGATACTTGCAGGCTTTACATACAAATGTATCACAATTTTTAACTAAATTTCAACAAAGTCTGCAAAAAAGCAAAGGAAGTTTTATTTCTATCCAACACGTTATATAATTATTAGCAGTCACTGAGACAAGCAGTAGGTCGATTCATCTCCAGTCAATTGTGATTATGCCATTGCAGAAGAAGGCACCACAAGATCATCGTAATTATTTGTATTCCAGCCAATATATGAAAAACTATTTTAGAAACATGACAGACATTTGGCATTTCTGTTTTTTTAACAATAATTTGACAAAGGCCTCGTCTCTTCAGTGGAGCGGAGGCTTTTTTTTGGTTTGTTTTGTGTTTGTGTGCAAATTCAGAATGCACATAGTAAAGTACTAAACTAGTAAATACACCAACTGTAAATCCTTTTATATTTAGCCCTCATCTCAACTCTGCAAGTTTTCAAATTCCAATTCCATTCCAATTGATGGTTTTAATTTCAGGCACCGGGCAAATATGTTGTATTAGTATGGCCAGTAAAATAGTTATTGGTTAGCTAAGCAGATGTCATGCTCAGGTAGTCATTAATAATCTGATGTTTATACCAAGTTAAAGAAGAGTTCAACAACCTCTTAAAATGTGTGTCTTTTTTTTTTTCATTCTTAGAGTGAGACAAATACCAATCTCATGTGTGGAGCTGTAGTTCACACATAATCCTGTACATGTTTTAACCTAATAATACACAAACTAAAGCTATTTATTATATTGCGTGTTACTTTGTTGGTTACTTTAGAGGTTGGTGGTACTGTAGAGTATTTTTATTTAACGTTGGCTGTTAGCTGCTTCCAGACTTCCAGACAAACGGTGTCTGGACTCCAGTTCTTTACTTTACACACAAACATGAGATTGATATTGATCTTCCCATCTTGGAGAGAAAGCAAACTATTGCTCTAAACAGATGAGTCATTGGCAGAATGATCAACACAGCCACAGTTACCCAGGACTCTCTTTACAGATAAGCTGGACTGCAGATGCATTTTCACCTACATGGTAATGTGTTATAATGGCACACTAGCTGCGTGTGTGCTGATGGTTCGCTTGCTACATTTACACCTTGGTTTAATGTGTTTTATCTCATCAGCACATTGTCAGACCAGCTAGACTCATAAGTGCAAACACATTAAAGACACACAACCTTCTCAAGTCCCTCCTCCTTCAGACTGATGACATCGAGGTCGAAGTCTGTCCTCAAGCCATTTGTCCGGTTGAAAGTAATCCTCCCGGTCAGGCCATCCCAGTGGGCCTGAAGAGACGAAGACAGAGAGACATTCAGCCATTAGCATCGAGTCTACATGGTCACTTTCAAATATGTTTTTTTTATGATAGTATTTGAGTGAAAACAGTCATGGGGTGAGAACACACACTTCTATGTCTCCCTCTTTCACACACTGTTTCTGTTTGCACAGTCCTCCCTGCCATCAAGGTACCTGCACACCCTCTGAGGCTGCATTCGTAACAGTGGGAAGGCAATTACCCAATCTTTACAGATATTTAGGGGTGTGATGGGATACAATGTAGCATGAAAGTGGCTCAGAGCAGGAAAAGCTTTTTCTCAGGTACAGCAAATCATCACAGTGCTGCTCCGACTGGAAGCCAGGGACTTCAGGGCCTATCTTTAGTTAGATGAGTGGGAGTCACAGATCTGGAAGTTACTCGCTCAGTGTAGACGACTGCGCTCGAAAGCATTTGTCATACTACTTTGACTTTGAGTCTGAATATCTCTCCATTGATACCAATGCTGTTCACAGAAACAATGACATGTTACTCCAGTGGGGATTACTATGAGTTACTATAACCAAGGAAGGGGAATCTGTCAACTGTCTAGGCAAGCTAACAATATGTGGATTTGTTCTTTATCCACGAACAGTTGCTTGACAGCTACTGGCCTTTTTGTCTAAAAATCTGGCATAAATACTCATGATTCCTGCAGATTGTTGGTGTCTTGACATAATGTCACAGCAGCAACATGCGGGTCAGGTCAAGATTTGAAAATGTAAACTTAAAAATCTTCAGTGAAAAAGCCTCTTGTGTTTGTGAACTTACTGAGCAAATTTATGCTCCAATTGCCAACTCATCACACTCCATTTGCATCTTCAGTCAGACTCTAACCAATGGGGTTGAGTGGATGGGATTTTCTTTCAACATAACCACCTGAATTTATGTTATTTCATCTTCAAAAGAGCTTTACAGTTGCATTTGTTGCATCGGTTGTGCTAAGTTTCATGTCATAATGCCAGACCAGAATCAACTCTGGAGTGGGTGGAAAGGTCTGGACCCAGACAAAGCATGAACTCTTTCCATTTTGAACACACCATGATCTGTCCTGGGCCCTGAGGCAAAAAAATAACTGCCAGTAACTTGTTCCCTCTACATATTAATTCCTGAATTGGGGCATGTGGGTGTTGAGGTAATTGAGGCAAACTGAAATAATTAAAGCATCAAAACAACATCCTCTTCCTTACTACACACTTCCTAAGGTAGTGCCCACTTTGTCTAGTTGGTAATTGAGCTTTATCTGCCTCTGTCAGGACATAATGTATTATTTATCATTTTGCATTATTTGTAATTTGTTCACATTATATCAAGAACAAATGACCTCCACAGAATCTGTTGTGGACGTTCATTATCCTCGGTGGATAAATCAGATGTTTTTTGGTGCCCACCATCACCAGACCAGCATAATTGCAGTCCTGTTTTTAAAATCTCATTTAAGAACTACTGGACTGACTTCCATGACATTTGGCTTAAGGCAGATTGTTCTGACAAATCTCAGGATATTGATGCATTCATTCATCTGCTTCCTCAGAGGCTGAACCTTTGAGATCAAGGCCTTTCATCGCTTCAGTGCTACGCTCTAAAAAGACAAACAACTCTACATATATAATCACTCCTTTATATTTTGTAGTTTGGCTCACTGGCTGTTAGTGTTACTTTAGAAACTCTTATCGATATGATTAATATTAGCATAATATCATCAATGTCAGAAATATTAGCCTACAAAAAGGAATAATCAGTGTATTGATTCAAAGATTCCCTCTGTAAACATTCATTCAGACTTGACTTAATGATGTTTTTTTGTTTTTAGGAAAATTAATCTTTTAACAGCATTTAACACAAGGTTAACTATGTTAGGAATGGCTGCTCATGTGCTCAGTTTTCTGTTTTCAGATTTACAAATGCTTTGACAGCTTGTATTTAATGGATGGCTGAATTGAGTGCTATGAAGCCAGTGTTAAACCCAAAAGACGAAACATCTTTTGTGCACATCAGAAAAAAGCTCATTTGGAAATGAAAAGGTAACATAAGAGCTACTTTTGGAGAGAACCAATAAAACAGCTCGAACATCAAGTGCAGAATAATATTGATGCAGAGTAACCTTGACTTTAGAAGGGCTTGATTTAAACAAGTCACATTTCAATTCTCCGTGCTGCATTTTGCCCCCCCCCCGAGCAAGTACCCAACACCAACTGTTCAACACACACCAGCTCAGTGACCCTGTGGTTCAGCTGCCGAAAAATAGGAGGCTGAGGCTTTTAAGGAGGTTTTGATCGAGCCAAAGATTCTAAAATAGAAGCGCTGAGAGCGAGAGCTAATACACTGCACTTCACCCAGCAAAGTGGTTCTGAAAACTGGTGTTAACTGACCTCAAGAGGTCCACGAAAGTGATTAAAAGTGACCTGAGTAAAAGAAGAATATACTGTATTTGAATTCTTTGTGTCACAAAAACTGATTCCTGTTAACATTTACCACTAGTGCATCGTGGGGTATATGGCCATTACTACAGTACAGCAGGAGGCGGTACATTAGTATGTGATTTCAAACGCAGCCTGTGTCTCAGTGTCAGCCACTCTTTGGACCGTGTGTCAAGCCGTTTTCTAGCCTTTAGTTCTCGTGCTGTTTTTTGGATTTTCTCCTTGTTTTCCTGGACCTTGCCTTGATTTTGGTCTGCCCCCTGTCGGATTTGTTTGTCTGCTTAGACCGGCTTGTTCTGGTTTTGACCCTTGTCTGCCTCACTATCCCGTAAGCCTTTTGTAATAAAATCACTGAACTGGTGCTGCTCTGTCTCAGTTCTCTGCATTCGGGTCCTGTCCGTTGTGTTATCCTGCTTGCAAAAGTGTGACACTGCAGTGTTCATTACATCCTGCAACACTGAAGTTTTGGACTGCAAAAAGTAGCTGTCTTATGTATTGTTATCAGAACCCTGCAGGATTAAAAATGTAAGTAGATGTAAAACCAAAATCAGAACTCTGAAATTTGACTGCATAAAAAATCATGTGTTATTTATCATGTACAATTGGACAGTTTGACCTACTGTACCTGGCACCTCTCGCCACAGTTTATTCATCTCTAGTAATTGTAGACAGTACAGGTATCTTGTAGAATACAATAGAACAGAATAGATACTTTAATGATCCCTCCAAGGGAAATTATTTTTTCACTCAACTTTTTTACATGCATTTTACTCGAAATACAACCACTACAACCATTGTACTTTCATTTTGCACCAGCAAATATATGGATAATACCTGACGTGATATTTCCACCATTTCCTACAACAATCTGGGGGGTCTTTCAAAGATAGCGTCATGCAACTTTGTGCAGAGCATCATTTGGGTCAGAACATGCATCATCGTATACATTCTTTCATTCCACTGTGTGACTAGAGGCTTAGAGAGCACGTCAGAGGACAAGAAGATGGAAAAAAAACACATCCAAATTGATGTGGTTCTCATTTAAATACGAACCCTCGCCACACAGTTTTAATTCTTTGCAGTCTTCTCATGATATCTGCAAACTAAAGAGGAACAGAGGGTTAGAGAGCCCTAAATATAGTTTGCTTAATCTGCAGCCTTTCCACAGACAGAAAGCTCTGGATTAACTGTCCCAGCTTCAAATGCAGCAAACTGTGGGGCAATTACTCAAAATTGAGATAATGTTGTTTTTGTTTCTCTGTTGGTGATTAATGCTGAGATTCAGAAAGCAGGCTCAAGATGGCTGCCCTCCTCTATGTACACACTGAAATAAATAAATACACAGATAAATCATTTCCATTTATTCATTTTCCACTTCTTCTCTCCAGCCTTATTTCCATTCTGTCTGCGTATGCTTTCCTGAGAGCATACGTGTTTTGTGTGAGGGTGCCGTGTATGATGAGGGGGAGGAAGACAGAAGGGGGAGCAGGTAGAGAAAACATCTACCTCTTTGATGAGAGCCATGAAGCGGTTCCCGAAGCGCCAGGGCTTGTGTCGGTTGCACTGTAATGAGCTGACAGTGATCTGCTGAGACTGCTGCACAGCCACGGCCACCACGTGCACGGCATCGTACATCAGCGCGGCGTCCGTCTGCAAGCCGAGTCAGAGGGGGGAGAGAAACAGAGCGTCATTAACATGGAACACAGCGTACGACAAACCAGTGCGTCATGGCCGGCAGCACGGATCTGTTCACAATCACAGAAACATCAATATCATGATGGCTGAATCAAAGCCTCACATCAAGCCTCACATGTATGGATCTGCAGCTTTTCATGCTATGGACAGAATGGACATGAATATATTATCATTTCCCAACTGATATATTATGCACTGATAAGAGACAATGTTGAAAATGGCTTGCAGCAGGAATAGTGACTATATTCTGTGGGGAAAATTTCAAAAAGAATGAGGGGTGTAAGAACGTATGAATAAAACAAACAAAACATACTTGAACAGTTTCAGGTTTATAGAAACATCCCACTGACGATTTCAAGCCAAGTTAATAATGATTCCAAGAGTGGGAAGTTTGGGAAAGAGTATGGATTACTGAGTGTTATAGCTTTACAGTATGCAAATGTAGAGAGAAGACAAATAAAGGAAAGAGAGAAAGGAGGAAAGATATGCACACTATATATAGAATCATTTCATGTGGAAATGCATTTGCCAAATCCTAAAAATATATTTTTTTGCATATTTGTTATATATATTTGAAAGTCTGTCAGAACGGTGCATTCATCTGCTTCAGATTTGCATGTTTCAGCAGCACAGATGCATGAAAACGGGTAAGGAAACATGTAAAGTTGACAGATCAAATGAGAAATTAAAGAAATATTAAAAGCCTAGTTTATAAGCATTACAATAGACTGTATAAATACACTGTGCAAATGTAATTAGTATCACAGAGAATAAAGTTTCAGATAATAAATAAATGATGAATAATTTATTTTTAATCAGATTTAATGGGAGCATTCTTCTGAAATTCAACAGCAATAAACTCAAATAATTGTCTGAAAATGTAGTTTCTGTTTTACCAATAATTATACAGAAAACAAAATAACAGAACCCCAAAAAAAAAAAATCATTGCCAGTTAACCTCTGCTACGACTATCACTAGTGTGCTGTTATGTTTGTGCTTATTTTAGTGTGCAATGGTAAAGACAGACATAGAAGATAAAATAAGAAAAATTAAATTTTATTTTCAAGTAAAAATTGTAATTACATTAAAAAATAGATAAATGATAAATGTGTAAAGTAACTATGTGAGTGTTATAGGTGCACTATACGCTGTATAAATATGACCGGACATTCTATACAGAAGCATTGCACAAAGTATCAGTCCTGATTGTAGCAGCGGTCGTGGTTTTTAGTGTGTTTTTTTGTTACATTATTATTTTTGCATATCCTCGCGATATGTCTTAGTGTTGGTCCAGTCCAGTTACAATACACTGCCAGTCTATGATAAAAGGCTTTGTAGATTCAGGAAGGAGATGATGTGACACTTCTCATGATACACTCATGCTACTACAGAATACTGGATACTCTGTCATATGTTAGCGTTCCTCTGTGGATAATAAGAGGGTGCAAAATGTACTGCAAAGGATCACAAAACAATATGAAAAGAATCGCAGACGTGACCCTCTAGAAACTCTGCACTTCAATCAAATCAGGTAAAGCTCTGCCGTGAGCTGTGAACAGCTGTGTATAGCGTCTTGACAGCAAACTGTCGGTCCAAGCAGAGGAGTGCCTCGGAAGCTATCAGAGAAGTGCCAGTCACAGCCGTCCACGCTTCATGAAAGAGGCCCATAATTCTGCAGTTCCTCAAAAAAAATCTAATTAGTGTTTGTCTCGCTTGATTGAAAAGCAATCAAAACAGCTCTCCACAGTTGTTGCATGGAAATCGTGCCCTAGGTGCTCGGGAAAGCATTGTCCTGCAGGAAGAAGAAAAAATACTCCCAAACCTGTCATTTTCTCCCCATTTGAGGGCTGATTGAGGTTGCAGCTTAAGATGCCAGTCTGGCTGTAATAGCCCGCTGAAGACACTCCAGTGGCTATTCAACTTCAACAAATGTGTGTGCGTATATATGTGTGTGTGTGTGTGTGTGTGTGTGTGTGTGTGTGTGTGTGTGTGTGTGTGTGTTTGGCTGGATCCATATGCATGGGAGATGTCCAGAGATATTTCAAAATCAATCACAGTCAATAAGCTTGCCTTCGAGAAATTCAGACTGGCTTCAGTGTGCGCCTGCAGGAGTGTGAGGTATTAATAATCTGTGTTAGAAGAAGGTGTTAAAGCAAAGGGAGTGTGAATTTATTGCAGTGTGGGTGTCACCTGGAGACTGATAAGTGTGCATGTTGGGGGTTTTACCAATATGCACTATCATTTTGCAGATACGGATAGATATGATCCACTTTACAGGTTGTAGCATTTCATGCTATATGTTACACTGTAAAGAACTGTACCTCATGTGCAAGTGAGAATGATGATGTACAGGCTGCTCAAGGTCATAGAAGGGGATTTATCTTCTGGAGATCAGGAGCAGAGTTAGTTATTGGAAACACTGTGGTGGTAAAAAAACTGATCCACAGTGAAAGGGTTCAGGCTTGGTTCATTTCAGACGATGGGAGTACAGGGAGAGTCAGGAAGCCATCAAAAACCTTAAGAAGCCTCTGTGAACCATGAATACATGAGCAGCATCTCATGAAAATTGTTCAGAAGTACTGATTAACGTGTACTGTGTTCCATTTGACCATGATAAAAGCCAGTGCACAAAACAAACAAACAGGAAAAAAGATAGTAGCTGGGTGCAAAGAGCCACTTCAACTTCAGTAAACCTCAGCAGCATCGACCAATTCAGGTTTTTTTTTTTGGAGGGAATGGAGAGGATGATAGATTCAAAATATCAAGTTAATAGATCATATTACCTACCCAATTTTACATAACCCTGTTCTGTTGAGTTAAAAAGCATTTGAACTTTTCTCTTTGAAATATTTGCCACAAACAACATACGCCACTGCACCATTGACAAGTAGTCTGCAAGCTTCTAGATGTGTCGAGTGGAATGTGTTTCACTGTGTAACTCTGGGCTTAAGCCTGGTATTAATATTCCAACCATAATGATAAGGTAGATTCTTTCATTTCAAAACTACAAATATGACCAATACAAGAACAAAGCATCCAAAACCATTCAAATGAACAATCATTAGTTTTTGACAACAACAAAACAGTGGTCTCAATCATCAACATCACCTTCTCCTAAAGTTCGCCTTGACTTTTTGCGTCTGACAGCTTGAAGTGTTTGAAATCATGAGTGATGCTGTGTTTTCCAGTGAGGACAGTCTCTGTTATCAGCCTTCATTTCAAAACTGCTCTGTGTGTTGTGTTTGGATGGGGCAAAGTTTAGCGTGAGTGCCAGCTTCACGGAGTCCAGTCTTTGTCTCAGCACTGAGGGCAGAAGCTGCAGCTCTTGTGGTGTTCACACTTCCATCCATTCTCTCCGCTCTAACCCACACAGCCCCGCAGGGACCTCATAATAGCAATGTGACACCCTGTCAGTCAATCACAACACTGATACTGTGAACAGGAGAAGTCAGCAGGATTTGTTGAGGAGTAGAAGTAAACTTATATTCTCGGCCACATAGCTGGGACTCACTTCATGGCGGTGTGTATTTCAGCGGGTTTATCAAAAGGCTAAATGGACAAAAAAGATACTGCGGCTTTTCAGTCAATATGGTGTCAAAGTTAAGAAAGTATTTCATGAATTAAATATGCTTTTAATTAAAATAAGCAGCCAAATTTATTCAGCCGTGTGTGTGTGTGTGTGTGTGTGTGCAGCAGCGAGTGAAGATGAGTGGTGGCTTGCTGGAGGAGTTCTGGCAGCAGAGGTATGTGTGCCTCTCTGCTTCTCCCCGGTGCGAGCCTCACAAGTACCCGTCAGGCAGACTCGCAAATGATTTAGCAACACCGGCACTTCACTCTATAAACATCTCATTAAAATCAATTATGTCACTCCTGAATGAAATTAAAGCTAAACGCTTTAAAAGCTGCTTTTCCCTTGTGTCAGCCAATATGAGCATTACCCCTGACGCTGTCTATTTTTCCACCTCATTGTTGCCTCTCTCTCTCTCTCTCTCTCTCTCTCTCTCTGGTTCGTCTCACAGAGAGAGTGAGAGATTTATTAAATTTCCTAAACTCAGATTGATTTCAACAGTTTTATGAATTGTTAAAATGCCCAGGCCTTACTTGGTGGCTGAAAAGCCCCCTCTCTACTCACTCTCCTCCTCTACTCACCCCCCTCCTAACCAACCAGCTCATCAACATTACCATGGAAACAAAGTGGCAAGAAATAGCTTTTCACCAGACCGGGGCTGGGGTTATCATTTCCAGTGTGCTCTTTGTAAATGCACTCTGCAGAGAACTCTGGTGCAGGAGAAAAAAAACAAAAACTAAGTTGATAGCTGAGGTTCACAACCAGTTTTGAACACCAGTATAATAACCAATACTGGGACTTGAAGCTAGTCACTGCCAGCAATTCTGCAGGATTCTATTTCTTTAACCTCTTCAATTCCCATGGTGGATTTCAATGCCAAAACGTATAATATCCATTAAACAAGAAGTATTTAAAGCAGCATTAGGGGATGCTTAAAGTCTCAAGAGTAGCATGGCTAATGAAATTCAATCTTTTAAGTAGCAATCAGGGGACAGATTTTAACAAATCAGTTCCATAACAACGAGATTAACAGTACACAGCTGAAACCTGCTCATATTTCTTGAGTTTTATTGACTAAATGGAAACAGAACCTTACTGAGCCTTACATTATGGTTTTCTGATACCATGAAAGGTTTCTTTGCATCAGCACAGACCTGCATAACTGTAAACAGTTACAGTATGGATTTAATTGAAAGATTAAAGGTATATCCTTCAAAATAAAAGCTTCTTCTTGTATTTATTTGACTTCCATGGACTCTTGTCATTATGTCATCTTTTTTTATCTGCTGTTGTAAATTTTACCACATGAATTAAAAAAAAAAAAAAAAATCAGGTTTCAGCAATTAAAATACAGAATGAAAAGAATGGCTGAAACAATAACTAGACTTGCATATTGAACAGGTTTTGGATGGACCATGTCATATATATGCACACACACGCACGTGAATACAAACATATATACATGCATACAGTCTGTTTTTATTTGTTCTATTGTTTTTAGCTTGAATCTGCTTTTTCCATCAGCTTATTTTTGTTGTTCTATGCAGAATTTTAACACCCATCCACGGGGGCCCATGGGGGCTGCAAATGATCTTCACCTCGGCGCTCTATTATAGAGTGAAAAAGTCAGCGTAGGGAGGAGGTTGGGGGGGAATGATGGGTCGGCAAAACATCTGACTAATATAAGATTGCTGTTTGTTTCCCTTTTCCCACTGTTTTCTGTTAACCATGACCATGATCATTCCTGAACCTCAAGTACGCGTTTATTAATTGTAACCAAAGATGTCACAATCAGAACCAGAGCTTTCAGCAGTGATTTTGTTTTGAAAGGCAAAGGTGATATTGTCCTGGTGTTGGTGTCAGATCTGAAACTGCCTCTGTGTTGTTCTTCAGGGCATGGACTAATGATGCATTTTGTCATTTTATTTGGAGTACTTGTTCGTCAGAGAGAGGTTGATTGAGCTTTATGTCTTAAGGCTGTTTGTGGTGTTGTCTTGGTGTGCATTATATCGAGAGCTGTTATTCTGTCTGTTTGTTGGTCTGTTTGTTTGTTTGTTTTATTGGCACAATAACAAATGATGAGAAATTCTAACAGATTACATAGAAAAAGCAGCATGACCGGGCAACTGAGGCGACATGATTGGAGAAGGTTAGTTGGTCATCAATCATCATGGTGGGGGAAAGACATAGGGAGTCAATTTTGATGTTGATGTTATGGTGTTTGGCTGGGAGGACCAGACCGTCCATCAGCTGGAGGTGATGTGCCTTCAACCATGTAGAGATATCTGAGAGGCAATCAGAGACCGTGCAGAGACGGTAGGGTCCTTAGGAGGAAATGACAGAAAGAGCTGAGTGTCATCTGCATAGCAGTGATAGTGTTAGTCAAACTTTAGGGATATTATTTATATGACTCAAGAACAACAATGACCCTAAAATGGAGCCTTGTGGGACACCTGATTTAGAGGAGCTTAGTTACATACATACACTATCAGCCACACCTAGCATCGAAAGCTGCTGTAGCAGAATATGATGGTCAACTATGCCAAATGTATTTAAAGGATAAAAAACAGCTATAGTGAATTCCATATTATCATTAGTCCTGTATAGTGGTTTAATTAGATGTGACTGCCATGGATGCAGATGCAGATTTCCTAAAAGGCGTGGAGGTTGCAATTAGCAACTACACCACTAAGTGGCACTAAATCCTACACACTAGTCCTTTGTACACTGATTAAAGGACCAGATTTAGTTTAGTTTACATTTAGTTTTAGTTTATATACAGTAAACCTACAATAATTGGTATAATAATTGGTATGAGGCAAATATGGCCTCAGAACTGAATTCTGTGAAAACTGTACTGACTGAATATGTTGATCGAAATGTTCCATATAACATGGTGATAAAATGCATTGCTGTCCATGTTTTTGCTCAAAATTGTATCAGTGATATTTTATGTGACAAACAAGGAACAAACAGACAGAGGTCGATCCTAGCCCTTCTTAAAGTTTTGCTATGGGGGACAGTGATGGATTTATTTTGAAGTTCCTCTCAGAAAGCAGGACACAAGGCCAATAGCAGGCTTCCACAGTCTAGGCCAGTAATAGCAGAGAAAAAGGGGAGAAAGGGGATTGGCAAGGTGGCATTTTCATGGCTGATTCCTAAAGCGGTGAAGGGTGGCGGCTGCAGCTGGAGCTCTGCTGGTCACGCGGAAAGCTGTGGTCACGCCGCTCTGGCTCTTTTGATTGAAACATAAACACCTTGAGAGATGAGGGCGCACTCGGGAACAAGTGGGGAAAAGTAGGTATAGGAGGGAGTGGGTGGCTATGTGTATGTGTGTGGGCGGAGGGGGGAGGAGGTTTAACACCTGACCGACTGGCCAAAGCAGCCCAGTACCGCCCCTCCCTCACCGCTCTGTGGCTTCTTGGCTTGCCCCTCCTCCCTGCTACTTGAAGGGATTAAAAATTGAGCATGTTTTGTACTCCTTTAGAATCTCTCAGAGGCCTTAGTCATGACTAGGTCACTCACTGCCATCAGCTATTTTTGCTATTCTCAGCACTGTACACACAAGCTGCACTGATATGTCATAAATTATTTTTATCCAGAGCGTACCAGCATATTCTCTGGTGTCAGGAGGGACAGAAAAACTAAAAAAAAACCTAGTGAGTTACCTGTTCATAGGTCAACTTACATCATTACATACATACTGTCTCATTTCAATTAAAAACATTCACCAGCTAATAATCAAGACAGGAGGCTGATACTGAACCACATTCAGCACCAGACAGTTTGGCAGCTGAAAGGTGAAATGAACATTATTAAATGCACATATTTAAATTAAATGATGTCATATGTATTTCATTCAAACATTCGTCTAGTTTTACAGTAATAAGTCGTCAAAAGAGATTATTTTCTTTTCACTAATGTGTTCTTTGAAATCCAACAGCCTTTCGAGTCATGGGGAGAAACCTGGTGGATAACACACTGCACAGCTTAAATATTACATTACAATACAACATTAATTGGACAGATTTTGTATTTCCAGATTAAGTCAAATAAATGAATGATAGTGAAATAAACAACACACACCTGTGTCTCTGCTTCACCTTTAAAACCGTACTGGTTCCCAAATCAGCAGTGCTAAACATATGACGCAAATTAACCTCTTTCCTTCTCCACATGTTTTGCGAGCAACTAAAATAAAATCATAGAGGAAATATTTGAGGTGAATTCAAACACAAACATGCATTTTTTTTTTTTTTTTGTAGACTTGGAGGAATGATAGTAGGAGTGTGGAAGTTGTGTGCTATTTCACAGCTAAGGTGTAAAGATTCATAGTTAAAGTTTCACAATAACAGAACAAATCTGTGATACAATCTGTACAGACTATACATTTTTAGACACATGCTGATTTTGCAAGTTGACCATGTGACTGGACTCATTACCCATAAGTGTGAACGTGAATGGTTATCAGCCTTGTTATGAAATGGCGACTAGACCTCTCGCCCATGGTCAGCTGGGATGAGCTCTAGCCCCCAGAACCCTGATAAGGACAAGCCGTTAAGGGAAACTGATGGATGGATGGATGGATGGATGGATGGATGGACCATATGATATGATTTTTTATTTTTATTTTTTTGGTCAACAGCTTTGGTGACATCACTCAGAAATGTGCAGCAACATCTGTTGCCTACAGGTCATAGCTGTTTTATTCTACATAGAATAAAAATGTCTCCTGTGTTTTGATGTGACTGAAATGACATTTTAGTGACATTTAGTGTCAATTTTGTTGTATCTGTAAAAAAGTAAAAAAATTAATAAATAAATAAAATACAAAAATAGACTTTTAGGACGAGTCATGACAGCTGAATGTACATTCACCATTACCCTTTGTGATCATTCTGAATACTGGCCCAGCTAGCTTTGAGGCCTGTAAGTCTATATAGGGAAAGCATTGCAAATTTCCAAAAGCTCTCCAAAAAAACATTAACTTTTTGGACTTCTGAGACCTTTGCTGGAATCTGACTCATACTACTGGAGCAATGTGCTAGCTGCCTATAAATCATGTAGTTTACATGTGTATTGCAGATATTCATAGCTAATATTACGGTGGCCCTAAAGTGCAAATCACATCGGCAAATCAGAAAACACAACAAAAGAGAAACGACAACGACATTAACCAAACCGGAGAAGGTAGGTGCCCTCGGGCCACGAGTTGTCGCTGATTGGACTGGTCCGTCCTTTGAACCGGAGGACATGTTTACATGTTTTCAAAATATGAGTGCCGTCAGTGAAAACGTACACACTGCTATTAAAGTCTGTGTATAGTCAAAATAAATATGTGTTTTGAGTTTGTCAGACTAAAGAAGAAAGTGTTATTTGAATGATTAAAAATAACGACAAGTTTATGAAATTAGGTGTCAAAATCAGGTAAAAATGGGCAGTACTCTCAGCTCCAGGACTGTGGGGGCGTGTCACGATATCACCGGCAGCATGGCGCACGCCCGGCAGGTGGTCAGACCCAGGCAGGTGTCTCTTGTACGTAAACTCAGATCTGACTACATATATTCCCTGTCATAGCCACAAGCTGCTGTTGCATATAAGAGACGTCCCGTGTCCCGTTACCGGTGTATTTTCCTCTGGATTCTGCTCAGGAAACAAGAGCAGTCTAACGTTACATGCACTGACATTAGATAACACACATGAAAATGATGAGAAACCCTAACGTGATTATGCACGATGTAAAATCACATTACTGTGCACCACATCACCTAGCGTTACTGTAATTACTGTATTATTTTCATGTCTCCATTACAATTTTTTCCAATTGCTTAAACACAATTTTGCAAACTAGGCTGGTTTTATCAAAATACTAACACAATTCACCAAACCACTCACCCAAACTGCAAAATGAATCACTGCAACCAAAATCAAACTTTTGCACCAGATGGCACACACTTCATTTGTATTACAGGTTTTGGTCTAACCAACTACACACTGTTGGGCATAATGAAAAGCACTCTCATCTTTAGTATGCTTTGCCATCATACTAACATACTGTAGTTCAAACTGTAGAGAATTCTTCAGATTGTTCACATGCACAGAAATATTTGCAGATACACACACGTGCTATTGAAATATTTACTTTTTTTATTTTTCACCAAACAAGTCAGTGCTGCATATGCACAGCAGATATATTTACACTGGAGTGAACTAAAAGATGCTCACAAAACAGGAAGCTGAAAAACACAATTGCAGAAAAAATGTCACCTGTGGTCTTTTATTGCTTACTTCCTGATTGAAGTGTTAACAATTACATAACACCTGTTTGGCCAGGTGGCACATATAGTGGCCAATGAGCTCATGTAGTGTCATTTTAAATGGCAGTGTTTTGAAATTGCAAACATGTGACTTCATGTTGTGTCTTTTGCAGAGAGCCGCGTTCAGTACACTTAAAAAGTGCCAGTTGGAATTGCAAAATGTGTGTAAAGCTGAAAATGTGTTTAAAGTTTTGGAGATCTGAGATGAGGTTTTGCTCCCTGTGTCAGTTTAAATATTGTGCTATCCATGTCATTTCAGTGTGTTAGCAACTGCAAACTGTAATATGGCCCTTCACAATCCACTTCTCATATTTTGAAGTCTCTTATTTTGAAAACATGTAAAACAGGCCCTCCGGTTCAAAGGACGGACCAGTCCAATCAGCGACGATTCATGTCGCCCGAGGGTACCTACCTTTTCCGGTTTGGTTAATGTCGTTGGCGTTTCTGTTTTGTTGTTGTGTTTTTTGATTTGCCGTTGTCGTTTCTGATTTGTTGTTGTGTTTTCTGATTTGCTGTTGTGTTTTCTGATTTGCCGTTGTGATTTGCACTTCAGGGCCACCGTATAATATAGACTTTCATGCACACCACATTCACCTCTGTCTCCTTCTTTTATTCTCATCTTAGATTTCCTTTTGAAAGGCAATGCACATGTTCACTATTTATACTTCAAAGATGCCAGTTTGCATTTTCAGAGCTTGTCTTTCTCTGATAGTTTATTGTTCTTACTTTTTTAGACTTGTATGTTAATGATGACTGATTGATGCACTCACACTACCTTGATTATCCACTAAAAAAACACACACACACTCACAATCACAATCTCGTGCTGCTATTATGACCATGAACATACTTAATTGTTTTGATGAGATACCTGACAATACTATAGAGTTTTTGCATAAGTCATAAAATGAATAGAAAGTTAAAAATCTCATACACAAACAAACAATTGTGTGAAGCATCATGATAATTAACTTATTATACTGGACTCCACAACAACAGCTACAAACACACATGCATCATCAGCACCACGTCAACAGAGCTAGCTTGCAATAAAATCACTATTTTCCTCATTTAAACTGCAGCAATAAACACAATTCAGCAGAGAGCAAGAACAATGCAACTACAGAATAATGTCATTTCTCCATGTGAGAACAGCTTAGTTTAACAGATTCAAAGCAATCCCAATGAACAGAAGGACACAGGAGATAATAGAATGACTTTAACACTCTCATTTCCATCCATTCCTGAACCCTAACCATGTGTTTGTCACTTTAACCATGACAATGAAGGTCCCCTAACCTGAGCAGCTATTTTAACATAAACCACGATCGATTCTCAACAGTGATTTGTAACGATTTTGGAGGCAGAGATGTGCTGTGATGTGATCCTGCTGATAGAGACGTCAGATGAGACTGTCATTGTAGAGGGCATGGAGAAGCCACATATTTTATGGTTTCATTTGGAGGACTACCAACACATCTAAAGCTCACTTCTAAAACATCGAGTGGTCTCTCTGTCAGGCCTGTTTCCCAAAAGCATCTTATAGATTATGAGATCCCTGAGCAGGTAAACTGACAGTGGGACTAAAAATCATTAGTGTTACAATGCTTTTGAGATTATTAGCTATTATAATTAATAAATATAATGACCACTATGACATTGGAAAGGTTTGACTAAGTAAAAGTTACTAAAAGTAAAGATCGTTTCACTTCCTGTCAACTTGACCTGCTGAAGAGTTGGCAGCCACTACTATGACATAAATATAATTTTAAAATGGTACGCATATCAAATGATATTAAGATAGATTTACAATGTATACATTAACAGTGATATCATACAGCCTATGGAATGTTCAACTGGTGGCCTGCGGGTCACATCCAGCCCAGTAGCAACCTCAGAGTGGCCCAGGATGCATAAATCTGATGACAAAATAAGTTCACTACATATGGTGCATCATGCCACTTCCTTCTCATCTCTGCTGTCAATTGAACATGCGCAGAACTGACTGGGCAGGTTGTTTACGGATGTAGCACACCGCCAATCATGGTTTTCCCATGTGAGTTCTGACCACGGTTAGCAGCTTTACAAAACTTCTGTTTGTTGATGGTCACAATAGGGGAGAGCTCTACTGAAAATATGTCTCTGTCATCCCTGATACAAAACTGACAATAAAACCCACCAGTTTAACCCTCACCTGTCAAGTACTTGTTTATTTTAATAACACTGCCATCTCTAAATGCCAAACCAATGTGTTTTATTTGCAATGAGCGTGTTAAAGAATATAATATTCGGAGGTACCACGCTGAGAAATGCCAACCTTTTCTGAGGAATCACAGGAGAGGGACGCAAAGTTCAGAATTTTATTACATCTTATGATCAGAGCCATATTACACTGGTGCTGTCATGCACAGACCAAGAGAGAGCTCAAGCAGCTTCGCTTTGCGTATCATGGATCTTGGCAGGAAAAGAAAAGGCCCTTCACAGACTCCGAATCTGTGAAAGAATGCATGCTGGCCTTCGTGGGTGAGGTGATAAATGATAACAAAATTAAAACTAGCATGACATCCGCCATTAAAAATACTGCTGTCTGACACTTTAACTATTCACAGGGTTAAAGTTATAGCTACAGATGTTTTATAGTTACAGATGTTTTCAGAAGAACTAACAAAAGTCTGTAGCAGTCCACAGACTGAACTGACACTGCATAAAGGTGCATATGTTTGATTGTTTGACATCCAATGCTAAACACTAAGAAGATTTTATTGATTTATAAAACATGAATCTATGCAGCCATAACCCAGATATCTGCTTTACATATTTATTGTGTTATCCTTTGTCATGTTCATGCTTTAAAATAAACACAGACAAGTAAAAGCAGAGTGTGGGTCTCCTCCCGACATCAGCAGCAACGCCATTAAAGAGACGACAGTGATAGCGAGAGAGTGAGAGAGAGAGAGAGAGAAGAAAGAGCATGTCACTTATTCCCTCCATTAGCTTCATTAGTGCGGGAGGATGAGGCAGATTAAGACCGCAGCGGGTTGGATGATGATGCGATTTGGCAGTGTGATCTGTTATTTCAGGCCCGGCCATTTTGGCGCCTCTGTTTGGGCTGGGTTATAATGTGATGTGATGCCCGGGCCCTCAGGGGCCGCACTGCTGTTGCTACCAGCCTCTCTGATTAAAATCTGCTCTCACCAGCCAGTCTCAGTCTGGATGCCCTCACGCTCCCCATCTCATTTCCATCCTGCACCGTGTAGCTTTCACTTCCCATCCCACATGATGTTTTCAGCACGGTGCCATGGACTTTAAGAGACAAATTCAGGCGAGACACTTTAGAGTGCCCACACCTGTACCCTATCCAATGTTAGAAATAGAAAAAAAAAAAATACTCCAGAAAAAGTTCAGCTTTCAAAAGGTGTCTTGTGTAAAAGAACAGAACTAGCTGTAAAATGCAGATAATTACCCATTATCAAAGGGAAAGAATGGCCCTGTCAGAGTGTTAAATTACTGATGCATTAACCTGTGAGAGTCCCAATGCTGCTCTTCTCTAATAAATCCAAATTTCATTTGTTTGGTTTGGATGGTGCACTATTTCTTTATCGCAAATCAAATCATTACTAAGACAAGTTTGACTTAAACGCATATTTGCATGCACAGGGTGTATATATATGGCTACCCTGCATACCTTTTGTTCTACTGTGCTGTTGAGTAACTGCGTGTGATAAACAGTTGATAGTTGAGAGCTCAGGATGATGCAGGTATGTAATGCAATGATGACTACATTTTTTCTGATGGACCTTAAGATAATGTTTTGTAAAACCTTAAGGTGTCCGTCACAGCATCTGAAATGACAGAATCAAGACCTGAATTTCAAAATGTTAGTTTATGCTGTCACTGATCATTACACTTGATCACTATGTCCACGCCAGGACAGTGACAGGTCCACAACAAATAAATAAAATATGTATGAAGACATTTTTTGGGAATAATTTGTGGGCTTAGTGTTTTGTTTTTTTTCTTTTTGGGATTCTTTCAGACACTGATAATGTATAATATCTTGCTTGTGTATTAAGTCATATAATGAATTGTGCATCAGCATTATCTTTGGCATGTTGCCTATTTGATCAGCAGCTGGATAGGTCCAAATTTTGTCCTTTTCAGTTTAATAAAGCTTTTTTAGAAGCTGTAATCCTATTTCAAGATTGATACCACTCTCATGTCTGTATGAATATAATAATAAGGGCAGAGCCAGCAGCCAGGCAGACTGGAGGAAACAGTAAGACCGGCTCTGTCACTTTGCGTACAGACATGAGTGCTATTATCGATCTTATCATCTAGCCCTTAGCAAGAAAGCATCTGGGCATATTTCCCAAAGTGTCAAACTTTTCCTTTAATATTTCATGGCTTCCCTGTACAGTCCCGCTGTGCATTCCTTCGTGTCCATGTTCTGCTCACAAATGAATGTCCTGCAGCAGAAAGATGCAATTAAGAACTGATGTTCTATAAACATGCCTTTCAAAACAAATCTCATTTGAATGAGACCTTTACCATGACAGCATTTCATAATAGTAAGGATCTGAGCTTCCCGCACAGCTGAGGATGCCTTGGAAACAGCGCGTAGACCAACATGAAACATTCAAACTCTGAATCATTGATCTCACACCGAGTATTATTAATACATGAACAAACTTGAATATGGGCTCAAATGAATGAGAAAAATTGCCTGACTCTGGACTTCACTGTGTCAGACTGTTGAGGAATGAGCTTGTCGTGGGTCCCTAGCAGCTAAAGGGACAAATGAAGGTGACAAAGATGCAAACTGTCCAACTGCACTTGTCAGTCACTGTGGCTGGAATAGCTGAAATGTATTCTGGGACACAGCTATGGAAAGAGGTGTAGGTGTCGGGCCGCACAAGCGTTACACAAGACTCTCCATGAGGAGTCTCTCCAGATAATGAGACAAGACTAATGTCAGTAATCTGTGCTTACCTTATCAGTGTCTGCTTATTGGACAACTTCATGCATTTAGACCATTGTGGCCAATCAAACAACTCAGTCCTGCAGAAATCATGTTTCTTACACATAAAGTCGATGCCTAAAGTGTGAGAGCAGGGCTGTTCAGTTCAGTGTTGCAATGGGCCAGACACTGATTTAAGGAACTCTGAATGTGGTATGATGCTCTGTGCCTCATGGGATTTTACCACACAATCCAGTCAACTCAAAATGTCTCACTGATGAGAGGTCAAAGAACAGAAAGCTGTGATGTGCAGAAGGATATCTCAGCCCAAAGCAGTCTTGAAATGGATGAACTGCAGCATCGGCCAAACTGCCTTGAAATATTATCACAGTGAGCAAATGATCCGAAAATCCGAGCAACTGTGGAGGTGTATGTTTCTTGCTCTAACGAACATTAGTTTGTAGTGAGGCAGTGTTTCTGTGGCTCATGTTGGGCCTCTAAGCTTTTGCTCACACCTAATGAACTGTGCTTGAAAGTTTCAGAACAAGCGAGTCAAACGAGAGAGCGAACTGTCAACTTTGAAGCTCTACAGGAGCTTTGAACAGGAGCAGATTTTGGTGTCTTAAAGTCTCCATGAAGTAGAAAGAGGGATGTTGTTTGCTTCCACCTATTTACATGTTTCCTGTAAAAACAAGCAGATAGGGAGAGACTTGTGACATTTGCAGTGGGGTTACGTGCTTTTGTACGGTAATCAGTAAGGCCCGGTCATAGATGTATATAGCAGCCCTCAGAATCACTCATAGACTGTATCAAAGAGGAAGCACTCCACTCCGGTGGCTACAAAAGAGAGAACATGTTTCATTGGATGTAATATTAGTAGGATGAGTCATCAACGATTTTTTTATTGATGAAACTAAAATATCATGAAAAATACCCAGAAATAACTCAGAAATGACTTTTTGTTGTTGCTGGGCCAGATACTGGAGAGCACATGTGATCAATCTCAACTTCATGTGGACTTTAATGAATCTCTTTCATCAATGACAGTATTGTGGTATGATGTGTGACAGGTGTGTGAGAGTGGGAATGCATGCAAATAAGTGTGTGCAGCCCACTGAGGTGCCTGGTCCACTGGCTAATGGTACTTGCAGGTAATTGGCTCCTTCCTGATGCCAATTGATTATATAATGAGCCAAGATGGTGGTGGTGCTGCATGGGGCAGAACTAACCTCTTTCTCCTCCGAACTGGCCACACTTGTTTTGGATCTCAGCCATGCTGATGGCTTTTTGTTGGGGTGGGTTGCTGCTGATGATCTGGTTTGCTCCTGATTATTTTAGTTAGGTTAGTAGGTTAAGTTAGGTCATTTTTTATTAGGCAACTAAAATTAAATATATAATTGGGACAATTTGAAGGTTTTTAAATTAAATTAGCATTCTTATTAATCACATCATGGCTGCCAATTTACAGGTTTCTGCCCAGTATCATCCTCTGTATGGATTAGGCCTTGGATCTGGGAGGGTGGGGAGGGATCTGGAAGGGTGGCTTATTCAAGTCCAGTTTGGATCACACTATGGAGTGTGAACTGGTACCTGGAGAGGTGCCATTTCACACCCTGGGCGCCGCCAAGGTGCCCTTGAGCAAGTCATCAAACCCTAACTTCTCCATGGGGTGCCCAATCACTCAACCATCTCTCTCCACGCTTGCATGTCTATTAGCCACGTGTGTAGTAGTATTTCAGGCTTGTGGTTATTGAAGTAAATATTTGTCTTGTTTAACTGTAATATCATACTTTTACCTACAATATTTTCTTCCCTTATATTACCTTGACTGTGTCATACAGAATGAGTCATGCAGCTCTTTAGAAAGAAGTTCTATAGCTTGACTCCATGGAGCCTGAACCACTCCTTGAACTGAACTTTATTTCTGTCACAATGAAATGTCATTAGCAGTTGTATTCAGAAGTTTTCCATGTCCGCTGTTACCAAGCCATGACACTGTGAGGTGACATTCTTATTATATCCTTGGGTAACATTTTTATGAATGAAACCTCAAATGAATGGAGCAGAAGAGACAGCCTTATATGGCAATTGTGGCTGCACCAATTATGCAAATTATCAAATTACACAAACACACACCTCCTTATGAACAGGTGGCATTCATTGGGCTGAAACCAGCAATTTGGTTTGGTGTATTTGACTTGGAACACGTGTACAAGCAAACACAAACTAAGTAAGACAGATTTTGGATTCTTATATGACAATGTCCCTGCGTGAGGCCCATTGTGTCTACCCTTAGATGAAAGGAGAGCTTTGCTTGTTGGTCTGCTTTCAGCAACAGAACATTGATGGAAAATTATACCCTTCAACAGCCACGCATGACTTCTACAGTGTCATGACAACGATGCAGACTCTGTGATAGGATGGAGCGTAATGTTGGTTGAATGTTGGTCACAAGGCTTTAATGTATTCATGCAGTTTGAAGACAGAAGAAGGATTTTTTTTTACTCATAGTAAGTTGTGCATGCCTCAGTACTCTATAGAATTTTATTACAAGAAATGATCCAACTCAATTGGTGGCTTTTGGCAGCTTCAAAAAACATAATATAGATATCGCCCTTCAAGAGCCCACATCAGTCAAAGCCTCTTTACATGATCAACTTGCAAAGCAAACATAAAACCTTTTAGAAATAAAAGAGCAGACTGTGAGATGGGAGCAGAGCGGACTGCCTCCAGGCTCTTGTTTATTTCTGCAACTCTGCCTGCGGCTAAGACTCCAGATGGGTTTTTTACTCTTTCACTTCACAGAAATCAAATGTTTTCTCCAAAATCTTTCCCATGGCAACCACTTTTTCCCTTCAATATTTGGCTCCAGTGACCACTCCCTTTATATATTAAAAACTCTGTTAAATTAAAAACAATTTTGCATCGGGAGATAAAATGTCGAGTCAAAGGAAGGAGCAGGAACTTCCAATGAAAAAAAAAAGGGGAGGGGGGGGATGACAGCTCCTCACCATTTACGCCATAGAATTGTGTCACAATAATGTGACTCAATAGGAGAGGAAATTGACTGTGTAAAACCGAATCATTACTATGGCTGGCTTTCCTTTGTAATGACAATATGTGTCTCTCCACATCCCATCAGCGTACATGCCCCTAAAATGATGCCAGGAAATGAGTCCTGAAGATGACTGCTGGCTGCCAATGAGAGTGATAGGGATGACAACTAGAGGATCGCTACAAGCCATTAACACACACAGCAAGGCTGGGTATGAGCATTGTATTGAGATACTTGACAGGAATCAGGACACAAAAGGCAAGAGCTCCTGGGATTTGAGGCATGGCGGTGAAAATGGCGAACAACAAGATCATATCATCGGCATGCCCCAACAGATTACTGCTGAACAAGTTGAAACATCAATAGTTAGAGGCTCGGACAGAAAGCTGATCTCAGTTCTGTCAAATATCTCCCCCGTCAACGCATGTCAACACTTCTGAGATGTAATTACTCCACAGCATTAAAATATCAAAGCTGCTTTTCATGGGTCATCTACCCAATATGTGAGCCAAAGATTAACATCGATACATGTGACATGATGAATTGAACAAGCTATAATACAGTATGTCCATCTAGACTCTAAAGCACTAATTCTCCCAGGTCATCCTGGTCCAGAACTGCATGGTCATTCTTTGCTGGTAGATCCAAAGGCGACTTATTTAAAATTGATTATTTCTTAGTGTATGGTTATGTTTAGCCAACTACAACACTTGGTTAAAGTTAGAGGAAGAGAGAAACCCTGGTGGCTACAGCCCCAATTTTAAAATGTCCGACTTCGCAGCAGAAATAAACATGTAGTAAACATGACATAACTCTTTGGTAAGACTCTGATGATGTTATATGGTTTGTTGATCTAACTGGGTGAAGACAAGACGAGTGGAATAGTCCACACTAATTTCTGCAAGCACATGCTAATGTAAGTTACATCACCCAGAAACCAGCAGCTATACAAACAAGTGGAGGGGCCTGCTTGCCATTATGACAGACAACCATTCCCATCCAGACTTATGGGCAATTTGGAGTCTCAAACTCATCTAACATGAATGTTGGCCAAGAGGCAACTAATAAACCATTGTGCCATACAGGCCAGGCTGAAACTCTAGGTCCTGGCACACACTAGAGGCTACAACATTAATTTCAGTGTTGGATGTAACAAAAAACAAACAATACAGTTTACTTTTCACAGAATTCTGGCACTAGAGAGAAGATCAGGGGGGTCATCAGGAACATTTCCAGACAAATGATAATGGAAAATAATTCAAGGTTTCTCTGTTTCAAGGGGAAAAGAAGGGCACATTTTGAGCTGATGTTAGCGTTAGAATAAAGGTCAGGTTGATGACCATGAATCTCCACAGTAGATAGTAGCTTACAACATATTGTAAATAATACAATATGGTAGAATGTGCACTGCAGAAATACTGTATATCTGTGAATTTAAATTAATTTAGTGTAAATACTCTCTTTGCATTGGTGACAAACACTATGCTCTATCCTTATGAGGAAGTCCACAGCCAAATTCAATCCGAACCTTGTGTTATTAATACAAAATGAAGTTTCATGTTTTCTATGTTGAAATACATTTTCTATGGATCAGAAAATTTAAGAGACCTTGAATATACTCTGTAGCTGGAGATTCACAGTAATCCTGTCATTTTAATGTTCTTTATTTCCCTATCATTGACACCATTGTCATGGCGATGTTAACTGCTGGTGAAAGTATTGTGTGTTGTTGCTGCAAATTCACGCGTTAATGTTACATTGGAGAATTAGTCAGCTCGTAAATCGCGACTATAGTAAATGTATTTGTGAGTTGTCTGAGTGAGAAATAAACACTAACTTACTGTCTGATCTGTGCCTCAGGTTCAATCACATGAAATGTAACGTTAATTAAAAGTTATAAGTGAGTTGATTAAATGTTATTTTCTTATGGCAAATTGCTCCAAACCTCTGACCTCATCAGATGCAGACCTTAAAGTAACAGGTTTGAGAACCCCTGCTCTATATTGATTGACTGGCCCCCAGCAGTGGCCTCACAGGCCTCAGCCCTTTGTCTGGTCTTTAATTCTAACCTTTTTTCTCAAAGTCCTGACCTTAGATAGCAGCCTGGAGAAGTGAGTCAGCAGGAGTGGTGTCATTTAGTAAAGAGTTCAGTTCAAGGAGTGAAATTGGTTTTCATTTTTAAAATTTCAACACTGATTGTTTGTTTCATTTTATTTGATGGGGATACAAATAAAGTTTGCTGTGGTAAATATTTGAACTGTTGGATATTGTGGATCATTCATCATCTTTTTGGTCTGATTGTCTTATAGAAATCATGTTGTCATATACTAATTTATTTAACAAACTATGTTCAATGAATTTCTTTTTTTCAGTGAAGGAAGAACTCTATTTTTGACTTCAGAGGTGGTCTATGTGGGTTATGCTTCTCTATGAAAACTAAAATATCCCCGACACACAAAACATTTAATGGAGACCTGTGGGAGCTGAAGAAAAATAATGTACACAGGACCATAAAACGCCACAAAACTCAGCAGTACAATAACACAATAACAAGCAGCACTAACAGAGCATATTATAGAGCAGAGTTACCGCCTCAGCAGCTCTACGATCCAGCTGTAAGTCAATGTTGTAGATTCCTGCTACTCTATTACGTCTTCTTGGACTGCATCTTCACCTCAGAGGGATGGATCGCTCACTCCTTAAATTCATTAGCAACGCATAACAGATTATTTTCTTAATTATTCCACTATTCAGTGGAGACTTCACTCTTTCTCTTCTGGAAGATTACCACAGCTGGTGATATGCTGGCATTTTTAATTTTTTTTTTTTTATCAATTTCTCCATAAAGCTCGAAATGAGAATGTCCCACTCTCCCCTCCTCGAGCAATCTATTGTTGTTGTCAGTTTGAAACAAGTGCCTGATTAAATAGAAACAATGATGCAAGTTTCAATTCACAAATTGGAAAAGCTAATCCTCTGCTTAAGATATCCTCAGGGTGGGAAGATTGAAGCTTCTGCCGGGGGAGCATGTTAGAGAAACTGTGCTCTACGAATTTTCTGCAGGCATATGGAGGCAAATGTTCCAGTAATCTAGGTCAGATCACTGTGTGTGTGTGTGTGTGTGTGTGTACGTACGTACTGGTGACAGACACAAAAACAGGTAGCATATATGTGTGCAAATAAAGAGAGATGCAGGTGGATAATGGATGTCTGACTGCGCGATCTTGAGAAAATCTAACCAACCCAATTTTTCATTTGCAGCCCTTGAAATGGTGATTTATTGAGAAGGCGTAGCTGTGGGTGACATTCAGGATGGGCCTTTCTTTCAATGTCAGAGCTGCGTTTCATCAGAATGAGCCTTTCTTTCAGTGTCAAAGCTGCGTTTCATCACGCTGACCGATATCCACTTCCTCCGCATGTAATTAAAGAGCCTTTTAATTAGAGCTCAGCTGAATGATTGCTCGTTGTCCGTCATGTGTGCACCTCCATGAGCAGTACAAAACCCACTGAACCCGTTTGATGGAAATGAAGGAAATAGAGAAACTTGCACAGATACAGATATAAGTATTTTAACATAAAATGTCCACATATTTACAGTATACCCAGCATGGTCTCACGAAATTATTTGATGGCTATGGCTTGAAAGAAATATTTTCTTCCTTGCAAAGTATTAATTTACAAGGAACATCAACTCTAATTTAACTCTAATAACTCTAATACTCTGCCACTTGTGAACATCGGAGTCATAATTACAACTGGGAAATTCAAATTTTTCGCTGATAATACCGACCGGTACACTTGCGAGGCAGCTGGACTCGCAAGACCTCACAGAATTACATAAGAATCCATCTTTCCAGGCTTCAAGCTATGCATTTGTGTCCAAACATTGTGCTTCAGAAGAATCAGCATCTTCTGAGGATCTACCAACTGCTACAGCTGAGCCATAGGCATAGTTTATTACTCAGTGTGTGTGAAAATGTGTGTGAGACGGGACTGTTTGTTCAAAAACAGCAATGGCACCTGCTAAGGAGGTAAGCATGGATGCTGCTAGCTTGAGTTGTATTAAACCTCAACTAGTAACATCTCTATATGAAAAGTGTCATTAGATAATTATGACACTTTTTCAAATAGACAGTACTTTTTTACAGTATGGTATTATTCACAGAGATCCAACAGTTCCCACCATACGAAAGCACTTGGTGGCAGTGGCAAGGAAAGACTTCCTTTAAGAAACAGAAACTTCGAGGAGAACTTGTCTCTGGAGAGTATTGATGTTGATGGAAAAAGGTTTTAATGTTCTTCTTCTGACTGGCTTCAGTAAGAGGCTGACTGTGTGGCCCTAATTACGATAAAGATCAACAGTTCATCCAATCACCTTGAAAGTATTTTTTTAAAGTGCCTGTTCATTTCCAAAAGGTTTCCAATGACTCTGCGTAATAAAACCTGTCAGGTTTTCTGATTTTACAAGCAAACAAATATGACGTCATCCTGTTATTAAAGATCATTAAACCCATATTCAGTATAGTGATTCATTGTATTGAGTTAAGGTGAAGTGAATGCTCAACTTCATGTCCCTCTCACGATTTAATGGTACAATGGTGGTATCATGGTGGGAGTGCAGACTACACAAATAATGTCATTACGTTCCTCTGAAGCTATTATGTCTCCTCTGTGCTTATCCCATTTGATGCAGTTAACAGAATAGTGATCACTTTCCATCCTCAAACATTTCCAGCCATTCAGCTTTCCCACCCTGTGATTGTACACATGACCACATCCAACCATTCAGCTTTCTCTCTGCGTTCAACAAACAGATCTTTAAATGCTACAGCTGAATCTGTCATCCTGTCATTTGAACTGAGCTGAACCAGTTCTCAGCTCAGTGGACTCATGAGAATGTTTTCAAAGGTTATACTGAGTGACTTCATCCATCTAAAAGAACAACTTGTTTTCTGTGGTCATAACAGTTCAATTAAAGTCATGTATGAGAGGAAGTTCGAGACAAGAGTCGACCCATTTGCAACACATTCTTACTCCCAACTCATCAAATACAGTAGCTTGGGCTTTAAACTAGGATGCTGCAGGGCCCCCTCAAGTGTCAGTTTAGCAAGTGCAGGACTCCGTGGCCAGCAACAGTATGGTGGCAGTACTATGTAACATCTCATTAGACTTCACTGAAAGTGAAGCTTGCTAAGAAACATTTGATCATTTTAAACAGCCGCTGTTTAGTGAGGTCAAGACACAAAAAGTACTCGGTTAGGTTTAGAAAAAGATCACGGTGTGGAACAAACACATCCTGTCACCATAAGTTTGTAGACTTTTGGTTTCACACAGACAGCAGTGTCGTGGGTGAAGGCCTGGCTGTGTGTTTGACCCATCCATCCACCCCAACAAATGCTTTTTTTTTTTCTCACTTTTTATACGTCACCTGGCTTCAAAAGCACGTTAAAACACGGTACATGGCTGCATTCAGATATGGCACTACAGAGGCACCTACAATAACTTTGTGTGTAGGACCACTGACCAAGCTGCCATATTTGATGAGTTAGGAGTGAGATCGGACCATCTTTTTTGGCATGCTGATTTTTAATACATTTGTTTTCAGATGCTGCTAAAAAAAAACACAATGCAACTTTCTCACTGGACGTGCATAGACACTTATGTGATCAACGGTGTAGATCAAAAATGAGATCTTGACTAGTAGTTCTGAGGCTCTGTGCAGCCTTTAGCTGATCTTGAAACAAAATGCAGTGTCCATTGCTAGCAGCACATATTGCATACATTGTGGTGAGAATCACTTCGAGATGTGTTCTCAACATGTAATGGGTTTTCCTGAGTTTAAGCTCGTTTTCCAAAGTGCCATGATGCTGCTCAGATGACTACAGCAACAGTACCCAAAGCAGAGGGAGCTCACAGCTTCTCTCTGATGAAGCCATTTACCAGAACTGATGGAACAGCTTCTTTCTGTCACTGCAAACGAAGCAGAAGGCAGAAGGAGGGAGGGGAAGGCAGAGAGAGAAACAATTAGCCTAGGGGTCCTTGGGATCATAAGTAATAATTTGAGTGAAATTAAGTGGCAGGTTTAACAAGCAGGGATGATTTCACGTTTCCATTCTTCCTGGGGGAAATCTGGCCTTTAATTGAGTTAACACTTTTTGTTTGGCAAACACTCCTAAAGCGGGCCAAGACTGCCACTGTGTCTCATTACCAACACCCAGAATTGGTGTCAGCGCCCAACCATCTCCTACCATCTCTCCGTCTGGCCTGCTGCCTTCCTCCATATCTTTCTTTTCCTCATTCCACACACCCACTGCCTCAATTTTTTTTTAACTGCGTTTGGATTTTGGCCCTGTTACACTATTAATGTTTTAAAACCTCTTGTATGCCGGAAATACTTCTTATAATCAGGAAATGAAGAAAGAAAAACAAACATTAGACTGCCATTAAAGTGGAAACATGATATTTTTTTTTAAGTGAACACAATCGTGACTCATTTACAAAGTGCAGCAGTTCCATAAATCATAGCTATATTATATCATATTGTTGTCTGCATCATGTTTTTTTTTTTTTTTTCTAACAATCACTCTGGTGCTGTAGCAGTTGAGACATTTTACAAATAAGTAAAAACTTTGACTTTGAAAGTCAGTAGGATTCATCCTCTGGAGAGCATGAATATCTGTATAAAATTCAATGCCAATCCATCTAGTTGAGATACTTCAGCCTGGACCAAAGTGGTGTACTGACAGCCGAGCTAACAGCCGAGCTAACAAGTTTGCATGTTGGAAAAAGACATGTTTGAAATTATTGGATGATTATGATTTGTGCATGACAACAGTTTAATGGCACAGCTATGAAGTGGCCAAAAATGGACCCAGCTGAGATTTTTAAGAGGATGATGTCTAACCTCCGGTGTTCCCATGACTGGAAATACACAGACTAAAGGAAGGCACAGACTTTTATCATGGGCATGCCCTCTGTGCCTTGACGGAGGAGCTTGTTACCTGAATTGGTTGAGGACTCTCTAAACACATCTGACGCTCACCTTTCACTCTAGCAAGCTAACCTTCAGGCTTTACCTTGGCCTGCTAGCATCCAGCTTGCTAGCCACCAGGCATACTTGCCTTCAGCTCTGCCTCTGTCTGCATTTGGGTCCCATCTCCTGCATTCCAGCTACACTGCATTAGCAAACGTGACACCTACATCATATCAGGCTGTGGCTACACAGAAAATATGCGCTGGCAGAACACACTGTTTGTTGGTTTTACTCTCTTTAGGGGATCTGATGCTAATAAAAACAAAATAAGACCAGTGTTATCCTTTAAGATTGGATTTAATCCAGGTTTACATTGCAAATTAAATTTAGATTAAGTGTAATCAGTTTGCATTTATATTCTAACTTGAATTAAGGATTCATTTCAGTGTATTTGAATGTTAAAAGGCACTGTGCCTTTGTTTGTTATCCATTAAATATTCATGACTAAATAAGCGACACTAAAAGTTAAAGATGAAAAAACAAAAACATCCTTACACATAAATGACTAATCTGCTTGATGAGGACAGTGTGGGTATGCTTTGATTGACAGTGGCCTGGAAACATTAAAACTGTCATGATTTTTGTTCAAATGTTGTTAAAGCGACTATCATTCTGTTGATTCTGGTGGCTCCTGTGGACAAAAAGTGCTGGAATAGAGATCGCACTTCCCATGAGCACCACTGCCTCGTGTCATGAAGACACAACTCAGTTTTAATACTGTTTTTTTTCTTCTATAAACAGCTTGTTTGCAGGATGCATAGTGACTGTGGCTATGTGAGATTAATAACTGCACTCAGCCAGTCTGCTCTGTGAAGGCATCAGGACTAAACTCAGACTTCACAGTCACCATTTAAAAATTCTTGTAGCTATAAGAGAAATGACAAGTGTACGTACAAGAACACAATGTAGTGTTATATTATATAGAATATATAAAACAAACATTTCCTTCACACTTCCTCCGTGCCTCTGACGCTGTTTGCGTTCTCTCGGTAAAATTGAAAATGTCCTCATCACTTTGCTGCCTGATCACCCCACCCCCTCCAAAAAAAAAAACAAACATCTGTTGACAATGCCTCCTATTGAGTCCATTGTGGTCCATTACTGGAGCTACAGAGTGAGGCGTGGGTGGTAGATTTTTGTTATTTGGACACCGTCCATCCCCACCCTCAATACCCATTTCCACCCCAACCCAGTATCCTGCAGACTGACTAATAACGTCATGAAAGCCTCTATGGTGGGGATATTGAGCAGTACAGTAGGTGAACAATGGGAGGGGTGTGTAGGGGATGGTGTGTGTGTCTGCGTGCATGCATGTGTGTGTGTGTGTGTGTGTGGATGGTTTGAGGGGTTGTTATTGTGAAACAGAAGGAAAGCAGTGGTGCCGTCACAGTGCCAGGCAGGACCCAGGATAACGGAGAACTCAATGGAGTGTTAAATGGGAAATCATCTGTTTTCAGCCACAGATTTAATGTCATTGCTGCTCTAACTCTGCTGCACTCTGCTATTTCATTCGCTGCTGTCTCCACCTCCTGCGTCGCTTTACTTCTGTGTTTTGCTTTTTTACCCCCCACCCCCTCTAAACTGTGCACACCCAAATTTCACACTTCTCCCCTCTCTTTACAGTCTGTTTTTCCCTTTCCTCTCTCAGCCTTCCTTCCACTCTGTCCTCATCATGGCCCCTATAGGCCCTCAGGTTGTCTCACATACCATGGGCAGTTTTCCGCCTCATGTTCACAATTGGCCATTTGGGTTTGCAATGTCAGCCTGTGTTCCCTCACATTGTGTCCCTTTCTGCGAAACACTCCGAGCGTCTCTCATTAGGATGTCCCCATTAGCAATTTGACAAGATGACCGGAGAGAACCCTCAAAGTTAGAAAACATCCCACCACGCTCTTCCACCAATTCCACCTCTGCTGCCACAAACACACAGTCCTCCATCTCCCTGCCCAGATGAATGCATCCATTTACAGCCTCCGTTAATGGCTTTACTCATGAGGAAAGTCATCAAGTGTTATCGCTCTAAAAGAGGTTGAACTGATTTAAAAACATTCCAGATTTGTGATTGTTTTTGTGTTTTCTAACACAGCACTGAATTAAGCAGATGGCCATTAAAGTCAGACACTTTCTCCTGCACCGACTTTGTGATTCAGCCAGAGCACCGTTCATCCTTTCAGGGGGGTTTATTGATACTCCACACCCTCCTTTTGCTTTATGGAGAGTGGATGAAAATAATAAAACAAACATCCCCTCTCTTCTATCCTCTGACAATGTTGAACGTAATAATGAACTCCCGGAGTTGCAGTAGTTTCTTTTACCTGCCCCATATATTTTTACTTCAGTCCGTGATTTCATTTCACAGATTGTAAGAAAGAAAGAAAAAAACATGGGACATACATCAACAAAGAAAATGCAACTTTGGGGCCAGAGTTGGGATGAGCAAGTTGCAATAGTGGAAAATTCATCTTGGAAATGAGATAAGGAAGGCAAAGGTAAAGAAAATATCAAAAGACTCCAGAGGAAAGGAGTTTTTTTTTTTTTTTCTCCCTCTGTGCTGTCTACAGCTCCACTGTCCAAAAACAATTTAGAAAAGCACATAAATGAGCCACAAACACACACACACACACTGTCCTGCTGGCCCAAATACTCACTAGAAAACCAAATGTGGACTGAAAATCATCCTAAACAAATGCAGCAGTAATTCTTCCAGTCATGTTTGATAAACACTACAATGTGACATTCCTTCAGCAGGAACCAATGAATGAGCTTAGAGCCACAGACAGAAGAGAAGCTGGAAAGTGAGAGCAGATTAATGTGGTATTGTTGGTTTCACAGGATTTGTTAACAATATGAAAACATATCAAACAATGATGTCAAATTTTGCAGTCTTTAAATAACTTCTTTGTATAATTACACAACAGTGTTTCATTATTGCTGCCATTCTGGTATATTATCATTACTGTCTATTACAGCATTCATTTTCAACATGAGATACCAGTTGTGATATTATTTAGTTTTTATTAGATTTTATTACTGTGATCTCACTTTGTCTGCAATAAAATCTGTGTGTGGATTTAGCAGCTCTGTATCTTTTCAAACTGATATTGTCACTAATCTAACGTGACACATTTACAGCTGTCAGAAAACAGAAGGAGAGAATTAAAAAAAATAGAGCAAAAGCTCTCATTTCAATGCAGTTTTATGACCTCAGTTAAACCTGCATAGGCATTATCTGCCCTGGGATCTGATTACAGTTTTTGCCAATTGCTTAAACACAATTTTGCAAACTAGGCTGGTTTTATCAAAATACTAACACAATTCAGCAAACCACACACCCAAACTGCAAAATGAATCTCTGCAACCAAAATCAAACTTTTGCACCAGATGGCACACACTTCATTTGTATTACAGGTTTTGGTCTAACCAACTACACACTGTTGGGCATAATGAAAAGCACTCTCATCTTTAGTATGCTTTGCCATCATACTAACATACTGTAGTTCAAACTGTAGAGAATTCTTCAGATTGTTCACATGCACAGAAATATTTGCAGATACACACACGTGCTACACTGGAGTGAACTAAAATATGCTCACAAAACAGGAAGCTGAAAAATATAATTGCAGAAAAAATGTGCAGAAAAATAAAAAATAAAATAAATAAAGAGGAAAGCAAAATAATTAGACAGCACTGCTCTACCCCTACCTCTCACTCTTCCTCCCCCTCTCATTCTCACCCTCCCTCTTCCTCTTCCTCTCTTAGCAATGTCTTCCATCGTTGTAAAAGAAAAAAAAGATGCTCACCTGTGGTCTTTTATTGCTTACTTCCTGATTGAAGTGTTAACCATTACATAACACCTGTTTGGCCAGGTGCCACATATAGTGGCCAATGAGCTCATGTAGTGTCATTTTAAATGGCAGTGTTTTGAAATTGCAAACATGTGACTTCATGTTGTGTCTCATGCAGAGAGCTGCGTTCAGTACACTTAAAAAGTGCCAGTTCCAATTGCAAAATGTGTGTAAAGCTGAAAATGTGTTTAAAGTTTTGGAGATCTGAGATGAGGTTTTGCTCCCTGTTTAGTTTAAATATTGTGCTATCCATGTCATTTCAGTGTGTTAGCAACTGGAAAAAACAGTAAGAAAGCAGATTTAATAAGTTGACTAGTGCTGAGATGGAGTTTTCAGTTTCAGAAGAGCCAATAAGAATTGGTTTAGTCAACTCTGGGTCAAATTAACCCTGAGCAGCTTGTGCATGACAAGAGAAAAAACCCTCATCAATGAAAGCAGCAAATGAATATGTACTCGTGTGTGAGTCAATGTGAGTACTGAAAAGAAGAAAACATGTGTGTGTGTGTGTGTGTGTGTGTGTGTGTGTGTGTGTGTGTGTGTGTGTGTGTGTGTGTGTGTGTGTGTGTGTGCCACCTTCAGGCGGCTGTGGCTTGGAGGTAGAGCGGGTCGTCCACTAATCAGAATCATTCCCTCCAGTCTGCATGTCGAAGTGTCCTTGGGCAAGACACTGAACCCCAAATTGCTCCTGAAGGCTGCGCCATTGGTGTGTGAATGTGTATGAATGGTTAGCTCCTCAAACTGATGAGCAGTTGGCACCTTGCATGACAGCCAATGTCATCAGTGTATGAATGTCTGTCAATGTGTGTGAATGAGATACGTACTGTAAAGCGCTTTGAGTGGTTGGAAGACTAGAAAGGAGATATATAAGTACAGTCCATTTACCTTTGTCACTGTCAGCAAATGTTTGCTCATGGTGGGAACTGTTAAGTTTCAGTAAATAATATCATAAAGAGTACAGTACTGAACTGATTTTCTTCAGTTCAAACAACATCTATTTTAAGGTGGTTTATATATTGTTATATCTTAGTTATATATTTCAAAAAATGTCTAGTGGCTGTATGCCTTCAAATTCAAATGAGGTACAATACCTTTCTGGATATAAGTCATAATTTAAGTTAACCCTTCTGTCTGATGGAGCACTCAGAGAGAAGACGCTTAATATTCCACATTTTCCAGAATGTGTTAGAGTAAACAAAAGTCTTCATTTTCATTACAGGATGATGGCATAAATACTTTGTCAGCTGTGCCAGAGAGTCAAACACAGAGAGCCTGTTTCTTAAAAATGACATCACATAGTTGATGATCATGTAGCTCCATCATAAAATCTACCAGAGCAAAGCTGGAGACTCTGGAACAGTGAGGAAGATGGTCCATCTGCCTCCACAGCACAACTGACCTCAGAAAGATGTTCAGAATTTGGTTTCAGTAGGAGGAAACAAATATATAAGATGAACTGATTATTGCTCAAAGCTGCACACTAAAATGAATTCATTCTTGTTCAGACAAATACCTGCTATCCCGTGGAATTCTTCTTTCTTCTTCTAGAAGTTTACCCTAAATGTTTCAGTGCAAGAGTGACAGTTTGGAAAGTTCTACTGACGATGATTGAAATATGCTCAGCGTCACCAATGACATACTGAAAACTGTCTAAATACAGAAATGTACGACAAAGCAATTGCTTTGAACTAAGATAAAGTTCACAATGTGTCATATGAGCGACACGAGGGCTGAGAATATTATTCAGATAAATGACCGGTAACACTCATCAGGGAAAGATGAAACATCCAAGCAGGGTCTGCTCACACTCTGGCAACAGAGATATCAGCAGATTATTTGTACTTCATTATCAACTGGCTCTTCAATAAAAAATAAAAATGAATTTCTGCTACTACACAGATGATCAGTACAATCAGAACATTAAATCTGAGGGCAAATTATCACTCATTCATTTCAACAGCCTATATGCCAATTTCAATAACATTAAGAATTATCTACATGCATTTCATAAGCAATTCAATATAATAGCAATATCTGAAACATGGATTGACACTGAAAAAGGTATAGACTTTGAATTAGAGGGCTATGAACTCAGATATAAGAACAGACAAAATAAGGGTGGTGGAGGACTTGCTATATATATTGATAAATCTCTAGTCTTCAAGGTTCTGGATGGAATGACAACTGTCATTGATAATCTACTTGAATGCTTAACAATTGAAATCTGCATGGAGAAGAATAAAAATGTTATTGTTAGCTGTATTTACAGAACGCAGGGTCAAGCATAGATACCTGCAGTGAGTGGATGGAAAGTGTATTTTCAAAAATAGGGAACAAAACTATTTTCATATGTGGGGATTTTAATATTGATTTATTAAATCCCAATAAACACAATACTATAGATGCATTTATCAATACAATATACAGTATGAGCCTATTCACTAGACCTAGCAGAATCACTTCTCATTCTGCCACTCTCATTGATAATATTTTCACCAACGACATCGATAATAATCTAATAAGCGGACTGTTAATCAATGACATAAGTGACCATATGCCAGTGTTTACGGTTTATGACATCAGACACAGGAAAAAGAAAAATGACTATAGGAGGATATTAGATGATAATAGAAATAACATTAAAGGAATATGGAAAATATTAAACAATATTATAAGAAATGGATCTAAACACAATAGTCTGCCTAAGTATTTCATTGATAAGGATATTGAAAATTATAACATGACAGATGTTGCTAATAGTTTCAACGAATACTTTGTAAGTATTGGACCTGAGCTTGCAAGAAAAATCCCTGATTCAGGGACATTTGATGAACAGCTATTAGAGAGAAACCCTTGTTCATTGTTTCTACAAGCAGTGGATAAAAATTAAATCTTGAATATTGTCAAAAAATGTAAAAACAAACAGTCTACTGACTTCAATGATATCAATATGGTACTAATAAAAAAGGTCATTGAGGGCATTGTTGAGCCATTCACATACATCTGTAATTTATCATTTCAAACTGGTTCATTTCCAAATAAATTGAAAATAGCTAAAGTCATACCTCTGTTCAAGGCTGGAAACAAGCATCATTTCACAAACTAGAGACCTGTCTCCTTGCTCCCACAATTTGCAAAAATACTGGAAAAACTCTTCAACAAAAGATTGGACATGTTTTTAGAAAAACACAAAATTCTTGCTGAGAATCAGTATGGGTTTAGGTCAAAAAGATCAACATCATTGGCAATAATAGAGGCAATAGAAGAAATCACAAATGCGATAGATTGTAAGCAATATGCTATTGGAGTATTTATTGATTTAAAAAAGGCTTTTGACACAATTAAGCATGAAATATTAATCAAAAAACTGGAAAGATATGGCATCAGGAGAATAGTGCTGGATTGGGTGAAAAGTTATTTAAGTGGGAGACAGCAGTTTGTGAAATTGGGTGATTATGTCTCTTCTTGTTTTGGACATTGCTTGTGGTGTCCCACAGGGGTCGGTGTTGGGCCCCAAGTTTTTCATTTTATACATTAATTTATTAATTTGCTGATGACACAAATATTTTCTGTTCTGGGGAAAACTTACAAAAATTACAAAAGGACATCACTACAGAAATGAACAAACTAAAAATACGGTTCAACAGAAATAGGTTATCATTAAATCTGAGCAAAACAAAATTAATGATATTTGGTAATTGTCCATTGAATACAGAGGTATTAATAAAATTAGAAGGCGTTAAAATAGAAAGAGTTCACCAAATTAAATTTTTGGGAGTAATCATAGATGACAGAATCAATTGGAAATCACATATCAAACATGTACAGACCAAAGTCTCAAGAAGCATTGCAATAATAAACAAAGCTAAAAGGTTTTGGATCAGAAATCACTGCACACTCTTTACTGTTCCCTAGTCTCACTATACTTTCAATACTGAGCTGAGGTTTGGGGCAACAACTATAAAACATCACTACAGCCACTAACCACCATTCAAAAAAGAGCAATACGAATCATACACAACGTTGGCTATCAGGAACACACAAACCCCTTATTTCTACAGTTACTCAAATTTACAGACACTGTGGAATATCAAACAGCTCAAATCATGTTTAAAGCTAAAAATAATCTTTTACCAATAAATATACAGAAATGATTCATTATGCATGAGGGGAGTTATAATTATAATATTAATATAATATATATATATCTAACTTTAAGAGGAGGGGTTTTTGTATTTCAGGTAGTGGGGTGAGACTATGGAACAGGTTCACCATGGAGTTGAAGCAATGTCCAAACATGAAACAGTTTAAAATGAGGTACAAAGACACTATTTTTAAGAGGTACAGGGATGAGGGAGGTGTTGGGTAGCACTAAGGGTTATGAGGTTATTGTCTCCTTTGTTTTGTTTTTGTTGTTTTTTTTGGGGGGGGTTTTTTTGTTTCTCTTTGTGCATGTGTGTATGTGTGTGTGTATGTGTGTATTGTATTAAGTGTAGATTTAGTTTTTTTGGTTTTTTTTGTTTTGGTTTGGGTTTTTTTGTAATACAAAGTCAGGGATATATTCTATTTATCTATAAGTATCAGGTATGTCTAAACAAGTTGCAGGGAAGCTTGGTATTATCACTCATTATTTAAAGAGAAGGGGTGGGAGTTAATAAGTTATTCTTCTTCTCACTCCTTTTCGAATATGTATTTCTATGTTTAAATGTTTTGCCTTACTTTTATTTTTATTTTGGTTTGCATATTCGAAACAAACACTTCAATCAATCAATCAATCAAAAAAGTAAAGGACATGCCATGTCTGACACTTCCTTCAGTCTGTGGGCTTCAGCTAAAGAATAAGAGAAACTCAAATAAAACCTGCCAGAGAGCAGGTGAGGTTCACAGAGGCAATTACCATGGCAACTGGCCGAGAGTTACCTCTCTAAAAACACAGTTTCCCTCATTTCCGGGTTAACAAACTTCAAGTTTTCATAAACCCACTCCCTGAAACAGAATCCTGGTGTGATGACTCCTCCAAACATGGGTTGGATACCACTTGGTTTTGGGAATTTTGGATTGGGATTGGAATATAATTGGATATTACTCATGTTTAAACTTAACTGACTCCACACAACTGTGGGTTGACCATTAGAAGACCTTTATATTACATACAGTACATTTATCTCCTTTATGATAACTGATAACTGCTATTCACTTTAGATACATGTATATTTATTGGCTTTCAAGCCTTTTCTTGCAAGATAACTGTAATAATGAAAGAATCAAGTTCAGTTGCTCTACCCTTTTTGCCCTTGCACTGCTGTGGACTGTAAATTCCTGTTGGTGCAGTCAAAGGTATGTGAATAACACATAGCTAATCTACTAAATTGATCCCCAGTTGTTTGCAGGATCTACAGAGGACACAGTGTGCAGGGAGTTGCCAATGCATTTAGTCTTTATAGCCTCTAATGAAAACTACTACATTTTCCAAGTCAATCTGGAGTGTAAATAGTGTCTACAAAACAAGCACAATGGGATGTGTCAGCTTTGTGCTCACTGTTAAAGCCTTCACATTGACCCAGTGTATTATATTAAACCTTTAAAATTCAGCATTTAAGTAATTCATGTGATTGTGTATTATCACAGTTGCTTTAATTTGTTTCTTATTGTCAACAAACCCCTGGAAAAGACAAGCCATCAGGTCCAGAGTGAGGGCCGTGTCCTCACTCCCATCAGAGATTCAAACATGTTTTCAGTGGGTGTTGGGCTCCCACAGAGTGGGATCCTCCCCCAAGTGAAGGAGTTCAAGTATCTTGGTCTTGTTCACGAGTAAAGGGCGGAAAAAAGTGTGAGATCAACAGACGGATCAGCAGCGATGCAGGTGGGGTAACGGGCCGCTGTGGCAGCTCAGCCAGAAGGCAAAGCTCTCAATCAGCTAGTCAATCTGAGTTCTAACCCTCACCTACAGTGAAAAGCTTTGGGTGCAGACTGAAAGAATGAGATTGCGGAGACAAGCATTTCCTCTGTAGGGTGGCTGCGTTCACCCTTAGGGTAAGGAGCCTAGACATTCATGGAGCTCTGCTCCTTCACATAGAAAGGAGGCAGTTGAGGTGGTTTGGGCATCTGATAAGGATATCTCCTAGCTCCTAGTCCTACCTCCTGTCTGACTTTTAAGAGATGACTTTATGGTAATGCATCAGTATGGTTTTTATTTTCATAATATTACTGTTATTGCTGGTCAAAGATCATTTGGATTATTTCATATACATTTCATAGAGAAGGTGCTATAGGAAGTACACGCCCCAGCCTGTTTGTCGGCCACGAAACAAAAGAACACGCAAGTACTGTACCTGATGAAGAGTGCTTCTTTTCACTACTTTTTTTATTTATTTATTTATTTTTTTTTATGCCTGTGCAGAAAGAAATGTCACCTCCACCCACAAAACAGACTGCAGCATCACTGTTCCCCAATCTTGTGAAATTTCCACTCGTTCACTTTCATAGGTTTCAGATTTTAATGAAATTATGTATTCCATCTGATTAAAATGCAAAAAAATCATAGATTGTAAGTTGGTAGATTGATTATCTTATGCAAATTATGTCTGATGGTGGTGAGGGCCAGTATTAGATGGACTAACCGTTTCACAGATGCCATAACAAATCTCAGACTGAGACTGGGAAACATCCACTTTCACATACCACGGGTCCAACTGTACGTACTGTATGTCTGTAAACCTGCATTCAGGTTGACTTCACCACCACAGTGATTGTATGCTGCATTGCTGGAGAGATCTGCACATAAATCAGGTGGTGTATCATTCAACAAGGAATGACATCCACATCCTTGGCTGGATAAAAAACTGAGAATTAGAAGTGGTGATGACAGACCAGAATAACAGCTCTGTCCCTTATAAAAACCTCACTGTGACCTTGTTTATTGTGTACCCAGCAGACAGAAGTCCAGCTACAGTCCCCGAGGCCACAGACTAAGGAAGCAGCTATTTATCTGCTTAAACAGCCTCAGTAAACCTGTGAGGGAACCTTTGATAAGAGTCTCTCACAGTGAAGGGATGAACAGTGTAAAAAGCGAACATGCCAGCAGAATGCCTTGATTTCTTGAAGTCTTTTTGATTTGAAGGTAAGAAAGCAGCAGCCCTGCGGCCTTCAGTTTGAGCTACCTTTGTGTTGAAATGTCTGAACATCTTCAGGCTTGAGTCTGACTCATCCACACTGTTTGATCTGTCCCCTGACAACACACCACAACTTTCGTAATAATGAGCGTGGCCTTTGTGGATACTGATGACTCAATGGTGGCTATGTTATTAAGTGCATCAGGGTATGAACTGAACTTTAGTTTGCCTTCTGATACATTCACTGACCACCACCTAATTACTCTTGTCGCCGCTGTGCGGAGTGACTCTAAAGAGCCTGACAAGTGAACAAGGTAGAGGTGATTCAAAGGTCGTCTTACTAATGCCAGAGATGGTAGAGTTCATGACTTCTGTTCCAGTTTACAGTGAAACTTCACGGCTCATTTTCAACTACACATTTACAACAATATCTCCATATACACACAGCCATTCAGTTCAGAGATAGTATGTGTGTATACCCCTGTTTGTGTGTATTCTAGGACACTCGTATAAATAATACACAAAATATATACACGTTTGTTCATGTTAAACTATCTGTACACAGTGATATATACAGAGTATATTCACCTATGTATATCCTCTGTATGTGTATCCTCTGTACATTACATCATTACAGATCTATGGAACAATATTGTGAGCTTACACATTAAAGTCAATGTCAGAATGCCACATGTGCTTGTCAGAATTAGTTATTGGAAGTGTTTATTTTTGTCTTAGAGCACAGCGATGTTCCTGAAACTGCATCTGCCTCAGTAATTACTCATTCATCACAGAGATGATGCACAGTTTATGGGAGTTAAGGTGCAACTATTATGGAAATGACAGTATGTTGTATGCCAAAATGATACAAAAGCGTGGCCAGCTTCATTTGAGTTGTATTTTGCATCGCCGGCATCGGCAGACTGCAGAGTTCTCCATCACATTTTCAAAATGTCAAACATTTGAACCTTTCTAGAGTTGTTCAGCTCTCCTGTGTGTGCTAATCACGGGGAATCATCTTTAAATCATCTCCCATCTTTAACTTACACAATAAAAGAGATCAGAGTCCATGATGTATCCTGCTGATGTATCCCGCTGCAGCACTCCAATAAACTGTGAGTGTGTGCTACACTGGTTTGCCACATTCCATTTCATTATGGTTTGTGCAATTACTTGACTATCGCACCTGACTGTGTGTGTCTGTCTGCAGTGAGAGGACGCAGAATGTAACGAGAGACAAAGAAGAAAAACACTCAGAGTGTTGCATTTGATTTTGCTCCAAAACAACACAAATGAGTTCTAAGTCTATAAGTGGAGCTTTGCTAATTAAAAAGTCTCCTACTCTGTCAGGCATACTAATGCCCAGGCCTTGAATGGACTGTAGACATGACTATGAGCAGAGCTCTGCCATATTGCTTTAGTAGCAGAATCCACTGTCCCGTGACTAAGACACACTGTCAGGAGGACTAATAGTCTTAACACTCAAGTGAATCTGATGAGTTTTTCCCAGCAAGCAGATAATGAGCAGAGAAAGGAATCTGCTCCAAGGACCCTCTGAGCACTACTTTGTACGTCTGCAAACTTTCTCAGCCTGGGCGGGATCAGGACGTTGGCAGAGAAGTTTAGAATTAGCTCCAGGCTTTAATATGGCCAGTGTGCTGGAATCTGAACATAGCAGAACAATATACTGTAGTGTATAGAGGCAATTGATATGCTGCCAACAGTGACCTAAAGCAAGTGTAAACATGGTGCTGCGTAGTACAGCAGCCATTCATCAGTTTCCAAGCCTCTCCAGAGGTTGTGGACTCGCTGAATGAAGGTTAGTCCATCTAGTGTGCGGCTGGCACAAAACTCCCTCTGTCAATATGTGAACTGAACATATTTATCAAATTTATTTCTCTTCCAAACATTCATGACACACCACCACCACCATTAACACCACCCCTGTGAGTTGGTAACCTCTGGTCCACCGCATGTAGCGTTACATTGCCACTGCACACTGTCAGGAACATTGCACCATGGGTAACAGATCTAATGATGGCTCATGGCAATGACCAAGCTAAGACCAGCTCATTACAGACACCATAGTATGTCAGAGTCATAACTACTCCAAAGGAGGAGTTAAAAGACGAGACCACCGGCCATAAGAAGAGATATCTGATGAAAGCACGGCATCAGATTCAGAGTGAACCCCTGGGAGGAAATTAGCTAGAATAGACATATATATAAGCAGAGAGAAATTGTAATATGAAAGAAAAACTACTGTACATACTACAATTTATAACAGCAATGTAAATAATAAAGTGGAGAAGTAAGAGGACATAAAGTAATTATCTGTGTTTGATCGAGATCGAGATGTTCACTCAGGCTCTGAGAATTTAAATTTGTTTTTTTTCCACATTTTAAAAACTAAATAAATTGAAAATATTTAGCCGAAAATTCCAATATGAAAGTCACTGTTAGTTGTATTTGTAATCTTGTCATGTTGAGGGGGGTTATGAGTCAGCGTGGCCTGATCTGTTTCCAAAGTCCAGATTATGGCTGTGTTTTCCAGTAAGCCATGGGGACGCCGTGGAGGCAGGAACCTGTCGGCGCCACAGCTGGGAGTCATTAATCCAGCTGTGGGTGCTGCTCCTGTCTACCTGCACAGCTGCTACATATCATAACATAAGAAGAACATACAAAAGGCAGATATATACAGTAGATGTATACGTAAAATGCAATCTTAATATTATTATTATTATTTATTACTTTGAAATAGGAGATTCTGTTTTTCATGGAATGTTTTCACATTTTTTTCTCCTCTGAAGACGAAAAGTGATTCGAGTGAAACTTCTCAGCTACTGTAAACTAAAAGAAGGTTACTGTTAAACATTGTTTAAACCTTTGTGTCAATAATGCACTGACCAGAAAAGAAAATAAGATATTATATTAGAGTGTCTGATGGTGTGTAGCTACACAGTTCTTAGATCGGTACTTCTCTGTTATAAGGCAACAGCTATAACAGGTTCAAGGGGTAACTAATGGCTTTATTAATGCTCAATATTTAATACTTTATAGAACTGTAATAAAGCCAATAAACAGTTTTGGGTTGCTGTGGCTGCTCCTCATTGGTTAGTCTACTACCAGAGTAGCAATTTGTTTCAAATTTGTCAAATTAATTCAGTGACCCTACAGTAATATTGTTTCCAGTGTTCTAAAGCTCTGAATTAAAACGTTACCTCGTATTTCTTCTTCGTCTGACAACATGGCTGAAACAAGGAGCTGAGCTCAAGCTCTGTTTGAATGTGCTCTAATCTGCAGCCCACTCCTGAAACCCTTTTTTTTTTTAAGCACAGACTGTAGCTTGTAACCTCAGTTGTGTAGAGTGTATTATTGCAAACATGTTTTGTTTCCTGGTGTATGTTTTATTGCTGTTCAAAAATACATATATCCAATGACATATTCTAATAAAAAACCCTGAATTCATCCTGATGTACCACTTCCTGTGTGCATGATGTTTAAACAAATATTGAGGAGTTCATATTGTGCTTTCATGGTGCAAGAACAAGAACCTGGTCAGCTTCAAACAAGGACGCTGTAGGTACTAGTGTCGGTTTCACGTGCAGGGCTCTGCAGTAAAGTTAACAGCAATTAATATGCAACAAATGAGACTTTCAAAATAAAGCTTCCTGAGAGTATCTGACATTTTAAATGGTTGCAGGTTCCTTAACCTAACCAAACTGCAACAGAGTTAAAACAAGTACATCACAGAAGTGAAATATAAGCCAATGTTGACTTTTGGTTTTAATGACGGATGAAAGTCCTCTTTCTGTTTGACTCATCCATCTACATGCAGACGGTCACCTATCTTCAACACATCAAATTATGCCAGACATGCATGTCCAGGAATAACACTAGACTTAAACATTACACGATGCTGAGCAATTATTTTCCTGTGCAAATTATTTTTTTGTTTTTACACTGTGAAATGACCTGCTTTTTATATAGAAGTATTTAGTATATCTTTGGCTTATATTTTTACGAGTATTAATTAATTAATTAATTCTTAACCACCTTGTATATTGTGAGTTTCTGTCACAAGTGAATTTCCCAGTGTGGGATCAATAAAGTCTATCTTAAATTATCTCATCTTGTCAGGACACCTCAACTGGAAAACAAAGTCAATAGTCTATTAGTCTTTAAACTGGCTTAACGAGTCAGTCTATGGCACTAGTTCCAAAACTTTGGTGGTTTTGAGCAGTACTTCGAAGAAGAAGTAAAACATTTAAAACATTTAAAAAAAAAAAAAAAAAACAGCAGACACTAAATGGCTCTCAGTGTGAACCCTGTGGTACCATAGTCACTGCTCCTTGTCCTCACCAGCACTGCCAAGCGCCGCCAGTCTCTGCACATGTAACGCCAGCTGCCGGTATAATGCCCCAGCAACATGTCACAGCCAAATTCCTTCTCCGGCGTTTGGACAATACCAGAGTCGGATCCAAGTGTGTGAGCCAGAGAGGGAGAGACAGAGAAATGCCTTGATGCACACAGAGGAGCAGATGGAAAAAACTAAGCTGAGAGGCCCCTTCTAAGAGGCGGAGAGGGGCACAGTCCACCAGCATCATCCCGGCACAGAGCGTGGAGGCTGCAGCCAAAGTGTAGAATAACCAAATATTAGTGTCCCCCTAATGACAACTCCTTCAAACAGCTTGAACTCCAGACAAAGGCTTTGGAAGCATTTCAAAGCCACAGCATATCCCACAATGCAACACAAAAGCTGTGCATCTTGGAAAACTATTAGAGTTGAGCATGATCTGAGTATCATCAGTCTGTTTTGAAGTCTGAAGTTTTGACAGGCCTCTGCCCTGGGGTCAACACTCACAAACCCCATCTAACCCCCTAAAATAACCCCACCCCCGACCTGCTCGCCCCCTTAAACCAGTCCAGGCCATGTTCCCCGGCCTGTTCTGCCACTCCAGGAGGTCTCCAGCGAGACAGCATGACTGACAGGTTGGAATAGGAACAGGCAGGATAGAGAAGAAAAACCCATCTCTCAATCCCTACACCAGCCGCGTCCGATTCCAGTTCACTCCTTTGCTGCCAAGCCATCACCCCCTCCACACACACACACACACACACACACACACACACACATAGAGACTTGTTTGTGGGGAAATAAATTGGTCTTTAACAATTTATCTCTTCATGAGGACTGCCAGAACAAAACAAAACTACTCCACAAGAGCTGAAAACACAGACAGGCAAAAGGAGCATTTATCTAATTATATGCCACTGTATGATGTTTAAAATATTAAACACTATTTTTTCTATCAGTTTGTACATATTAGTTTCAACTTAAAACTATTAAAGTATGTCGTTATGACCAGCGAGTCGTTCTGTTACAATGAAGAAACATGCTCAAGATGATGAATGAAGGTCTTTCTTTGTGTGAGACACAGATCAACAATAAAAATAAGTGAATGAAGAAAACAACAAAAAACTGAGAAACAAAACAGAACACACAAAGTCATCTATGCAGAAAACACATGCAAATACTTGAGAACTGAGTGAAAATTACAGTGCAGACATGAGTCATGTAACTAATATGCTTTATCTCAATTTTACGTGGTTACTATATACGACGTGTCTTTGCTGAGTATTGGTCAAAGGGTTAATTCTGTCATTCTGTCTGTATAACAAAGCGTTGAATAACACGTTGTTGCTATGGACGCAGTTTCACCGCAGTGTGTTTCATGTATTAGCAGTGTGTACCTTGTATTCACAGTGTTGCATGCGTCATCAGCTCATTGAATGTCTCTTCATTTTCTTTTTTATTCTAAATGTGTTGTCAACGTGGTGAACATCAGCGTTTTCTTCAGACAGTGCGGTCTTTACGTCATAAATGGATCCACATGAACTGATCAAGTCAATGACATTTATTTTATACACTGAAATATTAGCAGTGTAAGGTCCAGTTATTTTTATTTTAATTTTCTACTGGAGCTTTTAACCTCATCTCATGGCCTTCATCAACAGATGGATTTTGCACAGTTGTCATGGAGGCTCTTTGCTCTCCATGTTGACCTATATGCCGCCAAAGCTTGCTCAAATGTGATTGGTCAGTATTACTCACACTGCAAACCTAAACCAGAACACATCTGATGCCAACATCCCAAAATGTCACTAAAATGTACCTAAAAGTTCCCAGAAAACAAACAAGAAGTGAATTATTTAGAGCAGCAAATGTATCAAAAAAAACTACAAATACAGTAAAGAGACAACAAAATGTAGAGGATAAATTAATATTCCTGCATGCATCTATGTGCAGATCTTTGGTTTTCATGTTATGAATGGTCTTTAGTGCTTGATAAAAAAATTAATTTAGAGATACATAAATACATGATCTTGATATAAGTAAATGTAAATAGATTTATTGGCAGCCACACAATAATTGCAAAGTGCGAACACATTCTGAGCTGGTAAGCCTTCAGCGGAGCTTCCTGCTAGTTAACAACATATTTCTCATATGACTCATCCTATCCTTTCCTGGTGTCCACCATATGCCTGTTTGAGTGATGCTCAGATAATATGAATCCTGGAATATGTCTGATGTCTGTGTGACATTTTTATAACTCTGTTTGGATCAGACTTTAAATGATATCTGTCAAAAAGGAAATGGCTTTCCATCACTGGCCCATTTAAATGTACCCACAGGTATAAGCATATTTATGGTAATGTAGGAATAGAAATGATTCAGCGGCGACGCTGTGGCTCTGAATACCAACCTCTGTCTTGGAGCTGCAACAAACAAAGAGACGACCTTGATGGCTTCAGGGTCAGCCGGTTTGCTCAGACGAGGGGAAAAGTTAACGTCTCCACCTCTCAATTTATGACAAAGAGATAAATGCAGAAATTACAGTCGTGCCTGAGTGTTTTTTTGAACCTGTTTCAATTTTGCGGGGCACACAATGAATCAGACAGCAGCTTAAGCAATTAACAAGGAGAGACATTATGGTAATGAGAGCGTGGAGCTTGTAAGGTCAGTCTTGTCGTGCATGTTAAGGCGCGACTCGGGGCAGGGATTCTCCGCCACCACATTAATTGAAGGCAGCATAAAGGAATGAGGTGCAGAATGAGTTTACCTGGTTTGTCACATAGAAAGAAAATATAACTGTATCGAAAGATGGACGACAAGAGCGTGGACATCGGCTCCCCAAAAGTGAAGCTAAAACATCTCAATCGGGCCAAGGTGTCTGGCTGCCAGGAGGTCGTAAACCCCGCCCCCTTCCATGTGAGCAGATGAGACTGGGCCGAACCAAAAATATCCTGTCAAATTAATTTTTTAACCAAAGATAAGTTCTGTCATTTAGGTCGTGAAGGCTTTGTGACTATAGCTTGTGTTCAGGTCTTTACCTAGACCTTATCCTGTGAGAGAGGTTACATCTTCACTAATTAACTAACAATTTCATTCATTTAGTCTTCTGAACATGAAATGCCATGGTTAGGGCCTACTGTACATTCTACTGTATATGTGTTTACTTACACCCTTTAAAATCGAGAAGCCCTCATGATGTCACAAACACAAGGACATTACATCTGTATGTCAGTGTTTATTTATTTATCATCTTCATGAAGGATGTTTGGGGCTGCAGTTTGCTGTTTTTAATTCGCCTTCATGGTTTTCAATACTGTGAGATGTGTTTGAGTCGGTAAGTGGGCCAGGAGTTACAAATGATTTTGTCAAGCAATGATTTCCAAGGTCAAGGAACTTTCATACTCAGCAGAGCTGTCTTAACTGTTTATCAGTATAAATATGTAATTCATTAAATCACCATGAAATAACTTCAAAGATCTTATAGATTTCTGCACATAGCAGCTTTTGAACTTCCTGTTTTTTATATTGCTTAAGTTCCAACTCAGCAGTGAACAGTGCTGAGTTTCAAAAGTTCAGCAGTGACAGAGAGATATTTTTGGATATGTGGGCACTATTGGGTCGTTATATAAAAAAATCAGGTTAATTGCACAGCAGAGGTTTCAGCAACATGTTGCTACAAAGCAATACTACTAACTACCCAGCACAACCTGTGTTCTTATATAAAGTCAGCAATTAGCAAGTAAATACCGATTTAGACACCTAAAGATAAAATCCACTGATATATAAGCTGCTTATCTCCAAATACGAGGATTAGTGCCGGTCAGAGAGCAAATTAATTTGGCTGTTCCAGGAATGTTCATGATATATTCTGAAATCACTCCTTATTTACTACCTGGTGTGCTCTAATTACAATCCATCCTAGTGGTATAAAATGTATGATCTATGTAAAGATTCCTACAATGTATCACTCTTTATGGATACAAAAATCACCAGATGACGCGGAATGATAATGATTCATACAATGTCAGTTTAGTGCTCACAGTAGAATAAACTACTGATTGTCTATTACAGCATACAGGGAGTAGTTAATGAGGTGAAGGAGGGAGTGATTTCAGACACAGACATAGTAAATACTCGGGCTCTCTGGACCACTAACCGTGCGGTTTAATGTATTTGTGCCACCCATTCCTGTCTTATTATGACTGATTAACAGTGAATCCACATTGTTTTTATGGAGCAGTTTATACTCCAGCAGAGGAGCAGTGCTATGTTAAGAAAAGAGACGCCTCGCTGAGGAGTCATTTCCTGTATCTGTCACATGGGTTTAGCCGCTTCCTGCTCCTCTTTAGGAGACCAGCAGCAGGTCCTCAGTCTGTTGACTCTAATGGGAGAGATTCTTTTGGACCAAAGATGATCTGTAACATCCAAACTGTCTCTGGTACAACACAATCTGTTGAGGTTCGGAGATCGGGGGAGAGGAGACCACGCCCACGTAGGAGACAGGAAATCTATACTGTTTGATATCATTGGTGAAGAGTGTATTGCATTATCTTGTGGTACAGAAAATCTTTGATGTAACACAGCTAGCATGATGCCATCCATTTTACATACATAAGCTCCTAAAGCGAATTCATTGAACTGTTTAAATGAAAAGAACAAAGTTCTATAGCAGAGGTTTTTTTTTTTTGTCAGCTGCCAAGAATACAATTTGAGAGGAAGTAGCAACTCCTAAATTATTATATAATTATTAAATTTGAACATTACAGCAAGTTTGGCTCCAAACATACTATTATTCTGCAATAAGCCGTTCTGTTCAAACTGCGAAATCAACCACTAAATGTGAAACAATGGTGCAGTGAGCGAAAGTGAAGTCTCTGGACTGCTCACTCAGTGCAATCTGTCATGATCTGCAAGTCCATAAGTTACAGCACATCAGCAGTTCACTACTTAAGCACACTAAACCGTAAATACAGCACACAAATGAAGCCGTTAATCAAACGTTTACGGAACCTTTCACCATGTCAATATGCATTAGCTGCTGACTGATTGCCATTTGTCTAATTAATCAATCCCCACCTTCAAACTCATATGCTATTAATTCACTGATGAGCAGGGTCACAGCACACTCCTCACACACATAAATCTCCGCCTGTCACTGATCCAAAAATAACCACCCGGCTCTGCTTGCCTGATGATTCTCTGCAGAGAGAGTAAAAGAGATGAATATAAACACAAAGACGATGAGGATGATCTCATGTGGACTGAAGACATCAAATTGACTCGAGGACCCAGCTTCCAGCAGCTTGTGCTGGAAGCTGGTAGCTATAAAGGCACTCTCTGAGCTTTTTTGTGTTCTGAAAAGGTACAGTTATTACACACAGAGTCCATTTCAGGTCTCAAGTGGGAAACAGTATTGATTGAGCCACAAATCCAACAAAAGGGGCTTAAACTGAGTAACACCCACTCTCCAATATCAATCCAGAGACATGACTCAGCAACATCTCCCTCTTTTAGGGAAGAAAAGGGAATCTGGTCCCCAGAGGTAAGCCCCTGTTTTCAATCAACAGTCTACATGTTGCCGCCGCAGCCGCCATTGCTTTCCAACTGGAATCAGGCCAAGCGGCTACGCCGGCCTCACGTTTAACACCTCAGCAGTCGCTCCGGGATTAAAAAGCAACGACTCTGATTTCAGCTCGGCCTTCCTCTCTGTCCTTCGTCTCCTTCTCCTTTTCATTCCTTCCTCTCATCTCATTTGTCTTCTCTCCTCTCTTACTCTATTTTTCTTCCCATTCCTTGTCTCTGGTGGGTTGACTTTTTTTGGCAGGCTTCCCAGATAAGAGTGGTATAAAAGCAGTGTGGAGGAACAGTTATTACAGGCAGTGTGCTCTGATCAGAGAAGTTTCAGATCACAGTGACAGAGACTCTTCTTATCACACCCGGGGCTCACAACTCATGGCACCAAGGTTTTTCATTTGACTCCCTCAGGACGACTGGGAAGCTACAGTGAGAGAAGCTGCTGCACATCCACCCTAACAAGTCTATTATGTCCAGAACAATGCTTTATATCTTCAGTGACTCTATGGCTGCAAAATCCAGCAAACCAGCAGAGTAAAATTTGAGAAGCAGCTGGAAAGGCACAAACTTTTTTTGGTAGATTGGCCCATTGGTCAATTGTGCAGTGGGTCTGCATGATCAAGATTCCTACCCTCTGAGACCGGCAACATTTTTTGAAGCAACTCTGTAGACATTTATCTTTGTCCATCCCAGTCAACAGATACACTTCTATCTCTACAACCCCATAAAGCTACAGTGACAAAGAGAGTACACCCTAATCAGTACATGAGCCCTTCCATTGTTTTATGCTCCCATTCTCCACCAAACCGAACCATCAGCTGGATGCAGACGAAAGCTTGTCTCCATCCGACAGCTTGATATGAACCTCTGAAAAACAATGCAGAAGACCCAGTGGAAATATATCTGTGTTTGTTTCATGTATTAATGTGAGGAAGGTTCCATCAGTTCATGGATGTCTTAAGCCGGGCATACACTGTACGATTTTTGAGAATGTTGTCGTTGATACCATCACACACTGTACGAGTAATCGTCTACGATGTACAGCCAAAGCTCACGATTTATGTACTCACACTGTACGGTCCGATCATCGAACACGACCAGAGAGCTCACACTGCTGGCCCCTGCTGACTGTCCTGTCCATTGACAGCTGTCAATAAAGATTTATTTGAAAGCTCCGACGCCGGTTATTAGCAACATGCTAGACAAAAAGAAGAAGGCTGCCCTATTGATTGCTGCGGTACTGTGCGCTGAAAGTTCTAAAAAGAAGAGGCGCCAGTGCATCTGGACTCGGAGATGGCTCAGCAAACATGGACAGTACGGGTTGTCCATTTTACAGCAGGAATTGGAGGTAAGCCTACTTTTAACTTGATAACAAACGCTACGCTACGTTGTTGCCACAGCTCTATCAATCTCGCCTCCATATTTTCATGCTACCGACGCGTCGCCATGGTGACTATTTTTGTCGGCCGACCAAAATTTCTGACATGTCAGAAATTCATCCGACCGTCCGACGGTGGTTCGGGAACAGATAATCGGCCCTCGTTACCCCTTGTACGCTGTACGGAAAAAGACGCCCGACGAAACGGGAAATCGGGCCGTGTGTCTCAAACATCGGGTCAAAAACGGGCTAAAATCGTACAGTGTATGCCCGGCTTTAGAGAGAGACATGAGGAGCGGAAGCAACTGATCAGTCATGTGACTTGTAGTATACAGCCACAGACGTGAGTAAACTGAATACTGAACCCCAAAGTGCTCCGGAGGGCTGTGAATGCTTGTATTGGTGAGATAAGTATTAGTGTTTCCACTTTGGATAGGAAGTGTTATACCGCTCCTGATGAGCAGTTGGCACCTTGCATGGTTCTGTATGTTCTTTAATAACCACATTTCAAGATTATTTGGAATTGTTTTACTGACACATTTTCTGTTTTAAAAACATTGATTTCATGATTGATCTGCTAACAGATGCTTTGTGGCTGTATTTTAATGTAATCCGTATCCTCTGAATAGAAGGAAAAACGTTCTTTCTGCTTCACAGATTGTGTCAAAGAAATGACAGAAACAAAATGTATGTGAAATCACAAAAAATAAAATGCATCATCAGATATTATTTTTATGGTAATTGTATGTAGGCCTTTCTAAACATTCATGTCAATTTCGCGTGTCAGAGATGCAAGCTGCCCCAGAAAAAGACAACCCATCCATGTGCGCCATCACAGAGGAGCTTCACTTGCGTGTCTGATGGATGTCCACCAGTAGGATAAGTGGCTCGTGTCGAACAGCTGCAACCGAGCCAGAATGTGATGCAGCCGCATCCAGCTGACGTTAATGGTTAGTTACTGTACAGAAGCACGCCTTGTTTTTGTCAGGTTTTCAACTGTCATCGTAATTTGTCATATCTGCTGTCCAGTTGCCATCTCTGTGGCTAATAATTATAACAACAACTGAATTGTAACAAGACTTCAGTCACTGGAATAGACTTTGCATATGATGTGTCCACCAAACATGTCCAATGAACATGTCACTTTACAGTTTACCTCTGGGTTTATTTGTAACAAGCTGGCGTAAATGTGAAAATGATGAGAACAACAGGTGTGAAAGTGACCTGAGAAGACAAATATGGATCATTGGAGCTAATAGATAGTATGAGTGCATATGCTTTTATCGAAATACTTGACTGACCACTGAGACACAACCTCCATGACACTGAGATCCACTCAGTGTAAATGCCATGTCATGGAAATACATCTCTGGTATTGTGTTGATGAATCCAAGAGTTTGAGACAACTTGACTAGGTTGGAACCTTCAACTCATTCATCCATTCATTCATTTTGTCAAAGAGACTCACGGTCATGAAGCCGTCCAGTAGACCAGAGTCAGGTTTGGGTGGAGCCTGAAGTCGCTCCATGGACCATTTCTCAATGATGGAGGCCACCTGGCTGTTCTCCGTATTGAGGATCCTGAAGCCTGTCATGTTCACACCACTGTATCGGTAAGGCTCCACATCCAGTGCAAACAGATCCTGGGAAAAAGGAAAATACATCAGACGTAAGTTTGATTGATTTGATGAACCAACAGTTCTGCCATTGAAAGTTTGAGAAACAACTAAAACAAAAAAAAAAAAAAATTCAACAAAGCCCACAAAGTCAGACAATCCTATTTAGTGAGCTAACAGGAATCACACCTTAATGATGGGCAGCTTCAGGGCTTTTAATAAGATCTGACAGAGCACCTCCTTGCTTTTTCCAGTCTTTGTGCTAATTGGACTGAACTCTACTTTGTACATGCTTACAAAAGGTGATGTTATTTTGGGCATCCATAAGTAGAAGTCTTTCATTTTCTGAAAGGACAAGATGACAGGCTGTTGAAGCTTACATGGATGTGAAACTCTCTTGGTTGAATCATCAGTACATAAGATGAACAACTGTGTTGGACAACATCTTCCTTTGGTATATAAAAAACTCAAAGGTACTAGGCGAAACATAAAACGTAAAGAGAGACGTCGACTCTGAAAAGGCATTTTTGTAAGAAGCATCAATCGATCTACAGTCAATTTGGTTCGTCCTCCACTAAAACCGTGCTTACAGTAAATAATTACATTTTGCAGAAACCTATTGAGCAAATATTGAGCAGTTCAAATCACTTCAAGATTCAAGGGTCAGTTTTTAAAGAATTCAACAGCCATAGAGTGTCTGCTTCACAACAAAGTGACAGAGATATCAAATGAAATGAATGGATATCATTATTTAGAGCCATCAGCTCAGACAGAACTTTATCCAGGAGACTGTGTTCATGTTTAAGATCTTCATTAAAAGAAAACAGTCTTGTATTGAGTTCTGTTTCCTCTTTGAGCAACATTTCCCCAAGCACCGCTCTTCACACAGGTTAGGTTACGGTTAAATGAGGTTATGGTGAGGCATAGCAGGAATCACTGGTTGGGGCAAAGGTTGGGTTAATCACTACAAAAGATGACAAGTTGCGATGGGATTGCTTGATACCAACTCTTAACATACCTACTTATACCTACCATATTATCGTGGCATTCTAGTGATACTACCTAAAGAGAGAAATGTGTGCACACTATAGCTGTGCCAGTGCTTACTCTCAGAGAAAAGCAATAAGTATATTTGTATCATATGTATTGTGTATTATTCCTAATCTCTCTTTGAAACATAACTCTCGATAGAATGACTGTAGTGAACCTTATCAAAACTTTCACAAAAGACTGGAAACAGGTCCATGGTTGACGAACTGACTGACCAAACCTTCCACACAGTATTAGACGAAACAGTTAACACAAGGTAAGTGAAGGGTAAAGAAAAATCTGGCAGGGAAACGTCTGCCATATGTGGCCTCAGTATGGCTGGGTTGTTCACTCTGCTGGGAGAATTAGGCTGTCAGCACTGGACCCTGTCTGCCAAACACAACAGTGGGAAATGACAAGACACCCCTCTGTCTGTTCTTACTGTACCTCCCTCCTCTGCCTCATTCATGTTTGTGTTTTACTTTTCATCTTCCTGAAAACACTAGAGGGATATTTAATTATCTTATGTAAACTGTGCACGCTGAAGAGCTGCAGGAAGAAGGCATGCACATTTAAGATGTTTCATTTCAAACCAGAAAATGTTCCCTTTTAGCCGAAGTGATGAAAAGCACAGACAGTCGAAAACCACAATTAGTCAATTTTCAAAGGAAGTAATGGACAGGAGGAGGCGGAACGCATAGTTTTAGTTCTCTGCAATGCAAGCAGCCTCTTCAGGATGAGAGTGGGATGGAGCTTCAAAAAGAGTTTTGATTCGAGTCAAATCTTTGACCTGGAACATGGACTGAGAGAGTTCACACAGTCAGGGAGCTTATGATAATGCTCACTAGTGTGTGTAATGTATTTGTGTGTTTTGCATTTTATTCTGCAGACAGTGAAGGGGACTAACCAAAGGCAAAGTCACTTATACAGTCGCATACAGTAATATCAAAAACTCTGCCTTCCACACTGAGGTAAGAAATAAACAGCGACACGATTTTGTGTCTCATCTCTGTCTTTACTCTACAAGACATACTGATGCTTTCACGTGTATGCTTTCAGTCAGCTATCAGTCTGTTGATGATTCATACTTCAAGCTGGCAGCAAAAAAAAGCACCATTACCACAAATACTACTGCTATTAATACTACGACTACAGCTGCTACTGCAGGTAATTAGTATTAACAATGCTCATGAAACTAATGAGCAAAAGGTGGAGGTGGAGGCAAAGGGAAATCTGACACAGATAAGAAAGAAGAGAAAAATTAGATAGAAGAAGATGACGAGGAAGAAAATGTATTTTCAGAACCTGAAATAAAACTCCAAGATGGTGATCATTCATTAAAGTTGCTCAACCAGGATCTTGGGAGATCCCACGGCCTGCTACAACCTGAAAGGCAAACATCTGACTAATGGGGACAAGACAGGAACCTCCTAACGTATGATTCAACTTTGGAAGAGCCTCTATAATAATTAAGTTGAAGTCTTTATTTTGTGTCATTCATCTGTTTCCTTCAGCTTATCCGGGTTGGGTCGCGGTGGCAGCAGGTTTAGGAGGGCGTTCCAATCATCTCCCTCCCCAGCAACTCATTCCAGCTCCTCCTGGGGGATCCTGAGGTTTTTTTCGCAGGCCAGATGGGCTATATAGTCACTCCAGCAAGTTCTGGGTCTGCCCCGGGGTCTCCTGCCAGTTGGATGTGAACGGAACACCTCCAAAGGAAGGCGCCCAGGAGGCATCCTGATCAGATGCCCAAACCACCTCAGCTGGCTCCTTTCAATAATAAGGAGCAGTGGCTCTTCTCCAACTCCCTCCCAATATCTGGACTCCTCATCCTATCTCATGCTTTCCGGCTTAGCTCCCTCTTCCCCACAACAGTCCAGTACATTGTCAACATTACTACTGACGCTACACCATTCTGCCTGTCCATCTCACGTTCAGTTTTCCAGTCACTCCTGAACAAGACCCTGATATACTTAAACTTCTTTACTTGGGCAACTCACTCCCAACTCAGAGGGAGCATTCCACTGTTTCCTGGCAGAGAAACATGGCCTCAGACTTGAAGGTGCTGAGTCTTATCCCGGCTGTAAACCACCCGGCTGTGTGCTTTTTTTCCAAAACAGGTCACAGTGTAATTCATGATGATGCTCAGCACAAATTGTACCAGATGTATCCGGACAGATGGTCTGTTGCTTTTCGGTACAAACCTAAATTATAAAGATCTGGTCTTACAAAATATAACTGCAGTGTAGACTTTTATGCAAAGCAGAACTGAACCAAAAGTCAAAGATCCACCATCCAGTGGTCATCACCATCATTGAGCTATGCTTCTCCAGTTAGACATTTAGAACATTTGGGAAAATTATAGTAATATCAGATGTGCAAGACAGAAATAAGAAGGTATAATTTATATTCAAGGTGGTTTTTGCACGAATATTCAAGAACGTATGTCATATTTTGAGAGAGCTTGTCTTAAGGGTGCAGAGTAGGCTTATTAAAAGCTTTATCTCAAATCTCCCTTTGCTGTAGAAAGTTCAACAACTTTTTTCAAGGACAGTTGTGTTGTAGGCCTCTTCTTCAATTACAAGGCTACAGAAAAGTATCTGCTAACATCTTAAGCAGTCCCTCAGACGTTCTCAGTGTAAACACTAAAAACTCTTCTTGGTTTTCACACTGCACATTATCTCTTTCCATGGCCTTGCAGTGGCCTGCACTGTACTGCTCAGCATACAGTCAAAAATAGATTTACATCAAAAATAATATAAATATAACACCTTCATGGTTTATAAAAATCACTATCCAAAGAGTCATATTTCTTTTTTGCAGTTTGAGGATTCATGTCAACAGATTTACATTCATCTTTTTCATAATGGTGGTCTGTGTTGAAAGGAGAGCTGTAGCAGCTATGGCTCAGTAAGGGTAGCGCACCATTCAGTAATCGTGTTCGTCAGTCCAGTCCAGCTTCTATCCACAAGGATCCTTGGGATGGATAAACCATGCTTTGATACCTCGCTACCACATTGGGTGTGAGTGAATGGCTGAATGATAGTCACTGTTGCTGAACGACACATCCAGCTCTTTTAAAACATCCCTGAGGGTGACAAAATATGAAGGAGGAAGAGGAAAAAGATAAGGAGGAGGAAGATCTGAGGAAAAAGATGAAAAGGAATAAAAAAAAGGACAAACATGACTGAAAGAAGTAGGAGGAAGAAAACCAGAAAGTAAACAGTAAAATAAAGCAAAAGAGAAAAGACAGTTATCTTGATGTCATAAAGTACTATTCTATTATTTTCTTTGGCTCTGGAGAACACATTAAATGGGGAAAGAATGATCCGAAGTAATAAATATAAAATGAATAGCTGAGAAAATGAAGATTGAAGAGCGCCAGCGTTTCATTTTTTGGGCATGCAACAAATCTTCATGGGAATATGGAGCTCTGAGTTAGACCTGATGACAAAGTGACTGTGCAGCAGAGCCTCTTTCTCTACTTACCAGTGTGGTGAAGATATAGTGATAATACTCTGTCATCATCCCCATGGCGAGAGCCTAAGAACGAAAGTGACAGACAGACAGAGAGAGAGAGAGAGAGAGAGATTTATAAATGAATAGGGAGGCAGATACAATATTTTGTCATATTTTGCACACATATGCATTTGCCAGTTTGTGTGGCTGTATTACCGACTGTATTACCATGTAATGTGAAGAGGCATATATATTCTGCTACACTGCTGTAGCCACAGGCTCAAAGATAAGAAACAAACACCCGCCAAAAAAAAGAAAAACAGTTAAATAAAGCAAAAGACAGAACACCGTCTCATATATTTGGCATATGTGGAGAAATATAGAGGATAAAGCATGACTCTATAGATGTGGGACATATGGTAAATTTTCAGAAACACATATAAAGAAGTCACCCTGCAGTAACAAGGTCTATGCTGGAGCTGTTGTGGGAGATTGTCTGGTAGCTGCTGTTTATTTGCAGAATTTTTGGAACAGCTCGTGAGGTGTGATACTTATGTTGGTGATTTGAATGTGTGAAAACACAAACATGGTGTGTAATATGATCCAGTATTGGCTCTGTTTGGAACACACTTTATTGGCACTGTCAACCAGGAAAGGTGCAAGAAGCTGATCTACATTTCTCAGTAACAGAGTAGTATAGAGCTCACCAAAGTGGAAGGAGAAAGTCTCAATTCACTAGTCAATGTTCCAACTGTCAACTATAGGAATCATAGGCTCCTCCTTAGATATAGAGCATGTAGCTCAGACAATGAGTAGAATGTCGGAGAAGAACTGCTGCTTCTAGCAAATTTAGACGGTTGGGGCCTCTGCTTTGGAGGTTGCTCCCCGGATGTCTACCACAGAGGTAATCCAGGTGTCTCCAACTGGAAGAAGCCCTCTGGCCAAATCAATAACATACCAGAAGGATTATCTACCCCCTCTGGCTCGTGAAAGCATCGTGATCTCCCAGAAAGACTTGGAAGACATGGCTGGCGATATGGACATCCAGTGTAACACAATGCAAAGATATGACAGGGTTCAACATTAATGTGGTTTTCACTTGCAAGTGGGTCAGCAATTACGTATCTTGTCATTGTCTTGTCACAACGCTTCAGTGACATTTTTCGAAATTTTGAATCTTGAATTATTCGCCTTGCCTTGCTCAAACTTGCAGTAAACAGTGTGATACATACAGTAGGCGGAGTTTTGCTTGCATCCTAATGCCAGCTCATACACATTGTCATTACCCACTACCGTTTTCTCACGAGTGGCTGATGGTCCTGTGCATGTGCAACACTCAGCAGGATTGACCCAGTGACATGGCTCACTCCTTAGCTACTCCTGCCATCAGCTTTGGAAAATAAATGACGTGTTTAATTCTATTTCACTTGCCCAGTCCAGCAAAACACCTAAATCTGTATTATTCTATTATCATGCAGACTGTGTGTGTGTGTGTGTGTGTGTGTTCTGGCTGTGTGCCATCCCACTTCCAGCTGTATGGCGCTATATGGTGGTGTCAGAGTCCTGCTTGCCGTGCTGAGACTCACTAAACCAATATGAATCACAGATTAGGACTGTAGAGGGGATGATTACACAGACAGGAAGGGATAATGGCTGCTGCTATCAGGTAAGAAACCTTGACAAAGCCTCCAGCATTTGGTTTGAGGACCAGCCCACACAGTGGTGACTCACATGGTGCCATTTCCTGGATCTTGTAAAGACATATATTTCATTTTTTTAATATTACTTATGGACAAAAAGAACACATCAATAGAGAAACCATCCTGTTCAGTTTTAATAGCAGTTTGATTTTGAAACATCGATCGAAGCTATCAACAGATCTGAAAAAAGCACTCTTTTGCTTTTGTTGTACCACTTAAAGGTGCATTCAGATACAACTCGAAGCAATTTTCTTTTCAACTGTATTCACATGAATGAGAGGGAGGGAACGAGAGGGTTTTACAATCTGTGCTTCTTAGGCCTTTCTAACCACTCTAAAAAAAGAATAGTTGAACTGGAAATACTCTCTTCAAGACCATGAATAAGTAAACAATGCAAGGAATATGCAAAACCTGATGCATATTGTCCAAATTTATCTTCATGAGAAGTGAATTGCACATTTAAAAGAACACTTTATCATGTTGGGAAGAGCAATTTTCAGTCAAACCAGAAGATCTTAACCCGAAACAACCACCGGGCACGTTTCTGTCACATTCACATTTGTGTCCGTCCTCTACCTAACCTAACTTCAAATCTAAGTTTGAAACATAGACTAGAACGGCCATGTATCTGGCAACGGGGGTGCACACGGAACGCCATGCATCCATGCCTAGTGGTAGTAATTTTGGGGTTAGAGGTGTTTAGTTGCTTTGTCCAAAGACTGGAGGAAAAACACTAGCTTAGCTCTGACGAAAGATAAATAAGACGACTAAAGGTCAGACAAGTAACCTTTCAAACTTGTGATTGTGAGTTCTGTGGATGTTAGCTATAAGCTTAGCCAGCTTACACATGTTCACCTGACATGTGTCGAGTGTGATCGAGTGTGTGTTCATGTGACAGCTGAGCAGTTCCTTCCTCCAGTTTCTCTTTTTCTTCTTGTCTCTGTCCATTTATGGAATAATGCTAAACTGTGTTCAGACACATGGTACCAGTACTATTGACCTTCACTAAACCAAACATTAATTGCCCAATAAGACCATAGAAACCCTTACTTAGTCCTGTCAAGCTTTGGATTTTATTTTCAAATTATACCTGAAAAAGCTGCAAACTTTAGAATGCTAAGCTAATTACTTTAAAACACACAGAAGTGATTAGCATTACTTCAAAAGTAAAGGGGCTTGTCAAGACTGAACCATGCAGAGTTTAGGCCAGTGGCTGTTAAACTGTGAGGATGGATCACCGGGTAAAAGTAAGCAGTGACACAAAGTTGAATGAATTAACTTCCTTGATCACTGTTAATGAGAAAAATAGGTTTAGGCTAATGTTAGCAGTGATGGCGCTAGTTACAGCATGCCAAACTCATCTGTTATCACATTCTCAAGTTCTTTTCTCATGTAAAAGTCAGCTTGCTAATTAAAAATACAAACATTAATGCATAAATGGAACCATTGTGTTCCTTGCATATGTTTCTGGAATAAGCATCTAAACCAGCTTGGGAAAGGCTATATTTTAATGATGCCGCTCCTTTCTTTCCATCTGTATGTTCTATGTATCATCACATAGTGAGGATGCTTGTTGACTTTTTGGCTGAGATAGCTAGTGTTAGCCTCAACTTAGCGCCATCCTTTAAACTAACAAAATCCACTATTAACATCTAGAGATGAGAGGCCTGATTTTGTCGATTACGCGTGAATCCAATGTAGCAAATAATCAATAATGACTACAATACTGTGATTTAAAGGGTAAATCTGTTTACGCTGTACTTCCAGTGAAAAATCTCAAAAGTCATTCCTCATGGTGAGGTTGCTTAGTTTGAATGCGGTCATTGTGAACACCCAGTGAACCTTTAAATGTTTTGAATGTTTGTTCGTTTAAAAGCTGATTGAGAGTAGTTACGATGCCTAAGTTACTGGTGTGAAGTTAATGAGAATATCAGAGCAGAGCAGTTACGTCGTTCATTACATCCCATTAACACGGTTTCTCTCTGACAATATTAATGAAAGGAATACTTGACCTTCCCCAGCAATCTACCACTCAGGCATTGATTAAAAACCCCAGGAGAGTGACAGAGTGCTGGAGGTGAATCATGTTATCCTTAATATTTGATGAATCCTAAGTAAGAGAAATATGAATGCTTCTTAATTGAGTTACTCATTGAAAATTTCCTATATGTCAAATTGGCTATATGGGAATGCAATTGTGTAGAGGTCTACTCTGTCGAGTATACTGAATGTTACATGATAGTCAAACATAGTGCATATATGTTATAATAATATTCATTACTTTTTATATTAGTTTAATCAGATGATCGGCGGTTCGACCCCCGGCTCCTCCAGTCTGCATGTCAAAGTGTCCTTGGACAAGATACTGAACCCCAAATTGCTCCTGAAGGCTGTGCCATCGGTGTGTGAATGTGTATGAATGGTTAGCTCCTCAAACTGATGAGCAGTTGGCACCTTGCATGGCAGCTAATGCCATCAGTGACCATCATATGAATGTGTGTGAATGGGTGAATGAGATACGTACTGTAAAGCGCTTTGAGTGGTCAGAAGACTAGAAAGGAGATATATAAGTACAGTCCATTTACCATTTAATATAATATTAATATTTCATTAGTGTATAATCACCTGAAAATAAGAAACATTATGTTTGTGTCACCTCTGAACTCTTCCATGTTGAACCAGCATGTTTCAGTAGCACACAGCCAAAATAAACACTGATGACGGAGCCACATATTCCCCGCAGAGCCGACAGGAGGCCCGCCTCTGAACCACTTCTGAGCCACCATCACAGTGACAGTGCTGTCACTGTGATGGTGGCTGTAACCACAGCTGTGCTCTGGTTGTTATCATTATGGCTGTAACACATTAGTTTATTACTGTGTGCAAGGCTGTTGAAGCTACTGTATTCCAATAGTGTATTGGTAACACATCTGTCGTCTGTGGTAGAAGCACTGCAGGTTAAAGAGCAGTCAGAGTACTGTAGCCATATCAATGGCATCATAGCCACAAAAGGAGTAGTAAACAACAAATGCACACTGTAAAGTTTCCCTTAACTAGTGGTGTGTTATTACTGGACCAGCTGTTCCTTTGAATCATGGTGAATGCATGACACAGATTATGTTCTCAGCAACAACATTACATGTGATGTTGGAAATTACGTGTCATGTTTATCTTCGCCGGTCAATTTCTTTTGCCCTCTTTGAATCACGTGCTAATGGCTGTCTGAATGACCCGGGTAAAGTTTGTAGCATGTGTGCTTCTTGTTTTTGTCTGGTTCCACTTGTTTTGACATCGGGGTGATGTCGGCGTAAATGTGTTGTCATGTTTGTTGTATTTCCACTGATGTAGTTCAGCATTGTGTGACACTTGCGACATACCATGGTATTTTTGTCCACGACATGCTTGCCATCAGGGTCATACTTAATACGAAAACCAACGTAGTTAATACGAAAACCAACGTAGTTCCAAACGCCAGATATGAAGGATGGCGGAGGAGCTTAGATTTCAGGTATATTTAAGGCATTACCATGTTGCAACGAGCTAGCTTTGCTTGTAGCTTCTGTCTCAGCAGCTTGGTCTGACTGAATGTGGGAGGCGCAGCTTAGTGGATCTGCGCTCAGCAATGCAGTCTAAGGCGGAGTAGTCGAGCACAGATCCACTGAGCTTTCAGCACAGAGCGCATCGTCAGAAGTTGATAAAATAAATATAAAATTGCATATTGTTCAATTCATAGTGCGTACCGAACCGAGACCACTGTATCGAACGGTTCAATACAGATACATGTATTGTTGCACCCCTATTATATATATACAATACAATATAGTGTTCTTGCATTCATCTTATAGTCAGTCGGTACAATAAGTTCAATGTGACCCTGACCAGCACTTACAATATATCAAATCAAATCAAATCAAATCAGATTTTATTTGTATAGCCCAAAGTCACAGTACATTTGCCTCTGAGGGCTTTACAATCTGTACAGGGAGTGACACCCTCTGTCCTTAGACCCTCGGTTCAAGTGAGGAAAAACTTGCCCACAAAAAACCCTTTTAACAGGGAAAAAAGGTGGAAGAAACCTCAGGAAGAGCCACAGAGGAGGGATCCCTCTCCCAGGACGGACAGACGTGCAATAGATGTCACGTGTACAGGACAAATCAACACAAACATATAATATAATATTATAATATAGAAACATTTATATCAGTGAGTCATTTTAAGCCTGTTATCTTAACATCTTTTCATATGTTGTTATGCAAAATATCAAACCAGCATCTCGTGATCAGCATGTCAAGATAACAAAGTCCATTCTCAGATTAGTACTATTATTATTATTATTATCTTGAGATATCAGACATTGTTATTGTGTGATCTGAATGTGAATGTGTCATCATGACAGGATAAAAGGCGTCTGTGTTTCACGGTCTGCCCGAGAGGATTCCATCATGTGGAAGACCCATTTCTTATTCAGGAAAATGAAGATAATTAATACAAAGGATAATGAAGTCATAACCACAAGTAAACAGTTTGTTATCTTGGGATAATGAGATGAGTGAGTCATAATTTAGACGTAATTGGTTTAAAAACTATTCTCAGCGATATTTACTACATTTATTATTATTATTATTATTATTATTATTATGATAAGAGACTAGAGTCTGAGACTTCCATTTATCTTTGTCTCTGTCTGCACTGTTGACTGCTGTTGAACCTCATTAAACACAACTGGCAACATTCAGAATTGAGAAAGCTTTGAGGGATCATGCAAGAGAGGAAAGAAAACAATCGCATCATCAGATAATTTGTCTTCTCCATTTTTAACCCTTTATGGGACTAGGAACCATATATTATGGTCACTTCCATGGGCTTTTAAAATGGTGCCCCACGTCTCTCAATGAAGGAGCAGAATCACGTGACTTTCTCCAGCCAGTCAGCGAATGTCAGGATACGTCACAGGTAGCATTGCTATGGCTTCTAATGGATCCCACTCTAACATTTTTTGCACTGTATCACGCGTGATATTTTGAAATAAGTGTCATAAGTTCTGTAAGACATGTGTCTGATTGTTCATTTCGAAATAAATGTTCCACAGATTTTTGGGATTTTGGTGGCAGTGACCGTATCGTAACTTCTTCAACTGAAAAGTCTTATTATATAAGTATTTTAAATGAGTGCCCTATAAAGGGTTAAGGTTAAATAAATATCATAGTTCAACAAATTATCTTCCACTCACATTCATCTGTGACTTATAGATCACCTTATATGCAATATCAGGTGAATCCCAAGGATTGAAACACATTCCACATAATTATACTGACAGTTCCTCGTGTCGTACAGAACGTGTCATGAAATTGTTAACAGGAGTGTACGCCACAGTTTCAACGCCACAGGGAAGCGTGCTTTAGCAGACAACAGGAAGGAGCTGTCTCCTGCTCGTATTCAGACTCACACAACTGTCTCCTGCTGGATTTCCCACTCGGGGACTCAAATTATTTACCTCTGCGAGGATGTAAGAATACAAATATGTGTACACACACACACACACACACACACACCTGCTTCAGGATCCCAGCAGCCATTTCATGGCCACAGTCAAAGATAATGTGAAACTCCTTCCCTCTCTTCATCTCTTTCAACAGCGGCTTGGCATCCTTGGTCTCTGCGGGCAGTTGCCGGATCTTTAACCGGATGTTGTACCGGGAAGGAGCCTTTATAAGTTCTTGCAACCGAATCAGACCTGCAGGGAAAAATGAAGAAAAAAGAAAATACATGTTAATGTCCTCTTTTGCCTCGAGAATCGTCGCTATTTGAAAAATTTGCACAACTGCAGCCGGCGCAGTCTTGCTCCCATGACAGCAATGAATTTCCTAAAAGGAAATTTCAAATGTATCTTTCCACAGTAATTGAGGTAACAACTACTCCTGATTCATTTGGCAGTGGTGGTTATAATTAGAGTGAGGATAAGCAAGCTCCAGGGATATATTTCTGTTGTCAGTTCATTTCTAATGAAATCCATTTCTCTTCAACAACCCCTGCTGCCCTCTCCTCCCTCTACCATTCTTTATTCCAAACAGTCATTCTTCTTCTATTCTTCTCTTTCTGCATATTTTTCTCTGTCCTTTTTTGTCCTTCTGATATTATCCACAGTGCATCTAAACAGACTTTGAGGCCACGTCGCCTGCATATCAGCGGACCTTGATCCGAGAGCACAAATATTCTTACAAACACAAGAGAACAAAGAGACATATCAATACTGCACATTCCCTGACATTCATCACTCATCATAGATGACATTGATTCTCTGCTCACTATTGAATCCTCTCTTCCTCTACAGGCCACTCGCTGTTGCATAGAGGATATTTGTGAAGTCAACCTTGTTGGGGAAATTGACTGTGACTTTAGCCCAATCATAAACATCTTAATTCTGACAGATAGGCTTCCACTGTGAGGTTCAATAAGTGTTTCTCCTCTCAGTGGCTGATCAATCATTTCTGCGTTGCAGCAGACGACGATGTAAATGCCAGACATACAAGCAGAGCTACAAGGTTATTTACAATGGATCTTAAGGTTCTCCGTTGAAATGGAGATTATTTTTCAACATATTCGCAGGCTTGCCTGATGAATTCCTCTGTTTGAATGCAGTGTCCATGCGTCTAATTGGAGGAAGCTTTTTAAACTTTCTCAATGTGATACTGTCCTCCAGAAAAACAGCAGCATTCTGTTGTTTAAATGACTCAATTCAACCTGTTTACTTACATAACTTCCTCATTATGTGCTTTTTGTGTATTTTTTTATTTTGGATTTGTTTTTTGATTGGGTACTGGATGTGTGATGACAGCTAATTAAGATAAATACCGAATGATGTGAAATAATTGGTTTAATTTGAATGTTCAGTATTTTTGATACCTTGGTGGTGAATGGGGTGATAATGTGGCTGTGTGAAGAGTGCAGAGTTGTCCCTCCATGTTTTTCTTTGTTTTATGTTGGATTAACATTATATGTGACTTACACATGAGAGACAACATCCTGTTTCTCTCTTCATCATCACCACAATGTTTTCCCTTTTTGTCCTTAAACCTCACAGCAGGAGCAAATACTCATATCCATTTTATAGTCATTTTTATTTTGGAAGGAAATTACAAATGATGAAACAGGAAACATTAATATGGGTCATTGTTGAAGGCAAACGACATATCAGTAATTTGTCATTCAGTCTGGAGGTCTTGTTCCTGTATTTATGGTGCTCACTTTCTCTCAGCTGTCCAAACACAGAAAATATCAAACTGGCATAGACACTATGGAATATGTGACAACACTCTGGGTGTAATGTGTGTAATACAGTCATTAGGGTGCAGGCTGGTCGGCATGTCTGCAGAAGAACACCCACTAAATACCTAAAATATGCTAAATCATAGTTGATGTCTGTCACATTTATTTTATTCAGCTCTCAAAACTCAGAATATGATGGTAACTGTCAGAGGAGACAGTTTGTGGCTGGTGACCAGACTTGGACTAGATTTAGATTGTAGAAGCAGAACACTCTGTGGATGCTGAAAAGAACATAGAACATAGACAACTGATGACTGAAGAGAACTCTGAATATTAATGAGATGAAATAAAACAAACGGTGAATGGTTTTGTTTTATTCTTGAAATATTTTCGGTTAGCGGTGCCCACTTGTTTCACCTGTTCAACAACTGCAACTGACTTCTGCCTGCTTTAAATATCATGTAGTGTTTTTGTATTGTTTTTTTATTCACAGTAAAATTCTAATATTTTAGGATCCAGGCACTGAAGGGTTAATAAATAAATGATTCAAAAATCCTGTGATCCTGACTGGAATTAAAAAGTCAGAGTGATCACAGGTGAATCCACACTGCCTGGAGCAGGTGTTATTTAAAATAGCAGTCCAGTATCGGTCCTCACAGACACACTCATCGGTCTAAACCAGCTCAGCGGTCTCCTGTGTCTCTCTGCCTGCAAGCCCAGCGTCCCCAGCTGTTTGGCCTGTGGCATTATTTGTTTACTTCCTGCTTCCAGATGAGTGCACTGCACTGTGGGAAACCAGCTTCAGCAGCCGGTCGCTGGTTTTTATTAAATCAAATACTCTGTCGCACACTGATGATGATATCCCCAGAGTGTTGACCTGTGAGGCACCGGCAGTGTTCCATTTAACCATCGCATGACAAAGTGACTCCTCAGCTGCGATTCACAACATCTCAGCTGACCAGAGAGGCACTACTGTGTGTAAGATCAACAAAGCACAGAGTGCCCAGTGACCATGGCAATTGCAGAACTAGCTGTGAACAAATAGATTTAAAATGTATACAACCCTGTTTACAGAAAGTTAGCTAGTCAGTACCTGTGTACATCCAGTGATGCTAAAACACGACCAGTCTGATGAGGGAGTTTTGTTCAGATGTGACACACTGGGCATAATTTCACCTGTTAAACACAAATCAGTTAACGTGGAGCTCAGTGCTGTTTGTCACATTGGGTACCTCGGATTAAATACAAACTTCAGACTGATTTCTTAATTTCATATTTGTGTAGCCACGAGGGTCAACAAAGGTCAGCGTGACATAAATTCCATCACCTGCACATGTCAGTGTCAGACATCTGCACCATGTCCAAAATATATGAGTGTGTGGACTCCATGTATACACCAGTGCAGTAAAATGGATGCTACTTTTAAAAAGAGGCTGTGTGGTTTTTATGAATTCCTCTTTGATGGAACAGAACAACTTTTAAGGGAACAAACATTTATGCTGTGTTTAAAATAATACTCCAGACTAAAGGATAAAATACATTGTTTGTCCTTTAGAGTGACACACAGAGGTGTTTTCTCATCAGCAGAATCACATCATTTGGTCCCAAACCATGCAACCTTGCACTACTGAAATGTAAATGTTGTCACTAATTTACACGTGATATCTTATTTCTTTGTTTATTTATTTAGATTTGTGAAAATTAGGGCTGTCAAATGAACGCGTTAATTTCAATTAATTCATTCTAGAAAATATAACATGATAAAAAAAATTACGCAGATTAATCGGGCTGCATCCACTAGTGGAATTAGGAAACTTCAGCCCACTCTCCTTAAACGCTCGTTGCCGTCCACCATTAAATAAAAGAAGAAGAATCAGGCCGCGTGGTACCTGCTGGTGCCACCTTTGAGTTGGGAAAACGCTCCGCCCACACCTGCTCTGTAAACATGAGGGAGGCAGATGAGAAGCAGCACCTGATGCTAGCGTTTATGAGGTTAGAGGTTTGTCCTGAGATGCTGATGATTTTCAAAACATATTGAACTTTAATGTTTATAATGTCTGTTATTCATTGATTTGTTCATCTACCAAATTCAGTTTGATTTGAAACATGTTTGAATATGTTTGAACGCTGAACACAGAAAAAAAATGTATGATTCATTTTGATTAATTAATCACAGAGCCTATAATTAATTAGATTATTCTTTTTAATCGCTTGACAGCCCTAGTGAAAACATATTAGCAATTTGGCTTTGTTATGTGCTAGAAATATTTTTGGTGGATATTCTCTAGAAATTTTGGACAAAAAACTGTTTTTGCTGCATATATGATCTCTCTACATTACAGTCTGAATGTTGACTATTATGTATAATTTTACACTGATTAAGGTTTGCTTACTCGCCTTTTATAAAGCATTCAACTGTATCTAACAGTCTTCATCAGCGGATGGACTTGATTTAGTTAGTACTTTTTTACCTACATACATTTAATTGTGTAGAATATGACTGATGTGTTATTGTAGAATATTGACCTCCTTGTGCCATTTCAATTTCCTAAATACACAGAAAGAATTGGAGAAGAACTCCACAATGGTACATATGGTCCTGTTCTTAATTAACGGATACATCAGACTACCCAATCAGATACTTGGAGGTGTGGATAAATCAAAATAATCCAAAATAAAATATTGTCAGAAAAGATTTTAGATTGTAATAATTGTAATTTTCAGGTCTGGCTCAGGTTCTTCCCTAATAATTAACAAAATCTAGTTGGTGATCCATGATCTACTGTACATGACAGATGGACAGGCACATGGACAGATGGACACATGCTGATTCGTTTAGTTCCTCCCATGATTTCACTGGGGTGGTCACCATGTCTGACATATTCTTGATGGCAGATAGTATGGTTGCCACTTTGTGGGACGTGGAATGATCAGCGGACTCTTACCGAGCTTACTTTGCATGTTTACAGCTGTGTGAGAGAGTAAAAGTGCCTGTTTGCGCGTTATATTTGACTCCTATGAGAGCTTGATGTTGCGTGAGCTGTCTTTGGAGAAAAACAGCTTCCGCTGCTGGAGCAGCAATCTCTGTTTTACGGTTAGTTAGTTAACATCGATAAAAGCAGCCAGACACATCTGAGTGCTGCACTCGCTCATCATAAACACATGTCGGAGCACCTCTGCAGCTCTCACTCCTAGCACGTCTCTCTACCAGTTCTGCATGGCTGAATCCTCCTTCATACCTTTCCAAAATCTACAGGCCTGGCCCACAGGGAATCTAGCAGGGAAAAATTCTGGAGCGGGAGAAAAGAGGAGTGTCAGCGCTGATCAGTATTGACGGTGTTTAATGCGCGGCGACTGCTCTAGGATCCATATTTAACTCTGCATGAATATTTCATCCCCTCTAAGCGTTTATTAGGGGGCCGTCTGGGAGTCTCCTGAGCGTAAAACAGATCGGCCCGCCTGTGATAAATATCCTTGTGAGGGAACGGCCCCTCAAGCGTTCCTTTCCCCAACTCCCCTTTGAGCGCATCGCAGGCGACAAGGAAGAAGAGTTCCGTTTACCGGGCTGCTCAATCATCATCGGCCGCGTAGACATTAAACTGATTCCCCCAGACGGCCGATCCGCAGCGCTGCATGATGGGAGTAATGGCTTATGAGTCACTGAGCTGCAGACTCCCGGGGTCAAGGTTAATGTGACCCTCGCCACATCGGTTGGCTTATTTATGTTCAATTAAATGCACGGAACACGTTGTAGAAAGATTAAAGCAGGCCCACGGTCAAAGGTTCGAACAGTTGTTCAGGAATGTGGAGGCAGAACACGCATGCTGCTGTTCCCTCACTATAAATAAACCTCCGGCTGTAAATGTGGGCCAGTCACAACAGCAAAAATTGTCTTTGTTATTAGCTACACCAGAGTTCTCCCAGCTCTAAATCATTTGTGCTGAAAAGAGTCCATTCCCTGAACCAGCACTCTATTTTCCTGCAATTAACTCTACCCCTTCACATATCTGTTCTAACCACATGCTACAGTGGGTATAAAAAAGTTCTTCTGCCACAAAATGAGTTCAAGTAATTCATTTGGGAATGAGAGCAAATACCTTCAGATACTAAATGTAGACCTAAAACTAATCAAATGCATGTAAAGAGAGGTGTGGTGTAAGGAAGTGGGCCCTCAGTGAACACCCACTCCTTCGCCTCATGCTTCTCAAACATTTATTCAGCCCATGCATCCCGGTGGAACTGTAAGATAGATATTTAATGCCCAAACCCCACCAGGCCCGTCCACAGCACACTGCGTGGGCGTCGTGTCATCGCGAGTAATACGCGGCCATTCTAGTCAATGTATCAAACCCCACCGGCTCCGCTGTGGTCCGTTTCAGACGCATCCCAGAAGCGTCTCTACGCTCGGCTACGTGTTGAATACGCGTCTGTTCTATTTTTGACGCTTGACGCGAGCAGCACGCGTCAATTTACACAGACAACCTCGAGTGGGCAGAAGCCAGGCACAGAAAAAGCAAAGAGAATCCAGTGGATTCTCACAATAAAATGCCATGTGCAAACTGCAAGTCGTAAAAACAGACAAAAGCAAAACTAATTAACTACGTAACATATTTACACACGCAGAAGCATGTTTAGAACAACATACAGGAAAATGACCAAATCTGAGCAAGTAAACAAAGTCTGGCAGGCTAAACGCTCGCTTCTGAAACACTCCCGGTGGGGTTTGAAGTCGCGTGCAGGACGGACCGCCAAATACGCGACGCTCACGCAACGCGCCGCGAACGGGCCCGGTGGGGTTTCGGTGTAACATGCTAAATCTGAAACCTGCACATGTCAGCTGCCTTTTGTCATCATAGGTCAGAATTATGACGTGATACATGTACTGACAGGTTAGTGCATCAATCAGTCTTTGCAGAAGATTAGAAAGATGTATGGAGACAAAAAGTGATCAATATTAAATGCATAAATCATCAATCAAACATGATACAAATAATCGTATGAATCAAAACGACTCAGATCATCATCATGAAACAGTAACATCCTGCTTCTCTTCATAATAACTGACTGCGGGTCAGTACCGTTCTTTATTCAAACGTCTGCGTTTGTGTTGTGTTACTTTTTGTTGAACGCTCTGGTGACTCCTCACAACCATTTGAAGGTCACAGGTATCCATTCTGTTGCACACTGTTACAGAATTACACACAGCAGATGATTACATTTTGTGCAACCGACATCAGACGGTTTGAAAATATCTGAAAACAGAAAGCTGTGTGCTCGTTGTGATGAATTATTTGGCAGTCTTTTCTGCAGATCAACAGGAGGAGGCTGATGCACTGCAAACAGTTCAATGAAAAGTCGTAGATCAATTAAAACTCGTCTCTTCGTCAATAAAAGCCCTTCAGGACCAACGTCAGGCCGCCCCACTGTGCAGCACACACACCGGTCAGTAGAAGAAGATTTCCCAGCATGCCATGAGACACTGTGTTAAGGACAAAGTTTAAGTAAATTGTGCTCCAAATTACTACAGATGTTGTTATGAAACAATATATTTTGCACCATGAGTGAAGTCACATGCACGGTTAATAACCCCCTCAGAAGCACAGTGTCACATGTATTCCATGGCAGGTCCTGAGGCATAGAGGTTGTGATTTAAACAGAACTCATGTCATTGCTTGAGTAAATGTGGCAACATCCAGCCTTCTATGAGACACTGTCCTGTGCTATTACTCTTTATAAAGCAACGTCAAAGTAATGCCAAACATGACCGCCTTTATTTAAACAGTCCTCATTATTATTATTATTATTATTTTAATGTTATAGGTCTAACACATGTAGTTAGCACATGATCCTCTGAGAGTTAATGTCCAACGCTACATAAAAGTGTTGAGAAAACCCATATAGACACTTTAAAAATCAACTCTGACAGTAAAATCAGCATAACCAAATTAACACTGTGTATGATGATGTATTAAATTGTGCCACAGGTATGTCCCGTGAGCCTGGCACACCCCGGGCTCAATGATCCACACTGCTGGGCTCAAAACAAACAGGACAGAGACAGCTCTGTGATTGGTTGTTTCACTCGTTCAGGCCAGAGAAACAGCAAATCACATAACTGACTCTGCATAGAATTGTTTTGATGGAATGTGGCATCATGATGGAAAATATTCATTGGGGGAAAAAAAGTGTATAGACTTTATAAATAAATCATAATGTTTTAAAAAAAAATTAAAACTTTTGCATTATTTGACAATATTATTTTTATGGTGTCAATCATCAGCAGAAAAAACAGGTGCCAAGTGAAGGGGTGTGTGTAGTTACTTCCACTCTCCTTGCTGCATGCTGTACCAAACTGAACACTTCCAGTATCGTCATGAGTGTGTGAGGCTGACAGACAGCCCGCACTCATTAATCCACTTTAACGTGGCATCTGGCGTGGTTGTGCGTTGTCGTCACACCTTGTCATCACTTCATACAGATGTGGTTTCATTAGTGCACCGTCAACATCAACAGCAAAATGCAGCGAAAAGAAATGAAGACAGATATGAGGACAATATTCTCCAGTCAGAGCTCCTCTTAGGGGGAATAAGCCTTTAAGTAAGAGCTCCTATTATACAACAGGATTTAAAGGGCTTCATGAACCTCAGTGTCCTGAATTTTTCTCAACCCACAGAAAAATATGTAATCCTCAGTTCAAATAAAAGACTTAAGACAGCCAAAACTGCAGATACATTTTTCTCAGCTGATAACAGAGGACAGTGAAGCTTCTTTGTGATACTGTAGCTGGCTCCACAAAACCAACAATGGCAGGAACAGACAATATTCTTCAGTTAGTGTCACACGCATTCACAAAAGATATACTTAATTGTCTCATGGCATTACATCTGTGTGTTTATTCAGTGTTATGATTCACTTGTGATGAACAGTATCTTGTTCAATAATAAATATGTAGTGATACAAAGCAGTGATGTCATGACTTAAAATACTTGTTATTAAGTCACAATTGCATCTACCCAATGATTATTTAAGCTCTCATGCGAGTACATTAAATCACTGACAACCTTTCCAGACATTTACTGTGTGAGCATGAATACAGCTTATTTTACAGTAAGATACATTAGCAGCCTGTGCTACACAATTAAATGTGCACTCATCATGTATGCAGACCCATTTCATCCAACTGAAGAGAACAAAATGATAAATAATAATCACACATGCATTACTCTATACTGCTGGAGACTTCATGTGAAGGTGGAAAAAGGAAATCTAAATTTGAACACATGATATGCTTTGGTTAGTTTTTTTATCAGACATTGTGATGGTCCTGCATCATCGCTGTATATGTGAAAATCACCGTAAGTTCAGTCACAGGACAAATCGTTGGATTGCTGTTACTTCAAATTCCTGCATCTCAAAAACTTGAATTAGTTTTCAGTTTCAGGATAAACATGACTGTTTAAAAATAAAATTATTTTTGATGTGAATAGTTATGTTGAAGAATTGTGACAGACAAAATGTTAAACACAAAATTTGATACAAAATGCAGGCTTATGAAGGTGTCATAGGTCATTATTAACATTACCATTTACAGTAATTCCAATAATTCATGTAAATATGGACTTTAACCTGCACCTTAATGGACAAATAACAAAAGAGACAATTGGTCAAGGTGTGACAACTCTTCTAGAGGACTGCTGTGATGCAGCAGCGGTGACGTCCAGTGAAGTGTTTCAAAGCCACCATGAACAGATTCAGTGCTCAGTACAGGTTGGTTGTGGTAAATATAGCATTGATTTACAAAAAAGCTTGAAACAAACAAAATAAAAAGTGTGATCGGAAAGAAAAAATAGAAGAGAGTGGAAAATATTTTAAATTTAAGTACCTGCTACTTTGCAGTAGTTAGTTTTCAATTTTTCCTTAAAGGTTTTATTTTTTATTTCCTATTTTAACTGTGGAATCTTCAGTTTTAGTTCCCAGGTGCTAATATTTTCTTAAAGCCTCGCTGGCATCTCGAGGTTTCCTTCTGTAATTAGCTTGCTTCATCCTGTCTGTACTGATTTAATTGTCCATGTTTGTGCCAGAAAGCAGTCGATGATTTTTAGATCTAAATTACTCGATGCCCTTTTGTTTCATACTGGTACAAATGTCATTGATTTTCTTAGTGACCAAACGCATTTCTAAACGGCTGCAAAAGAACATAGGCTGTCCAATTTTACACTCACTCAAAATAACAAAAACATAAGACAATAATTTGGGATCAGACCACGGAAAACATTGCAGCTGCCATTAGCATTCCAGCACAGCAAAAGTGGGATTAGCATGGTGAATTGTGAAGAGTCAGTGAGCCCTTCTCTAAACAGCTTTTGAGTGGTAGTCGAGCGTATGATGGGACTGGGACTGCTGGTGTGGACACACACACACACACACACACACATCAAATTGAAACAGATTACTGGAGGGGTCCTGGGACTCGCTCTGAAGTACACTGAGAGGACTCTCACTAGTGGAATACATATACTCTTTTTAGCAAGAACAGGCGCACTCACATGGCTAAATATGCTGCAGACACAGAACATCGTAAATTCTCAAATATTTAACAGAGGCAGGCTTTTATTCCTATTTTTTATATCAAGTACATTCAGTTTTATTTTATCAAGCGTCACCTTATTAATTGACTGTTGATGCTGTTTGCTTTTAATGTGATGGCCCATGCACTGAGCACTAATTAATTACTAAATAACATTGTCAGATCATACCTACAACTCTGATACTATGAGTTTCCTTATTTTAACAGAAACACTGTTTGTGCCGCTTTGCTGTTCTTTTGAGCCGTGCTGTTAATTAAATTGATTTAAATCATCACATTTGTTTTTACATTCTGAATTATTATTAATTATTATTATTATTATTATCAGGTGTGAATTATGAGTCTTACCTGGTAAAAAACAAAGCAGGACTAATGTGACTTTGTAGAGAAAATTATGATGAGAAGAAGATTTTAGGTGATTTTGGGAGGTATTGACAAACATATGTGTATATATATATGACATATATATGTGTATCCTGGCGTTGTGGAGCCGTCAGTTCACATGTCAGGACAGTGTGTGGTGTTAGACGGCGACCACTCACTTTGTATTCACTGGATCTTTACTTGCCATTATGTCGGAGTTGCTAAATCTGCTCAGCATTGCTGACGTTCAGCTTCAGCACGTGATGAACATGAATTATTGGTATCTATGAGCTGGCTGCTCACATTCTGTATGTGGATTCATTTACTTTGGTTGACAAAAAGAAGTTCCTGGAGCAGTTGATTTAATTTCTTGTCTGGTATATATGCTTGCCTCCTCCTCCGTCTTCTTCTTTTTCTTCTTCTTCTTCTTCTTCTTCTTCTTCTTCTTCTTCTTCTCAGTAGTAATTTGAATACTCCTGCATGGGCTGAATTAGTCTTGGGCATATGTTCCAGTGGTGGTTTGTAGTTCCCTATGAGCACATGAATGCCATTCAGCCGATCACTGGATCCAGACTTGGTTTACGGTGGTTGGTCTTGGTTGACTTATCAATTAAATATATATAATTGCTAACTCCTGTTTTTTTGTTAATTTAGTTAGGGGGGCCTGCATAAAATGAATATGTGCTATACTGGACATAGTCTCATTTCATTTTTTACAACTATCCTTGCCACTACTACTCTTAAGATTGTCTCTGTTAAAGCTTTTAGACTTTTAATTCCCATTAATGTCCCACCAGGGTTTAACAAAGATCAGACAGGAGGGAGGGCCCTCTAAATACCAACTCAGCTTGTCAGACATGGCTCTTAATCATATTCGTGCCTCACTCAAATGATCACTTTGGAATTACTCCATGCAGTCATCCATATTACTTGTAGCGAACATGCTGTGAGGCTGACCTTTCTTCAAGCACCACAGCCCCCACCACATCCAGCAGGACATGGATTCTGGATGTAAGTTATCATTTAATTGAGGAAAGCATGCAGCAAAAAAAAAAAAAATGTATTTCATGTACATTTAAATTATTTTATTTTGCTCTGAGAGCTTCAAAAGAGAGTTCCCAAGGCTGACAAACAGAGACGAGTAAAATAGTACCGGAAAATTAAAATGACTTTAAACCGAGTCACAGTGAATAGAGATGTGATTTGCCGGGGGTAATACAACATCTCTTTTCTTTCCTCTGCCACCTCAGGCACGGCCTCAGGATGCTGCTGCCATAGAAACCAGGTTATTAACAGAACAGGGTTGACAAGGCTGATATTGAGCCTGATGTTTCTGCACAGCTAGCAGCAGAGTCAAAGGTCCACCCAACATTTTATCTTATGAAATATACTGCAGATATTCAGGGTCTCCAGAGGATGATTCCTAAAGGTCTTGTTGATCCATGAACTTTCCACGAGCACAACAACCAGGCCAGAAATACCAAAAATGAATGTACTAAACTCATGCTCCTGAGAAGATGAAAATGATTTAAATTTTAGAACCCTTCAAAACACTCACTCAAAACCCACCTGTTTAAAACTGCCTTTTCCATCTGACTGATTCAATTTCATTGTCCTATTTTAACCTGTTTTTAATGTTGTATTCTTGTAATTTGGTATACTTTTATGGTTCTTTTTGTTTGTTTTTGTTATTTGCTGTCTGCTTTTATTTATTGTAAGGTGTCCTTGGGTGACAGAAAGGCGCCTATGAAATAAAATGTATTATTATTATTATAATGTGAGTGTGAATGGTTGTGTCTCCCTGTGATGAACTGGCGACTTGTCCAGGGTGTACCCCGCCTGTCACCCAAAGTCAGCTGGGATAGGCTCCAGCCCACCGTGACACCGTGCGCTAGAATTAACATTCAGGGACAATAAAGATTTATTAAATTGAATTGAATGATGAGTTGTCTAGATTACACTGATTTTCTTAGCAATATCAGCATTTTTATGGTAAACCGAAGCATTATCTGGACTGTACACCAGCCATGGCTGCTGTGACTAAAGACTGTGTTTGGTTACTGACAGATGGAGGTGAGTGTGGACTCCATACTGTGAACAGCAGAAAGAAGCAGCGCTTTTCCGAGCCTGTGTTTTATTGTATAGTCGCCTGCTCTCCCTTATGGCCTAATCAAACTTTGCAGCAGCAGCAGCAGCAGTGGTGGCGGCAGCGGTGTTCCAGGTAGTTGTATGGATGTTATGGCTGGCTGGGAGAGCTATAACACATGCTGCTGCCATCTCAGTTTTGCCATTATAAAGTTGAGCTGTTAGAGGAGTCCCATTATGGTTATTGATTTGCTTGTTTGCTCCCCGCTTGGTGGAGAAACAGTACAAAGAGAGAGGTTGTTTCCTACCCCTTTTATATCCCATTCCCAAAAAGCAGACACGGGGGGGACCCATGAGAATTATATGATAATATAAATGTTCTGCTGCGCTGACTTTGCTCAGTACATCAGCCAATGTGCTTCACATACCGAAGTAAGGAAAGAAAAGATTCAAATGAAACAGAACCCTGCCTGAACCTCTACAAGGACTCCAATCAGATCTGATTTCTGTTTGCCCTCGGTGTCCACCATCAACGCTATCTGTCCTCACTATCAGGTCACCTGTGTAAATGGCAACAATGAGAAGGTGAAGCTGTTTGCGGGTCGAGCCAGGATCTCATTTCCCATCACCAAGACAGAAAATCAAGCCACTATTAACCCCATAGTGAACCAGCTATGTCCACTTTACAACTTAATTAACGGAGGTGGTGGGATCAGCGACAATCAATTCCTCCCTAAAGCTGCCGACAAGGCCTGCAGGGCAAAGACAATGCCCATAACACACACACACACAGACAGACACACACACTTTCTCAAGATATTGAATAACTGAAGGACCGCCATAGTCTTTATGCTCATGCAACAGATCTCAAATTATTATATCTGTAGAGGAATTTATGGTTACTGGGTAATTATTACAAATCCACAGTTTTACACCACTGACACGTTTTGTTGGTTTGTTTGGTTTCTAGTATTTTCTTTGAGTTTGGCTTCTGGCACAATTTGACCTCCTGGCAAGAGGTCAATGTTAAAGGTGGAAATGCCAGCAACACTTGGCATTTAGAACAAAAGTATCGTTAAATCTGACCTTTTTAAGACAGTTGCTTTCACCAGGAAAGTCTGTATGTTCTTCTGTATCTCGGCAAATAGCATTAATGATAGCTTCTTTCTGTTCAATGACAGTGTGACAGTGAGTCAGCATGAAAAACACAAGGACCATGGAACTAAAGCAACTTAATGTAGTTTATTCATTTGATTATATACACCAACGCTTTGTCTACTGTGACACGTCAAAGGCCTGTTTTCCACCTAAAAGGTGTTTTCACTGTGTGCATACTGTACTAGAACTACTCTCTCCTGTTAGCTTTGCACCTGTTTGGGTGAACCTAGGTATGACGGTTACACCATTATCATATTTAATGGTTCAAATAGTTTAGTGACTTCATGTAATTCCATCAGAGCTCCACCCAGCTTGAGTGGAGGACTCAACAGGCAGAACGAGTGTCTGTATGTGGCTAACCCTTCAAATCTTTTTAAATGTACACTATGTTTAGAATATGTTCACCACTTTGTTTAGCATTCAAAGAGTGTGTTTGTGGGAAAGTTAATTCCTGAGTCACAGACAGCCAAAACGTTTAATTTGTGGGACAACTCCCAGCTCACAGTCCAGGCAGCACGGCTAACAAACTGAGTTAACATTAGCTAACGGCAGCTATAATCTGCAGCAGTTTACTTCACTGTCCATCAGGAAACTCTGTAAATCACAGAGAGTTCAGGCGGAGCAGATGGAAGACATCAGAGGGAAAACATTTTCTCCGTAAAATATGATCCAGTTTCGCAGGTAACGCATTACATATTCCTCATGGGAGATCGGAACCGGAGCACAAAGACAACATTCACCTGATTACAAGTCAGGTCAGTTTAGCATCAACATGATCTAAATAAAATCTATTATTTTATGGTAGAAAAGTTACAAATGTTGCTTTAATTGTCATCACAAATTGTTCTATTGTAAGACCTATTCTTAAATCTTACTGATACACCAGTAAAAACAAAACAATTAAAGATTTTTGAAGAAAAAAAACAATTCACTCAATTAGTGTGTTAGCCTGGAGTTCTGGTTCATGCTATATGCTGCTCACCAGACCGCGATGACATCTTAACAGAAATAACGTGTGTGAGGAAAATGAGTTCATGAACTGCAATATTTTGCATTGCTATTTGAAGATTGTCCTGACAATTTGACTCATTTGTAATCTAGCACATGCAATTAGCATATGACTCCAGAAAGCAGAGTTGAGCTGGCCTGAATGCTAAACACAGCAAACACACACACTGCAGTACTGTGATCCAGGCCAAACGAGTCCCAGCGAGTCTGTTGGATGGTGCTGTGGGAAGCCTGGCAGCCTGTCTTCAGGCTGGCACACCCTGACCCCTGGCATATGGTACATGTACCCAGCCTGCTGGCTTATTTGTCGCCTGGTGACCTGGACTGAAATAATAGCAAGGTTTGAACAAGGGCTGCTTCCCTGAGTAACAAGGAAGGCATGTCTCCTGCACCCTCACAAACTCCATGTATTATGGGTCCCTGACAAATAGTAAAGCTGCTCAGTTATCACACTTTTCCACATTGGTTTCAGTTATATATACATTTTATTATTTATTACTGAATCAATTTTTCAGTTTTAGAAAATATAAAATACTAAACAGACACAAGCATATGGTGTAAACATACAGGTTTCACCGATTTCATTATAATGGATGTGCGTGTCGGTATAGGAAATGCAGCAAACAAATAGTAGTGCTGCAAATCATTAATCTTAGGTTACAGGTTTTTTGCTGTGTGACATAAAAAAAGGGGTCGGAAATGTGTGGAAAAGACTCTCAGTTAGGCACTTTGCCTTCAAATGAGGCTATTTTTAACCATGCTAGAGGCATGGCTCGAAGGATGGAAATGTCAGCCTGTCAGTCTGACGGTCCACCACTTTGGTCCAGACTAAAGAGAGTTTTGCGCAAACATGTAGGCTATGTGAATCCTACTGATCCCCGAACTGTTCCTCTAGCGCCACTTTGAGGTTGATATTGGATTGCCATGACAGATATCACAGATTTATTGATTTGCTTTTTTTTTTTTTAGCCATTATCTTACATACACATCACTTCAGTATTAGTTGAGTATTTGTCCATCACTTTAGTTTCTAACCCTGCAAATCCAAATATGCCCATCAACCTTAGCTACTTAAGGTTAGCATTGCTTAGCAACTGTTAGCATACAAATTGCTACGATGGTGAACATTAGTAAACACAGGTCATCAGAATGTCATTGTGAGCATTAACGTATAGCTGTTATATTCAACCTGCAACAGTTGATGGTTTATTAAAGGCAGTGAAAGTCAGAAATAATAATCAAGGATAGTACATTTTATTTTTCATCAATGTTCTGTTGCTATTTTTTTTAGTAATTTGCATTATTATGAACGTCATTGTTATTTGACATTGGCTAAAACTATTTTACTTAGCATAGTAAGTTAAGATCATAATAAATATCAAGACAGATTTTTTTTTTTTGTCAATAAAACTGAAACTTTGCATCTTTTTAAGAGAAAGTCATTATTTTATTATTAAAAAATAAATAAATAAAAGCAAGAGGTCTTGTTCTTGTCTCTATGTTTTGTTTGTACATGCAAAGAATGCATCATGTGACCAGTTGGTATAAATATTCTCTTGTCTTCGTGTGTGTGACACAGTGTGTTTGGCTCAGTCAGGTTCAGAATATAGGAATAGAATTTCACAATAAGTTCAGTAAAGTAAATAAATCAATTGTGTAGGATGTACCTCAGTGTGTGTAAGCTTAAACACAAAAACAAAAGAAGAATTCTAAAAGTAGGTCTTACCAGTGCTGTCATCATAAACCACAGTGACCGTCTTCCACTTGAAGAAATGGACCAGGTCCAGGATCGCCCTGCTCAGGGAGGAGAAGTCTGGATAGAGGCTAACGTAGAAAACGTCTCTGTTGTCCGATACCTGGTGCTTCCACTTGGTCTGGATGTGTGGCACCCCCAGGGCATTGCAAATGGACTGGACTGCGTTGGCAGAGGAACTGTGAGAGGGACCAAAGATGGCCGCTACCCCCAGAGAAAGCTGGTCACAAGCTGATGAAGAGAAACATTTGCATTATGTTCATGATGACCAGTAGTCCAATGGCTTCCTACAAAGCTGCACGGGAAATTGACTGATGTGAACAAGGTTTCTGTAATTTATGTCTGCATGGAACTATTAATCATTAAAATATACTGTATGCCAATAGCATTGCTTAGTTTATAGAAGTATATAAGTATGTGTCTGATGATGTTCTATATTTTATCTTATTGTCATCAAATCCAATGTGCAGAGTCAAACCAACATTGAATCTATCTTACACCTAGACCCGCTGTGTTTGTATCCATAGCCTGATACATCTTCATCTGTGCCATAAAGCTCCACTGTTGTCCAAAATATTTTAAAGCTACACTCATTGGTATGTGTTGTGCCAGTCTGAAGGCTCAAGTTTGGTATTTGGCACCTGCTTGGTTTCTTGCAGCTAGGGTTAGGGCTTTATGGTCTCTTTTACTTTAAATGGGACCATAATTTACAAAATGAATATTGTGCTGTGTGGAAGAGAGGAAGTTGAACTAGAGATTGAGACCATAAACTTCCAAGGAAACTGTTGGGGTTATATATCAAGTGAGAAGGATGGTCATCAGTTTGACTCAACCCCACATGCACTGTCCTCCTGCCCAGAATACTGTCATGGCCACAGATTGACATTTGTTCTTTTGACTGGTTGGCAGTTGTCAAGAAGGTGGGTATATGAGCCACTCTGACAGTCACATGAAAGGAGACTAAAAGAAGAGAATGGTGTGCTGCTAATAGCAGAGAGCCCTTTTATTGAAAGTATTATAAAGACAATGAATGAAGACCGTGGTTTCATTTCTGTCTGCATCTATTTGTTTACCTAAATCAACTCAAATGAGCCAAGAGTAGTGCACGGCAGGCCGCAGAAGAAGAGGACTGGACTGACCGTCTGTGCCCTTTCGTTGTGGTTTAATTCAGACCATTCTCACTCCTAAGTAGTCAAATACAGTAGCTTGGTCAGTGGGCCTGTGTTTCAAAGGTAGGTGGCATCCTAGTTTGAAGTGTCAGACCTCTCAGACTCTTAGATGAGTTGAATTGTGTGTGTGGTATAGTGTAAGTGATGGCCTGTTAGTAGCTGGTATGATCATAACAGGTAATTAAAACAAAAAGACAAAACATTGTATTCATCCTGTGACAGCACTAAATGTGGAATAACATGTTAATGTTTGCTAAAACTATACTGTCCACCTGGTGCCAAGTTTTCACTTGAAAGGTCTAAGGACAGAGGTGTCACTCCTGTACAGATTGTAAAGCCCTCCGAGGCAAATGTACTTTGTGACTTTGGGCTATACAAATAAAATTTGATTTGATTTGAATTTGAAATAAAAACTAGTGAACTCATGGTGAGTGACTGGCAGGGTAAGCAGGGTTCAGACAGGATCAGGTGAGCTTTTTCAGTTCATTTCAGTTTCTTGCATTTCCACACCAGCAATTTTGCCTCAGCACCAGATTGAGCCAGATCCAACTTTGGGAAACTGGAGCCCCACGTCACGCTCCGGCCGCCAATCAGACACTCAGATCGGTCAAACCTCCACAGACAGCCTCTGAAGCAGAGACTATCCAGGTGGATTCATGGACTAAACTCTGATAATCTACCTGTGTGTGTGTTCTCACTTTGTTTATTTCATGTACCAGCTTCTAAATCTGAGTCCGACTCGCAATTTACGCCGCAAAATATAATGACACAAAGAAGTTTAATTTGATTTGTGTCCAGTGATTACAGAGAGAGAGAGAGCACTTTGGTAGAGAGACATAGAGTAACAATAACAGTGAGCAAGCGCCGGCCTCGATAAAGCTGTTAATCAGAAATAAAAAGTTCTTTCCTGATTGTTTCACAGCGGTTACATTCAGCAGGTAGAGACAGCGCCCACGGCAACCCACCTCAGCTCCCCTCACCCCCACCACCGGACAACCCTGTTGCCACAATCCCTGAGCCTGTCTGAATGTGCGCTAAGGAAGTGTGTTGTGTTGTTTTTTTAAGGGATTTGTTGACAATCAGAACAGTATAGAATGACACCACCCTCAGAGAAGCCTTGTAGAGGCTAATTATTTCTATTTCAAGAGTGTACTGGCAAAGATAAACAGCAAAATTCAAAGAGGTACAGACTAAAAAGATCAGACAGCACAAATATGTAATGCAATATTATGACATTTCAAGCTGAGTTGGCGCAAATCCCTGAGCATGGGTATGTTTAGGCTGGTTTTGGGAAGGCCCAAACACTTGTAGTGTACCAAAATGTAAATCTTTCTGCTGATAATGATTGCACAGCATCTTGTCCTTTACATTTCCACAATGCAAAGCTGAATCTGAAGCTAAAGGTGTGACTGAGATCAATTTGAGCTTGCTTTCATGAAATTGTATTCAGAACACATACAACCAACTGCACATCTTTGTATTTGCTGGATTGTGCACTCTAATCACCTTATTTGATATAAGGGAGTTGGCTAAATCACTGAGACAGGATATAATGGCCCGTAATTGATAAGAGACTTGAAATGTCAGCCTGATGCACACACAAAACTGATAGATTATAGTACTTTATTGGCTGTCTCTGGGGGCCAAACAGGTCTTTGAATTACTGCCGCTGAGTCATTACCTGGAACCAATCAATTCACTCTGTTTACATTTGAAGTGCTCAGCCATTTCTCCCTTGCCTGATTATAATTGTCACAATCTAAGCCACTGCAGCTCGCAAGCCTCGAACGGGGGAATACATTTACAATGCAAAGCAGTTATGGCATAGCATATGTGCACACACACACACACATTTCGCTCACACATATATTTGCACACACAAACAGCAGCCAAGAGCATGCCAAGCGCCGGAGGCAGATCTTGCAGTCACAAACACATAAATACCTTTCCTGGAGGCTTCGAAGCTGTCATAGATGTTTATCCTTTGGATGTCATAGGTGAGCGTGGTGTTTGGCAGTAGGGTTCTGTTCCTGTTGATTGTGTTTAAAGCAAATTTAAAGGCTAGTTCCTCAGCACCTGATGGGCCGCTTTCAATGGACTCGAATATCCCCCCTGTCAAACAAAGAGAAGACTGTTATTAGTGATTTCCTAGAGATGAATTGTTATAATTGGAAAGACGCTTGAAAATAGCCAGTAGTCATGATTACATAGAGCCATCTATTACACTAACAATTAGAATTGGAAGAATTTGCATCTCAATCAGAGTAAACAGGCGTATTCAGAAGAAAATTGAATTACACCTAAAAACCTTTTATAATCAGTTTGACAGAAAAGGAAAGGAAAACACTTCACACACACACACACACACACACTCCACTATTACTGAAGTCAAGAAAAGAAATGGATCCTCTCAAAAATAGTTGCTACATGATTAAAAATGAGAGCGAGATGCATCGGGAGCCTCAGGATCAAACAGTCATGGATCAATCTCAGAAACTCATTGGCTATGGTCTGATGATGATTTAACCCTCTGGGGTTAACTGCCAGTGTTTCAGAGCTTCCGGTGTAGTCAGCGGATACATGGATAAGGTATATTCAGGCCAAGACTTTGTTTTAAGTCTAATTAGCAATTGAATATTCAAGAATGGCAAGGAAGACACATTTTGGTTGGTCTCCATTAACAGATATCTGTATATGAATTGAAATTGTGTTTCTGGCCAAGATTGTTTTTTTTCCCCCCTTTTCACATTGACTATTTACATGCAACTAAAGCACACTCAGACATGATGGTCAGTACTACTACTACAAATGGATACCCGAACACTTCCAATGTCAAAATCTCGGCCCCATAATCTACATTCATTTATGGAATCTCTGCTTATGAAGATTATACATGGACAAGTGAACTACAGCAGCGCTTTCATTGTTTAAACCCAGCCAGAGAACACAGCCTGGACATAAACCTGCTGGCCTGTCATTTACCCCAACCATCTGCCTGTAACTCCAGTGCGTTACAATAATGTGTTTCATTCAAACACCACTACGTAATTCTGAAATTTTATAATATGCATACATCATTTCTAGAGTTGTGTGTAAGAACCTTGTTGATGAAACAACATTTATTTAGTTCAAATATTTTGTCTAAATGATTTCATTGGCAGACAGCAAACAACAAACTGATTTTGATACTTAAGAATATCATAAATGATGAGCTCATGGCAGCGTCTAATTCCAGATGCTAAGAAAGAGGAGCATCTATTTTCTATTGAATTTCTGAGTAGATTTAGGGATGTAATATCAGCAGTATATGTGACATCTGTGTGCTCGAAGCTGACTGGGTTATGGCTCTAAGAAGAAGAGGTGCAGATTTCACTCAGCAATCAGCTGACTATTACCAAAATGCTTTGGAGTTGTACTAGACTGCTCTCATTATGTTCTTTTTCTTGTAAATACATTTGTATCTTTGACTTTTTATTAGAAAACGCTGTTATTTTCCAATCCAGTTGCTCACTTTGTGCTGATTATTCAACTAAGAGTCCATCAGAGCCTTGGAAGTACTCCAATTGCCAGTCTGTCCAGGAAATATAAAAAGATAAAAACCACATATGCTTAAGACCGTAACTAATCAAGCTTTTAATACCATGGCACTGTATATGAATGACCCATGAGCCTCGTGATAGCTAAAGCAACTGGATCCAGGGAGGATTCAGTAACAATATGAGGCAGTGTGAAGTGTTTTTTCTTCAGAAAGCTGTAGAAGTGTGTTTAAAAGTGCGGTTCTCCACAGCTACAGCCCTCCAGTGAGTACTTCTGACAGCCAGCAGATGAATGGACAGAGCGGAGGCCTGGGGAGTTGGGGGTGGGGGGGTCGGGTTCTGAGATCAATGTACTCTGATTGGCCGGCGAATCAATCAATCAAGCCCTTGGGGAGCAGTGGAGAGCAACGGTGAGAGATTGAAGTGTTTTGTTTGGGTTAGCCCTATGGCCTGGCCCTGCTGGCTCAGTGTCAGTCAGGGGGAGCTTTATTTACTCCAACTACAAGCACTGTACTGTAGGACCCTCTTCAGGTCTAGACGTAATCCATACACACCACTCCACAAGTACTGCAGGTCCCTCCTGTCACAAGCGATTACCACAGATACTGATCAATGCTCCCTTACAGTGATTTCACTATTGGACTTGGAGAAATGCTCTTTTTCCAGGGGTATTTCTTTTGTCTGCGAGCCGGAGCTTAAAACAAACATCTAAACAGAAAGACCTCTGACAGCAGCAGCACTGTCGAGAAGTTTCTTCTTTCATTAGTATTCATCTCAGGGGAGAACCCTATTTTGCATGCCATAATGAGTTTGAAGAAATTAATAAGCATCAGTTAAGCGGGATGTACTATAATTGGAAAGCTGAGCGTTTGGAATGGGTCTGTTCACACACGAGAAGCGCCGTTTTCCTACTGAGAATCTCGACAGTTCCATTGAAAGGAATCGGGTCTGTAAATGTGGAGATGAATCACTGCAGAAAGGTGAATCAATGTTGGAGAGGAGACTGTTTAAATAGGTACGTTTGAATATGAATGCACATGGAGCCTCATGATAAAGTTGCTCACTTGTGTGCACGGACACAGGGGTATGGAAATGAAGTAGTTTAAATAAGATGAAGAAGAAAAGAGAAAGAAAATCCTCCAACGTGACAATGTTTTACTTGTTCTCATCTTAATGAGAGTGAGTCTGAGGTTAGGATTTGGATTTGTTTTTAAATCCTAAATTATTCTACTCCCGACTGCTTTAACCTCTTTCAATCAATGAGGCCTCATTCACAAATGTTTCTCTATTGAATCTATTTAAATCAGGAAACATTCACAATGTTTTCTTATTTAATTTCAAAAGCATACATCCCTTTCATGAAATCATGAAACCCTTGAATCTTAACAGCAATTATTTAAACAAAAAAACAAAACAAGCATATGGAGATGTGGAAAAAGATACCCGGGAAAGGTTCACAACTCTAACCAAAATAAACGGAACTATGTATGCAATTCAATTTTATATTAACATAATGATAAAACATTGTTCACAAACATATTTGTGATGTCAGAAAAGGCTGAAACTCAACATACCTGCAGTATTTAATTTACAAATTTACATGTTTGTGGTATGTTTAGACTTTGTATGCATCCACCCCGACCAACACCACGTCTCTATGATCACCATGTGGTATAAGATGTTAACTTAAAAAGGAAGGACGCTGGCAGTTAACACAATTCTGGCAGCTATTACATTTCTCACAAGACAAATTAATAGTATATCCACATCAGTTCCATAAAATCCACTTTAAGGGTCACACACATCCAGGTGGGGGGTCTTTGATGCATCTCTATTATCTACCTCTATCGACCTAACTACAAGTCATAATAACTACAAGGCACAAAAATAGCCCAAAATATGCAACAGTTAGAACATTCTTTTAGTTAGAACATGACTCATCAGAAAGTAAAATGAAGAAGAACGAATGTGTCTTCAGATCACTCCTGAATTTTACGGTTGGCTACAAATATTTTGGAAATGAAAAATCATTGAGTTTGTCGTGTTTATTTTCTTAATTGATACACTGAGAAGGTATCAAGCACTAAGAGTGTGTTTTTGTGGCTGGTAGTCGCTGCTTGCTTGTTGCACCTCAAATCCACCTATTGATTATTGAACTGCTGAGAAATCCATTCTGCTTGAAAAAGCAGCAGTTTGGATAACATGGATTAAACAGATGAAGGAAAAGAGCTCCACCTACAGAAACTCAAAAGCTCATCTGCATACAATTCAGTATCTTAAATAAGCACTTTAGAAGCTTAACGGTCAGTTACTCTTGTGTGTGGTGTGAATGAATCTCCTGAGGAAACAGTCCTTTCGAGGCATACCGCCTGATTCGGAGCCAGAGAGCAGTGATCAGTCAAGAGAGAAATCCATCAGCGCTTCATCAATCTGTTTAAACGACAGTGGACACACAGTGACCAGAGCATGTGCAGCCATCGCCACCTTCTTTACTTATCACAGTGATTTCTCGAAGCATAACGACCCCAAAAAGCAAAGTATTCACTGAAAATTAAACATGTACAATCAAAACATTGCCTTTGTGATTGATCGTGGCGAGTAGTAGAGCAAGAAGCCAATTTTAAAAATATGAAGGGGTGTGGTAAGGCAGGACACCGAGTGGAATCACTTGGTGATTCACTAAAAATGACTATGAATGGCAGTGATTTATGGCTAATAGCAAATGAGGTACAACGAAGAAAAGGACACAATTGTAAAGGAGTGTCTGTCTCATAATGGAACAGTCTCAGTCTAATACTGATGCTGCTTTATGACCTAAACAGACGAATGAGACCATCAGTAAGAAGACTGGCTGTTTCTATATAGTTATTCTAAATGCCTGCCACTGGGTCCACTCCCCTTGAAATGAACAAAACACTACCACTTTTGTCCACAGGGGGCCACAAGGATAGACAACAATGATCTTTAATAACAAATTGTATTCCTTACTGTTTTTTGAAAAATGACAGAAATAACTGAACTGACAAGAAGTCATGGTTCATGACAAGACTCAACAGCTATTTTGTCATGTCAACAAATGTTTTCATTATATAGCCAAGAATAGTATAAAACAGAACCATTGAGTTGCTTTTGAATATTTGAGCAGAATAATTCAAGACTACTGTTATGTTTTATACACTTTAACATTTAAATCAATTTGCATACGCTACTATATAGTTAGCAGCTCCACTGTTGTGTAACAAACACAGGAACTGTAAAACCACCTAATACAATTCTGGAAATAGACAGATAAACTGGTTATCACACACCAGTACAAATTTAATTAATGGTAAACAAAATTTTGGAATTAGAGATTAAATATCTCAATATCTGAAACAATGGAGTAAACAGTTTGAACAATTCAAGATTTGAATTTTAATCTTTTAATTTTAAGATGCGTATACCAATTTCTTACTGGGCTTCCAGCCACATATTACAGCAATCAACAGCTAATGGAGAGAACTCTGTTTGTGTAACTTTTGTCCCATTAAAGGTCCAGTGTGTAGGATTTAGTGGCACCTAGCAGTGAAGTTGCAGATTGCAACCAAATAAAGACTCTCCCACGTCTCACCCTCTCCTTCCATGTAAGAAAAACTGGCTGCAAAATTCACATAAAAAGCAAAAGGCCATATCTAGATCAATGTTTGGTTTGTCTGTTCTAGGCTACTGTACAAAAATGGCAGTTCAACATGGTGGACCCACTCTCACGGTAGACATAAAGGGCTCATTTTAGAGCAGCGAAAACACAATGATTCATATATTCAGGTGATTATACACTAATGGAAACATACTAATTAATATTTCCTTCCTTTCAATTCCTGCAAAGGAATACTCCCAAAGCATACACACACTGGACCTTTAAATGATTTAGAGGGAGCTTTCATTATATTTGGTCAGGGCCAAATGTTTAATCAATGAACTTACTGATTAATTAAAGCATGACCAATAATTTCATTTATTATTTTTAATATAATTGACACAAATTTCTGTTTAATTTTGTTCCTGTTAGTGTCCATTATTTTCTTTTTTTGTAATGTAAGAAGTCAAAAAATATGCAGTGTTGGTAGTACATAAGAAAGGTGCCAGGAATGACACATATACACATCAGTCTGGATACATTATGCGTTAGCAAATTATTTTTCATATGAATTAATATCTGCATGTGTGAATGTTATTAATGGTAATGGTCCTCTACCTCTCTACAGTGGTATATTGTAGTAAATTGAGACATGTGAGCCGTCTGTTGTTGCTGACATCTGAAAATACGCTCATGTTTGCTTTATTGTTCCATCATTTGTGTTTCACTTTCATCCAAACAGTGGAATTGATTTTTACATTGAGGAATTTATATTGAGGATGTCTATCTTAGTCTTTTAAAATGAGACAAGAATTTCATGCACAATCTGGGAGCATTTGTAAGCAGAATGCAACATTACAACATTACTCTGGTATCCAGGGAGAACAGTGACTGACAGGTGCCCTGAGCTACAGAATATTGAGTCCCTGGTGGCTCAAAAATACAAAACCCACGGTTGAGACTAATCCATTAAGTCCCTGCCCTGTCTGTGTGGACATATGTCCTGTAAGCACAGACCCATGTCTTAATCAGGCCATGCATCAAGCCTTTTTCCCACCCCATGCCCCCCAATCGATTGAACCCCCTCAGAAGTTATAAATGATTCATAATGACACTGGTAGTAGCACTGAAGTCAGTGTAATCATTACAACCCTCAAGAACAGTCAGAGATTGTCAGGGGGATATTGGCATTAGCAAGAATCTGTACTTCCTTTTCAGGAGCATTTCATGTTATAAGAAAGTATGAGACAGTATGGGGTACAATAGAGACTAACTGATTCCTAAATGTACTGTACTGCACTGTAAGAACATTTATCAAGACTTCTGAACATCTTCAGTAAATGCCTTTCTGCTAATAACTCAAGAAGAGACATTATTTTAACAAAGCATTATTATGACAAAGACATGTACATGAAGGGAAAATCAGATAGAGTCTACATCTGAGGCTGAGGCAACCAAATTATTGGACAGTCAGGGAACACCAGAGTTAATGCATTACATCATATAGGAAACGTAAATGTGGGCACCGAATTACATGTTAATCCATCAAAAGATGTCAAGATAGTTTACTAACCTATGTCAACCTACTGGTGGCAGTAGAGATACAAAGGATTGCCACAGTATATATAGTATATTGTCTGGGAACCGTGAATGTCTGTACAGACATTTGCACCAATCTCCCTAGAACACGTTGAGATATTTTACTTGCTAATTGGCCTGCTGGTGTTATTGCATGAAGTCACAAAAGCCATTAGCATTCATTCTCACATGGCCACCCATCGGTGTCTGTGTCATATTCCGAGGCAACACAACCAACAGCTATCGCTAAAAACAGCTCGCCAGCTAAAAAGTCAGATTCACCTCTACTATAGAAACTATAGAATGTATAAAATAAATTGCTGTGGAACAAAGTTGGACAAACCAACAAATGAGAAGATGGGGATGAAAATACCTCTTATCCAGAGATACATTTTGTGGTAAATTTGTTGGTTAGTGCGCATTGACATTTGTTCTGCAGGAGACGACAGCATAGCCGATTAGATAAATGTGTGATCTAAGTAGACCAGTCAATTGCATTACTGCTGTTGGCTTTGCTAAAACAACTTGGTTAGTCTGCTGCACTCCTGCTCCCTCTTCTTCACTGGGTAAAGGCCACATTGAGCTAAGAGACTGACATACTGGGAGGCTCAGCAGAGTTCAAAGACAGATTTACACAGAATGTGGATATAAATATCATACAGTTCCAGATTCAAATTGATTTTATCACAAGAACAGTGGTGGACTTCCATGGCTTAGCAAATCTGCCTATGAAAGATAAGAAATTTGTTCCTGCATGAATGCTTCAGTTCCCCAAACTGAATCACTACTGGCACCTAGATCAATACTTGGGCTGTCACAGTAAATTGCAAACAAATCTCCTTTTGAATTCAAAGACAGCAAAGGACAGATGAGCACCTTATGTTTGCTGTGATTGGTTCACTGCCTGGACGGTGTTAAATGCATGACTTCTGCATTCCTCTGAACTCTTCAAGTGAGTTCATGAGCAACATGTCAGCCTAATCCTACTCCATGAATGAAATAAAGGCCCTATCTAATCCTGCCTCACCAAGCTATGACTTAGCTCAAGGCCCCGCAAAGCTATGGTTGGCCTTTCTCACGTCTCTCGTGCAGGCCCTGGCAAACACTAGGTATCATCTATCTCAATTTTCTCCCCTCCCCCAAAAAGACAGAAATTAATAGTAAATCCTGCTTCAGCTCATCGTTTCTGTTGAGTGAAAATTATTTATGAGGAAAATGCTAGCTTCCCCCGGCACTTCCACCCACCGTCAGCCCTCAGTTCCTGTCTGTTGTTGACAGTTTGATGGCGATCAGTGTCAGAATATCAGTGCTGCAGAACGGGAAGCGTAGCATGACGAGCTCCGAGAACATGTTCCATCTTTATCACAGCTGAGGCTCTGCTGCAGTAGACAGGGTTCCGGGGGGGTTGGGGGGATGGGTGGTTTAAAGGGGGTCGGTTGTTGAGGCCAGATGGAGGCAATAAAAAAAATAAAAAAAACATGCAAAAGCACCGGGGATATATGAATGTGTATGAATGTGAATAGAATAATGTGCCCGACTATGACGAAAAAGGGGGCAGTGATGACTCATAAGATTTAATAATGAGACTTGTGGATAAATGGAAAGTATGGACAGGAAGACCGGATGAATAATACTGTCCTCCATCAGCCAACCAGCTGTGTTGCACTTGGTGGGACACTTAAAACTTCCATATGCTTAAAACGGAGTGATTGTGGGATCATCTAACAGCTTCTACAGTACAAACCCCTTTCTGTGAGTGGGAACAGACGATATGACAGGTGACCTGGAGTGTGATGGTGAGAAAGTGAGCAGTCAGTTCTTAACACTACATACCTACACCTAGAAATGCTGAAGGGTCATTATCCCTCATAGAAACCCCTGTATAATGCTTTGCTCAACAGGGCGCTACACCCAGTCGCCTAGCAACGGGAATGGTTTAGATGTCACATCACAAGATATAGCTAGCTAGATTTTATAGATATTAGGCTAGATACAGTAGATGGATTTGTCTTGCTTTGCCTTACCTATATATTTAAAATATATATATATATAAAATGAACAATTGCTTCAAGAAATGACCTCTTTAGATTTGCTGATGGGGTTGCAGCAGGAGGGTAAAAATAACTTACTCTGTGGTTCTAGGGGATATTGGAATGTTAGTGGTTCTTTTTCATTCGTCACATCAAGAAAAATGGACAGAATTCTTGAAGAGATCAAGGAGACAGCGGGATGCAGCCTATGAGGCTATCATTGAAGAGTTTTTCTCTGACTCCAAATGTCACCATTCAGAACAGCTTCTGTCTCTTGATACGGTTGGATGACTTAGTTCATTTGAAGCACACTGAATCCTTGATGGAGAGTCGATGCCAGAGTTCCACACAATGATTCTGTGATTGTGAGATGCTGAATGTGTAAAGATTTATTGGGTACATTTGGCAAACTATTTTTCACTGAGGTGTTTATCATTTGTATTCTCTCTTGAAAGATCTTGGAGGCAGAGTTGGTTCCTGAAGCGGTACAGAGACAGCATGTACACAGACTGGTTCAACGAAAGAGAACTTATGACAGCTCCACAGTAGAAATATGGGTAATTAGAAAAAAAGAGCGCTAATGACCTCCACTCAATTACTGTTTTTATCTTCTAATTACGTTGAATGTTTTGGTGTGTTGTTTTAAGATGTTTCCACACATTTGTGTGACCTCACAACTTGTGGGTCAGCCTCTTCTGGAAAGTTTATAGTGAAGCTGAAGACAACGTCTGTCAAGTGATACTAAACATGATGGATTGGCGAATCTTATGAGGCAAACGTTGTATCCACATATCTTTGCCTGAAAAAACATGAGTTTTAGCTCACTGCTGATTCGTTTGTGTGACACCATGTCAGCTGTACCTATACATTTCCTATTTGGCTCTTGTAGTCATTGCTGGTAGTGCTGTCGTAAGCTGACTGGTGAAATCAGATCAGTCTGTTTGCATACAGAGCTCAGCCACATGACAACTGTTGTCATACATTTGTCCTGTAGACAGAAGCGGTTAGGATTCATTCTGATAGCACAGATATTCTGATGTGACTTATTTATTTAAGACTGTATTAATCCTCAGAACGCCACAGTGAAGTCAAAATGCTTCTTCTCAGTTGAATGACTGTGCCAGATCTGAGAACAGCAGCACATCATGTTAGCTTGGCTTACCTTCTCACATAGTCTGAGGTTTCTACTGTTCAGTCCAAATATTGTCCCATCTCTCTTCACAGAAAGGAACTATGTCATGGTCCTTACTTGGCTGAGAGAATTATCAGTTGACAAATTTAAACCTCACCAATATTCAGTTGTGATAAAATCTCTGTCAGGGCCTGATGTGCTCAAGTGCGAGGTTGGATTGAGACTTGACAAATGGGCCAAAATGCCCTATGCTGCCAAACCATCGGTGGGCTTTATTATTTTAATTAATGTTATGCTGACATGTTCCTATAGAATAATGTGATTCATTACTTCACAGGAAAGTTCTGCACATCAGAACGCCTTGATGAGCAGCTAGGATCAAAAATTATTGGCTGTGGGGCAATGGGTTGAAAACGTATCAGTAAGTTACACCAGATGAAGATTTTACTGCTTGTGAATTCACCAGAAGTGCTGTGGCATGTTTCAGAAGCAGTTCACTGCTCCGCTCGGTGGAGAACACAGGGCAGGCTCAATTTTTCAGGCTCACAAACAAAAGGGAAACAGCTGAACTACAGAGTCTACATGAATCTACATGAACTAAATAGTATTTACTCATGGTAGAATCACATAAACCAATGAAAAATGCCCAAATCTGAGCATGTTAACTAATTAAAAAACGGCAGTTGTGACATCACAGAGCCATGGTCGATAATCATAGGATTAATCATTATCATAAATCATTGGTTAAAATTTTGCGCCATGACTAAACTGCTTATAACTGCTTATAAAGGTGATAGATCAAATGTGTGTGTGGTACTCTTTTTTTCACGCTTAATGAAATTACCACAAACTGACATGCAGCAAACCTAATACAAATATTCATAGCATATTTCTATGGAAAATTGTTACACTAGTGTAGACTAGCAGGAATATGGGTTTGATATGGGCCAAAACTTATTTTTAATCCCAGTATAAGGTTTGTGCAGCACTGCTCGTGAGGTACCAGCACCAGTTTTCAGAGATCCCATGCCTGTTTGACACTGTCTGATACGATATAATGCAATCAAAGTTTATGTGAGCATTGCCATTAACAGTTATTATATCGATACAATATACATAGTGAGAACCAGCTTGACTTCCTCTTTTAAAGGACGTAACTGGTGTGACTGGACCAGCACGGGAGGTGGCTGAGGGACAGCGTCTATATTTGCATATTACAGTCTAGAATGATGGAGTTCAGAGTAAATGTGCTTTTAAGCTTTTTTGAAATACTTTACTGAGCATTTTTAATTTTTAATTGTGGACTTTAATAGTGTAATAATCTGATTTATACCCCAGTTATCCTTGTTCAATCTGTATTCTATCTCTGTGAGCCCATGCAAATCTTGTACAGGCACTTGTGAATTTGTTTCCCAGAACGGTGTCATTATTATTCAATGGTCTGTTTGTGCAGAACAGTTTGTACCTTTTTCATACAAGATCAACAGCAGAAGGCATTCTATACTTCAGGGAGCTGTCTGCAGCAGTTGAGGGAGGTTTAGGAGGAAAAGACTGACGACGCTTTCACACAGTGAGCCACTTGAGAATTGCAACTAGGTTGTTGTATTTATTCTATCATCTGTCCTTTATTCACTCTCTCCTATTTCTGTTACCTTCTTCCTGTACTTTGTTCTTCCCTCTTTTCCTTCCACTCATCTGTTTCTCTTTCCTTTTTATCTGACATCCTATGAGCACAGATTACTGCAACAGATATAAACGTGTAATGTGTAATTTTCCTCTCTTTCTCATAATAGAAAACCTTAGGAGTGCTCAGCTCGGCACTTTCATAAATGTCAGTGCTTCTCAGCCATTGTCAAGCACTCACAGAGACACAAAATGTCAGCCTCTCTCCTCAGTCACAGCCTTTGTGAACTACTCACATCTGGAAATGTCAATGAGCAAACCACAATGGGAGGGAACGGATTCTTGGAAGGCAGAAAGCGCATCACCCTCCAATCCACTGTGAAGATCTACTGTAGAGTTTTGGTCACCTGATACAGGGAAACTCATCCACTCTGCTAAAACCTGTGACCCATGGCAGCACCCACACCACGTAAAAGTCACAAATACTTCTATGATAGATGGGCCCTCTGTACGAGGAAAGGAAAGGAAATATTCAATTTTTCTCATCCGGCTGTAAACTCTGCCAAAAGAAACAAGCGGAGGGAAGCAATTATCCGACTATTACCTTGAATCTGATTCAAACTAATATCTTTCACCCTCCCTGAGCCCTGTTTGTGATTCTATTACAGCAAAGTAAAAGCTCCTGTAGTGATGATACACAATGTGAATGGATGAGTCAAGTCCGTTATTATCAAGATACCGCAGAGAACATTATTGTCCACTTGCAAAAGAAAAGAGGGTATTAAAATGACTCAATTTTGATCATTCGTCATCATGGATTCAAATATTGAGACCAGCTGACAGATCGGATCATATCAGCTGTCTGTCTGTCTGTCTGTCTGTCTGTCTGTCTGTCTGTCTGTCTCTGTTGTGTGTTGCTGCGTGTGGCCTACAGTTTTTCCTATCACCTCACCACCTTCTCCTCGTCATCCAGTCAAACTCTTCCAGACTGCGCCTGATCGTTCAGTTTCCTTTTTTCTTTTGTTCTTCTGGATGTCCCCCTGTCATCCACCTGCCACATGTTCTGCCCTGTCTCATCTCTGTTTGGTGGACCTTGCCATCACCAGCCCTGCACCTGCAGCAAGATCTCCACCTGCGACTGCACATTTCACCTCTGTTTCTCATAAAGTGTGAAACTGTGACTGGTGTTTGCACATTGAATCCACGTAACAGTCAACTTATGATTTTAATGGATGACTACCAGCAAGTCAAATATCAGACAAACATGTTTGTCATGCCTCAACGTGAAAATGATTACTTAAAATATTTATTGGTTGCCTGCTATGGACCTCTATGCTACTGAGTGATGTCATTAGGAAATATTGTATTTCATTGTATCTATTTAATAATTTTTCACAACTGTACTCCTGCTAGAGGGTGCTACAGCTTTTATTGTGGGAACAGTGAGTTCCAAATCATCCTTATAGCATCTCTTTCAATTAAAATCCTCCTTCCCATGAGTAATGATCTGTTTTTTCCTCTTAAAATTGCTGACAATGGAAAAAGTTGGCAATCTAAAGAAGGACAAAATTATGTTGGGTTGCTGAAAAGTAAATATTATATTATGAAAAAAAACTTCTCTAACCTTAAAATCAGTCACATGGCAAATCAAAGGTGGTGCAGGGCTTCTTTGTTGGTGCCTGGTGTCTGGAGGACAGCTTCATTGTGCTTTACAATTCAAACTCCTCCGTATCAACAGTTAGCTAATTCCCTGTGTGCTGAGGTGAGCATTCAGTCGCTGCGAGGGGGCGGATACCCCCCTCCACCCCCTCCACCACCAGTCTGCTGGAAGATACAGTTTACTAATAGTACAGGGAGTAAATCTTATTATTTCTCTCCTTTCTATCTCTCCCTCTGTGGATCTATTTGCTTAACAATGATAACAATCCCTGCAGCTTAACTTGCCCGGGTTGGACCAATACTCTGAGCAGCGTGTTTGCTCCCTCTCTTTTTAATGAGTAGCTTTGGTTTTGAACTTAGCTAAGGCATATTGATTTTCTTTGCTCCGCCGGGTGTGTGATATTATCTCGAGTAAAGGGGAAAATATGAGGTAGATGAGGGGTCAGAGGCGCATTCCTCCTGAGGCGATATTCTCCCAGTGCACCAGAATGATGGCCCCCACTGACCTCTCCATTGTGATGTAATCCCAGTCCGTTTAAGGGATCAGCCCGACCCTGATGAGATATGAAGGAGTGTCGACAGAGGCATTGATTGAGGAAAGGAGGAAACGTCAGCCAATGATCTAGCATGTACACAAACACAGCCTTCCTTTTCTGTCTGTGGTTCAGATTAATTAAGGTGTACAGTTCCTGATGGATCCGATGCAGAGCTGTCTATAAAGTCACCCAGCCATAATGGGATCAATAGCAGATCTTTAATGCCCTGAACAGAGGTTCTTCAGGTCACAGGAGTCTTGGATCTTACATGCCTCCTCCTTCCTCCCTCGTCTTCCAACCTCCTTTCCTCTCTGTTGTTTATACCTCGTATTTTCTCCGCTGTAGAGCCGACGGTTTGACCAACAGATTTTGAAGTTAAGCTGCCAGCATCCAATTGTTTGTGCCAATATTCCCTTCTCACGGCCAACAAAGAATTAGTGTTTACAGAAACTGTCAATAAGCCGTTGAGCGCGGTCCGAGCCCAAACACACAGTACAAGTGAAACGTCAGTACTGTGTAATCACCGCTGAAGCCTCATCCATTCAGTTCAACTGATGTTCATTTACAGCATCAGCGTCCTCAGAAGCAGCTGTCCTGTCATCACACAGCTCGTGAGCAGCCAGAGAGGACAGCAGGCGCACAAAGTGAATAAGAAGAGAAGCACAATGTCCAGTAGGTTCCACGAAGAGTACACGAGGTGAAAATAGCATTGATTTGTTCTATTTCTCCCTCCCACTGAACCATAGAGGTTTCAGTAAAATGGAGGGCCGTGGTCAATAACACAACTACAACATCTGAGTATACGAGAATAATACGAGTATAAGAGATTGTAATTTAATTTGTGTTATAAAAAGTAGAAATAAAAACATTTGAGCGTTGGTAAAATGGAAAACCTTAACCTTACAAATAGTGACTCATCTTTGCTAATGTCTCAGTCTTTATTAAAAGCATGAATCAAACGAGATATTGGTACTTGGAGTGTAACACGTTGACGCTGTCTGATGAAAACCACGTATCTCCACGTTTGATGATTCTGACTATTTCTATATATGCAATGTGCATATGCTTTTCCATCTACAGTCAGCTTTTAGCAACTTATTGACCAATGTATAGATGTTTTGTTTCATGTATGCAGGATAGACAGAAGGAGAGCTTTGGATAAATAACATTATGAGCTCTGTGCTCTCTGAACTGAAGTAAACTGATGCACCCGTCAGTGTCAGATGCTCATTAACCTGGAATATAAATTATTTATTATATTATCACTATATTATATATTTAGATTATAAACTGCCTCACTGAGACCGATGTTTGATGTTTGCAGTTTGGGTCTGTTAAACGTTCATTATAACACTTCTGTTCTCTGTCTACTATTCAGCTTTGCGCCCTGGTGCGATGCATGAGTATCACTGCCAAAATTTACATCAGTGATTGGTACTTAGCTGGACACTAACTCCACTAAGTTAGAACAGCATTAATTTAAAAAAAAAAGAATACCACTTGGGAGTAGCGGAACAAGCTGTAAGCACTGAAATAGCGTCAAATTACTGTATATGATGATGTTAGCAATTATGCCTATTTACACAGCAGACATGAGCAACATTAGAATCCACCTGGTCTCCAGCAGAACACAGATATCTGTCCCTTTAGCTGCTAAAGCTCCACTATGTTTCACAGCTCGTCCCTGACTGTCTGTCTGCTGCAGGTCGTGCACAGAGAGTTTTTTGGAGCCTTCTTCCTCCTTCTGAGAAGGCCAATGAGAAGAGTTTATGATAAATCTGTGTGGCTTTGGTTCCATGAGTGACCCCTTTCACAAAATCATTGGATGAATCGTTAATATAAAACTGTTGATTAGAGCAGATTTAAGCTGTTACATAAATTCAGCTTTCTTCACAGAGAAAGGTCATCGTCCACCTCAAAGAAATCAACGTTTGCCTTCAATGGAAGAACCCAGCCTCATCAGAATAATCTGTATCACTCCATCTTTCACAGATAGTCTGAAAGGATAAAAATGGAAAAGGGAAGTCTTTTATTGTATCTATATACTGCTATATGCAAGCTGTAAATCTCTGAATCTCAATAACACAATGACTGGGCTGGAACAGAATATTATACATGGAGGAAAGAGAACGAGAGAAGGCAGCTCTGTACACCACTAAAAAGGAAGTCCCCTCCTTTTATCATCCAGGGAATTATTCTATGCACATTTATCATCGTGTTCTGGATTCATTTCCCATTGAATTGCAGCCAAGACCTATTTATTATCAGAAATATTTTTTGAAAAGTGGGAAGGAGGAAATTGAACCTGGGCACTTTCGTATGAAGATACGCAGTGTGACTTTTCATTTTCTTCCTTCCTCTGTGAAATGGTGGAGGGTTAGGAATGGGTGGAGAGGTACACAACATGTTTAACAGATAATGAGAAAACAAAAAGGGGAGCAAATCAAACGTAGAGAAATTATATTTTCCGAGGGAGAAAACAGTCGCTGTCAAGTGTGCGCCGAATTAATTTGTCAAGAAAAGATAATTCAGATGGTGGGAGAGCCCGGCACAGTGCGCTGATAACAGAGAGAGCGGAACGCGCGGCTTTTTTTTAAACAAATCTCCTCACGGCTGCATCGTTCATCTCGAGCTGCTCTCTGGGTCACACTGCAAGTACATTCAATGGGAATGTGTTTGTGTGTGTGTGTGTGAGCAGGAGCGAGATGTGTGTGCACAACAAGGACTGAGATGTTTAGCTGCTGCTTTTAAGCCCCTTTCAGACACACGCTTTATTATGTTAATGTGCCGGCAATTTTACGTGTCAGTCTCATATTTGAATAAGTTTTATGACATGACGGCAGTCGCACTAGTTCAGACCTCGTGACATTTACATAACAGTACAGACACAGCTAAAGTCTGAACTGGATGCTGCCACATCATCATAAAGGCTACTGCAGGAAGGAGTTCATATTCTGAGATATTTAGAGCACAGCTTGTGTCATCTCCTCAAGAGCTCTGGAAAACATTTGTTGTGACATGATTATTTATAATACAAAAAGGCTGTCAGTTTAATTATACATTAAATACTGTGAATGTGTAATACGTTTTATGTCTTTACCTTTTAGGCAGTGATAGCACCGTGTGTTTGTGTGTGTGGACACCAGTTTTGTAGAATGCACAGCAACCAGCACCAATGAGTTAACATAATAGTACACTAAGTATCCTCATCCTCCAAAGAGAGATAAACGACAATGTACTTCCAGTACATAAAAAACAAACATGGACATTGTCGTGGTTTTTCTTGTTCAGTGTTTCCTGTTATAGTTTGTAATTCTTCCCTCTCTTTGTGTCTTTGCTTCCTGTCTTTGTTGTGTTTTTGATTGTCCTTTCCAGCCAAGCAGTAACCTCCGTGGCTGTGAAATGAAGCCAATGCAAAAGTGCCAAAAAAACTGCAGTTCCTTGAACGGCCACTTGGACTGGCTACAGAACGAGTCAGTCTCCATAAGCCACCACAATGAGCTCAAAAACGACTCTGTGACGTCACAGAGACTACGTCCGTGTTTTACACCATCTATGGTTCCACCTGGCTTCACCTGCATCTTGTCCTGTGTTGTTTGGACTGGAAACCTTACCTGCCTTTTGGATTGTGCTCTTTTAAGGATTTAATTGTTTATTTGGGCTGCTTTACTTGGTTTTGACCTGAGTCTACTTGACAGGTGACTGAGCTGGAGGAAAAAGTCAGAGGATGGTATCACAATTCATCCTGAGGGGCATGAATGTCTGAGCCAAAGCTCGTGGCGATTCATCTATAGTGGGTGTGCACTGCTTAAAGAGTAAAATTCAACCTGCTGCTGACACCAGATTCATTCACTGCGTATGTAAAAAATGTCATTCCATCCAAATATTCCATCAGAGTGATGTCGCCACCGGAGAGCTCTGCTGCTAGCACAAGAAATGCTAATCATCGAACCATCAGTCTTTCAAGCCAACTGCTTACAGAATGAAAATCCATGCAGCTAAAAGACTCCCTGTCATTCATAACTCTGGCACACTGTACGTAACAGGAGAATATGATTCTGTATCATAAATCGATGACAGACTCTTTTACAGGATCAAGCTGTGAGAAGTGAAGAAAGAACATTCCTCTCTCTGTGATGGTCAAGTCTTCAACTATGACATAAGTTATAAACTCTCTGCATCTCTGCTGCAGCCTGAGGACAGAGAACACTTGTCGTGTTTTTCAACTGTTCTCCAGCAACTGCTCTCCATATTGTGCAAGCATTGCGGTTATTTCTGTGAAAAGCTGCAGAATGCTCAAACATTCTGTTTTGTCATGTTTGTGTCGAGTTATTACAACACATTTCCATAACATAACCTCCGTTTGAAAGCCAAAAAGCCGGTATGGAATGGACACATCAGTGTCTCCTTTCTAGAAGGCTTCATTCAGAAAGGAAGTCTCTTTCATGAGGGAATTGGTGACACTCACTGAACTGGGGATCTTATCAGTCATCGGACATTTCATTTGAAACCCTGACACCTCTGTGTGTCTGCCACGTGCACATATTGTGTCTTTCTGTTTCTCACACATCTCCACTAAGTGCCAACACGGCGAAATGATCATGTTTCAGTGCACTTTCCATTTAGCAAACAGCTCTCTGTGCTCCTCGGATGCCTCGCCTCTATTGTCTCAACTTCCCCCTGTAATGAAATCACGCCACAGCCTCAAGGTCACAGCCGGGTTGGCTTCATGGAATTCTCCGATTCTCTATTAAAGGCGGAGGCTGATTGCCTCGTCACCCGAATCCCAACAGGTTCTCTGGGAATCCGGGAGACAGAACTAATGGCTGATGGATGGATGATGGATGCGGCGGAACGATCCGCCTCGTCTCTGTAATGAACTTGTTCCATTTGATCTGCCACATAGAACCGAGCAGGGGCGAGAGTCAACCCTTCCATCACCACAACACATGTAACATGTGAGCTGATCAAAGTCCAAAATGGAAATCAATAAATCTAGAGGTGGATGGTGCTATTATAGCACTGTTTTCCCAGTGTTTGTCCTAATTATAACAGCATTTCCAATAAGCTCGCCTGCTTCCTGCTTCCTGCTTCCTGCTTCCTGCATCCTGCGTCCTGCGCCCGCCCGCTGATCTCTTCAGAAACATATGGGTAACGTCACAGAGACTACGTCCATTTCTATTCATGCTATGAGGAAAATGAGTTGTCATTATGAATATTTTGCAATATTAATTTCATTATTTTGTCAATGAAAATGAAATTACACAGACATTAAAGGTCCAGTGTGTCACATAGAAGGAAGATTGGGGCTCTGTCTACAGAATACGATAGAAATTGAATATAATATGCATAATTATATTTTCAGAGAGAGAGTATAATCATCTGAAAATACATCTAGATCTATATTAGGCCTTTTCACACGTTTTGTGGCCACCATAGTTCACAGAAGGAGTGAGCAAGTGAGGGCAGGGTGTTGCAGTCAGCAACTACACATCTGTGCCACTAAATCATATACACTGGTTTTATTTTATTTTATTTTATTTTTACTGGTTTCATAGTGTTTCATCATGTATTTCTGGTGGTATGTAAACATGTTTATATTTAAGTGATGAAGCCTTCTCAATTGGAATCGCTGCTTTGATCGATTTTATTTCATCTTACATTCAAAGTTTTAGAAGTTTAGACAAGAGGAGTGATTTGAATTTGTCTGTGGACTGCAGAAATAATAATAATAATAATAATAATGTAATGAATGATAATAATAATAATAATAATAATAATAATAATAATAATAATAATTTAATGAAAGATTATCAGAGAAATCAAAAATATAACTAAATACATTAATACTGTGAAAATGTGAAATAAAAATGTATAATATAAAGATTTTATGTATTTAGAAAATATATAAATATATATATTTGAATGTATTAATTTTTTGATTGGTTAGGGCGTGTACAGTATGTCAGTGAACTGAGTGTTAGAGAACATTCAGTCAGTCAGTCAGTCATATGTTCTGTATGCAGATGTCTTGTTTTAACACACATGGTTCCTCACAGTTCACACTCTTCATCCTCCATCCTCAAACGTTCAGCTCTCTGCTTTTAAAAGTGGAGCTCTGTCTGACACTTCCAGCTTCAGCCCTGAAGGCAAACTCTTAAACTCACCTCAGGGAATCCCATTCCAAAGCAAAATGTACAATGCACTTACAATATTTATTTTTTTCTCTTAACATTTGCAGCTTATGTAATTATGGTGTACTTTTCTCATATCGTTCTCACAAAATATGAACCATCAGAGCAGACTGTACATATATGAATACAAACATGCCCTCTGGATTATGATTTGACATTCTATGCATTGTTTGCCAAGAATTTCAAAGTTGTTTCTCACTGAAAACACTGTCAGTTCAGTGATCCTGACATTCTGCTCTGTTTGTTCAAGATGCAGATACTCAGATATCAAACAGTATCAGTTGTCTTGTCTCATTAAGTAACGGAACACCACAGAAAACAGCAGCTTAGACAAAAATGTTAAATCAATGGTTCAATCCTGCCTTTTAGAAACATTCAAGGATCAGACATTTCTCTCTGCCAAAAATCTGGAAATGGTAATGCATGCCTTCATAACCAGTCGCTAAGATTATTGTAATTCTTTGCTCTCTGGCATCAGTAAAAAAATCCCTCTTACATCTTCAGCTCATTCAAAACTCTGCTGCTGCCAGGAGTCTCGGACAGAGAAACATGATCACATCCTGGCTTCCTAACACTGACTACCTGCTGCTCATAGAGGTCATTTTAAGATATTACTTATAAAGCCCCGAGAGGCACGGCCACAAGTTATTTAGCAGATCATTTAGTGTCATACGTTGCTTTTCCTTCCTGAGATCCTCGGTGCGTCGAGACTTGACCTGGCTGAGGAGATCAGGGCTGCAAGCGCTTTTTAAATCACTTCTAAAAACAGACTTCTTGAAAAGGTTTTTTGTTGGTTCCATTTATGTTTTATGAAAGTTTTTATTTTACTTTCTTCGTGTAGTTTTATTTTTATTTAGTTACAATGCTCCCTCTTTGTTTTAAATGTGATCTCCTTGATTGTAAAGCACTTACGTGAAAGGTGCTTCATAAATAAAGATTATTATTAGAATGTGTGCATGTGTATGATCCCCATCTCTAGTCTTTGCCAATATGTGGTCTATTCTCCATCAGCATGATAATTCAATTCAAATATTTATCTGTCTGCACTGTCAGTATACAGAAAATAGAAGCACCGGCTTCCCTCCTCTTCCTCTTTATTACTGGTCTGTGCTACTTAAAAAAAACAAATAAACGATACAATATAAAATATTTCCTTTATAGAGACACGTTTTTTTCTTCCTCAATTGTAGATGATATAAAATGTAGCTATTATTTCTTATTATTTGTGTTGTATTATTTGTATTTTTAACATTGTCATTGTTATCCTTTGTTTGTTTTTTGCATAATCCTTTGAACATGTTTCTCATTTATATTTAACTGTAGACTGCTGCATGTTTTGGTTCTAGGTGAAGGGCTGGGTCAGAAATTTGCTTCTTTATATATATATATATATATATATATATATATATATATATATAAATAATGGAATTTAAGTTCTATTCATTTTTAATTGAACTTAAATGATTTAATTTCAATAATTAACTAGTTGGATCAGGTTCAAGGTCCTCTTAGTCCCCTCTAATCAGCAGCTCCTGACCCCCCCCCCTTAGACCAGCTCCGGCAGTACCTCCACCACATCCGCATCATTTCTCTGATGTCTATCACACAACACTAAACATAATTAAACTCTCATTTCATTGGTTGTGTCCGGAGTGAACAGCTTCTAAGCAGGTTGCAGAGCAGCAGGCGTTGTGAACAGCTCCTCTGTGACTGCACATAATAGAATCATCTACAGGTGATTTCTTTCAGTCCTGCAGCCATACCATTATTCACCGTTCCCACCATGATCACTGCCCTCTCTCATTCACTCCGTCTTCTCCTGCTTTTTTTTTTTTTTTACCCCTTCCCTCCATGTTGGGGTTGGTGGGCGGCTGCAGCGTGTGTGTAAAAGGCAGGCATGTCTGCAGGTATGAGCCATGGGATCCATTATGGCCGACTAATACATTAAGAGACATTTCAAACTGAATCACGGCAGGTGGAGAACAGCTCTCCCTCTGGGCAGGCTGAGGCATCTGTTATGACAAGCAAACCAAATCTCAGCTTTCCCTGGATGAATTAAGAGTCACCTCCAGTCACACACATACACACACACACACACCAACACACACATAGCCTACTCCGCCACCGTCTCCTCCATCTCTGACACTTTCCTCCCTGCTGGTTCCTCCTTTCCCTTGACACCTCCACCTCTTCTCCATTCCCACCATCTCTCTGCGGCTGTCACCTCCCATCTTTCATCTCCCCTTCACATCTCCAAAATACCGCTCCAAAAAGAGGAAAAAGTGGAAAAGTTCAGGGGGGAGCATATAGAGGATATGGTGTGAAAGTGTGTGTGTGTGTGTGTGTGAAAGAAAGAGTAGAATAGTCAGAGTGTGAGCGCCTGGGGCAGAAATGTTGAGATAATGGTTTCGTTTGGAGAGATCGTGATGAGGCCCTTGAAGGGAAAATCCCCTCAGATGGGTGGATGAGCTACCTCTCTCTTTTCATCTCTCCGCCACCGGATCACGCTGTCCTTAAAAACCACGGGAATATTGGCCCCTCTGCCTTTAACTAACCCTGACAATCACAGCTACGGGGGAGAGAGAAGCTGTCCTACACAGCCTCATGCCTGCGGGCTCCTTTAAAACATGAAAGACACTCACACACAGTCGGGCTCACGTATAAAGGCACACAAAAGGCATAAATCCCCCCCGAAAGAGGCCGTGAGAAATGAAAATTCAATCGGCAATCAAAGGTAATATTTTTTATGTAAAGTCAAAACATTAAAGCCGCTAATGTCCACGTCGGAGTCGTGTTGAAACAGCGAGAGGGAACACAGGCTTTTCTATTAGCTGCTCCTGACTGAATATCCAAAAAGGCAGGGAAATAAGCGGCGACAGAAACACTTTATAAATATTCATAAAGGCTTTTAAAAGCGGGTAATCATTTCCCCTTTTATGCATAATGTAGCTTATTTATTTCAAACATTACCATGCATTTGGAGGAAATTGTTCCCTATTTGAGAGAACGTGTATCTCTAGCTGCAGTTAGCTGGTATACAGAGTCAGCTGCCACGCAACTGGGGAATATGTACAGTGTGTGTGTGTGTGTGTGTGTGTGTGTGGCTTTATGGTGTGTTGCACATGCTTTTGCTGCTTGCAGTTGTTTATTTCTGCGAGCTGATAATGATGATGATGGTGGTTTAGGGAGTATTTGCTAGTCATATTATAGTGCTAATTCACAAGGACAGAGTCGTGCTGACACTGAAGTATCGCAACAACTGTGTGTGTGTGTACTGTATGTGTGGCAGTGTACTCCATGTTTACTTGACGTGTATCACACTGAAACAGCATTTAAACTATTAAGCACACTGACACTCTGCCATGAGATTCACACTCGTTTAATTCTTTGAGACATTTCAGCTGTTTGGAGGTGCAGTATGTCACCTTAATGAACCATTGCCACGTTCATTGTGAAGTGTTTCATCTCTTAGTTGTTAATCTCATTCAAATAGTACAGAAAATAGGAGGAATTAAATTAAAGTAAGAGACAATGTTGACTTTTGCCCAGGATAGGGAACCCCCTCCTATAAGTATCTGAGGGTGGCCACCAGCATGTCAGCCTCCACAACAAAACAAGATCATTGATGGGTTCTGCACTTTGGTTCGCACCTCCTTGCCTTGGGCCTGCTGCCCTGGAGGCCAGACCTGCCCCACAGATACTGCACTTGTAGGCTACTTATTAGTTATTAGTCGATCAAGTTATTCTCCTCCCAAACGCACAAGACAGCAAGATCATAGATAGAAGATTGATTTTACGTTTTCTTATGGAAAATTATTTCTATTACATTATGCGTTACATTGCACCAGTTTCAGTCTCTCCGTCACAGCATGAAGGAGAAAGGACCAGTGTTTAGTTTGGGCTACAGTAGAAACACAGCAGTTCAGCACAGTGTGTGTAAGAGGACACACAGTGACTGTGTATATAAAAGTCTCATTCTAAGGTAACAAAAACACAATAATTGTAATTTTCAGGTGATTATACACTAATGAAAACATAGTTATGAATATTAAATACCATTTTTATCATGAATAAAAATATTTGAAAATCTGACATACTGAACCTTTAACATATAGCCATAAAAATCACTCAATTGGGTAAGTGGCCTATGCTTAATAACAGAAATGAATTCAAATGCAAGGTGTCTGTGGGCAAATATATTTCACATGTGTATTTACTGCAGTCGTGCTGTAAATGGTCATGAATAATTCATCATAAGAGGCACTGTTCCTTGTTAGACAGACTGACTTTTTGACCTATCACATTACTAACATGTTTTAATTTGCCCTACCAACAGCCAATCAGAATTCAGTGTTGCTATGACCGTAGGGGTAAAAGGTCATCAGGGGATGCACTCAGGCTTATTCAGCTTTTGTTATACGGCCCAAACTACAGTGTTTAGTTTGGACTACTACAGCGCAGAAATCAACATGTACTGTAACGTAGGATGGGCAGGATGGAGAGACACTGGCTGCTACATGCTACTGCTGCTAAATGCTACAGATGATGTCACTGTGACTGCCTGAAGGGCAGTGGACAGGACGATTGAGGATGAAGATGATGAGATGTTAGATATATTCAGCATGAAAAAAGGTGCAGACTGGATTTAGTGTTAGGACGTCTGGAGGTGTATTCCTTTACTCTCTCTTGTGTATGTGTGTGCACACACATACACAAGAGAGAGCTCAGTTACTGCACTGTTGTTAAGTCTTGACAACTTTGTGGAACTCATAAATGTTTCCCTATAATAATATTTACAAGCACCACAGCAGGAGCAGCTTCACTCTCCTCTCCTCAACACAGCAGCTCCACGTTTCAGTATGACTCAGTATGTAGCTGCTCCTCCTTCTGGACACGCCCATCTGGCATAATGTTTTGATGCCGCTGGAGTCAAGTGATGTATTATAAAGAGCAGTTAAGTATATGTCTGGAGAAAGTATGTATGTATGTATGTATGGATGGATGGATAGATGGATGGATGCATGGGTGGATGGATGGACAGATGGATGCACGGGTGGATGGATGGATGCATGGGTGGATGGATGGACAGATGGATGCACGGGTGGATGGATGGATGCGTAGATGGATGCATGGATAGATGCGTGGATGGATGCATGGACAGATGGATGGATGCATGAATGGATGGATGGATGGATGCATGGATGGATGGATGGATGGATGGATGGATGGATGGATGGATGGATGGATGGATGCATGGATGGATGGATGGATGGATGGATGGATGGATGGATGGATGGACAGTCTCTTAAAAGTAAAAATGCTATTGAAATGTTTTAGGTACTAACATAATTTTTGAATGCTTACTATAAGAAAACATTCTTGGACAAAGTGATAGGCGATAGGTCTACAGTAGTTAGATTTAGATTATGTTTTATTGTTTACACAGTATGCCTCATGCATTGATGTGTAACGCTGGAGTTACTGAAGCCTGAACTTATCCAAAATGAACAAAGAGTAAGACTCTAAATTCTGTGACTATGATTGAACTGTTGCTGTTCAGTTAGGGCTTTAGCAACGGGTCACTTGGCTTTCTGCAGCTCATGCATCAGTAATTTGCATAAAAATATTTAGCTACACCTGGCTAATGAGAGGTGAGCACAGAAAGTGTACTCAGCCCTTGAAGAAGCTCCAGGGAAACAGTCTTGATGACACAATGATCCTCCCACACAGTGCAGTTCAGCAGAGAGCCTGAGCGTGGCACAGACCCAGGACCAGCTCTGCCTCCCACATGAGCCACCAACAACAACACCTGCTGGGGTCCAAACGCAGCATTCCCACGCACACTCCACACTAACACCACCACTGCTTTCCATTACACTGCGTCATAGACCAACCACGCACTCAAAACGCCTCCGCTTTCATTCACACACACACGTACATGCAGCCGTGTGTGTGTGCAGCAACATAGACAGTCTTTTTCTTAATAGCCAAATTAACACTTTTTTTTTTACTGTACGCACACACCCTTCCTCAAAAAGAGCGTGTGCAAAGCTATAGCAACACATAGTGGGGTGTAAACATTATATTGCTAGAGGTGGGAATATGGTGAGAATATTTCTCACTTTCTCTGTAAGATGTAGACGCCTCAAATGGCTAAGTGTGAGGAGAATGTGGCGTGAATATCCACAGGTAGAGTAATCAGAACCAGCCAAGCCTGCAGGCAGACGGCGCAGGAACTTCTTGTGGGAGCAGGTACAGGCAGGGGGGGATTACCAGGGGGCAGTTCAACAATGGAGAGATATGGAGCAGAGGGACAGGGCCACCGGCTGAATGGAAGCCCCGCACAAAGAAAGCAGCCAGCAGCAAGGTACCCTCCTCTATAATCCACTCCCAGTGCACAGCACAGCTTCCAACATAGCCCACATCATGCAGGATGTGAACTAGTTAACCAGCTCATAACTATGACTCAGGCTGATGAAGATGACTGATCCCAGTCTGGATATTTTTGTCAGAGCACTTTGTGCCAATCTGAATTGAACATTTCAGCATTTTCAACAGTCTGAGTGCCAGAGAACACAAACTCATTAAAATCAGCGTCAATTAAATTAGGGAGAAAAGAACAGTGCCCGTTGTGTGTTCCAATGGATGAAAAAGATATGTCATTGTTTTACTGACAAAGACCTCCAGCGGTTATGAGATGATGATACCAGGCGAGGGAGCTTTGGTACCCATTTCCTCCCAATAGTCGAGGTTGATTTCTTTAAACGTTGTTCTCAGGGGTTAACTTGGGCCAGCACTGTCCAGGGCTCAGCCCCCGGCACATGAGACTACACTGTGCTGTCATCATGCAGCAGCTGCAGCAGCCTCTATGGGGACCGGTCCAGACAATATATGGGCGTGACGGTACTCCTCAGAGGAGCACATCATTTTAAATCAGGACAATGGTTATCTTTTTCAGTCAAGGCTCCCCTCACATAACAAATCCCAATTTAACCCCTGCTTGTATTGCATTCATGCTCCCCAGAGGATCAGCACTTGCTATTTTGGAGTCTTCTTCTTGCAGCACCCCTCAGGGGAAAAGGCAATACTGAACATACTGAAGTGCTGTTTATATTGTGTGCATGGTTTTGTGTAAAAGAAGGGAGACTATGCATACATATACTGTGAATCATTCATGTTTCCACGATGATGAACTGTAGAGGTTTCCTCTAGCACCACTCTCAGGACAAATTTCTTGCAACATGAATAATACGTTGCTTGTTTTTCTCAAACGTCTGTGTGCACAGACAGGGTGAAATAAAAGTCACACTGACTCTCTTGATTAAAACCATCTCAATATCAGGGCGGTGTTTAGCTCAGTTGGTAGAGCAGCCGCCCCATGTGCAAAGGCTCAGTCCTTGCTGTGGAAGCCCAGGGTTCGAATCCGACCTGTGGCTCTTTCCTGCATGTCATTCCCCGTCTCTCTCTCTCCCATTTCCTGTCACTCTTCAGCTGTCTCTATCAAAATAAAGCTTGAAAAGGCCCAAAAAAATAATCTTAAAAAAAAAAAACATCTCAATATCAAATAAATAATAATAAAAACACAAAAAGCTGTTGTCAGGAAAAAAAAAACCCTTCTTCCCATCATAGATCAATATCTCGTTTTGTTTTAACATTAGCCACAAATCAATTTATGCATCAAAACTAACTGATCAAAGCAACTTTGTTATTTTTCAATTTAACATATGAAAGCAGGAGAGAGTTTGTTTTTTTTATTTTATTCCTTTTGGTGCTGTGTTCTTTGACCTAATCACAAGGTGCAGACAGAAAGAGAGCAAGCAGGCTTTTTAGTGACAAAGACCTCCCAGGAGAGCTGTCTAAGACATATGTAGGACAGAGGAAAGATTATAAATAGAGGAGGTAAAAATAATCGACTGAAGAGTTGTGTGACACAACACAGACACGACTGCTGCTCTTTGTTCTTGTTGAGTTAAACAGTCCCTTCCACAGAAGAACAGGCACGTGCCATGACGGGGGAAGGGGAAGAAAAACAAAGAGTGTGTGGTGAAGAGGAAGAGGGAGGCAATGATGAAGGCTGAGCGAAGAACGTAATTGTCTTCAAAACTTAATATCCAAGAAAACATGCTCATCTAAGTGATTTTCACCAGCGGGGGTTTGTGGAGCGCTGAGGTTTCAGCCTCCCTCCTCTCTGCTCTGTAAATCAGATATGCGATGAGCACACACATACACACAGGAACACAACAGAAGCCAGTTGGACATGGTTTAGTCGTAAAAGGTGTAAAAACACAAAACACACTGTGGCTTTGTTGATGCACTTTCTAGAAATCTACTGTATCTTCGCAGAAGAGAAACAGGATTACATGATCAGCCCAGAGGGAACACTAAATGACTACAAATAATTGTTCATTTTTGGAACAATTTCTACCAGAGAGCATAAATAAGTAGAATGATTTTAGTAAATTGTGCCAAATGCTTGTGTTAAGGGACCAGGTGATGAATATTTCCAGCAGTTATCCATTGTACATATTTAACATGAGGGAAAAGCATGCATATAACTTCTTTGCTTTGGTGGTTTGTGCTCTAAGCCTGAGGGTGTTCAGGGAGGCAGCACCATCAACAACATTAGGTACTTAATAATAATTCAGGAAGTAATTACAGGCTCAACCATTTTATTAACAATTCTACTTTCTTTCCAGTTCACCAGCCGGAGGAAGTGCATATGTGGAAACAAAACATTATCCAGGCAAGCCTACAAATAAAGTTTGTGCTTCTGGGGTTTGATGGAGAAATGTGGGTCTGTGAGAGTTTATGTGTGTATCTGTGTGTGTGTGTGTGCTTGTATAATAGCCTGTGTGTGCTCCATCATCCATTGTTCTTGAAAGACACATTGCTGCTGTGTTCATGCAGTTTGTTAATGCTTAGTGCTCTAGTAACACGTCCATTCACTGCCATTTAATACATTTAATATACAGCTGAAAGTAAAAAGCAAGCACTGCAAGTCAAGAAGCATTAATAGAAAACAGATAATAAAATATGTTGTGAATATCATGATATCCATATGTATAGTTGCTACAACTGTGAAGCCATCTCATGTCAGCTTTCTTGAAGAACAATGGTTGTACTGATGACTACAGCATCAGAAGGCACAACAGCAGCCTTAGCCCCTCGGGGGGGCTTCTTGCCACTGGCTGTGACTGTCAGCTCTAAGTCATCTTCAGAAGACAGCTCAAGTTCCCAGAAAACATCGCAACAACTTTGTTTCACCCAGACATGGACATCGAAGTCTACAAAGTAAATGGTCCTGCTGGAACTGAAGAAGCCAATGAGTGCAAAAGGCTAAATAGAGCAATGGCTGGAAAGCCCACTGTGGGGCAGTTGAATTTGGGTGCCGAGACTTCGCTGTACATTCCTTACAGTGAATTCTCAACAGAGTAAAAGGAGGAGAAGAGTCACCAAGAACAGAAAAAGACCTCATGGTTGTTATGGATCAAGAGCAGGACACCACTTGTACACAAGTCGGGGGCTGATGATCCCGAGCTGAGTTGTCTGGGTGAGGGATTTCTGATGATCAAAGATCTACACACCCTGTTCATCACTGTAGATATGTCCAAGTATTCTAGAAGATGTACATCGCACTCCAGAACCATTCATTGAGCCAAGGAGGTATAGGTTAGTATTGAAATGTTAGTATAGATGCCTTCCAAACATATCCACAGGCACATGCTTCAAACCTGTTTGGTATGTACGTTGCAAGCTTGCTACGGGGTCAGCTGTTGTAGCATAAACTGTAGTAACAGTTGCAGTAAAATTCAGGCTTATATCGCAAGGAGAAAATTCACATTCTACATTCTGTCTGAACACATCTTCATACTGCATGAAAAATTCACTAGCAGAAGCTGGTGATGGATGGTTGCCCATACAAAGCAGCCAATACATTCAACATCATCACATTGATAAAACATGGAATCCAAATTACGTTAGCTCCAAGATATTATATCATCATACACATCTTCATATGAATCCAATGGGTGTTGTTAATATTTCCAGACGAAGCAACAGCAAATAGAGGATGTTACCACTAGGAGGGTGTCGAATGGAACGTACTGTAAGTCTGACAGTAAATAAACACCACACTACTGTCTGTTACATCTTGTACTGGCAGTCGAAGCCTGTCCTTTCACTAGTCACCCAATCCCTCCAGCCCGCCTCCTGCATCTCTCAGGCTGCAAGTTAATGAGGTCTGAGGTCTAAATGACGGTCTGAACATGCTCTCCAATTAACTCCTTTCTCTCAGCCTCATCCACATACAATGGGCTGGGATCACAGAGAGATCTGAAACCCTAATAACTACATCATCCTAATTATATTCCCCTGACACACACACACAGGAATAGTTGAATAGATGATTGAACTGTCTATTGGCCAAACACGAAAAAGGTGCAATGATAACGAGATGCATTCCACTCAGCGGTCCTGAGGGAGGACCGCTGCTTCAGGTGTCTGTCAACTCTTAGTCAATTTGTGAGCACATATAATAGCAATGACCGAGGTTAGAGTTGTAATTGTCTGCTGTTTGACAGGTAACACCTCCAGTGACCACTGACAGCCTTAACCATCTGGGAGGCAGTGAGAATTATTTGATTCCAGGGTTTTGAGGAAATGGACTTTTGGTTGTAAATGAAGCATAAGTCCCACAGTCATTTTAGAACAGCTAAAGGGCGTTGTTAGGCATGAAGCAAAACTGCTCTAAAATCACTGTAAATCATGGCCTCGCATGGCTCGCATTGCTTTTACTAAATGGTTTCTACACATACCCTTCAAATACACAGCAACATAACAAAAATGCAATAATTAATTGATAACAAATCATTCTTCCAAACAATGTAGTTCTTCAATGATATTTAGCAGAATGGTTGCCAAGCAACACACAGACACAGGAACACACACAGATAAATAAGCATGCTTTCTGCATGCTTATTTATCTGGATATCACCATTAATTGTGAAATAATAAAGTAGTGATCAGTCATGTTAGCACTCCTGTTTGCTGGTATAGGGCTGTTTGACTCTGGACTTTGTGTTTTAATAGTGCTGTGAATGAATCAAGGGTAGCATCTCTGTAAGCATCTTCTTCCATGCCTGTCAGTCCCAGCTTTTTAATTTCTCTGTCATTAAATCTTGGTCAAACCAAGGTTTTTCCCCATTCCAACCAGGTTTGTACCCAAACCTAACCAAACCGTGTCTGAACTGTTTTTGCAAAGCATAGATAAATGATGTGATCCTGCTGATAGGGGTGTTGGATGGAAAAATGCTTACATACATATTTTGTCATTTCAAAATTGAGAACTTGGTTACAGCGGCAGATTTATGGCCACATTTTGGACTGCAGTGTTCAACAATCACCACAAACTACAACAAATGAAGTGTTACTGTGTAACCCATTAAAACCTTGAAACTGAAATCAACATGACACGTCACCGGCTGACTCCAAGCCCTCCAATGAGAGCACTGGCTCTGCCTTCACTTCTAACAGCTGTGTCTCATTACTGCACTACACTTTTACTTGAGCTTTTATTTATGGAACACCAAATCAGTCACAATTTGTCTTTCCTCATTCATGGTATTAAACAGACGATGGATCACTCCTGTGGGCATTTTGCACCAGCCAGTCGGCAATGTCAGCTTTTTTAAACAGATTAATTCAGCGATTGAAGACAGGCAAGTTGTGAGCCTTTTAGCCTTCTACAGTTATTCACCATGTCACCAACTCACACTGATGCAGCAATTTGTGATTTGGCTGCCTAAAGGGTCTGTGTTTAGTATTTGTTGTGAATCCTGTCTAACCTTGGTCTCCTTGTGTTTCAGGAAATCCTCTCAGCCATGTCCAGCTTTGTCTCATCGCTGCACCTGCTCCTTGGAGTTTTGCCACCACAAACCCTGCACCACTCTGGAAAACCCACCGCTGGATCTCATCCTGCCACTGCATTGGATTCAAATAAACTAACTTGACTCTCTGGCTCATGTTTGCTTATCCAGACATCGGCTTTCTGACCTGCAAAAACAACTAGTGAATTTATATTTTGGTCAAGTTGATGGTGTTTTTAAATGGAATTAAATGCAGTCTGGAACTTTGGTACTGTATCTCAGGTCATTTCTTCATCAGTTTTGGCTTTTGGCCATGTGGTTTTCACTGAAGCATGCATTCAAACCACAAAATAAACACATGTAATGGGAAAATATCAATACAAGCAGGATTGTCTGAATCTGGTACCAGATTTAAGTGTTTGTGAGAAAAAGAGTTGGACCACAGCAACCGTCAGTGGTGATATTGACATGATTTTATAGCTTCATAACGACAAAACCACAAAGGTACTCTTAAAGTTTGCATTATGTTAGGGTGACAATAAGTAAAGAAATGCATTATACAGATGAAAATATTTTTAAAATATTGAACTGTGTTTCTCTTTGAGTGGATACTTAAATGAATCTACAATAAGCACACACATGCACTTCCCTCCTAAAACACATAAACTTCTATACAAACACTAAAAGGGTGTTTCATGGCCATTAAGATCTCAGCTAATATAAATCACAAATCAGCAGATCATATAAAGCCTGTTTGGCAAAGCCCAGATGCTCTCCACTCAGTGGGTACCGGTGTTGTGAAAACAGGTGATTCAGCCCAGCGCTGCACTAATCTGAATAAGTGCCACTTATTGCTGAATGGTGGTGTTATATAAGGCTTCAAACATGCAGAGGCTTCCAACCACTTCACAATGGAGCAGCAAACTACAGTAACATTGCCAGAGCCATGTGCAACATATTTTTTCTGTTTTTTTTTTCTCATTTCATGTTTTTTTTTTTTCACAAAACTCACAAGAATTAATTAATGTTTAACATTTTTAAACTTATCTCCCTCATAGGTATCACACTAGTAGCAACTGGATTCAGAAGATATTGAATTTTTGAATTCCAATGCAGTTCCATTACAGCTACTTTAAAGGACTGTGGTACATATCCCGATAATAAAGACAGATTAATCATATCCAATAAAGAAGGACTAACTAGAGGTAAAACATCCTTGAGCAGCCTGGTTGGGATGGGGTCTAAGAGACAGGTTGACGGCTTAGATGAAGGAATTATTGAAGTTATTTGATGAAGGTCGATGGGAGAAAAACAGTCTAAATATATATCAGGTTTTACAGCTGTTTCCAAACTTGCTGTATCAGAATGCAGATCAGTGCCTGTTGAGGGCAAGAGGTGATGGATTTTGTCTCTAATAGTTATAATTTTATCATTAAAGAAGCTCATGAAGTCATTACTACTTAGACCTAAAGGAATAGATGGCTCAATAGAGCTGTGATTCTCTGTTAGCCTGGCTACAGTGCTGAAGAGAAACCTGGGGTTGTTCTTATTCTCCTCTATTAATGAAGAGTAATAGGCTGCTCTGGCATTACGGAGAGCCTTCCTGTATGTTTTAAGATTTTTAATCTTGCCAGACTAAACGAGATTCTTCCAGTTTAGTGGCACGCCATTTGCGTTCAGATTTACGTGCCTCTTGCTTTAAGTTACGAGTCTGCTGGCTATACCATGGTGCTAACCTCCTTTGTTTAATTATCTTCTGTTTCAGAGGTGCAATAGAGTCTAGAGTTGTCCGTAATGAGCCTGTAGTACTATCAACAAGATGATCTATTTGTGAGGGGCTAAAGGAAGCAGACAGGTCCTCTGCTGCATTGAGACATGGCATTGAATTCAATACTGAAGGAATCACTTCCTTAAATTTGGCTACAGCACTATCAGATAAACATCTGCTGTAGGAGTTTCTGCAAAAGGCTTATAGTCCAGTAATATGAACTCAAAGGTTATTAAAAAATGGTCAGACAGAAGAGGATTCTGTGGAAAGACTATTAGATGATCAATTTCAATGCCATATGAGAGAACAAGATCAAGAGTGTGGTTCAGACAATGAGTCGGTTTATTTACACTCTGACAGAAGCCGATTGAATCTAATAAAGAGATAAACGCAGTACTAAGACTATCATTGTGGTTGTCCACATGAATATTAAAATCACCTACAATAATTACTTTATCTGTTTTAAGGATCAAGCCTGATACAAATTCAGATAAAAATTCAGAGTAAGGACCTGGAGCTCGATATACTGTAACAAATAAAATTGGCTGTAATGTTTTGCAGGTTGGGTGAGTGAGGCTAAGAACAAGACTTTCAAATTAATTATAATTTAGTTTAGGTTTTGGATTTTTTAATAGACTTGAGTCAAATATACTTCGAGGAATATGAGTATTACAAAGACTGGGAGGAGTGGATTCATTTAAGCTAACATATTCATCCTCCTGCAGCCAGGTTTCAGTGAGACAAAACAAATCAATATCATAATCAGATAATAATTCATTGACTAAAACAGCTTTAGAGGACAAGGACCTGATATTCAGGAGTCCACATTTAATTCTCTTATTTTGGACTGTTGGAGATGTTGATTTAATTTTTATTAAGTTTTTATGATGAACTCCTCTTCTGTTTGTTTTATCTTTAAATAATGTAGGTGGACGGGGGACAGACACAGTCTCTAGACTAAAGGACTGGGTGGGCAGCTGCTCTAATGGAGGTGCAGAGAAGCGTGTAAGACTGCAGCTCTGCTTGCTGGTCTCAACTCTGGGCTGTCATGGTTTTGGTCGACTAATAAACTTGGCCATGTTTCTAGATATGAGAGCTGCTCCATCCAAAGTGGGATGGATGCCGTCTCTCCTAATCAGACCAGGTTTTCCCCAGAAAGGTGTCCAATTATCTCTGAAGCCCACATCGTTTGCTGGACACCACCTCGACAGCCAGCGTTGAAATGACGACATGCGGCTATACATGTCATCACTGGTCACATTGGGCAGGGGTCCAGAGAAAACTACGGAGTCCGACATCGTTTTGGCGTATGCACACACCGATGAAACATTAATTTTAGTGACCTCCGATTGGCGTAACCGGGTGTCCGCCGACATGAATAACAATCTTACTGTATCTATGTTTATCTTTAGCCAGCAGTTTTAAATTAGACTCGGTGTCGTTATGTGTCTATTAACAGTTTTGGTTGTTGATCTAATTGTTTAACTTGGTTTAAGTTGGAGGAATATTAGAATTTACCCAAGGCAAATACACCTATTATGCATCCAGCTTCCAGGCCCCACATGTAAGCTATCAATAAAACAGCATTGCTTAATAACAAGCACTGACAGCAGATATATAAGCATATCTGTAGTATTGTTAATTTTGCCTAAAGCATGGCTGTACCCCCATGGTCTTCAAAATATGTCAACATGTAACATGTAACCCTGCAGCAATCTGTTATCATTCATCACTCACGTCCCTGTCACAGACGCACCTCCACTCAGAAACCAATCCATTCGTTAACCTCTTTTGTAAAGTGAACACGCTGAAATTCGAGGTGGCGCATCGCTACAAGGTAGTGGCGAAGCCATCCTATCTGATCTGTTTGGAGATAATGCGTGTTGCCCGGGAATTTGTTCATCATTAGGAGTTTCTTGGAGATTTCTTGAAGGAAAATACCAACTGGACTGGACTGGACTCATGGATTTACCAGGTAACTGGCATATTTTGGTTTTCTTATTTCTTTTTTTTTTTTTGTCACTGAACTGATCATGGAACAGAAATTAATCCTTTTTGTTGTGGGAATTTACTGGAGTGGAAAATACAGACTGGAGGTACTTTTTTCTTTATTGTTTATTTGCCTGCACTTGAACAATGAATACACATTGAACTGAAAAAAATAATCTGTGCTGGGGTTTTATTGTTTGTTGCTGGCCTGTACTGTATGTTTTTGCTTTTGGGTATGTGTTATTGAGGGTTCACGATATGAGTGTTTTGTTTTATTATGCTCTGTGCCTGAGTGCTGTGTGTGGTTGACTAACCTAAAAATAACCTTAAAATTCTGAATCACAAACCTGATGAAAATATTGTGTTAGGTGCCGACCTAACTGGCACCCCAAGCACCAAGTCAAACTGTTATAAGCTTCTGAGTTAAGACGTGTGCCCCACGCGCAAAAATGGTCTTCTGTATTAGACCAGCTCTCATTTCCTAAAAAAATGCATTAGATGCTATAATACAGTCAGTGTGTATACTCTACCTTTAAGCAGTGAGAAGAACTCAGTGTAGTCTTGACCTCTCCCAAGGCCTAATAATCTCCCTGGTTAGTTGTACCAGTTTTGAAATCAATATTGGCCTGACAGTGGTGCTACAGGCAAGATCGCGGAGTCAAAATCAGCAGGAGTCCTCCTGTTGGAATCATAAGTGTGTACACTACCTTCAGTGCTAAACAAGCTTTTGAGATATGTTGGCTACAGACAAATACATTTTGAGCGTACAAAGGAAATCACATAACCCCTTAAGTGGAGGAGTCACTGGATTGTCAAGTAGTTAGTTAATAGTAGCTATTATATAGAGTTGCTTGATAGGTACAAACGCTTCTTCAGGATTTTGCATGGCAGATATTTGTGGTTTCAGGATGACAGCTGTATTACTGCGTGGTTGTATGTGGTTAGAAAGGGCTTGATATAGTATTTGTCTAAGCTAGCCTCTATATGATGAGGAGTGAACCAGTTGAGGGTTATTATATACTGTAAAATCAGTGTCACACTGTGTCTTGCCATGATTGAACTGTGCCGTTTACAGAAGTAGACAAAGTGTGTTTCTTCAGCTCTTTTAATGGGCCTCCTCCACACCTCTTATAATGTGCAGCCAGGCATGCACAGGATGCTCCATAAAGTCCGCCGGACAGGCAGAAGCCTCACCGGATAAAAGAAGACAAACCCTACAGGTCCTCAATCAATACAGCTGGCATCAATATTCACCACCTCACTGCCTCGATACCAGCCTTCTGTTAACTAACAGTCTCACTGCTGCGTATGTTTGTGTGTGTGCACATGCAGCCATGTTTGAAAGAAAGACCAAAATAGAGCAGGGTAGAATTTACACTCAATACAGTATTGATTTCATTTTTGCTCATTTCTCATGTCTGCAGCAAGTTTAATTGGATCTACCATAACGACACGCCAAGGATGAAGACAGTGCAAACGGCAACAAAATCTAAAACTACCCACCAAGTAACTATTCCCCCATAAAAAATTACTGCCATGCTTCGATTTCCCCTATTGTCTTTTGGGGAAGTCGATCACAACTGAAACAAACACTGGGGAACCAATTTCTTCCCCCTGTGTTGTGGCCAGAATGGATTATTCTGAACCACACACAAAATCTTGTGGTCATTAACATGTCAGATATAATTCTTTTCAAGTTTGTTCATCTCACATTCTTACTGTACTCCACAGCAGATTGGATTATTTCTCTGAAATATGAAAACAACAATAGACCACTGGCCAAAGCCCAATGAAAGCCCTAGAGGTTGATTCATTGTAATATTATTTTGGGCTTTCTCTTTCTTTAATTGTTATGATAACTATTCAGTGCAATGCTGGCAATCTTGAAGAAAATTATTATTGTATTGCTGTTTCCAATATGAAATGTCTGTCTCCAAGAAAAAAAACTAAATTCCATCCATAAGTACTCCAGATGAGCTCTTTGTATGCAGCATCGCTGAAGCAATGAATAAATATCTAGAGAACAGCTTGAGCAGCAAACACAGTTTCAGTCCGTAGTGCATTATCAAGAAGGGAAGAGAATGATGGGTCTTTGTTCTTTCATCTGCAAACATGAGGCAACACAGACAACTTTCTAAGAGGCAAGATCGGAAATCAGTCCGAAATGATCGGTGCTGCGCAGCTTCAGGCCGGTTCTGTCGACCACAAGGCCAACCAGATTAGAACATTTCTTACAGCAGTCAGTTAGTATGCTGAATAAAACAAAGCTGTTTGTGGTTTTCATGCACAGTAATGCGGCTCTATGATAGGAAATGATTTTTTTGTTTTTCTTTGCACTATCTAATGAATAATTGTCTTTTTCACCCTGCCCAAGGATGTCAGTCAAGTAAGATATCAGTAGAACTACTATCCAGAAGTTACTTTTTAATTTGCGATCGGCAGAAGATTATTTCCATGACCGCCTAGCTTTCCTCCAATCAGGCCAAATGTATCATTGACCAAAACTAGGTAACAATGTCAACATTATACACAACATACGCCATAATAAGTTATGTGCTGAGCACGTCCATGTTCTCAAAATGTGAACCTATGGTGTTAAATTACTCTTTAATGATCCCACAACCTTTTCCTCTAGGGGATGCACCAAACCAGCTTTATCTCCACATACTGATTCTGAGCATTAACACTGTGTGGATGAATGTAAAAAAAGGTAAAAAAAAAAAAAAAAAGGTCAAAGGTGGCGATCTGGCATGATTAGAGCATCCCTTTTTGCACCATTCTTAGGACAAGATTTATATTATATTACTATGGTGTGATAACTCTTAGCAGCTCTTTTACTCTTAAATCTGCATTAATTAATTTTTGACCATTGGTGGACAAAGGATGTGCAACATCTAAAATCAAAGCAACTACTTTGTATTAATTTAATTAATTATTTTCATTCTGAATGTACTTTATTAGTACTTGAATATGACCAGATTTAATCATAATCCCAGTCTGTCTGCCCACAAAAATAGAAACGATAAATCAGAGAGAGGGTAAGAGTGGCACAGGCAGACAAGGAGACAGATAAAAGGCCAACGGCACGGAGCGAACAGAATGTCAGCCACTTTTAAAACAGATAATAGATCATTTGTAAAACAAGCGCTCGCATCTGAATACACAGCTCGGTGTGGCTGTGTAGTATTTCCAGCTTTTTCCTCATTGTTAGGGTGAGCGGTGTTAGCAGGTAACAGATGGCAGCCTGATCGCAGTGCGCGCTCTTGCCGATGATTCTTCATTACCTTTAAACAAGTGTGAGGCAAATGTCTTGCAGCCAATGCTATGCTAATAAGGCTTCCTGCTGAATCCAAGGCCTCCAGCTCCAACATATGGACACACAGACTCCTCACGTCATTATGCCAAGATGAGGAAGTACTTTGTGCCCCTTAGCCAAATCTGGGAGAATATGCACTTTCTTTTTATAACTATCTCACCCCTCCTCCCTCCACCAACCCATATTATAATTCTTTGTCTGCAAACTCAACAGAATCCTGGTTTTTAATCCTACTAGGGGGAGGGGCAAAGCCAAAAGATGCATTGGTTGGTCAGTCCATCGCAGCTGTGATATATACATGAGTTTTTATGGTCCCAAGAGGATGTTTGCTAAATATTTTAGATGATCCCTTGACCTTCCCTCTACAACACCCAAAATCTCCACAAGAAATATCGAAATGTGATGGAAAAATAGAAAACGTAATGAGTGTTTCATAACATGATGAGCATTATGAACAGCACTACCCAGCCTGCAAAACAGCAAGGCTGTTATGCATTGCAGTGAATGCAGGCACAATTTTGTCAGTATGACTGAAAGAGTTACATAATAATTCTGGAATTCTGAGATGCACTAACTTCTCCATTCACTACAGTAAAATAAGCATAATCATGTCGTCATCTCCCACGTGCTGTCATTTGATGCATTAATGGCATCTTTTTGAAATTTGGAACTTGAACTTGTCACATCTATCTTCCATGATACCGAAATGACCAAATCTGAGCAAGGCAAACAAAGTCTGAAGAAGACAAATCACACAGAACGGTGTCTGGTGGAATTTAGGGGTCAGACTGCAGATGATTGCATACAAAATGGTATCATCAGCATAGTAACTGACATTTTGCCATATGAGTTGAACAATAAATCTTAATGTATAGACCATTATCAACCTTTTTTAGACTTCATGATCAAACCATTTGTAACAACAGTCTGTGCTCCACCACAATTTAAACCAACTGCAAGCAAATAATCAAAAAAGCATTAAAAAAGCAGCATATTTAATAAAATGACACCAGCAGCTGTGGCAGTTATCGTACTATGGCCACTATGGTCTAAATCCTATACATACAATGCAGGACATGATTATCCAGACACAGAGTTGTGAGTTGGCTTGTAGCACAGCAGCATTCTCTCCATTAAAAATAATAGCCTTACTCCGATGCCACAATTGTGTGTTTAGTTAAAAGCAAGGCAAGAAGTAAAATTATCAGTATGTTTGCTCTGTACACTTTCTTGAGCTGAAACCATAAATATTTTCATAATTGATTTATTTAATTGTTTGTAGCAAATTTTTCTTTTAAGCAAAAATGTCGAAAATTCACTTCCAGCCTCTCAAATTTGAATAGGATAGGATTCATTTGATTAGTCAGTAATAGTTTTTTGCTGTGCCAATTATTTCTATGGAACATATTGTTGGGCTCATGCAGTGTATGGGTCACTAATTATGGCTAAGCGTTGTTATCAGAAGTCAACAGTAGCAGCACCAGCATTAGAAATGTTCTATAGAGAGCTTTGCATGCTCTAAATACTCTTTTTGAAGGCTTTACTTCCTAACAACATTCAACGTCAAAACTAATTTCAACATGGAAACTGTCAAATGATCAAACATTGAGAACTTCCAAGATCATTACTGATTAAATGTCTGTATAACACGCAGGCCATTCTCAGTAAATACCCTCCTTTGTTTGTTTGTTTGTTTGTTTCTTTCTTTCTTTCTTTCTTTCTTTCTTTCTTTCTTTCTTTCTACCTCTTCTTATGTGTGCCCCTTTTTATATGAAACAATCCAGTTCCCATAGCAGAAGTTATCTGAGCACTGTAACAGTGCTTTTGGGCTTTTGGATGCTGGGAGGAAAAAGAAGAAGAAGAAGAAGAAGAATACAGGCATTTTGCTGTAATGACGGTCGCTGAAAAGAAAGAGAGAGGGATGATGAGAGCAGCTTTTTCTTCTCACCTACCCTCTTGATCCCTTTCCTCTGTGTGTCTGTGTCGCGTTTCTCGCTCTGTCTGGATTATAGACACCGAGCTTTTTGACTTTGACTTTATCTCTCAATTCCCACAGCAGTTAAAAGGCAAAGGAGGAGATCACAGTCTTCCACCCCAAACCTCCCATATTCCTCACCAGCACACCCTTTTTTCCCCCTCTACTGTAAGTGTACAGACACTGTCTCATTTAGGAGGCTGCGGGTCAAGCGTTAATTTCTGCACTGGAGCTCTTAATGTTCCCTGGTACCCATTATGGAGAGAGAGGGAAAGAGGATGGTGATAATTAGACTGGAGGACATGTAATGGTTATTGCAGAAGAGGTGAGTGGTGGAGAAACTGTAGAGAAAATATACAGGTGCTGAAGATGGTAATGGCTGTGGCCCTGCAAGAAGAAAGCCTCAACTGTCCAGAAATAACACAATTAGCAGCAGGCCGCAGCACGATGCACATTCCTCTAAGCTCCACTCAAGCTGAATCTGCAGGTAAGAGACAAATCTGAATGTCAGACCTTTCCTTGGTCATTTATAAACAACTCTGCAGCCGTCAGTGAATCTTTTACCATCCATCCAAGACCTTTCCTTATTCCCAGGCCCTCCAAAGAAAGGTGAAGCATTTCATGAGCAGGTGTCGAGGGGCTGAGAGGCAGCAGTATGTTTTCACCTATTTGAATGAATTCACAGCCAGGCAAAAATCTGTGCTAGCCTGGTGGTGTTGGAATGTAGAGCCAACCATAGCAGTATCAATGTTGTTTTATACAACTGTCTGATATTTGGCTTATGGTAATAATAATATCTATGTAAAGAATCAATTTGAATTTACCTGATGGAATAATAAGGTCCATTCTTGCTTTTTTCGAGTTTTCTACCAAATTTGACAGATATGGGAAAGAAGCTGGGGCTTTTCAACAAGTCCTACAATCTGATGACACAATTAGTAATTGGCTTCAAATGGCCTTTCCAGACCCAGTGCAGTGCACTGCACTGTGCACTTCACTTTGCTCAAAGCAGAGAAACCTGTGGTGCTGCAGCTCAAGCCATTGAAAATAATGGCTTTGGTGCAGTGCTGCTGTTGCCGCCTTGTTTCTGAAAGAGCCATTAAGAGAAATTATATCTAGTCATTTTTTGATACCATGAACCTGAATGCCAGGGGCTTAAAACATGCAAAAAATTTGCTTTGTCTGATCTCCAACCTCTCTCATTATGGTGTGTTTAAGTTTTTGGAAACTTAAGGGTTACAGATTCACAAATCACAGGCTTTGTTGATCTATTCATCCACCATGGCACTACAATAATTGTGATTATTTAGCTTCTGCTTCTGACAGTCAACAGTCATTATTCACATGACCACAAGGCATCCTCAAAACATATAAACAATGCCTGTTGTGTTTGAGGTAATGACCAGTGTCTCCATCCACATCAGTATTAATATTATACTCATTAAGTTAAAGGCATAGATCTGAAAATGTGACAACATCACGAAAAAGAGGCTCAGGCTGGTAGGAAACAAATTTGGAAGAGAAAACAACGGCAACAGTAAAATTATTACCCGGGGTCAGCTCAAACATCCATTACAGCTGCAGACTGACTTACTCTAATCCACCATACTGACTATAGTCGTGTACACACAGTTTTTCTGTGTAATGAGGGATTACTAGCAACATTTCAGGTGGGTTTACTTTCAGTTTTCCCTTTAAATAAAGAGGATTAAACAATCAGGATAAACTGTTGGTTTGTTTATAACCTAAAGTAAAAGCTTCGAGATCTCAGCATCTACCTTGTTGAGTACACAGTGAAACTAACGAAAATGAATCACAGACCTGATAAAATATGATTCATGGTTGTTGCAATTGTGCCGTACACCTGCAATGTTCTCTGCTGCATTATAATCATACAGACATCTGTGTTTATTAAGTTAGCATTAATATTGTTTCTCACCGTCAACATTTTGTTTTTCTTTGTCACCAATAAATTATCATAGCAAATTCATTTACAGTATATGAAAATCAGATTAACCTAACTTTTTGTTTAGGATACTAACTCATTTACTAACTATATGTGCTTTGTCCCCTCACACTCCAGTAGATATTTTTGCAGAAGATGTCACAGGTGTGGTCTTCTGTTGGTTTGAAGAGATCACTAGTGTAACGCTGAATGTTCTTTAGGAGGTCTTTCCATAAAGAGTTCCGACTAGAAGTGGCTGAAAAAATAAAGCAGCTTAATATCAAGGAGGAGGAGACAGTGCTGGGGGCAGTGGTGGTGTTATAAGGCTCAGCCCTGAGGCCACAACCAGGATAGAACACCCAGCACTGTCTGAGGACTTGTGCAGACAACCTCACCTCCAGATCTCCCCTCAAATCGATCAGTGCCCTGCATTAAATGTCCTTCTTTGTCAAACCCATCTTTTCACCCTGAAATGAAATCTGCTGGCAGAGAACAAACAGGAGGCAAGGAGAGAATGTCACACTAATGCCGCCACCGGTGGCCGCCTCCTCCACCGCAAACTGTTTAAGGGTCAACAGAGGCCAGCCGTAACTCCATTAGACAGAGAAATTGATAGCTTAGTATCTGCAGCATGACACCTGCATCATGTATTGTCAAAGTGGCCCTGGAGGCAGAGGTGAGGGACACAGACAGGAAGGAAAGAATTGGAGAGGAAGGCAAAGAGGCCAAACATGGACCAGAATAATGATGATACAAAATCAGAAACTGACCAAAATGAAAGAAAAAGTCTAATTAGGAAAAATAAAGAATCAGTCAAAGGTCTGACAGGGCTGTAATTTTTCCAGGAATGTTTAGTCATATGATGTCATATGTCATTTGATTACATAGAAAAACAATGTTGAATTAATACACATCCAATTAATAAATTGCAATACATTACTAGCATAACTTGAAACGTTAGTGCACAGCAGGTCAGCTGAGCATGCAGAATAATAAATCTACTGGGCCTTTCTGAAGACCTTTTGAAATGTCAGTAGGAAAAGCACAAGTAAAGTGTAAATAATGAAATGAATGATGGCTGATTTCCATTGAGCACTTCCAGTTACAGGCTCCTGGTATTGTGCGTGCTGGCTCACTGTCACACTTGTCACTGGCTGAATGTTACCAAAATGTCAGTTGTAAAAAAAAATGTCCATTGTTTCAAGAGACATTCCAATTACCCTATAATTAGCACCAAATGAAATTTCCAACAAACTTACTTGCTAATTACCTTCCAGTGTTTTGCATATATTAAGTAGTACCAGTCAAAAGTTTGGACATCCTTCATTCAATGTTTTTTCCTAGTTTTTATCATTTTCTACACTGAAGATACCAAAGCTATACAATAACTTCAATTATGTGTTAAACAAGTATAAACAAAGTAAAACATATTTCATATTTTAGATTCTTCAAAGTAGCCACCTTTTGTTTGGATGATAGCTTTGCACACTCTTCACACCTTCATGACTTAGTCACATGGAATGGGTTTCCAGTCTTGAAGGAGTTCCCATATATGCTGAGCACTTGTTGGCTGTGTTTCCTTCACGGTGCAGCTTCACCGTGTGAACCACACATGCAGGTAACATCATTTCAAACATCCAAATGTGAGACTTTTGAAAACAAAAGTCCAAAGTGTAGATTAGCACCCTAATGTTCATTCCTTGTGTTTCTTGGCCCAAGCAGTCCTCTTCTTCTTGTTGGTCTTCCTCAGTTGTAGTTTCTTTGCAGCAATTTGACCATGAAGGTCTGATTCACACAGTCCTCTGAACAGTTGATGTTGAGATGTGTCTGCTATTTGAACTCTGTGAAGCATTTCTGTGAGCTCTCATCTGAGGTGCTGTTAATTGGTGTTTCCTGAGGCTGGAAACCCGTAATGAATTTATCCTCTGGAGCAGAGCTAACTCTTCGTCTTCCTTTCGTTGGGCGGTCCTCATGAGAGTCAGTTTCATTGTAGTGTTTGATGGGTTTTGTGACTGCTCTTGAAGACACATTCAAAGCTCTTACATTTAGATTGGTTGACCTTCATGTCTTAAAGTGATGGTGGACTGTTGGTTCTTGTCATAATATGGATATAGATACTGCTGTAGTTGTAGAGCTATTTACTGTATGCCAACACACCCCTGACCAACACAACTAATGATCTCAAACACATTAAGAAGGCAAGAAATTCCACTAATCAACTTTTGAAAATCATTCCAGGTGACGACCTCATGAAGCTGATTGACAGAAGAGTGTACAGAGCTGTCATCAAAGAAGAATCTGAAGTAGAAAATATATTTCACTTTGTTTACATGTTTTTTGTTTACCCAATAATTCCATATGTATTATTCCATAGTTTTGATGTATTCAGAGTTAATCTACAATGTAATAGTATAAAGTCTGAATATGGTATTACACCTTATTAGCAACATGTTTATCTTTATTTGGTCACAAAATCAGACTTTATTTGATTTTTTTCTGTTTTGTAGGTACATTTTATTTATTTATTTCAGTCAGAAGGTTTTCTGATCTGCTTTTGATTTAATTTGCTGTTAAATGAACTCACTGCCTACCAGTTGAATGAATTCAGGAAGCTGTACATTTTTGCAGCATTAATTCCATCAATCCAATAACAAAATCATATCTTCCTCACTGTGCTGCTGCCAGTTTCTCGTTTTAAAAGAAATACTGTCCTCAATCACTTTCCAGTTACTGTAGTTCAACTTTCCAGCAGCTCAAAGAGCTAAATGTACCGCTTGTGGAAGGCTTTAAATTTGAAACACCTACAGGAAGTGTAGCGTTTCAACAGTAGCTTGCACTAAAACAGAAAAGTAGAAGTAAAGCAGTGATTGGAAATGATTAGTTTATGAAATAATTTGAGTCTGAAAACACACAGAGACAATTGTACTGATGGAATAAGTGCTGCGGAAAAAAAGAGCCTTTATAAGTGATAAATAAGGTCTTTAATTTTAGTGCTGGCTATAATTTGAGACTCTACCATTACTGCTGGGTTTTATTTGAGAAATTACAGTATATATTACAGTAACAGTTCACAATGCATTGAACACCCACTGCTTCATCATCTCCGTTGCACGCACAACACTCACAGCAACGATCTGCTCAGCTGGAGTTTGACTCAAAACTGTGCATCCTTCCAGATGGAGAAAGACAAAAAAAAAAAACTTCTTCAGACAGTCACTGACCCCAGAAATAGCACTGTTTTATATTTTCTTCTTCCTTCTTTTGTCCCTGTCTACAAATCGAGCTGAAGTAATTTGATTTAGCAATGGGCATTTGCCATCGATTGTCTGGCCTGCTGGACGCTCCGGTCAAGTGTTTGTCCAAACAGCAAGAGACTGAATAACAGAGGGAGAGAGAGAGAGAGAGAGAGAGACAGAGAGAGAGAGAGAGAGAGATGGTGGAAAAGTCTAGATTAACTCAGTAACGTGTACTCCTCCACAGAAGCACCTAAAGCAATGATCCCTGACATATGCTACAAAATGTGACAGCCATCACAGGATTCAGCCAAGTTCAGCACAAGCAAAATACTATATATGTGATATTATGACACCATAAAATTCCCCTTGGAAATCTCATGCCTCCTCAAGGGTTCACCTTCACTTGACTTAATGTAACAGTCAGAAGTAAAGTTCTCGTGTTGTATGGAAGTTCGAATGAAATTATTGACGTTTTCTGGTTATTACTTACAGTGTGTTTGTGTTGTGAAATTTTCATTTTAACAAGACAAATGGGGCAAAATGGTATGAAAGTCCTAGCTGGACAATTTCTCAATACATAAATACATAAATAAATAATGTGCACTAATATTGAGGTAAGAGACCATAAGAGTTAACTGTCTATTCAATTTTTACCTTTTCAAAATGACCAAGATCAGAAGTCCACGCTGGATATGTGTCGAGTGACAGTCCACTGTCATGTAGGACTGTATGTGTGTGTTGTGTAATGTAAATCTGTTTATTAACAGCTGACGTAACAACATGAAGTGTTTGTGCCTCCCAGATCACATTAACAGTGCAGTGTGCTTTATTAAACACCTGCTTCACACATTCATTGCTAATGATGCTATCTGATATTTCTGCTGCTAATTTCTATTCACGAGAGAACAGCTGCCACCACAGTGCAGGCTGATTCAGTCAAACAAACCACCAAGGTTTATATTACACTGGGCCTTTAAATATGTATATGCAGTGCACAGAAACAGGCTTGTCTTGCATGACTGAGAGAAGAAGTTTTTGCACCAAAAGTTCAAATAATTGGATAGACAAAGGGAATTATCTGTGTCAAATATGACTGATTTGACTGCAAAGAAGAATAGGAAATTGAATTGTGTGCAGCCAACGGTTATGTAACCAGCATAACCTAGCATAAGCATCAACCTCTGTGCTGTCGCGCGTTAGATTTGCTAACGTGCTGTCTGAAGAAAAACTGAATGATTAGGTAACTTCATTTTAAGCTGCAGCTAGCAAATATAATTTTAAAAACAGAGGAAGTTTGAGGCAGCTTGAAGGGGAAATAAAGGGCCTGTTTTGTGTGCAGTCTGCCTAACATGACAACTCTTATCTTGGTGGGGATTCACCCACGTACCCACGTACAGTATATATGACTATGATGTGGGTTACATATTGCAGATTGTAACTGAAATAATGCTCAGATATTAACCTGGACTGTAATTATTATGGCTGCTTAGACATCCCTGCTCTATTTTACCAGTAAGTCTCGAAGTATTGTTGACCTTATCGCTGCATACATTACTCTGATTCAGTGTTTTATTGACTGTACCCTGCACTATTTCAACTCTGTATGCCAGACGGTTGTAACACAATAGTAATAGCCCTTTAACTCCCGTACTGATCCATGAAGTGATGCAATTTTCCTTTTCTTGTTTGGAATGAAAAGAATGAGAAATGAGTAGGTGCAATGAGCAGCAATACTCAAAAGCCGATGACTGGTCTGACTAAGAAATGTCTTACTCAAACACATCCTGAGTAAGTGTGTTTTAGAAATAAGCTGCCAAGCACACATGCAGTACACATTTAAATGAAATCACACACACTCCCTGCCTCTTCACAGTAGACCTGGCAGATAAAAGAAGGTCAAAGAATTTGTTGACTTCCTCCTCCATCCCTCCCACCCTCCCCAAACCTCTTTTTAAATGTGAGCCAGTGAGGGAAGGCCGGCCCTGAGCCCTGAGCCGGCCGCTGATATGTGACATCAAGGTGAACTCCTGCCTGCTCCACCAGGAATACCAGGCCTATTAAAAGAGAAAAGAGCCGAGGGCCAAACCGTCCTGTTTCCTTTTTTAGCCCATCGCCCTCCAGAGGTTCAGCTTACAAAGCGAGAAGCAAGGAGAGAGAGAGAGAGAGAGCAAGAGAGGCAAAGCGAAAAAAGAGACAGACAGAGGAAAACACACTGATTACTACTTTTTTCCTTATTTCTGCCTCATTTGTTGACATACAGTAAATGGAGGAGAATGTCAAAAAAAAAAAACAAACAAAGCTAGGTTGTTATTAAAGGGCCAGGCACTAAAAGAGTGGGCATTTGCACCACATTGTTTTTTTGTTGGACTTTGCTAGTTGCTCAGAGAAAAGTGACCCATTAAAATCATGCAGAAATCTGCTGAACCCCCCAGTTTGTGACAATTTGCTTAAACATAGATTTATTTCGGACTTGCCATCATGTTAATGATAATAATCATAGGACCACTCTTAAAGCCTTTCACTTCAGTTCATCTTCAGTTCATACTTCTTGCTTAAGTGCAAATCACCAAAAGTGTACAAGTAATCAAATGATCACAAACAAACTGTAGATAATATATGAGATCTAGAGCTCCTGAGTCTGCGACCCCGGGGCTGTTGCCCACTTTACCAGGTAATTTTCAAGACAATTGGAAGTGCGTAGTGAACTGATCATTCCAATATAGAAATATAAGATGAGTCCAACACTGACCCCGACTCCTACATATATATATATATAGCACACATGTGTTGAAGATGCAAGTCCTGCAGTGTGAATGTTGATCAAAGAATGCAGGCTGCTGCCAGATCAACAATGAGGCGATCTGTCTTTGTTGTTAAGTTGTCATGTAGCTTTTACCATATGTGACATCGCATGTTGTGATTACTAGATTCATTTCATCACAGCACACTGTAAGTGCCAGAACAATGAAATTCAATAAAGTTAAGCAAGAGAAAATCTATCTTAAAGGCGAATATAAAAAAGTCTCAGGAGAGTAAAATTTAGCTTTGTGTGTATGTTTCATTCAGTGAACTGTTTGAATTAATCACCATAAAAATCATTACACTCTATGTAAATGGATTTTATCTCATATTTTAGCATGCAGCTTTAATGCAAAAGGGAGAATTTATTGCCGTCACTATGGCAGTGATACAGATATACATGTGTTGATGTGGTTGTGATTAAACAGTATTCTTTCTGCTCTGTCATTTACTGCAGACCATTTCTACTGCAACAAACAGGAAGTGGGCTACATCTCTGTGACACTTTCTCCAACCATGATCTAACTTGCTCAGAGGGAAGACATTGATCTCGTAGCATCTGTGTGCAGGGTACTGTGCTTCATGTTCTGTGCTTGGGAGGAAGCTTTGCTTGCAGCTATTATCTTCCATGAAGTTACCTTTTTCTTTGAATCCAAACCACACAACGCTGCCAAGTACAACCAGTCTTCTACTGGTGATCACTGAACAGCTGAGGTTTCAGCGCTTTGCTCAAGGAAGGAATGTGTTGAAGGATTAGAGAGTGTTAATCTATTGCTTTCTTCACATAGATGTTCCCAGTTGGTCCTGAGATTGAAGCTAGTGACTTACCGACTGCTTCTCTGACCTCTATGTCACATTTTAGTCCCCAAGCTATGCAGACACTCCACCCGGTGTTGTTGTTAGTTCTTTCACTCTGCCGTGCAGCATGGGGTTGTCTCATACTCCTCCATATGGGACACCTGCCAACACTCCTGTCTCTCAGCGGATTCACGATGCCTATTTTCACCTCCGAATGAGGAAGAGAAACCCATGCAGCATCTCTGCTACATTTCCCCCAAGGCTGCTTTTCAGATTGTGCTTGCACAAGCAGCCTGAGTCACTGTGTATCACCACTTACTGGCTTTAATCGCCCTTTTCTTAACCGGACTGAGTGACTTTGGGGGTGTATAAGGGCAAAAGAGCAAGATGCCAGAGATTCTCTTACTTGCAAACTTTGAATTAATAGTGTCCAATTGTTATCCATGTTCCTAATGAATAAGATAAGATCCCATGCGCAGTGACCTGGGTAGTTCGACATCTCTCTGATTCATTGGAAGACAGAGAGAAGAGGGCATAGGTCTCTGCAATGGAGGTCTCTGTCAGAGAGAAGTGGCAAGACCAGAGTTCAATTTTCTTCTGCCTGTTTTCTCTCTGTCTGAAGGTCTATGTCAACCCGTGGAACTAGCAGGTCAGGTTCTATAAAAGATAACCTTGTGATAGCATGACTGGTCATGTTTTCAGTATTTTCAGTTATTCTTTGTAGTATTTTAGAGTTTGTCATTTCCTAATGAACAATACAAATGTGTGGACTGTGGATTTGTTGACTCATCCTGCACTCTGAGACGTGTACTAATTTTATATCCAATGAAAGATGCCACCGTAGTGGATTTTCTGGTTTTCCTCTGATGTTCACCTGTTCAGCTTCAACTCTCTGTGATTTATGAGTTAGCTTTAGCCTAACTACTTGCTAACAGAACTGGGCTAGACCAGATTGGACCAGGTTTGGGAACAGGCTAACTGCATGCCATGCCAGACTGACCACTGCTGGTTTCGGAGGTTGTTTTTGGTCCTGGGTGTTCACCAGGATGCTTACTCATACCACTACCTGCAATGAACACCAGTATGGATATACACTCGCTATTGGCTACTGTAAATGGTAATAGCCTATCTACCTGTTTTAGCAGGGGGCACATAAAAATGAGGAAGCGAAAAGTACTCTGCTTTCTGTTTAATGGCGACTTTAACACTGCCATTCACCAACAACAGCAAATGTTCCATCAAACACTTCCCAATTCAACATTACAGCCTCCAGGGATAGCAACTAACCAACAAATCAGTCTAGCTCATAAACTGGTCAAATCACCTATAAATGTTGAAATATTGTTGTAGAATGTAGTGTCTCAACCAGCGGGGAAGCAAGGACAGACTGACCTGTTGTTCTCTCCAGCAGCAACCTGCAGTTTGGCTGCTGTTAGCATCCCCAGCTTTCCCCCAGAGACAGTGCTGAGGATTACAACCAGGACACAGAAAACTACACTCACAGCAGACAGGCACAGTGAGGCAAGGAGCACTGCATCATGCTGTACTGTGCCAATGGGCTTAGTCACAGACATATGTAAATGCTCACTCACCCGTGCTCACACTCTCACTGTTCAGCAGAAAAACAGACGTACGTGCAAGACGCTTAAAGACTGAAACAGATATATGAGCCACACACACACACACACACACACTTTACACTGACTGCTAATGCTTTTTGTTTAGTGCTGGGGTTTTTTCTTCTTAAAGTGACAGTTACTAGCCTACTGCTAATCCCTATTTTGTTTTTAAGTCAGACGACCTTAAATTATTTGCAGTGTAAATCAAAAACATTAAAAAGTTAGAACATAAGGAGGAAGTCTGGGTAGTGGAGAGAGATGAGGCAGCAAACAGCTTCGCTTGCAGCCAGACTTTGGTGATCTACTTGAACTTACACTTTTCAATTCAATTCAATTTTATTTATACAGGCCATATCATAATAAAAGTTATCTCATGACACTTTTCATACAAGGTCTAGACTGTATAATAATATAATTTACACTGTTAATGCTGCAAGAAGTTTTTTTTTAATGCATACCTATATATCAGGTATTAGGTAGGTTAGGTGTTAATGTGATGTGCTAGAGGAAACATCGGTGTATACTTTATAATCATTAGTGTTTATTCTGATAGTTGAGAGAGTTATCAAAATAAAGTAAGTATCACTATTAAATTTGCCATGTGCCAAAAAACACAGTTCCTTAAACGGACACTTGAGGCTGGCTGCAAATACAAGTGAGGTCTTCACAGTAGAAATAAGCGGCCTGGTACCAAAGCAGTTTTGTTCTCTAGCTAATTTCCCTATTCATCATCAACTGTGGGCGGCACGGTGGTGCAGTCGCCTCACAGCAAGAAGGTTCCTGGTTCTCTGGCTTCCTCCCACAGTCCAAAAACATGCACTGTTGTCCATAAGTGGGAATGTGAGTGTGAATGGTTGGTTGTCTCTATGTGTCCAAGGTGTACCCCGCTTCTCGCCCAATGTCAGCTGGGATAGGCCAGCCCCACCATGACCCTGATGAGGATAAGCGGTTACAGATAATGTAGGTAGGACATCTGTACTGAGGGTGAATATAGAACATATAGAAATATATATACAAATTATATTAAGGCTTAAAGTCAAACATAATTAAGAGCATGGCCAGCAAGATGACAACATTCTGAGCTTCACAGTGACTCTAAAGAAACCTGCAAGTGATGTCACGGGTACTACGTCATTTTTTTACAGTGTATGCAAAAAACAAACCTGCTGCAGCAAAAAATAGCAACAATGTAGACACTGCATCCTCCATTAAATCTTGTTTAGAACCAGGTGGTTTCATGCCACACTGCATATAAATCATTTCTCTTCCTCACTTGGATTTTTTTTTTTTTTTTATTATGGTGAAACATTGAGCCAAATGAACAGGTGTTACTTGTAATAGCGCTTGTATGTGTCCCAACTCCAACTAGTTGATTAATGTCGATTACACATTAAAAGGAATGCTGAGGGAAGAGCAGCATTTCATAGTTGGACCTTTTACTGTCAAGTGACATAAAACATTCAGAAGTCAGCACCGGGCCAGGAAATAAAGATAACAGCATAAAAATGAAACACAACAGGGAAGCCATTAAAAGTTATTGATGACATTTCAAGGAGAGGATGAAAAGGCCACCAAAACAATCAACACCTATTCACATTCAAATTCACAGTTTGGATCAGCATGTGGCATTAACTGTTGGTCGATAGATGAAACACAAAGACTATAACCTAAACTTAATCCCTTACTTTAAGCACTTGGCGTGCCAGGTTCAATTCCCAGCTCCCCCAGTACATCTCAAGTGTCCTTGAGCAAGCAAGCTTCTGCCTCATTGTATGAGTGTGTGTAAATACGTTTGAGTGGTTGATAGATCAGAAAGGTGCTATATTAATAAGTTCATTTACCATTCACCATAAGACCCGTGTTCCTATTAGATACATACTATAAATATGGAATAATCCTTTGTCTCATGAAGTCAGTTAGACTAATATTAAACATACATACAAAGACAGGGGCATAAAGGCATTATTCTTTGCATGCTTGAAAAAACCAACATATTACAAATACCAACAGATGCCAGCTAAATGTGGAATACATACATAGACTTTAGTGTGAACCCACCCATGTGTGTAAGCATTGTACTGAACAGAGGTTTCTATGGAAGCTTGTAAAAGAGTCCATTAATTAGACTGCCAGTTTCAATCCATGTCCAGCTTTTTCAATTAGGGTAATTGTAACCCTCACAGGGAAAAGGCCCGCTTGCTTGTTAAATTAGACCTTTTCTATATACTTTACTGTTGAACAAGCCTCCCTGATTCAAATCACTGGATACATGCTTAAATTTGCCAATTAATACTATTTATATTTAGAGGTTAACAGATATCTCTGACTTACAGCAAATCTGGCAAGCTCAGTGGACCATAAACATTGGTGTCTTAGTACATACATCCAACAATCAGTCAGAAAAATGTGGAACTCTGGACTGAATCTGAGAAACGGTGAGCAGATCTGCAGCTCAGGATATTATAATGCACTTCCTCTATAGCCTCAAACAGTTATGAGAGGAGAGTTAGGAAGCCTTTGAAGTGATGCTGGTAGAGGAGCTGAGCAGACTCCCCCTAAAGAGTAACACAGGATGAGGGTACAGTATAGCACACAGAGAGCAGCAGTCAGCACGGAAAGATGCTTATTGATGGATTATAAAGCCAATAAGATACATGTTTGTGCCTCTGCACTGGGAGATTAATATGAGCTACTGAAGGCCAATAGAAGCAGTTTGGGATTTTTTAAATTAGATCGTGCTCGTGTTCAAATATCGCACATTTCCTCCAAAACGTCCGACAATTTATGCCTCTTTTCTTCCAGTGTGAGAGTGAAAGATCGTGGTTTTCAAACCCGTGACAGGAAAGTGAAAGAGCAACACTTGGCCCGGTACCCTTGAGCAACGCACTTAACCCCAGCAGTGCCCAGTGACCAACAGAGCAGATGTGGTTGTACTGGGCAGCATCCAGGTGTGAATGTTTGTCAGTGTGTAGCAGGGCAAGAAGCGTTGGTTTTTATCCATCAAACCTGAATAAATACAAGTGAAAGCAATGGAATGTGGTTGAATTTTACAACTGAAAACCAGGTTTCTAAAATTTCACCAGTTCCACCAGACTAAATTCAGAAATTTGAGTCACTTTGGATGCCTAAACATGAAACTGAAACTATCACAGCTCAGCAATCTGCTGATAAATACCTTAAGATGTGACTAAACACGCAAACGATAGTAAGAGGACTTTGTGTTAAGATTATTTTGTCGAGCGACAGTTCCAATGGCCAAGAATGAACTTTCACGGTCAGTGGGGTCATATTTTTACAGTTTGCTTTTCATTTTTCATCATCTGACTGTAAAACACAGTCATATTTCATGGCAAAAACCTTTATTTGTATGGCATTTTATGGGAATATACACAGAATAAAGTTCTATTTTAAATGACTCTTTTTACATTGTACAGTAAAACACCATTATATTTAATGGCAAAACATTTATTTTGTATAGCATTCATATGATATTTTCATGTGAATTATATATTTAAAAACTTGTATTCTATGATTTGCACTGCAGTCGTTATTATTTCACCCAACTTGCCAAATACAGCAGCTTGGTCAGTGACACTAGGGTTCAAACTATGCTGTAGGTACTAGTGCCATTTGTGGATGCACCTGTCTGGTGTAATGTTTTGACGTTTGACTGCACAACTGGAGCATGGATGGATGGATGGATGGATGGATGGATGGATGGATGGATGGATGGATGGATGGATGGGTCAAACAAAAATACTGCTTTTCATGTCCATGTGAAACAAAAAGTCAACAACAGCAGCAGTTTATGTTCCTAGACCTAACCAAACTGCAACTGTTTAAACTCAGCCATTATTAGTAAGCTTTATTTTGAAGGTCTAACAGCATCACAGTTTGAATCTGAGGGACCTGACCAAGTCGTATGAGATTCAGTATGAAGACATAATTTAAAGATTTAGAGTAAAGGAGTCAAGAGCAGCTCAGGCAAGCAGTGTGTCTAAGTGTTCTGTGTACCAACAGGCTCATGAGGCGTAATGTTGTCCATCTCAGATGAACACAGTGTGAGGTCCCTATCCCCGCTGCCGTTTACAGTTATGTTTAATTCAAAGGAAACATCCTTCATTTATTTGCTCTCTCTCCTCTTTAAAGTGTCTTCATATTTTTCTGCAAATTTTCCCCAACTGACCTTCATCTTATCCTCTCCCTTTCTCGCTCTCTCTAACACAAACGCAACGATGCACACACTCTTTTTCTCTGCCCTTTCCCTCCTCCTAACATTTTCCCTCCTCTTTAAGTAGAGATTGCTGTCTGAAAGCGATGAGGCCTGACCGAGACGTCTTGGGAAATCAAAGCGGCTCCCCTCCCACTGTACTGATGCCAGCCCGTATGAAAACACACACTGACGCACACCAGACACACACACACACCAACACACTTGTGAAAACACGAAACCAAAGTGAACAATCATGAGTTACAGTGAGATGAGGAGGTGTTTGAGATGCACAGATTTCCCTCCTCTGAGTTACAAAGGACAGATCAGGAGAATCACAGTTCAAGAAGGGGAAACCTGACAAAAAGCCCAGGAGAGAGAGGAGAAAAGACAAAGAGCACACAGGAAAGATCCTGCATGCAAACGTTCAAAGGGTGAAGATAACAGCAGGAGACACACACACACACACACACAAATAAATAAAATACCCACTCACAACCAGTGATCCTGTTGGTTGTGATGTTGCAGCACTTCCAAGAAATGCCTGAAGTATTTCTTTTTTCTCCAGTCAGCAGTGTGTGAGACGCTTCCTCAGAGAGAGCAACTTTCTCTTTGCATGTCTCTGAATGCAACACTCGGGACAGTTATTTGCTGTGTGTACAGTCACTGAGCACAGAGGACAAACATTCACTGAATATGATTCCTTTGAACATTAGAGACCACATATTGGCTGGACTTAACATATCATATCTGATCAACCTAAAAGCACACTGGAGTTACAGTAACAAGCCTCTCACCAAGTAAAATCTCATGAGATTTAATGGCACCAGGACGGTGTATGTTATGTAGGTTCAATCGTCATGAAAAACACAAAGTGAACTGCTACTGGTAACTGCTAACACAGCTTCCGTGTCAACTTGGGTGTGCTCCAGAACTTGACTGGCACCGTGCCTGTTTTAGCCGCTCTGAGAGAGCTGTACAGCAGCCAAGTCCAGGCGCAGGTACAGATCATTCTTGAATGCACAAATTGAGAGTTTTAAAGGTGACCAAATGTTCCCTGGGAAGGATTAGCTATCTGCTGCAAGTTTAAAGTCTCTTTTCAAAGCACTCTGAAATTACCTGAAACCAAGGGCTCACTGGAAGGAAGGAAACGACTGAAACCTGGTGCATGGTAAGCTCTGGGAAATGGCCGCCTAATAAAACATTTGCAACATCTGTCTTTACTGCTCGCAGTCCTCTTCTTTCCTGCCTTTCTTGGTGCATCGCAAGACAGGGACGCATAAAAACATTACTACATGCATCTACTAGAGTTAGAAACATTTCATTCTCATCCTATGAAAGTAGAGCACTCATTGAATGTGAGCAATGTGATCATTGATCATTCCAAAAGCTAATTTCTGTTTTGTTTGCTCTGTTTGAAAGTCTGCTAATGAGCTGTTGAGTCATGGGTCATGATGACACATGACTGACAACCACTGCACAGAGTTAAACAGATTTGGAGAAACGAACGCCAGAGAGACTCAATTAACACCGTTCTGACAATGTAGGCTGCAGGAAATGTAAAAAAAAACAACTAAGGTTCTAAAAATCTAAGGTTAAATCTAAGGTTCTGGGTGATCGAGCACCTCAAGGCAGACAAATTGGTCCCCAAAGTGTTTTATCTGTAACCCAGATATGACACACAATAGAGAGAGCGACCCACACATAGCAAACGCTCCACTAACCCAGGAAACATGACGTGTTTTGGTGAAATTTCAGCTGGAGGCCAGCAGCAACCAAAGAGTCACCAGCTCTGTAAGTGTATTAATGTATTTAAACAGCAGCACAGCATCCACCCTGATTTACACAACGTCCACCAGTTAGGTATTGATGAAAGAAAAAACTGCCCCAACATGTTTATTACCGGTTAAAAAAAAAGTTCACCAATGCTGGTCATTGTCATAGCTGAAATTAGATCTGTAATAGGTCTGATCATGATATAAAAAGAAACACTGCAACATCAGTCAGGCTCTCAGCCAGAACTGCACAAAATCCTGTAAAAATATATTATAATCATAATAAATATTAATGTGATCTTATTGAAAAGTTATTGAGGATTATCCGCGCTAAATGTAAGCAATATACACTGTAACCATGGAGATGTAGAGCCAACAAACACAGGATTAGATTTGACACTAAACATCTAAACGTGATGATTTAGCAGGAAGACGTCATGAGGAGGGTCTTTTTTTGATTTATAAGTGGACTTAATGAACAAGCTAATGTATTCATCTTGCTTGCTATGTAATTAATTATGTAATTAATCAAAGTTATAAACTAACTTTTGATTACACATTAGCTCATATTTAGAGTTTTTGACTGATTAAAGCAAGGGGCAGAAATGCTTCCATGAACATTTGTGTGGTAACAATTAAAGATTATGCACTCAAATATTTGGAGCTGTCACTGAAGGCTGAGGTTTGAGGATTGTCTCTGTAAACTCCACTACACTGTAACACTGCCGCTCCATACATTGCCTATCTCCCAACACATCACCCTGCCGACTTATCGGACTGATGACTCTATTAAGGTCGAGAGCTGAGGAAGAGACAGACAAACAGGCAAACATACACAGACACACACACACTGTTGAGACACTTTGAATCGCAGCAGCAGGCTCTCATAATATGGATGACACTTCAATCTAAATACAAGCTAATGAAAGAACCTCCCTGGCACTGAGGACATTATTGACATATAATCCCAGCCCCTGGGAGAGGGAAGCTGTCATTCTCGATCCACAAGCCAATCTAAATGGCTTGAAATTTTAATATGACATTTTAGGGAATTGGATTTATGGCATATCAGCAGAAATTCTGTCGATTGACAGATAAGAGTTGTGTGCTGCAGAATGGGGCTGTTGCTGGTATTTGTCCCCGTGGCGCTGCATTCTGCCATCGATTTTCCTGGAGGATTATTATTCCAGTTTCTTCTGTGACTCGAGGCAGGATATGGGCTGGAGTCTACCTTCCCCTCAGCAAGATCATTCTAATTCATATCCCCTTCCAAATGAGTTATTGACTTGGAGAGGCTTCTCTGCCATTCTCAATCAGAGGCTTTTACTTACAATATATACAGCTCTGGTCTCCAAACACCTGTCTGCCAGGCAGCGGGAGGAAAGATAGAGACATCTGGAAGACTCGGTGGAAAATCGAGGGCTTTCAGGTGATGGAACGCCCCCTCTGACAGCTACGCTGAAGATCCATAGGTTTCGTTTTCTGCACAGCTGTTGTGCGGAAGTTGAGTCTGTAGGCACGCTTAACGTGTTTTTTTCGCCAGAAATGATGTTTTCAGTTTAGTATAGTAACATTAACAACTGCCAAACCAGCTGTTTAGGTTAACATAAAATTGTGAAATTCTTGGACAGAACTGAGTACAAGCTGACTACATTTGCTGCCCTCCGTGAGGGAGCAAGTTACAAACATTTCAACAAGATGAAAAGTCCAGAGCTGCATTAGCTGTTCTCTGAGCCTGTACTTCAGTACAGGCATGGTATGAGATAATGTAAGCATGCTATCATGCTCAGAATGACAATGCTAACATACAATTGAATAATGTTGGACATGTTCACCAGGTCTTAGTTTATCAGCTTATTAGCATGATAATATCAGCTGCTGACGTCGGTGGGACTGTCAGTGGTTTTCAGGTATTTGGTCACAAAAAGAATTGGACAGTTAAAATGTTTAAACTGATGGTGATGCTAGATTTTATGAAATGAATGACTGAACCAAATTTCAGTCTGAAAAGTCCACTTCGGGGTTTTGGCCTATGTGGATGGATGAGTCAAACAAACACCACTTTCACCCAGGAGACCTGGCTTCACGTCCGGTGTGAAACCAAAAGTCAACATTGACTTGTTTAAAGGTCTAAATGACATACTTATGTCACTTGTGTTACTTGACTTGTTGCCACAGTAATAACATGACTTGTGTCACATAACTTCTGCAACCATTTAACAACATAACTACATTAAACAGGCATCTCATATAGACACCAAATGGTACTTTGTGCATCTGTATGAACATGGAGCACATGGCATGTATGTATGTATGATTCAGGAACACAGGATTGAAGGTACCATAGCAGAGACTGAATTCACACTGAATGAGGGAGAAATGTATTAATGCCCTGAGAGAATTTTAAAGCCTGTGTAAATAAAAAGGAGTCATAAGACTTGGGATCAGAATGTGCAGAGGTGACTCTGAATCAGGCAAAACAAAGCATTGGGAAAATGTAATTTATTTCAGACAGCCGTGACCCTCAAGTGCACAGAGGCATCATGCCACCAGGATGCAGCTTTTAGTGCACAGTGTCTCAAGGATACCACAAGGATACAATAGTCAGAGCGGAGGACAGCGTGTCATGAGAAGTCCTGGTTCGTATTACAGTGACAGTGATACAGCGAATGGATCTGGTCACTTATGTCCTCAGTGTGTTCCAGTACAGCAGGAACAGAGCGTCTCAGTCACTGTTAGTCCACACGGTAAGTCACCTCCAGCTCAGCCCCAGTCAGCATCTAAGACTCAGCTAATTATATCCACATACATGCCGTATTTGGCTAAACCAACAGCGGGCAGGGGCTTTCTGTTTCAAGCCGAAAGGAAGGATGCAGAGAAGCGGCTTTTAGAATAACCATTTGACGTGGCACATTAACCAGCTTCACACACGAAGCAGCGTCATGATCTTGAGAGGAACATGGCATGCATCCTCCTGCCTCTCTCAGCCAGGAGAGCCGGAGCATCTAAAGCCAGCCATATCAGAAAAACACACACTGTGCATGGGGGGCTTAACGCCTCGCCACCGCTCACCAGCTCCCGCTCTCTTTGTGTCCCCCAAAATGTGAAATGATATATATTTTATCCATGTAACTGATTTTGCCAGCCTGAGATAGTTTCAAATTTCTATAAACTGGCTATGAGTGAAATATGAATATTTTAAGCAGCTTAGCACTGATTTAAATATATTTACCAGCAGTGTGTTGGCTGTGGGCCAAGACACAGTGTAATGCTCACAAAGCCACCACTGCTAAACTCAATTTAAGAAAGCTGATAATTCAGACTGGCAGCACTAAGGCAAATAAAGTCATTTGAGTAAAATATTTCATTTGCTCGTGCTTTGTAAAAACAGCAAGGAGAATAGCACAGATATGAGTAGACATGAACATGGCAGGGAGGAAATTAGCCGACTAGAACAACTAGCAGACCAGTGTGGGGTGTTATTTCCTATTCTACTGCACAGAGGACATTTTGAATATGACGGTGGCTCTGTTTGCACGTACGCACTGATATGATTATTTAAATATCAAATGCATAGACCAATCCTTGTAGACACACACAGACCTGCACAATGAACAGTGTATGTAAAGGATTTCATATTTTACATGTTTGACATGTGTTCAGACGATCTTTATGAAAGCTGCTGCACGTGTATTCAAAATGCCCTCGAATCTAATTATATTCTGCATGTTTTCAACTGGTTATTGACATTTTTCCTTGCCACTAACATCAGGTACTTGCTCATGGTCGGCATTGTTGAGTCTCTGTAAGTAACTGTAATGATTTGGTGCAATGTAAATAAAATTGAATTTTACCTCCAAACTCCAAACTACTGATGAAGACCATGAGATCCAGTCCCACGGTGTTGTTTTTGTCAACTGCTGTTTGTAATTGCTTAATAATCTGTTTACAGGAAATCAGGGTTATTGAAATTAAAAATATATATCATAACAGTCGGCTCAAACACATGTATCACTTCCTAAAGCCATAGATTTTCTAGAATGTAGAACAAGGCTGAATCCCTATTATCAGTAACAAGAAAGCAGTAAGTGTTATTTTTATGTTGCCTGTCACATATGGTTGGAGAGAAACAACAGCAACGCGGCTCCTCCACCTTATAAAACATGAGCACAGCGCTCTACATCTGTTTAAGCGAGCCCAATAAAGCCACACTCCCTCACAGGAAAGAACGAGTGAAGGGGAAGTGCTGCCGTGGTAGAACATGCGCTCTGCTGCCAAGGGCATAAAAAGAGTCACTGACACATCACATGCTTGAGTTAGCTTCAATGCAGGATGATACAATGACTGTTGCCATAATGTGAAAGTGCTCAACTTCTTTCAGTCTCTGCAAACATGGCTCCTGGCTGAAGATCCCACAGACTGTATATAATGATAGCACCATTCTTTCAAAGTCATTAAACATTTATTCAGTTTCTACGTACGATGTGCAGGTTTAAGATTGACGTGTGGATGTTTATAGCTAACAGACAATGATTCTTAATGATTTTAAGACGTCTAAACCTTCTACCTGACGCCACTATGAAGCTAACATTTTGTTACATTGAGGCTCCTCATCTCTTAATTTCCTCTCGTCTTACTATGTCTGGCGTGGCCTCTAGTTCCCCTCATCTGCCTGATCACCTGATCACCTGTTGCTCATCTTCCAATCATCCCGTTCAGTATTTAACACCAGTTCAACCTCCCAGACTTCACCAGATCATTCAGTCATCATCACGGTAACAATGTGATGGCCAACTCAGTGAACATGTCTTCTGCTAACCTTGGTCTCTCAGGATCAGGATCTCTGTTTGTCACTGATCAGCCATGTTGAGCTCTGTCTCGGCTTCACTCCCGTTTTGGTCGACGCTTGCATGACACGGTACCTTGATTTACCTGCAGCTTGTAAGTGAACTGCATGCATCTCAGATGACAAAGAACTGTGCTAAATACACTTTGTTTTATTATTTTTCTGCCTGCCAAGCCACTACTGGTAACCAAGTCATCACATCAAAATCATTAACCTGGGGGCACCAGGTAGCTCACTTGGCATAGCTCTGACCATCAGTGCTATCAGTTGCACTAACCAGTTTTAAAATGAGGTTTGCTTGATAAACATACACAAGCAGTCTGGCTATCAGACGGGTGAGAAACAAGCCCCCCAGGTGACTCAAATTTAGCTGGAAGAGAAGATGAAGGCAGGTACTAACTATGATCCAAGCTGTCCTTTGCACATTTTGTTTATTCAGATGAATCATTGAAGCCATCAGGGCTGCGGCTCCGTTTATCACCCTGCCATCACTGCAGCATGACATCCAAAGATGTTAGCTAAAATGCTTTGGCAACAGATAAAGGTTGTACTGATGTCCTCATCCCAATGTCATAAAGCAGCTTTTGCCTTTGCCCCGTGCTGCCTACTGTTAATTGACTGACAGAGAAATGCATACATGTTTTGCAATAATTAATTGTTATTTACCATTTTTGAGTGAAAGAGCAGAGCACTTACGGGTGGAGGAAGTGCTGATGGCAGAGTGTACAAACTATCTTTACGCTGCAGAGAGGCATAATGAACGCAAAGGCACATGAAGGTGAACAGCAGTGAATTCCATTCTAAATATATAAAAGGCCTGTGTTCAGCATTATTGGTTTTGTATAGGTGTACATTCCCTCATATGCTGGAAAGTGAGAGCAGATTTTTGTCTGATCTCTGTAATGGTCATGTTACAATGAGAAAATGCCTCATCATGGATGATCATATGATCTATTTATTCATACCTTCAGAGCTTCCTGACATTTCACCGGGATATATAGTGCATGACACACAAATCACAAACATAGCCGAGCTTCCGGTAATAGAAATCATTGTATTATGTATGACACTGTCTACAATATAGTGTTTAATATGCAGTTAGCCTACTTAGACAAGTCTTGCTGGGTTTAAATACTTCTGTCGCCCTGCAGAGCCAGGACATTTGTAATTTAACCAGCACAGTTATATGCTGCACCAATCTAATCTGTGCATTCCAATGAGCATCAGCGAGTGTGTTGCGCACAGGGAGATGAGACGAGAGTCGACAGTCTGAGAAATAAGTTAGTCAGAGAAAAGTAATTTCACGTGGTGCGCTGTGAAAAGTAGACAGTGGAAACGGAGCTTTGAATCAAGAATGGACAGACTCTTACATGTTCATTTTTCCCACAGGCAGGCCGTGTTGATTATTAAAAGTGGCAATGTGAAGCGGCACTAACACTTAAGAGAAAAAGCAAAGCTTCTTTTGAGCAAACTTCCCCACTCAAATTTCAAGTGAAGGCATAGAAAAGAGACAAGCCCATTATGATCGATCCACATGAATTCACTGCCTAGCAACGAGCTGACGAATGTTCCCTTAAATGGTGCTGAAATGTAATTGAATTCTACTTTTTTTATTTCATTTACAGTCATAAAGATGTTGATACAACTACTAGGCTGCATCAGTATGACACTGAAACATGACATATCCATTCATCAGCATGCAAGGTCATTGATTAACCATGCTGTGGTTTCATAGAAAATGGCGCTTCTGTATTTTTGATAGGATTGAAATCATTCCTTCAGGGTTTCTAAGTGCCTTAGCACCTTGATGCCACCCACTTAAAATATCCGTCTTAACATAGTTCCATCAAAATCAGATTAGCTTCCTGATTGAGGTCAAATGTAGTTCAACCAGCATTCCTCTAATTGAAATGATAGCTTTGTTGCTAGCTCTGGGTAACCTTGACTTCTAACACTTCTTCTAATTCAGCTTGCTAATTCAAGCAGGGAAGATGTAGAGCCTGTAAACAAATTACCGGAATATCAGTCATTTCTGCTGCGCCGAGTGCAGCCTGAACTGCACTGCAGTGCTACTGCACTGGAGTAGCACGGATATAACTCGAGATAGTGAGATCAGAAACAAAGATTCTTACTGTACAGATCATTCACAGCCCTAGGCTCCATCTGTTCTGCATTAGCATTGAAGGAAGAGGAAGAGAGGGGTGTGGCTGTAGTTAGCCTAGCTTAGCATGAAAACTGGAAGCATTTATGTGACATATTTTCCAGCGGGGGGTCTGGGGCACGAAAATTTTGTATTTCTTAGATGCAATTTCCTGCATTCTAGTCAATTTTAGGGTGACTTGCTAGCTCGCTGGCTGGCCTCCGCCGGGCACACTTCCTCCGCGGCGGTGCGCCGCGACTGGCTCTGGGTCGGCTTAGAAAGGCTCGGGGGCGAAGGTGGCTCACGGCTCCGGCCGTGAGCTTTACAGCGCCCTCCCGCCCGACCTCACTGCTTCCCGGGTCGTGGACTTAGTGCTCGCTGCGCCTCTCCAGGGCTCGCCGCGACTGTCGAATTGCAACTTATCGCAACTTTCGTCCCTCGCTCACGGTAACCTACTATCACATAGGTAATAGGCTGATTATCATAAAGCCCCCCTAAATGTCGAATGGTAATTCTATTTCCAGTGTTAAATAGAAGTAATTTCCACATGCACTGATAAAATGCCACAAGGGATGGAAGAAGGGATGACCATTTTAGAAGAGGGATGATTTTGACCATCCCCCCCCCACACTCCCCATCCCCATGAGTCACTTAATGTTTGAATCTATGACCTCTATGTTCACACTGCACAGTGTAGTCAACCTGTCATCATACTACAGTTAGCTGCAACATTTAAAATATTACAGTATTAATTAAGTAGGCTGTGGAGCTACCAGTTTGGGGTTAAAATCTGTCTTTATCCTCACAGTGTCTGGCCAGCTGAGAGCTGCTGGGCTGAAACTGTCAAGAAATCCATCACACCATCACATAACTACAGCTTCAACAAGCAACAAAGACAGAGCCCTGCATCAAGGCTTTATGCTAAGCTAGGCTAACCTCGTGGCATGGGATTTATTTTCTCACCTCATTTTTCAAAATAAAGCAAATGAGCTATTTTTTGAAACATGGAACATAATAACATACTTGCAACTTCATCTTTTTCTGTGTGTTGTTTCAGTACAGCGTCTCTGCTGGGTTCTGTTCTTATCAAGGCCCCTGCTGAATCTTTAACATGCTGCTTGGATTCATATTATAATGATGCTTAACAGCATTTTCTGCCAGATACTGTATATAAATGATCCAATCTCCTTTGATGTAAGCCTTTCTTCAGGACTCTTTATAAACCATAACCTGCTTCATTTTTCAACCCGGACCTTATTTTTGTGACTACTGAGTGTGTTCAATATTTCTTACTTCACTAGCCGTCATGTAGATTAAGTTGACTGAAAACTCTGCTCCTCAGTACACAAACACAGGGGACATGCAGTCTCCAACAGCTGAGTCCAAAAAACAATTTAAAGTGAGCACAGCACACACTGCAGTAAACCTGCATAGTTACATCTCGTTTCCATTTATCTATTTCCTGAAAAGTGTGTATTTTCAGTACTAGACAGTCAGATAAGTACTGCGAGCTAGTCGGCTGTTCATTGTTCAAGTGATGCTGCATTCACGTCATGTTGGATTTTTCTGTAAACAAGGTTTGCCGACTGGGAGAAGCTGTTCGTGTCATCATCCTGGTGGAAAAATACAAGGAGAGGATGTGTTGCAGTGTTCTGCAGGCAGTTACCTCCCATGTGGCGTCACAAATTTAGGAAGTGTGACAACGCAGGCAGTAAATATAATGGGCAGTCCAGCAAGTGTAGCAGTCCACATGATGAACATAGAAATGATTATTGTCGCTGTTATTGTCACATTCTCTCGTTGGAGATTGTTCTCCCTGTGAGCACAGCTGTACAGCAGCACTCCTGATGAACCCATGGATGCAATTTACGCAAGATGGCTAAAAAAGAAATAACTATAAGTCAATAGAATGTGCTGCATTCCATTTTGAAATTGTGTGAGTTCATTCAGTTTCTTTCAGCTAGTATAGAGTCTAGAGACAGAGATGCTGCTTGCTTTCAGACAGTCTCACCCATTACAAAGTTCCGACTGAATTTTCTCTAACGATATTTCTAACAATCTCAAATGATCTAACTCCAAAGGTCAAATGGTGAGCAGTGGCCGAGGGTCCAGGTTTGTTTATTTTCGGTAAAAGCTATTTTGATGGAGAGATAAAGAAACCTGCTACATAAATCATATTTATTTTATCCTTCCCCCTCTGCACCACTGTACTATTGTCTCATTCTAAGCTCTTTGTTTTCAGCTGCATTTATGTCAGTATCTGTGTATGTACATTGAGAGCAACATGAAACCAGAGTCATATTCCTTGTATGTGTTCACATACCTAGCCAGTAAAAGTGATTATAAAAGAGATCATCTGATAACTCTTTTAAATCGTGTGAATACATTTTTTTAAATATGTCTTTGAATTGTCATCAAAAGCAAAAGGGTGAAGATGTCAGGTTCTTTCTTTAAGTTTAGGAAACAGCTCAGCCAGATACTGGATTTTTTTTTTACATATAAATATTTAAAAGCTTAAAAACTTAACCAAATATTATATAATGATATTTCTGTTGTTGATTTTTTTTTAAATGAATCAAATCAAATATATATAAACAGAACATTTATAGTGTAAAAATGTACTGGTCAGTGAACATCTGTGAAATATATCTTTAATATTTCTGTTCTGCCCTTCCTTGTTACCCAACATATACTGATGTAATCATATCTCCAATAAGCTTGGCCGATATACAGTCAGGTGAGCTCTTACGTCATAGTGTTTTTGTAGTGCATTTTGGATGTCCATAAAAATTGCCTGAACAATTTTAAAACCTCCCCTGGTAGACTATCAAGGCCGTGAAAGCATCACACCTCTCCACACAGACACACAGAGTGGGTAAAAAAAGGACACGTCACGCAGTCATACGCACTATTATGTGTCTCTGAAAAGGAGAGCAGTTTGGTCTTTTTGTTTTGGCTCGGAGCAAAAGGTCAGAAGTCAGCCTTTTGACAAATGTACAGTTAGGTCCGTGGTGACTAGACTGCTCCAAATGAAAAAAAAAAGCTATTCTTCACTGCTCATCAACTCCACCCTCAGGATCAGTACCAGACATCTGGGCAGTCTGCTACTTTTTCAATTACAACTGCGATGCTATTTCTGGTCATACATGGTTTGCATAAAGACTCTCGTATTAAAGCCTTGGCTGTGGGTTTGTGCAGGTGGGTTAAAGCTGATGTGTATGTACAACATGGTGTTTCTGAAACCCCTCTCCCTCCCCTGTTCAGCCTCTTTGTCTGGACTGAAGTGGATAAACACGCTGGAAGTGATTTTTTTCATCAGACTTTCTCTGCTTCTACCATCTGTCACTGCCAGACTGTCTGACAGCTTTAAAGTTATTTACGCTTTGCAGAATAGCGCCCCTTATTGTTCTGGACTGTAAAGCAAACCAGCAAATCAAACCTAGGAGTGACAGGGCAATGATAGACCACAAGTTTGTTAGCCTTTGTTACAGAGTTGACCGAAGCGTTTTTGGCTCAAGTGTCACAGAAAAGTGACTTTGTGTAACACAGAAAAAACAAAGGTGGGCATAGCACAACATTAGCATTAGCACCACAAACAAACTTAGAGAGTGGAGTGTCAAAGAGTTGCTGACCACCATGCTTACCTAATCTTTAGCCTACAACCATTCGTCTTCCACAACTGCTTATCCATATCAGGGGCTGAACCCAATCCCAGCTGACATTGGGCGAGAGGTGGGGTACACCCTGGACAAGTAGCCGGTTCTTCACTGGGCACAAAGGGACAATCAACCATTCACATCCACACCTACAGGCAATTTAGAGTCACCAATTAACCTGCATGTCTATGGGCTGTGGGTGGAAGAGAGAGAGAGAACTCACATAGACACAAACCCAGAACCTTCTTGCTGTGAAGCAACAGTGCTAACCACTGCACCACCATATGCTTAACCAATATTTCATAACATTTGACCTGTCTGGTATAGGTATAGATTGGGTCTGTGAGAAGAAACAAACTTCAGGCTCCTGCATTAAAATCAGATGCAGTACAGAACCATCCACCACCCTGACCTCCAAACTCTTCATTTCTGCTTCACTACATAAAGTAATGGACTTATGTCCAACTACCAATCTTGTCTTTTGGGAGGACCAAGTGGCAACCTCCTTGGCTGTGAAGTGCCAAAGCCAGTGCCAAAAACTGTAATTACTTAAACATCCACTTGAGGCTGGCTCTAGAAGTGAGTCAGTCTCCATAAGTCCCCATGTTCAAATGTCCAACTTCACAGCAGAAATAAACATGTTTACAGCCTGGTACAAAAAACAGTTTTGGTCTCTATAGCTAATTTCCCCGTTCATGACAACTGTACTGAGGGTGAATGTTTTTTCTTTTGTTATAAGTTTTGTCTTTAGGAGGAAACAGTGCTTGGAACTACTTTCAGTTGTGGATTAATACACATTTTTGTCACCTTCTAGCATTCACAGCTGTATGTTTATAACGATGAGTAACATGTCCAAGCTGTCTCTTCACAAACCTCCACCTTCAGCTACATTGATAAACTGGAAAACAAATGGGGAAATGAGATTATCACCTCCCGTTTCATACCTAATGCTCTCTGTTTGCGTTGATCCGCTTAGCCACACATTGTTTTCAAGCAGCTTGCATTTCTTTGCAAATCTCCTTATTTACAAGTCATCAGAGAGGCGGGGGCCGGAGGAAGCCTGGAGGATAATGTGAACTTTTCTGTTCAGTTATTGACAGGCAGCCTTCTGAAAGACTGAGTTATTTTCTAAAGAGGGAGTTTTTCTAGCCTCGACCTGCAACATTTAGCTCGTCTTGCCCATTAGACGCTGACCTTCATACTAATGCTGAGCATAGCAGCCAACACCAACGCACCTGATTCAATCTCCACTCCGCAGAGATCACAGAGAAATAAAGTGCCAGTATAAATTGATGGCTTATAGATACACAAGCTGCTCAAAATTGTTTCTTTTGGGTGTGAGGAACCTCGTGGCTGTCCGTGACTCTGTGGCTCTGATGAAACATTTTAGTATTTGATACATGACTTTCCATACTGACAATAAATGGACCACTTCCTTGGCCTAAACTTTTTTTTATTAATGCTACTTTTCTAAAGGAGTGAACCATCTGCTTTCCACCAGCAGCTCAGCCAGTGAATGTGTGAAATACATTCTGCTGTACTCCTGGGAAGTGACCCTGAACATGGCTGCTCCTCTACACAAGTAATCCAATTTCCTGACCTCACCTGTCTGCAATTCAACAACAAAAGGAAAAAAAACTGCAAGACGTTTGAGCAGACACAGCAGGCTGGAGTCATAGTTACAGAGCTGGAAGGTCACATGTTGCTGTGGTTCAGTCTATTGCTGCTTACAGCTGATCCGTATCGAGCTTTATCTTCAATTGGCCGCAGGAAAATTCAGTTATGTGGCTTCTATCGTCAGTGATTGTCAGCATGCGAGCTTCTGTTTTCAACAGGCACAAACTGCTAAACAGTCACCACCAGCTGAGCTCTTAACCTGATTCAAATTCTTATTCCCTGCATGGCTGCTTTAAAAAATAATCTCAACCGTATATATATCTCTGCTCCAAAGGTCTCTGAAGAACTCTGGGCATCTGTAAAAAGCTTGTTTTTATCACAGGAGCTGGTCAGATTGATTAAAAACTACAGCCTGACATTCTTGCTCTGAGCTGTTTTTTTTTCTTTTCTTGTGCTTGAATTTCAAAATGGAAATCCAATTTAGTCAATCCATCACTCCCGCGCCATAATTTCTCCAAACAAATGAATGGGTTGAATCATTTGCGAGCTCCCATTTTGAAGAATAGCTACTACAAATGAATGGTCAAAAAACACATCCTGGAAATGTAATGGTGGGATTACTGCATTAATAGCGAGCTCTTTTCAACTCGTTTTTTCCGAGTCACAGCAGCTCCAGAAGCAGAGGAAATCCCATTTTGCAAAGTCAAAATCCAATTGGAGGTGAAGAAGCACAGTTTTTGACAGCGTAAAAGTCAAGGTGCAAGACGAACTGAAGCTAATATTGTGAGGCCCTCTCCCATTTAAATATACACTCACTGATGTCATTCTAGCACTCAAAAGCACCCTCACATCCCAAAATGTCCTCCCAGCTCAGTGTTGCTTGGATGAAATTTGGGGATTTAAAGGTAATACTGAGTGCTAAAGAAAGTCTGAGTACTGTATTTAGCTTCAACACGTAAACCTCAGTTTACTTATCACAACTTACTTTATGATTACTGTGTCCTTGGCACTGGATAAACTTTGTCAAGTCTCTAAAAATAACCATGATGATGTCACCAGCATCCTGATGATGTCACCAGGGTCCTGATGATGTCACCAGCGTCCTGATGATGTCACCAGCATCCTGATGATGTCACCAGGGTCCTGATGATGTCATTTTTTAACAGAGAAACCGAGTTACAAACTGAGGGTGTGAAGTTTTGGGAGACATTGGCATTTACCAAGATGGGATGGTCTGGTGCAAGACGCTGTTCAGCTGCATCATGGGAAGTGTAGGTCTAGCTTCATATGACAGACTCCAAAAAAATATTATTTCATATTTCAGCATCTCCTGCTTTGATTTTGACCGTTCGCTGTTCAGTGTTATTCTCTAAACTTTCCCCACCCTAATTGAAGTGTGACCCTTTAATGTTTTTTATTGATACTTTTTATCAGCTAACTCAAAATTAGTCAAAACTTGAACTCAACAGTACAGTTATCTCTTGAGGTTGAGAAACCTTAAGAACACACACATATAAAGTCCATGCAGATGCCTGGTGAACATGTGTTCTAATACACATGTGGTGGAGGAGGAGTAATCACGGGCATGTTCATGTCCATCAGACAGATTTGGGTTGTTGTCGTCAAATACAGTCAGTAAAGGACTGTCATCATATGACGGAGTGTAAATGGAATGAGCCATATTCTCCTCTGCACAGGGATTGAATGACTCTGAACTGGGAGTGTAATGTCACATAAAGAGACTTTACTGACACGCAGCAGGATTTCACCTTTACATGCATGTACACTTCGATTCAGATTTTAGAGCCGCGTCAGTCAGTTTGCATTCATGAATTAAAGAAATGTACATGGTGGATTTAATTGACTGACTTAATAGATTGAGGACTTTTCTTCTGGAGAGTCTCAGCGCTTTTTCCTTCGATCCACACAAAACAAAAAACAGTTCGAATATTCGACAAAACGTGTGTGCAGTGTGTCTGTGTATAACTGTATCTGTTACAGGATGTTTTCTTATTAAACTACATGAGTGATTAAATCAAACATTTCTGCAGCGTGTTCTCATCTTTCTCCTTTTTTTATTCGATGTTTGTAGCCACACCGTGTGCTGCGCGGCAGCGGCCTTAACCTCATGCCAACATCTGGCCCCAGCATTAAAAAAAAAAACGCTGAGTGATTCAAACCCACTGGGCCTTTTGTTGTGTTTGAAATGATACACCAGAATATTTCCATCTGATGAAGTGATGCAGCTATAAATGTGGGTGGAATGTTTCCTGTGTACGTATCACGTAGCTGAGATGAACTGGAACAGACATATTGTATTACTGTATGGGGATGTTTATTTGTCCTACTTTAGAGCTGCTTAAGGGGGAATTTAAGGTGGAAATTATGGTTCAAAAGGTCATCTAAAAGTCTCCCTCAGAGCAAAATAAAATATGCATTCTGAAGAATTCTGCACATTGAACTGTAATAAATAATACTTAACCGTCTCTGTTTTTATCATCACGTGTGCAATATGAAATCATGAATAAATAACAATAACAGCATGACATTACATCTTAAATCACCACACACACACACACACACACACACAAGTAGTTGATATGTGGTGTGTGATGCCTGTGAACCTTTTCAGTGTGAAACTTTCTAAAAAAAAAAGCAACAAGTTCCAGTCTGCCCTCTGTACATCATTCATATATTCATGTCTCTGTTTGGCAGCTGTGCACTGTAGTAGTGCAGGTGTGTGCCAACTCTTTGGATACACTATCTTTACACTGCTGTTCCTAAAAAGCTCAGAACAGCAACTTTCCACTATTTCCCCCAAAGTGAGGAAAAGTGAGTCTCCAACAGGTCGTGATGGGAGCAACATGTTTTTATGGGGATGAAAACACACAAATCCAAACTTTTAGGGCGACGTGATGGTGGAAAAAAAGAAGAAGAAGTAGCTCACCAAATCTCAAGACGTGTGGCATCCCATGAGAATATCCCACACAGTGTAATAGCAGCAGTAGAAGCCTGACGGTGCACCTGACTCTCGCATTAAATATCAGCAGGGAGGTAATCTTCATGGTGCTTGTGTGGTGCACAGGATTTTTATTCCCTGAATCGGTAAATTCCCCAGATTTGTTTTTGTTTTCTCTTTAACGTGAAGCAGGGCGGCTTACAAATATCACGGCATGATCACCACCGGCGAGCTGGGCAACGGTTTCCCCACATCCATCTGACCAAAGAAAAAAAAAAGAAAAAGAAAAAGAAAAGGAAAGCACTGCGTGTCCAGCTCACTGCGCCAAGAAGAAACAGCCCTCCGACTCAGCTGAGGAAGATGATGGTGGAGGTGGTGGTGGTGGTGGTGAAGGTGGCTGGGCATCCATGTTAGGCAGGGCAGAGCTTGAAGAAATCCATCTACTGAAAGACAGAGATCGGAGGAGGGGTGAGAGATTTGTGGAGATCCAGCGTGACTAAGTGAGCGTGTGAGTGAGTGAGTGAGTGAAGCGGCGGTGTGAGCAGCCTCGCCAGCCCGAGCTCCTCCTGCTGCACTGCCGCACAAGCATCTGACGTCGAGCCAACACTAGTAGTGGGAGAGCGCACAGGATGGATCGGGCATGTTTCACGGCTACTGCTGACCACACTTCGCCCTTTGATCTATATCGCCTGCCGAAATGATCATGCCTGCACCCTCCCTCCCTGCCTCCCCCCCCTTGCTTTCCTCTCTTCCCCGGTGTCGTGTCTCTGGCCAGCCAGGCAGCCAGCCGCTCTCCGCTCAGATATTTTCTTGGGGTTCGGTTCGATGGCCGTTGCTGGCAGCGCACAGCCTCATAAAAGCCAATCTATGAATTTGAAAAGATCGCCCGTGTTTGATCGGAGTCACTCAAGCTTGGACTCATGCGAGGGCTCCGCGCAGCAAACCTGTCACTGTACACTCAACATGATGAATAGCTCAGCTCACAGCGGTTATGTTCCAGCACTCATGTTCTGTCTCTGGAATTATTACTTTTTTTTTATTATATATTTTCTACTTTTTCCTCAGACTCAGGCTGCAGCGCCAAAACGCTCAACATCAAATATCAATTTCATGTGTGCCGTCTGACTTGTGATCGAAACAAGTGCCACATCGGCTCCTTGGCTTGACTATTGAATTACTGGCCGCGCTTACACGGTCTGAAAGGCGAAGAATTTGAAGTGGCACATTCAATATTTCCTGATATTCTTCGACTCAAACCTCAATAATTCAGAAAAAGCAGGACGTTTTGAAAACCACGTGAGTTGGTTTTACTGGATATTTAGAAGCATTGTGTTATCTCTGTGGATTTTTATTTTTATTTTTTTTCTGGTTGATCCATATGATGCATAATTTCTAAATCTTACAGATTAATCTCTGAACTTCGTAACTCAGAGAGGAGAGAGAATATTGCATTATGGAGGTCAGGCTGATTTTAAACATGGAGATAATAAAAAAAAACTGTCAGCAGTATGAGGTGAATTAATATGAAGAGTATATTTGCATGAACACACGAGGCAAAAATTTAAAATTTAGTATCATCACTTCTCTAAATTTAAACTCATATTAAATATCTTGTTGGGATTTTCGACATCGTGCAGAGGCTGAACATTTAGGCCACAGCTCGTCGGGTTTGAGGGTGTTTCAGCACCACGGACAGAGCCTCAGTCTGAAGGTTCTGACAGGCTTCAGGACCACGGACAGGGACTGATTTATCCTGTTTGAATGTGTTTGGACCGAGTCCACATGATGACTCACTTTAAGGCTAAAGGTTGAATATTGTTCCCGCGCTGATTTACTGAAGCCAACATACAAAAAAAACACAAACTGGCCCAACATTAAAAAGAAAAAAAAGAACTGATGGAAGTTGTTTGCAGGTTGAGTGTGATCATTTCTAAAAATAATTTCAGAATCAGAATAGGCATGATTTGTCCTGGAGTCCACACCTATGCGCGTGTTTCTTTTTATTTTATGGTTTTCTGAGCCTGGAATTAGTTTGTCTCCCTGTGTGATGAACAAAGCAGCAGTATTTGAACTCACATGGAGGTTATGATAAGAAGGAGCAGCCCTGAACTCAATATCAAAAGCCGTAGTTCTCGGATGGCCGTGCGTAACGGGCAGAAAGGTGCTGCGGGGTTGGCAGGCGGAGAAAAGGCACGCTTGGCACCGGCACATACTAATCTGTGTTTGTTTTTATTCCGCTCTTTTTACAGATCGAGCTACAGCTCAACAAATGCTCCTTTGTACGCGTGAAAAAAGGCTTTTAAACCTGCAGAGCGGAGCCGCTCCAGCGGGCACCGCTGCGTGATGATAAAGTTGATTTAAAGCTAATGTGCTCGTCAACTGTGGGATTTAAATGCGCGGCTTGTCGCGGCGAGTTCCTATCCGGCCCCAGACGTTATCTACGGATCATTCATAAAGCGGATCACGGTACCATTTAACGACCCCCATAATGTCTTTCAATCCCACAAGCCCGAGGAGGAGGAGAGGGAGGAGGAGAAACCCGAAAAGGTGACAAGCGTCTCCAAATAGAGGTCGGGCAAAGACACGGGAGGTCACATCTCTCCGAGGCTGATTAAAGCTCAAATCGGAGTCCGTTTCTGAGACCTTTAAATGTTGTTTTCGGTCTGAGGGCGCCGGTTAGAAACGGATCTGCCCCGAAAAACTCACAGACGAACTTCAAACCTGTCCGGTGAGGTGCGCAACGGTGTTTTCTGCGCGTTTTCCCGGTTGGAAACGACGTGAAACGGCTCCTACTTCGGTCTCATCTGTTTTCTAAAGATGTAAGCTGTTCCTGAAAAGCGAAAAAACACAGAGAGGAGCGCAGCAAAAACATGTAAATATATGTAAAGTTTGAAAGAATGGTCTTACCCTAGGTAGAGCTGGAGCCGGGAAGAGTCACCAGAGCAGCACAAAGAAGTTGATTTGTTTCTATGGAGGAGCGGAGTCGCTTCCCTCGCACTTGCATCTGGTAGCGCTGCGCTCCGGCCGTAGGGGAGACACGCCTCCTGTCGGACGACAGGACGCACTGCTTAAAGCAACAGGGGGGAGTGGGGGGGATACACCGGACCAGGGGACTCACCGACACCGAGCAGCTTCCTCACGGCAGAGGAGAGTGTGTGTCAGGTCGGACTGATGCACATTAAAATCCTTTATCCGCTGGATAGTTCAGCCTTCACACCCCCGTAGACATTTCACCAGAATACCAATGCAGACTTCCAGTCTGGGAATCAGAGGCACTAATTGGGTGTAAAGGTGTGGTACTGTCCAGGATACAGACGGGGTGAGCCCCAATCTGATCCTGTAGGATGGCAAAAAATGTCAGGAATGTGAATACATGCACCTGATTGTCGGATTTAAAATCAATGTTGGTCTCAGCTGCAGGAAGATGACCTTTATCAAACAGTCAGCCGTCATCCCCAGAGACTGAATCCAACAGATTTAATGTGAGCAGCTCTCATTTAAATATGTGACAAAACAAGCTCTCAGATAGAGTTTGAAGAGGTGATGGAGTGTCAGGGAGCTTCAGATTACAGTGTTTGGATTAAGGCTGAGTCTGAGTTAGTGTACACAGGGTGCGCTTTCATTTGATCATTTCTCTATGTGTATTGTATATAAATACAGGCAGCTTGTGGAATATTTTTGAAAATGCTTTATCAAAGAAGTATTATTTTGTCAGAATCATGCAATTATTTTGATGGTTGAAAAATGATAACATGAGCTAACAGTTCCCACTTCTTATAGTGTGGTGTGTGAACCAAAGTTAACTTTTCTAGATGCATATATTCATTGCAGGCCTCAGTAAAGCCAAAGAATATGGCCGTAACATTAAAACTCTTACACTGTTACATGAACGTTTTTGTCAAAATAAAATAATGTTCTATGAAACTAATAAAGTGTCTCTTATGAAGATGATTATTTAATGATCTTTATTAAATATCCGATCAGTCACACATCTTTAGTTGCTGGATGCAGGTTATGCTGCGGCTATGTCAGAGATCATGTCAGTTTATGGAGTGAACTGGATGCCACTTCTTTATCAGATGTTTTATTTCTTAGACATTAGAAGCAAAGAGAAGCTAAAAGGAGCACAGACCTCCAGTCAGTTCTACAACCTGTAAGAGGTTAGAGCTGGTAAATTATAGAATAGGATAGATACTTTATTGATCCCTCGAGGGGAAATTCTTTCTTTACAAGCATTTTACCCGAAATACAATCACACACACACACACACACACAAAGGGTTAATAGACATGCAGATGTGTAGAGATGGTGGAGTGATGGGCAGACAGGCAGTGCCCAGGAGGTGAGCTGGCACCCCTCCAGCTACCAGTCCACCCTCCATACTTTGGTCCATACTGGACTTCAACCGACCACCCTCCGTTTCCCAAGCCTTATCCCTATGGATCAGTGTCTGCCACCCTGTATGTCAGCGGTGAGGGTTAAGTTGATGGAAGCAGTTCCTCTATAATATTCACAGCGATGTAAAAATATCCTTTATATTTACTGTGTGCATCACACAGGCTGTTATATTTGAAAGCAAATGCAAATATCAATACATAGCTGTGTGTGTTTGTGAACTGAAGCTGTTCAAAGCTGACAGTCTGCGCCAAAAATAACAAATCTTTCTGTGTGACACTTCTTCAGCTATTACATTTCCATTAATACTGTATTCTGTGAAAAGACCTCTGAAACATCAGTTAGACCACGAGGGACAGCAGAACCAGGATTAACTGCTTCAGTTGTAAGGACCCACTGAGACTTTGATGCATCTCCACACGTTGGACTGATGCTGTTTTCTTTAGGTATCATTAGCAAAAGAGATTTCCAAACCTCGAAAATAAAATTTAAAAAGAATGATAGAAAAATGTGCAAAGAAAATGAAAAGTTTTCCAGGCTGATTTCATTTCTGTGTGATCAGGATTTCAGATGACACTGACTGAATCACATAAAAACCTATTAAATATTAAATATTAATCTAATCTAACTAATCTATGCTGCGCTCCACTGCTCGTATCTGTTGTTTTGTGTCATTGGCAAATTGTTCAGTCATTCAGAGGACGTGCTGAACATGTAACAATGTTTGAAAGACTGTGGTGAGAAGCTTTTCTCCTTCAATTTGTGTTCAGAGAAGTAAGTGGCAGTATCTTGACATGAGGTGAGATAACGTCTTTCACTTCTGTAAAATCTTCTGCCACATGATACATGACTGCCAAGCAGAGGAGATCATTTCAGTGCTTTCTATGCAAAGTCCCTTCTTCAGACTAAACCATTGACTCGTTAAGATAGAAAGTCTTTATTTTTTTTTTATCGCTTGACACAAACACTTCTCTCATTTTGTTTCATCGTATCAGGCCAATCAAAAGGCAGCGTCAGGAATAAAAGGGAACAAAGCGACACCATCAGACAGAAACAACCGCAACGAGATATACAATTTAGTGGTGAAGGCGCACATCCCTGCAGTGATGGAGGCCTGATCTGAGGCCACAGTCTGGAGCTGAAATGAAAGGGAGCTTTGATCGCCCCCACTCCCCTCCTGCCCCCCTCCACAGTGTGCAGCATGAAAAGTTGAATTGTGGGGGCTACAAATAAATAGTCAATGACAGTTCTGTGATCCAACAACCTCTACTACTCTCACCCATGGGACACGAGGGGCTTAAACCCCTGAGCACATTAAGAGAAGATAAGACAAGATAAGATTTTTCAGTCTGGATGAATTTTAAATGGTGATGTCTTGATGATTAAGCTTTTCTAATGATTTGGGCCTCGTGGTAAAAATTGTTTGAGATGTATGAATAATAAACATTACATTTGACTTCCAGAAAAATGTCCACATAGGTTCACAATGATCCATGCATATTTGTACACATGAAAGGTGTACATAGTGTATATAACTCTTGTTATATTGTGTAGTGTATATTTTATTTAATTTTTATATACAAGTATTTTTCTTATCCATCTTATGGTGACGACTCACCTGACCACAGTCAGATTTCTGCAGATGACAGGCAAGATGAAAAATGAAAATGAAAAACATTTTTTAAATTTTGTTCGTCATCTTTTGACCATGAAAACAAAAAAAAAAAAAAATCTCCTTGTCTGGAGTTTTTAATTTTTATATTTTTAAAATAAAATAACAGCTTGTTTTTTTGTTTGTTTGTTTTTGAATACCTGTTTGTGAAAAGAAAGATCAAATGATGAAAACATACATTACAAGTTAAAAACAAAAACAAGCTGTCATTATTTATTTTTCCTATAACCCTCAAATGTCTTCTCAGCTCATTGTTGAACATTTAAATATTTGAGAATTAAAATCAGAATCACTTTAACTGGTCAGGTTATGTGTTATTAAGTTCAGGTATGAGGTTATTATATATGTAAACATGCAAGGAATGTGACTCCAGTTTCACGTTGCGCTTAGTGTACAGACACAGATAGAGACATAAATACATGGCAATAAAGATGAAGGTGACAAACAATATACAATTAGCATAGAACGTATGTATTTATGTAACATATTTATCAGGTTTGTAGACTTTTATACTCTATTTTTCACATATTCCACACAGGCTTAGGATTGGTGTGTGGGGTACCACAGACCACATGACCGCACTGCCCACAGTTCAATTACCACCAAGGACCTTTGTGACATGTCACACTCCTCTCTCTCTCTCTCTGCAAGTGACAAAATTGCCAAAAACAAAACAAAGAAATAATTATTGTGTAGTTAAAACTCACAGCAGCAGCAGCGTGGGTAAGTTTAGTTTGAGCGTGAGCGTTTTGGATAGGAAGCACTAAATCATTCCTGATGACCGTGTGTGTGCGTGTGTGCATGTGTGAATGAGCGAATGTGACAAGTGTTATAAAAGTGTTTTGAGTGGCTGGCAGATCAGAAAAAAACAAAAAACATTACCATTAGTGCTCTGAGCGAGCAGTGTATGAATGAAGGGACCAGCAGCATGGGGCGCTGTGTAGACCGATGGGTTGTACAAGTCACAAACACAGAGAGCCAAACACATTCACATCTGCTGAAAGTTCTCATATAACGCACACACACATTAAATGATCTAAAGTGTTCAAATTGAAATGACTTCATCAGTCCTACCGGGGGCAATTTGTTGATTGTAGACCGAGACAGAGCAGGTAAACATGACTGGACACAACACAATCAGAAGACAGCAGAATCCTTGCTGTGTTCTGGAGGATTTGTTGTTGGCAAAAAGAAATCAAGTCCCTTTGTTTCAATCCAGTGATCATGGAATAGATTTTAACAATAGTGTCCAGAGTGTTTGTGCCTTTTACTGCGAGGCTGTGAAAGAAACAGATAAAAGGAGACTCTTGATAAAAGATTGATAAAAACAACGGAGGATGACAGGACTGACGGAGAAGGAGTTTAGTTTGGGGTGGAGGTGAATTCTCTGATGATGCACTATTTGACTTCATCTGTTCCATCTAAAATCAATTATCAGTTTTTTATCAGTTCTTCACTTTTAGATACATTTAACTTCAAACCAAGACATAAAGTCAGCGAGAACATTGGGCCTGACTCAGAAGCTTGGAGGAGGGACAGTAACATGCTGCTATGAGAAAATGGCTGCCCTCTGGAGTGCTCCTGCATCCGTCAAATACTGTTAAATGTTGCTATGATTCATTTTCCTGGAGGTCTGCTGTAGTGGAAATGCTGCTGGTCTATATATATATATATATATATAATACATATGTATCTGCAGAGAGGGATTGGACAGTAAAGTGCTCTTATTACAAGCATTTTCAGCCCAGTTCTGATTCAGCCATGTCACTGCTGTAGCCACCAGTGTGGTTTTCACCAGCTGACACTCTGACATGTAAAAGCCATCAAGTGTCAAACTTAAAAGGGTCATTTTTAATGTATTCTGCTGCACACTGAATTGCTCCACAGTCCTGTCAAAGCACTCTTATAATTGCTTTAAAAAGTCTCACAGCAGGAAGGTCTGTAGAAATAGAATCATTCTGTTTCAAGCCTGTCCAGTATTCATCATTCTGCCAAAGTTTAGAGTGATTCACTGTTTCCAAAAACAAATCAAGAAGGTAATATAGTAAGCAGACCACTAAACAGAGCTGGGATCGTCACATTCCTTTACTCACTGAATCTGACTTTCACTTCATAGGATCATGAGATACTTTTGAGGAACACCAGCTGACTGTAGGTTAAATGATGAGCGTCTAAAACCAAGTACAACAGAAGAAGGCTCAACAAAGGCCTGCCACCCTCAGACATGAACACAGATGTTGAATCATTCTGCAGTTTTTTTTAACATCCAGCGTCATGTATCAGTGCTTGACAACCTCTGAAACAACCTCCCACGATTCAGCTGGTTGAAGCAGCAGATATGGACATGGCTCCAGTCAAAGAATCAGCTCGTGAAGAAAGAATCTTGATTCTTTATTTTCATTTGAAGAACATTATTTATATATTTGGAGGCATATATTTGTGTCCTGTTTGAGTTCATTTGTGATCTATAAGAAATGAAAGTGAAAAGCTATTATATCAGCATCAATATAAGATAAGAGAGTACCTCTAATATTACTGATTCATACTGTATATATCAGCACACAAACTGAAACATAAAATCAGTGTTGTTGGGGTTTTACTGTCCGTTAGCTGACCAGCAGCGTTCACTTGCTGTCTTGCTGTTACAGTGCTTTACATTTCCAGCCCAATCACTATCAAGGCTCTGAAGCTGTGTCGAAGCGTTGCATTAAAGTTAGGAAACTAGAACACTTGGTGATGCAAAGGTTGTAGTTACAGGTAATTAAAGGATGAATGTTAATTCATCTGTGTGCTAGACATCCATTCTCCACCCTGACCTCCACACCTTTACTTCCCACCTCTACATTAATTGCACACTTCACAAATCCATCATGACTAACAGTCATGGTGCAGAATCATCCAATATGTACCTAACAGTGAAAAGTATTAACACTGTTTGCACTGTGATTCTCTAAATTTAGTAGATTTCAAAACTAACTTTGACATTTGACTAAAACAGAAACAGCTTGTGGAAGATTTTGGAAAATGAAAGTATTATTAGTAACTTGACTTGTGGTTTTAGCTTTATAAAGTTTGAATGATGTCCAGCAGATGTATAACAGTTAGTATACATCATATACTTTATACAGTTAGTGATAGTGATAGTGACGTCAGTGATACAAATCATCAGAGTCCCCTGAGTCAGATCTCATTTTGTCACTTGAATAACTATTTTGTAGCAACACAGACAGGCTTTAAACTTTTACAGACTCTTGTCTCGGTGTTAACTAACAGTAAACAGCAGTACAAACTAAGGCGATGGAAACAGAGAGCCGAGCGACACGCAGCAGCTCCACTTGTTTTGTTTGCTGTCCCGACACTCTCAGTTCCAGTCCTAAATGTTAGCAGGGTCTGGCCTTCTGTCACAGCCTCCTCCAGACTGCATCACTCTACCTCTCCAATCTCTCTTCATGAATTGAAACTGTCACGAAAAGTTAAGTGAAGTGTGTGTGTGCTTGAAGAGTGAACAAAAGACCTTGTGGAAGGAGATCGAGCCCTGCCTTCTTTACACCTCCACATATCTGACAGTCTCTGTGTAAAGTTTGTTTAAACTTTGTTTGAAGCAGCTCATGTGGAGCAGAAACAGCAGGCTGACTGATATCAGAAATTTACTGGACCAGGGTACCCTGGTAGCTCACCCTTGCTCCACCAGGGGCAGCGGCCAGTGTTTGGTTCTGGCCTATGGCTCTTTGCTGCATATCATCCTCTGTCTCTCCTCACGTCTTCAGCTCTATCTGTCCAGTGAAGGCATATAATAATAAAAACTCACTCTAAATTTACTGGATCTAAGAAGCTTTTCAGTACACACACTAAGAACTGCTGGGTGATTTTATCTGCTCAGATGTGGGGTTGAGCCTCTTGGGTCATTGTTCTGGATTATTTCTAGAGGGTTGTGTGGTTTTGGTCTTAACCCAGCTGCTGAGTTAGCAGTTGGGTCAGTCCTACAATGACAGCTGGCACCAAATTCCTGTATACGGTTGCAGCATACTTTCTCCTCAGGGCACCTCTACTACTAATGAAGCAGTGCATCCTCCTCGTGCATGAGAAAACTTTTGCGCCTCAGTCACGTCCAAGCAAAAGTTATCACTGTCAGTGGTTTGTCACCATGCAGCTTTTGGCCTATACTAAGTTTGAACCTTACCATGAGAGTCACACCCTTGGGGCATAAACCTGGTTAACATTAGCGTCAGCTAATGTTGAGTTGCTGCAGTTGCACTGCAGGTTTTGGGAAACCTCCAGCCGTGTACCTTCTTTCATTTATGATGCATGAATCAGGAGCCACCGTGACGTGGCACGTGGTCGTCTGCGTGGGCTCTCACCGGGTACTCCGGCTTCCTCCCACAAGTCCAAAAATGCACTTACTAGATTAATTAGTGACTCTAAATTGCCTGTAGGTGTGAATGTGAGCGTTATTGGTGCCCTGTGATAAACTGGTGACTTGTTGAGGATGTACCCAGCCTCTCACCAAAAGTCAGCTGGGATAGACTCCACCTCACAGTGACCCTGATGAGGGTAAGTGGTTACAGATAATGGGTGGATGGATGGATGGATGGATGGAATCAGGAGAAGACAGTATATGGGATTATATGAGCAATTTGTACATTGTGGTTAACGTTACAGACAGGAATGTGTGAATGTGTGTGTTAACTGGAAACACAGAGTCCATTGGAGCTTTCACAGTTATTGACCTGCTGGCCAAATAATCCCACCTCGAAAAGAAATGGATGTTAGCTTTCTTTGTATGTTAACCTGAGTCATTGGCAGATTGCATGAAGATGGTGAAATGATCAATGAAACTAAACTACTGTGCAGCATTTTCTTGGTTTGCGTGAACCAAAACTGTTTGAAACCATTTACTGATACACTGACTTTAGTTTCCCTACGCACCATCCACCTATAGCGAGGAAGCTCGTCGCCTATTATTACAAATACTATTAATAATTCATAATTCACAACATGCTAACAGTGGTCTGTGGAGATTACAGTTCAGCACACCATAGAGAAAAATATAGTGTCAAAAACAACATGGCTGGGAGGAGGTCCTGTGTGCATTCATATATTTGAAAAAATGGAGGCATATCTCTTTACTGAGATTGGCAAGTGATATTAAAAATGCTTCTATAAATGTCTCCAGTGTGGATTTCCCAATAGAGGTGAAAACAACTTTACACTGTTACTGCCTTTGATTCCAGACAAAGCTTTAGTTGCTCAGCCACAAGGTTGCTTTTCAGGAAAACATAAATTCGCTCATTGATCATTGTTTTTCTGGTCAACACATCTTTTGTTCAAGGAGAAAATCTAAGAGGGTGACCACGATCATTTAGAATCATCTTCTTTGGACCATGAATATCCAAACAAAATTCCAAAGTAATCTACTTTAAAGGGATCTTGTTCTGGACCAGTCATTCTCAGACTGGGAGGATGCCCTAAGGAGGGGCACAGTACTATAAGGGGGGTGATCTATCTATCTATCTATCTATCTATCTATCTATCTATCTATCTATCTATCTATCTATCTATCTATCTATCTATCGTTGTTGAAGGAGGGCATGCCAGAAAAAGTTTAGGAACCATAGCTCTAGACCAGGGGTGTCCAAACTGTTCCACAAAGGGCCAGTGTGGCTGCAGGTTTTCCTTCCAACCAAACAGCAGCACACCAGACTTGACTCATTTAATCATCTGATCTCAGTCTTCAGAGAGTTGATTGGTCAAACGGTGTGCTTTTGGTTGGTTGGAACAAAAACCTGCGGCCCTTTGTGGAACAGTTTGGACACCCCTGCTCTAGACTAAACTGTTGATCAACCAGCCTCACTGTCCTGCGCTAACACAGTGGATTAAAATCTAAAAAGAAACAAAAAAGTAATAATAATAAATAGTAGAGCAGCGCTTTGTTATATAAGAGTGATTCCTCCATTAAAAAGGATGAGTTCTCACTTATAAAACCATCTCTAGCACTGATACAGGTTAGTATCCATCAGCATGGGCTGCAAATCTTACTGTCAACATTTCTATAGTACCAGTGTTCTCTCATTTTGAAACTGAGTTAATGGTGCAACAAAATATGCAAACATTCAAACTTTCAATGGGGAACCACTTTTTATAGGCAGTGCAGAAACAGAAATGACGCGTATGTACCGATGCTGCGACTGGAAACAGCTCAAATGTAGAATGAACATCTACTGTAAATATCACATCAGCACATGAGTACAGAACAACAGTAAACTCAGTTCAATAATATTTAGTGCTAAGTGGAAATGTAAAGCAATCACTTAAACAGTCTGTGCTTTTGTCTGGTACGGTGAGTCATTAACAGTAACTACAGCAACATCGTTTAGCTGTGGTGACTGTTCCACAATCTAACAGTAAACTCTGGAACACGTCTGTGCTTGCAGCGACACTGTACTGTCCCCAACACTGGGCTTTTATAGCCCATCATTGAGGAAACAAATACTCAGTGACCATACAAATCATCCCCAACACAGAGGTACACAACTGTGTCTTTCTCCTCTGGAGGGATTCTCAATGTCACTGCAAATTCATTGCCAAGTCATCTGTTCACAGCCTCACGGATAGTTTGAGAGTTTGTGGGTTCACAGTAATGCACACTAAGAGGTGCACAATAGAACCCTGGTAGTACTGAGTATAGTATTTGTTACTTCCCATAATACTAAAGTCTTTAACTGGAGCAAACACCACAATGATGAATTTGCTGTCTAGGAACCTTATCAGTAGCGTATGAAGTGTATTTAATCGGAAAATGCAAATTTTAAATAGAAAATGTCAAATGAACTAAATGTATTGCACAGGACAACCACAATTAAATGTTATGAAGAAAACTAAAAGAAGAAAACTGGACATTGAAATGAGCATGTGCATAATGCAAAACTATTTTAGTAATCCAGTTTAGCGCTAATTAGAAAATGTTAGCATGTTAAATGATGAGTTCCAGCCATGGATTTGTATCTGTGATGTCACCACAGCTTTCTAACCGTCTGTTGTGAATATCGGTGTGGTGGCTCTGGCTGTCTCCATCTTGGCAGTCCTGCCTCCACCACCTTTCAGCTAATCTAAAAATGGGGGCAAAGTTGTGGATCGTGGGTGGAGCCGAGATGGGCTGAATGAATCCTGGGTGCTCAAACAAGCCACCTGTAATGGCACTCACCTGCCAATCAATGTGGCCATGCTGTTAATTCTACATAACTTTAAGCCTTAATATCATTTGAACAGGTGAGTTGTATATAAATTCACCCTCAGTACAGTTGTCATGAACGGGGAAATTAGCTATAGAAACCAAAACTGTTTTTTGTACCAGGCTGTAAACATGTTTATTTCTGCTGTGAAGTTGGACATTTTAACATGGGGACTTATGGAGACTGACTCACTTCTGGAGCCAGCCTCAAGTGGCTGTTTGAGGAACTGCAGTTTTTGGCACTTCCACAGGCTCTACTTCACAGCCACAGCAGTTACCGCTTGATTTCAGCGTTTGGCTCAAAACACTGCCAAGTAGAGCCTCACGGAGATGCTAGCACTGCTGTAGATCGATAGTCTTGTTTTAGCCGCTCTGTCTCCAGATGCTGCCACATTTGACAGAAACGTAATGTGGACCGAAATACATCTTTTATGAAAGTAATGAGTTCAAGAAACGTTGTGTAATATAGTCCTGGTCAGAATTCCATTGTCACCACAACTTTAATATAGTAATTTCATAACATACAACACCATTTCTATTAGTCAGTGTTTCTAATCTCTCTTTGTTCTTTGCTCTCCATGCAGATAACGTACAAGATGACATTTGAATTGAATTGAGAAGAATAAAACACTGATTGCAACACACAGCTTTGCCTGTATGCTCCCATCTATTCATTCTAAATAATAGAGATTTCCAATGCTGCTGTTGCACTTTACCTTCTCTACAAGTTGGATTTATAACTCAAAGATCTTTTTCATATGGAGTTCAAGCTAATTGGACCATCACACAAAAATTGATTTAACTCTTCTCTCTCTCTCTGTCTCTCTCTTGTCAATCTGGCGGTCTCTTCTCTCTTATCCTAGTTGGTAATGAGGCCTGGAGCACAGCGTTTGCGATTACAGGAGGAGGACCTGAACACCCAGAGCCAGAGAGAAAGGTTGAAAGGCTTTCTCTGCCCCCGGCCACCATCGCAACACACACCGACACACCAGCCCCTTTAGCCAAAATAATTATGTGAGATTGCAGGTTGTGGAAATACACTTTTTTTGTTGCTGATTGCAGACAACAAATGTTTTCGGAGGACTGGTTCATGTCATTTCAGTCACGCAACACTCTCATTAAAGGCAAATCAGCGAGGTAAGACAGACAAATAGACGGTGCTTTGGGAGTTGAATTTCATCTGATGAGTCACTGCCACTGAGAATACAAACAGTCTCCTCCTGTGTGTCAAATATTTTGTTCTGATTCAAATCAAACAGGCCTGCACTTGAAAGGTGCGTGACTACTAAACTGAATGGCTGTGTCTGTCTGTTTTTATTTGTACATATACAGTACTAGGCTATATATAGATAATATATAGAGTATGACAGTCAGATTAATATGTATGATACATCTGATCGATTATGGCATGAAAATATTTTTTTTAAATATTAGCATGGTGGTTGAGGTTGTTACAGGGCAGTCTGTTGCAGTAAACTCAATGACACCACATCACTTTGCTTTATGTGTTGTCCTATTTCGCTCATTTGTCTCCATATTTTTGGTGTTTTTTTAGAGCTCTGTTGTCACTCAGTCCAGAAATGGGACATTCTTTGACTTTGATGTGTTTCTGTTAATAAATTCAAATGTTAGGTACTGAGAATCTCTGATGCCTCTATGAACTGTCAAGTATCAAAAACAAAGAAATTAAAAATGGTTGGATGATAGTGGTTTGGTTTTTTCTTCTTTTGATGCCAATAAACAAAATAGATAAATAAAGAAATCCAAAACATCACTTCAGTGATGGGTGAACCTGAAAATTGATATAGAAGCTATTACAGATATTTATAACAAAGAAACTATCGACTTACTGCACTCGAAAAACCACTGATCATTTAAAACAGTATGATCGAAGCACCACAGGTACAGTTTAGTTTACTCGTACTCATTCCTATTCATCATGTGCATTCGGTCTCAAACTGTTTCACTGCTCATATTTGTACTGTCTTAGTATCACCTTGTCAGTCACATATTGTACTACACAACTAAAGGTTAATCAAACTTCATCCAAAGACACTGGATTCTGCACTTCCCACAATGCAACCTATAGCATATTTTGGAGTAAACACTGCCGTCTTTAAGTCTCAACACCCAAATTTGTAACTCAGACTTTATGTTACAAATTTAAAGTTCTGAGGCAGAACTGAAGTGTCTGCACATAGATGCAGAGTTACATACTAACATAATACCTAATATGGTTTACATTGAGATACTTATCTGTGTAGCTAGCTGTTAATTTGCTCCATCTGGACTTTGGGGATATTGGGATAGGATTACCAGCACCGCTGTCAGGTGTGCTAATATATGTATTACAATTTATGTTAAAAGAGCCATCTGTTGGGGTATCCTGGGAGAGGGGCCTCTCTTTACCTTTGTCCCTCTCTTACACAAGAGTTATACTATTGTTTACTTTGACTGCATGTCTTGAGAGCATAATCTTCACAGTATATAAGGGCTTGTCCCGCATGGTAAGTAATGTTTTACTCGCTCACGACACTGAACTTATTGTAATAAATTTGTTATACAACTAAGACAGTGTTGGCGGAGTTTCTCTTCAAACATCTTCAACTGCATCGCCACTGAATATACGACAGAACCCAAATGCAAGTTACTGAAAAAAGGTTGTTGTTGTTTTTTGGGGTTTTTTTGTTTGTTTTTTTGAAGATTTGCAAAAAGGTTAGATGGTGGCTGGCAAGAGTTTGGTGGATGAGGTGCGGGGACTGGTTTAGGAAGGCTTGCAAGAGAATGAGAGGCCAAAGCAGTTTAGTCTGTAGGGACTTGGCTTGGGAACTGGCCGGTTCAAGTCCAGCACAAACTAATGTATGGGGACTAGTAGCTGGAATGCAGCCAGTTCACCTCCTGGGCACTGCTGGAGTGCACTTGAGCAAGGTACCGAATCCCAGCGTGCCGCTATTTTATTCTAAAATAAAGGCTTTGGCAAACAGGTGAGGTGAGCTGCCAGACAGGTAATCCTATGACCAGCAAGCTAACTAACAAGGTAGACACAATGGCAAACTAGATTTAATACTGAGCTAGAAATGTGGCTCATACACAGACTGTGCATGGCACAATGATCCAGTGGGGACTAGTTGTTGGTACAGTGTACTTGTAGTGAAGGTGATGTTTTGATGACAGACAGGTGTGCTGGATTAGAGATGACAGGCAGGTATGCAGAGAGAGGAAGCGAGAGAGAGAGAGGGCAAGGGGGAAAAGGAAGGAGCAAACAGACAGACAAAAATCACCAGGCAAATCTCACTCATACTAAACAGCTGAAAATAACAAAAATACACTCACTCACAACAGACATGGGACCCTGTCACAGAGAAGGGGTCGTGACAGAAATCTCCAAGCTCCAAGTGTATTTTCTAAGGTTTGACAAAGCTCCTCCAGCCGACAAACACATAATACAACTGTTTTCAAGTAATACTATTGACAATGAAGCAGCATATCCCACATGGAGAAGAAGGTGGAAGAATGGCTGAAAAAGACTGTCAGAAGCATGCCTTGTTGGTAAATCTAACTTTCCATGCAAGTGCTACTTGTCTTGTTATGTGGCCCCTTCCTATTCATGAACTGCCTATCAGTCAAGTGGGTAGAGAGGAAGGTCATTAAGAACCTTTGTAGATAGTTGGGGATACAGCCAATATGTATATCTATCGGCTTATACATAAGATTAGGACAGCTCTAACTCCCCCTGTCCTCTGTAGCATAGGAGTACAAAGTTGCCAAGTGCAGACTCTCCTTACAGAGAATCCACTAAGCTGTCATAAGACCAAGATCTGGGCAGTAGTGGGTTGCCAGCACTGCAGTGACCCAGGCGGAATGCTCCCTTAAGACCATTGACATTAAGGCTGAGCAATTTTATTGATCCTGCAATATATATCGATATTTTGTTTCCCCAGAAAGTATTGATTTTTCAGCCGTGAGTATCGATACATTAAGTCCCATTCAAATCCCCTGTGTTCTGCCTGGCACTCTGCTCGCTGCCCATTTCCCCCGTTGGCTTTGCAGGAAGAGCGATTAGGTCAGCCAGCCGCTAGTCTCGCTGTAGAGCATTTCTAGCAAGTTACCCATATAGATACTCTTTTTACACAGACGCAGACGTCTTCCTCTTCCTGTTTACGCAGTCAGAGTGAGGAGATTCAAGAGAATGGCGGCGAACATAAGTCCAGCACCTTCATGCTTAAAAGCAGAAGTGATCCCACCACTTCGGGTTTAACCCTCTGGGGACGGATCCGCCCAAAAAGTCTAAAGTTTTACATATCTGTGAATATCTCTGAAACAGTTTATAATAGAGATATGTGGGGGTTTTTTTACACTGTTTTCCTGAGATTCCGCTGAAGACAGAGATGTGCAGTTTGTGTCTGTCCGACACTCCCTTGTTCTATCCCACCGCATAAAAGACCAATCGAAAAATAGATGTTCGAATTATTGAAAAATAATATTTTCATTCAAAAACTCTTCACTAGTACTGTTTGAGGTGTGATATGACAAAAATCAAATTCATTTTGTCCAGCATTTGCAAGCTGTAGACTCTCTGTCCAGTCAGAGTATTGAATCGCATCGTTGGCTGAATATCGTGTATCGTATCGTATCGTGAGATTAGTGTATCGCTACAGCCCTAATTGACATCAGTGTAACTTCTTGCATTGGAAGACAAGGCCTAGGAACTTCACATTACCAGTAGTGGCCCAACCTTTGGGAGAAGAGACGCATGTTTCAGGATGAAATTTGAAGCCTTGAGAAAAGGAAAGGAAGCTAAAAGAAAAGAGCTAAATCTTTTTGAGCTTGGAACTCAAGGTACATGGTATGAGCACTGTAAGAGAACCTCCACATCACTGGGGAGACTGGAACTATTCCACATTTCCTTCTTGCCCAACACTCAATAAATGACACCTTCATATCCTGTGAAGGGCTCAAGGCAGCTATGATCCAGGGCTGATACTGATGGCACCATGTTGACAACACTTGTAGACACCTTAGAGCAGGTAAGGAGTAAGAGGAATCTGGCCAACACCCCTGCTGAACACCACCACCTTTATCAAAGAGGGGCTGAGGCTGGTCACTTAGGGTGAAACAAAGTTGCAGTCAACCCAGTGGTGGGAGATGAGGGTCAATTTGAATAGAAAACACTGTCCACAACCCTGAGACAAGATGTCATCATTTGGTCTCTTGGAGGAAAGAAGATCATCACAGGGCTGTGGAGACATGACAGACCAAGTACCAACAACTGATCTAGAATTGCCAGGAAATGGGGTGGACAACAAAGCTGTTTACCGTGGCAGAAGGATGTCATGGATTCCCAGCTCAATCTGTTCAGAATCTGCTGAGAGAAGTAGGAGCGAGGGGCCACGATCTGCCTGATGGTTGGGGGAGGTGGCAGAAAGAGGCCTCTGTTGGCTCTGGCACAAGAGAGAAGACAATAGATGGAAGCCTGGACGAGGTGCAGTGAGTTGGCCACCACTGCTGACCTGCCAACTGGATTACTGTGAATAGATAAGGGTCAAAGGATATCGCCTGATGACCTCACTTTCTGGCCAAGATTGCATTCATTTAATAATAGCTGTAATGTGGCATCTTTAATACAAACCACTGTCCCTTTAACGTATATCTTTAATTGGACCTGTTTGAAATGTTCCTGAATGTTGGTTTGCTTGCTCTCATGCACTCAATTGTGAATGTGTGGAGTCAACAGATATCCATAATAGTATTTTTCCTCCATTGTGATTCACATGAGTGTCTTCTGATCTGCTCCCTCTATGGATAAGGTTTAGTTAGTATTTGGTTACAGTCAGCTGGTCATGGTTAAAAGGGTTGACTTTTGGTAGCAGTCTCCATCGCCAAAGTCAGATACAGACAATCCGCACCAACCTCCTCTTGAGGTTGTTTTATTCATTCAATTATATTTATTTATTCTTTTTATTCAAACTTCCCATTAAGGCTGAAAACTTCTTCTGTGAGAAAGACCTGGCCAAGATGTAAGGACAAAAGTAACTAAGAAAAGAAAAGAAAAGAAACTTCATTCAATGAACAATTACTCAATGAAATTAGTTTGCAGAGATACTGTATATTAGAAGTTTGCCCAGAGTGGATTTATAGCCATGATAATGAGTCAATATAAAGAGCAGAGAACAATGATGAGCAAGTAATTTTAATCACGTGAAGGCATTCATTGCTGATTTATGTCATGTCCAAACCGCCATTATCAAGTCCAATGTGCAATGGAATGGTTAAATTAAAGTGAAAACAACACAGGGCAGCTAATGTCACTCACAACTGTAGTCGGTCAGTCTCTCACCTGCGTTTAACCTGATGGTATGATCTCTGAAAGTGTGTGCAACCAATCACACGATGACAGGCAGTGAGTGCATGGAGGGTACATGGAGAAAACATGGACAGGGAGGAAATTGCACCTAAATACTGCAATTTTATAGATATCCTCCCAAGCAAGGGATGTGGTTAGTGTAGCAGGATCAGCACGTCATGATAAGCCAACTACCAGGTGATTTTACGTTTTAAAACACAAGTCAATGCACCACCGGTCAATAATACTGTAGGAAAGCAGGAGTGTATGTATAGAATGCATGCATATTCTCAGGTACATATATTTAAAACAAAGGCACTTTTTTGTTTTCTGTCTGGGCATCTCTCTACACCCACAACCTCAACCACAAACATCATCAACATTCACAACAGGTCAGTGTGTCCACATTTCACACATAAGTCCATGACCATAAATGAGAAAAAGTCGAGAAATTTCCACGAGGAAAAGAAAGGGTGTTATTCTCCGTCTGGGTGGCCGAGATGCAACATGAATGAAACCCATCTTCCCCACTTTTCAAACAGCCACATACACTAATATAATTGTAGTCATAACAGATCATCAGAACAGGTGGTACAGGTGCAGGTGTTGTACCTGCCGGAGCAAGGAGCCATGGCTCCCTTCTAATAGTCCAAAGACATGCAGGGTAATTGGTGACTCTAATGTCAGCTGCCAGTGCCCCCTGCACACCCCATTCCCCATGACCCTGCAAAGGATAATGGACGGATGTCAAAGCAGAAAGGATCACACTGACTCATAACATAACAGTAGGGCAGACTGTACTTCATAAAGAACTTCTGAAAGAGAAATTTACATCCACACCTTTACAGTATGCTATAAAAGTTGCAAAACAATGAGAATTAGTTCCATGTGAGTTAACACCTAAATTATTGATATGAAGAGAAAATAAGAGTTTGCTTGTGAAGAAAATAGGTCAATTCAAACATTGAACAAACAAGTTCCACTATTGTTTTTCTGGGAAGGACAGTCTCATTGTGTTATAGTGGGTAGCAAATCTTAGGCTTTTGTAAGCTTTTCTACCCTTCAACACTGAACATCTCAGAATATATTTGGAGCAAGGACTTTGAAGCAATTGTAATAACTACAAAAGATCGAGCATCAAAAGCCCATACTGGTGAAACCTTGTTCAGAGAGTAGCAGCTTTACTTGCGCAGCCAGGCACTTGTCAAGCACAATGTTCATTCTTGTTCCAAAGCGAGGTCATAGCAGTCTACATATGTTGGCATCCAGGAGCGTGGAGAGGTCATGCAGCCAGCAAGGGATGCCTTGTCCCGTCCCTCTCTGATTACCAATTACTGCTGTGCTCTCCAGTGGAGGTTCAAGCCGAGCAGCCAGTTCCATCTTAATGAGACAGAAGGCCACTGCTGTGCATCTGACATCAGCTTTCTAAATACCAGAGCAGATCAACCACACAACCCGCGCTTTGTCCCTAACTAACAATACAGAGCAGCCACGCGATGAGATGCAACAGAGAATAGAGAGAATTATAAAGGAGAGGTGAGAAGAGGTTGAATGAAGACAGAAGGAAAAAAGAAAGATGCTGTTAGCAGAGTTACCTGTCTTCGTTTCCCCAATGTTCTTTCCTCTCATTTGTAAGGAATCAAAGGTTTTTGCTGATAATTAGCTGACCTTGACACTAATTAGAGATGCTCTGCGTTTCCACTTCAGAAAAAAGTGAACTAAGTATTTCCCTCGATCTAGTCAACATGCCAATAAGTGGGGCAAGACTGTTAAAAAGCAGCTCTGCAAGCTCATCAAATGAACTGCTCTGAACAGGAGAACTGTTGATCTGCACTGATGGTGGAAATGCTCTGAGAACATTGTGACATCAAATAGAAGATGTAAGTTTGTTGGCTTGGATCACTGTTAAACCTTCACTGCAAATGATTGTTTGTGTCAGCCTGCCAATCCCATCCAGGACCTTTGACCTGTCCAGAGTCAAGAAACAGGCAGGTAACATCTCTGCAGACCCAACAACCAGACAACATCAGTTTTTTCCCTCAGTCGGTTTCTGTGATGAACAGCTAAAACCGGACTCAAATGTCAGTAACATCAGCTGTATAATATCTGAAAATTACAAATTATCTATGTAAATGTCATCTACGCTCATACTGTCCTACAAGTATACGTACACTGCAGTGTGCATATACTTGTATATACACTATGTCACCACTGCACCGAAAAGAAACCTTCCTTGTCTATACACACAGATATGTATGTATATATATGTATGTATATATATATATATATATATATATATATATATTTACCTTTTACATGTACATAGCTTTTGTTTTTGTTCTTGTTTATGTCTATGTTTACCAGTCAAGTCCCCTGTTAACTGTGCCTGTGTCTGATGTTGTTTGATGCCTGTACCAAGAGAGCAAAGTGTAACCGGAAGCAAATTCCTTGTATGTGTACACATACCTGGCAAATAAAATGATTCTGATTCTGATTCTGATTCTAAAGTTATTTCTTGAAAACTTTCTAAGTACAAGCAAATCATTCACAGCCTGGAAAGTTTGCTTCTTTGTTTCCTCATTTTTCAATGATTGAGTTCAAATTAATAAAAGAGCATCTGTAAACAGGACACCTTCAAATGCAAATCAGTCAATTGTTACTCTCTATGATGGGAATTTATAATTCAAGTTTTAGGTTTGGAAAACTCTGGAAACAAATAAAAATAGTGTATGACATTGTCCCAATGTTAAGTCGACTATTGATGCACATGTACATGTACAGACGTCACTGAAGCTAGAAAACTTTTGGCTTGTCGTTGAACATAATTTTTTGAGTGCATTGTCCAGTTATTTTATTTTTATTTATTTCTTTTGTTTGCTTGTTTTTGTTTTGTGTTTTTTATTATTTATTTATTTTAACTCTCAGCACATTATTAACTCTAAATGTTTTCTTCAGAACATTAACTTGGACTATTGATTTTTTGCACATGAATATTACAGGTTATACAGGAATAACTAAATTTACCATTTATTGTACTAAATAGACAGGACAGGGTCTGGTAGCCAAAGGGAAGAGTACAAGAATGGAAAGAGATAACAGTATGATTTAAAACAAGGTTCAGGAGGGAGTACAGCATGCTACAGTACTAGCGAGGACACAACATTCACCGATAAGTCAGCTAGCACATTGCAACAGTACAAGTACAGTACTACCAGTCTGTCCACATAAGACACATCACTTGCAACCAGGGGTTGAGGGGGTGGGGCGGTTGAGGAGGCCCAGCACAGTCAGGCAGCCATCCAGTCCTGCAGCCATTTTCGGCACTGGTCGCAGACTGGCTGGGGGAGCAACCCCCTTGCCTCACCTTCTCCTTCCTAGCACTAAGGAGAAACTACAGCAGCCATGGAATATGCAAAAAAGGTAACAAAATCATAAAGATTCTTTCCACTTTTGATTTTGAGGTATGCACTAATAAAAACATGGTCATATTATATTCTATTCTCTAAATAGAAGTTCCTAAATCTTACACACTGGACCTTTAAGTGAAAAGGTTGACAGAGACCTTTTCAGTGACCTACTTGGTAAGCAGGAAGTTATTAGCTTCTGCTACACTGGGAAAGTGTAGCATCTGTTTCTACCATTTCCCACCATGCACCGGGGAAATGATGTTTATTTATTCGAACTTTGATATAAAAAGAAAGGCCAGGGGCTTTGGTTAGCTGAAGTGAGTCAGTGAGTCAGGTAGCAAACTCTGTACGAGTAAACACAGAATTTAGGAAGCATGCACACTGGAGGTCAAGAGAGAGCTCACTAACACTGTGTCTCAGTCTGATGTGTCCTTTTAACTATATGCTGCAGCATATGGAGCTCACACAACACGAGACACACAGGCGGAATAACAGCGAGTACAAAGCAGCTGCCTCAGGAGAACAGGATGAGACCCAGCAGTGGCAGGGAGAGGGGCCGAGGCCAGGCAAGAATGAGAGAAAGAAAGTGTTTAGCTGGCCAAAGTGGTGCACAGCTGAGAGAGAGAGGGCTTGAGGGACACAGAGATGAGAGCCACAGCGTATTTAGCTGGGAGACTAAAACTGCAGAATGGGGATGAGAGGAGAGCAGGAAAGGGATTAAAAGCCTATCGACCGGCCTGTGCAATCGCCTCTTACATTATATGAAGCCATGTTTAATTCAGGCCTATGCTGTGAATAGGCTGAGATGAGATATAGTCAGAGGGGGTGATGAAGAAGAGGAGGAGGAAGGGGGTAGGAGGGATGGGGGGCAGGCCAAAATGGGAGAGGATTGTTCTGGTCAATCAGTTTGCAGATCAAGCCAACCACAACAACAAGCTGGTGCTTCCTACACAGCCAGGACCTGTTTATCAAAAAGTATACCCAAGACTTTAGTAAAAAGCTGACTTAGAACTAAAAAAAAGTTAGTGACGTTAGTTAGTGAAGAAATAATATTCATGTCTGTCAGCCATGTTGTGCCATGTGTCCAACCCCACCCACCCAAATTTCCGTTTTGTATTGGTCTTTACATTTCTTTTTTTTTTTTTTCAGTGCTTGTTCTTTTTATTTTGTTATTCCACAAATATTGTATACATTTTTACATTTTTACCAGTAGCGGTCCAATTTAAATATACTGAGTTTTAAAAAATCAGTGATTCACTCGTGATCCACTCAATTTAAAATTGGACCAAATATAAAAATAATGTATAATATGTAAATAAATAACAGAATCAGCTTTTTTTTAAATAAAATAAACATTAATAGGAAATGCACTGAAATAGTGCAGAAAAGTCTGCTGTAAGTCGAGAGATGTCAGCAATGATGAGGCTTTTTCCACTTGCCACCTAAATGTCATCTAGTTTGAATACGATACCTGCGATACAGCGATCATCCAATATGATCTGCACATGACCTGTGGTAAAACTACAAAAGAAGCTCATCTGAGATCTGACTGCACTAACACTAGATACGCCCCATGTTTCCCTGCTTCTGACCGATACTTGTTTCCTTTGGTAAAGGATGGTCCAGTGTATCCTATGCTAAAGGAGATAATAAAGGAAGCATTGAAGCTCCTTTCCTTAACAGTTAGAGAATTCAAACAGTTCTTATCATGGCGGCTATGTTAACACCTCCGGGTCATTTCACACAGTGAGGAACCTTCCTAAAAAAATTGGCTATTCGACTAGACCCCAGCTCAACTTTGTGACATCTTCACCTGTTTTTCTATCACAACCAGTCCTGCACCATTCCAAATCACCTTCACTCAGACTCTACCTCTGATATTGTGTTGAAAATCACTACACATTTTCAATAAACTGTTTTATTGACTGGTTCTGGTTTGCATTTTGGCTCCACTACTATTCAAAATAACATAGAATAGAGTCACTTGCAACTTACTCACATGCAAGGGAAAGAAAGAGATGCACGCAAAGTGTTTCCAGTCAAATCAATGCAATCAATCAATGTTTTTATCACCCCCAAAGAAAGTATAGTAGTAGTCTATTGTCTGTGTTAAGTCTCAAGCAGACAGACCTCTGGAGCTCTCTTACATTTCCAAGAATTTGTATTCAAGAAATCTGATAAATAACATTTATTACGTCTTTTTTCATGTCCATTATTTTCAAGTTTGACATACAGTGTAGTGTACAAGTCCTCCTCCTCTTCCTCTTGTCCTTCACTCCCTGTAGTCTGCTCTTTGCCATGTTTCCTTTTATTTTCTTCTTTCCATTTACCCATGTTATATAGGGCCTCTCTGAGAGTTTGAATTAGCCACACACTGCTCCAGAAATCCCTCTGACAAGAGCACAGCATGTCACCCTGTGATTATCCTTTCACGATTATGGCAACCAGGGCTTAATGTTTATCTAGAAATAGCCACTATTTGAACTTTCCACAAATATCTTTGGATCAGTGCAGCTGTAATAAGAAGCTAACCCTGAAAGGTCCACTGGTACATGTCCTGTTTTTTCTTTGTGTTTGTGTTATTACATTCACCTCAATGCACAGAACGTGTTGTTTTGACAAAGGAGTGAGAGCACAGATCAGTCCTTCACAGATACCCTTGTATTGACGTAACAATGGACTCAGTTCCAGACAGCACAGAATATCAGTCAGTGACAATACCCTTTCATGAGGCTGTTGGCAGGCAGCAAATCCTCCAGTCAAATGAAGGTTAGATGCATTACAGCATTCTCAAAAATTGACTTGAGCTGCCCAGCTGTGCTGCACAAACAGCACATGACCAAAGTAAACTGCTGGTGTTTAGAGACAAATAGACGAATCTAATGTAAAGGACACAACTACTGTATTACTTAATACAAGCCCAGAGAGAACTGTCCTGTTCTTGTCCAAATAATACCTCTAATACTGCCTGCAATATTACAGTGGAAATTAAAAATATGTGTGTGCTCACAGTGATCATTGAATTAGACTAGCACTCTGTTGCTATTGAAAAGGACACAAATCATGTCTTAACCGTTGGTGTTGATGTGGAAGGAAGCTCTGCAGCTGGAGCTTACAGTGAAATACAATGTGATGATACTCTCATAAGTCTGCACCAGCTCACTCTTAGGCCGCTTTCACACCAGCGCTGTTTGGTCCGCTTTAAATGGACCAGAGTTCGTTTCCTCGGATAGTCCAGTTCATTTGAGCAGGTGTGAAAGTGAACCCTGGTGCGGTTCACTTACAGTGGGAAAGCAAATGGACTACCCAGCGAACCAAAGGGCCGGGTTTTCTTCTTCCTGGTGTTTTTTTTCTTCCTAGTCAGTGCTTGTTTTGGGCAATACCGCCCCCAAACGAGCAGCTGTTGGAACTGCATGACGTTGTCCAATGAAGGTGGGACATTTTTCGGCATTCCCCATTCCAGACAGATTCTCAGTTTAACTGGCTTTACATATGTAAGCAAAACTTTTCTCTCATGACATTGAACAAGAGCAGACAGTGGTCCGATATGAACTGTCCGTGATGTACTATCAATCTCCACCACAAGGCTTACAGCTGACCTGACAGCAGTTCTTCAGTCCAAGGCCCAGAATCATTGCCCCCGTTAGGATTAAGTGTACAGCACAAAGTGCTTCAGTCTCACTCAGATTAAATTAAAAGGCTCATGGTACAGGACTATAGCCCGTTATCTTTTCTCCATGTGGCCCCTGGCATGAAACACCCCTGGTACTGTATAGCTATTTATTTATGCGTTCAGAGACGATACCAAAGATTTTTCTTGCTACAGCACGGAATAGGACTTTTGTTGGTGGGGCACTGCACACAATAAATGCACTAATATCTAACTACAACAGCTTAAAAAAAGTGCACAACAGAAAGTGGTCGTAGTAAACAAAATACACTCATATTACTTTCTTGTTTCAACCACAGCCACTGTTTATTATTGTAACCATGGCAACAAAGCTCCTTTAACATTAACAAAAGAGTGATTTAAATCTAAATGATGTTGCTTTAATGAAGTGCTTACTCAAACCACTATATTTCCCTGAATCTAATCTATCTAAAGTTGTTGTGCTTTCTAGCCATCTTTGAATGAGCACGGAAAGTGGTCTTTTTTTTTTTTTTGCTTCAAGTGGTAGCAGTTTGAGCTGCAGCAGTTTTTTTTTTCTTTCTTAGTTTCAGATATGTTAAATGATTCACCCATGGTGATCTCTGGCTATTCAAACAATGCATATAAAAGAATAATGCTGACCTCAGAGTTCTGAAGCACAGACAGCGAGCTCAAATAGTCACTTTTTGTCTGGACTTTGTTTAAAAAGGACTGTGGGGACATCTTCAGCACCAAGAACAGCGAAAGCTGACTTAACTCTAACACTTTCTTCAAATGGACACTGATCGTGCAATCGCAGCCAGTTGTGTGGTCAGTTGTTGCAATGATGCAGACTGACATGTCCTTAGAGACACAGTGCTACAGATATTATTTCCATGCAAGTTTCAATTATGATTCAATGTGTGTGTAAGCTGTAACGAGGTTAGCATGCATGCTCCTTTGCTTGCCTGATCCTGCCTGCTTGAACCATTGCCTGTTCTCCAGTTTAATGATTCTCCACCCGTCCCGTCTAGTTAAGTTTTTCCTTCTCTGACTGATTTCCTGGTTTTGACCCTTGTCCAGCCTTCGATTAAAACTTCCAAGAACTCTTACTCCACTCTATTTCTGCATCATGCTATTGTGTTCGAGTCTGTTATGTTACAAACAGTTACAGAAAGAAGAAAGAAAGAAACCTTGAAAACTGCATTTAATGGCACAATTATTATCCAGACACTATATAGTATAGACAGACACTCATGTTGGAAGGCTGTGAGAATATGCAAAGCTTATAAAACGTTTTTTTTTTCATTGTTTCACAGTGGCCAAACGTCCGAACATATGTTCAGGAGAAAATCTGCCAACTCGGCATCAGTCCTAAAATCCTTTTGGGTCCTAAGCAGTCTCCATCTTTCAAATACATCTCCAATATTTATCCGTATTTTTGAACATTTCAGAGTGGTAATCTTCTTTGAAAAAGGACAAGGTTTCTTAGGTCTGGTAGAGTCCAACTCTGTCAAACTGCTGCGCTCACTTGCTTTCATTGTTGTAGTGCGCTGTGTTTGCCGCAAATTTGTTTCATACCTGGCAAACCCGGATATCGAACCCAGAACTAATTGATCAGAATAACAAAGGCCAAAACATAAACAAAGAGACGGTAAATTTCAAAATAAGAACATTTTGGCTGTCAGGTTTTTGTCAACAAGCAAGTATTTCAACTTAGCATGTTTCCTTAAAAACTGATGATATAGCATATTAATTTTATGATTTAATACAGTAAATATCTTACATATTGTACCTTTAAAGAGCAGCTTCTGCAACTACTAGAGGCACAATTAAAGCGAATTTACAATAATATAGGATAAGAAACCCCAGGCACTTTGAAAAATCTTGTCAGGTGATTGGATGAACCATCTGTATATGTCTGTTACAGGTGAACATCAAGATTTCTCTAGTTCTAATATCACGGATGCAAGCTGAATCTACGCTAAATCCCTTTTTCATGCTGTAGTTTGAACACTGATTGTTCTGAACATCTGTGACTTGGACACATAGCTTGCAGCCTGGCAAGATCCAGTTACTTTTCAAGGTTAGCATTTGTTCAAATTCAGGCCAACTGTATCTATACTAGGTGTGGCACCAAGGTTGCAATCGGGTCAGTTGTGATTGCAGAATGTCTTACAGGCCTGTATTGTGATATATCATTTCTCCACCCCCCTTCAGTTATCCCAATAGGAGGAAATGGATACCTGACATTGATTACTGTTTGATAACCACGTTATATCAGTTAATCACGAACTATTCAGTGCTCCAGTGTTGACCTTTTGTTTCCTGAAGAAATAGTTGATGCAAAACTTAGATGAGGTATAGGATTTTTGTTCTCATTATATATGATGGTAGAGTTTTTCTGTTCTCAGTACTGTATAGTACTGAGTACTGTATCAACATATTGATGTAGATTTATTTGCCTCCAGGCTTGAAGTGTCAGTCCTCGACCCTGGAGAAAATTCTGATGTTATAGCAAAACATTTTGCTGATATGTTATATGATTGTGAAGTCCAAAGCCAATTAGTCCCAAGTTCTGCCTTAAGCACTGATTTGGCTTCAGACTCCAACATATCTACCTCGAGGGCAAGGTATAAAGGACTGCAATGCACAGGCCATTGACTGGAAAGAGGAATATAACTATACATCACATCGCTAAGGCCTTCTGAAACAGCATGAATGTAGGTACTCCAGAGAGGCTGCATTTAACACATTGTGACAGCTGCTTTGATTATTGTGTGAAAAAGAAAACGAAATAGTACATTTTATAGACTTCTCTAAAGCAAAGCATGGTGTGTCAGAGGAGGTCAGAAGTTCTTATGGCATGGTTGTAAATGAAAACAAAACGAAATTTTTGATAATTGTAGGCTCCGATGATGTGCCATGTTTTTTTTTGCCTGAAACAGAGGAGCAGGCAAAACCTCTACATAATATTTTTGTTACAAAAAACATCCCATTTAGTGTAAAAAGCATCAATTTTGCTATTTTTTATGGATGTCAGGGTTAAAGCAATGCCATTCAAAGTCTATTTGGTTATAAAAGCTTTGCTTGGAGTGAGGACCTCCACACCCAACTTGACCTGTTTATTAGAGGCAGTGCTTCCATCAGGCCTGAAAGTACAGGCTTTTAGCAGAAAAAACAGGCCAAGTGTCCACGTAAAATGAAGCATCGGCTTGATAAGCACCAGACATTGAGTTGTCAAATGTTCTTTATTAATGTAATGTACTTTTCTTTCTCCCTCCAGCCCACCCCCACCCTACATGGACTGAACTGTTTTGCTTCCCCTCCACCACTGACCTCCTGCCCTACTGTATATATCTATGGTATATTCCTATGCTACTCTCTACAGTGTATATATCTGGAAGCAAACATAGCTATAGACCTATTGCAGATAATTAGAGAATCAGTATGTGTTTGTCCTGAAAACTGAGTAAAATTTAGTTTACTGTGTTTTTAGGGAATCTCAGTTATGATGCATACATTACTGTCATTTTTGATGGAGCTATAGCCTCAGCCTTCCCACTCTTCCACTGCCTATGTGCTGACGCTGAATACCTTCAATCATTGTTCAGATGCTGATACCAACTTTCAAAGGCTCATATCAGTTTAAGATGATAGTGGCGGGCACTGGTCCTCAGTTTGTGCTTGGATTGTAAAAGGCCAGTGTGACCCTGTACTCTGTACATGCTGTATCACTTTCTGTCACTTGAAATTCCAACCGCATCTCTTCCCTCTCTGCCACCTTGGCCAATCACCTACCTACACATATAAGCTTTGTACAGGCAACAGAACTGTAAATTGGTTCATTTTCCACTCCCTTAAACATTTATGATGCTGGAATTGGTCTTTGGGAGAACAATATTGTTCTCAAAGTGAGTTATACTTGTAGAAGGTAAACGCTAACAGCCCCATGGGTGTACACGTCAATGGTTTAGAATTTGGGGCAGGAATTAATTTCAATATATGCTTTCCATCTTCATAGAAAATCATTTCTGACACCTTTATAATGACTGTGACACATATAAAGTATGTACCAGTGTATCTATGAAAAAATACAGTTCAAAGCTGTTTTATGAATATTGCCTCTTTCCACGTAAAATCTGAATGCTAGTAACAAAAAGCAATATTGTGGAAAGGCTTTCTTTCAAGTTGAATCCCACTTTGTAATATTTTATATTTCATAGGCGTGTGTCACAACAGAAATAGTATTCATATTGAGGGAAAACTCAAATATTTTCTTTTTTTTTTTTTGGAAGAAGTGTGGTTTCACAGTGATAGCTGCAGGGAGAAATGCCAGTTGTCTATCTAATTGGCATGGGTATTTTGTTTATGCAGATGGAGACTGTCTGTGACAATTGATGCATGACAGTTGCTACATGAAACATTATTAATCTAAAATAAATTCTGTCTTGTGTTCAGTCACTCATATTCTACAAATTTGTTGCAGGAGGAGTGTACATATCTGAGGGCCAAATAATGTGTTGAAATTGGTATTTTTGTGATTGACAACTACTGTATATTCTTCTCTGTTACACAACACAGTGCTTAAATTGAATATTAAGAAAACAAACCCAAACCATATAGACTGTTAAACTCATGTGTGCTGAAAATGCTAATAGAGCAGCACAGGCTACACACTAGTAGAGGTTGTAACTACAAGCTTCATTGTCTCTTTGTCGATACAAAACAATTTTACCATTGAAAAGATTGCCCTATATACAAAATGACCATCTATCATCCATTCATTCATTCTATGTCAGGGCTCTTTAGGACATTGATCTTCCTCAGCCTTTATTGATTTGCAGGTGCATCGACTAGTATGATTAATATAGAGTTTAACTGATATGATCATACACAGAATATAAACAGAACATGAACTCATGGTGGTATACCCAGCACCAAGCACCCGATAAAGCTTAGAACCAAAGGCGTATTGACTCTCCACTGAAAGGTCAAGACTATCATTGAAGAGGGCCTGCAGTGGATTTCATGTCTGTGCCGTAGCTCATAGAAATTTTGCACCTCATTCACGAGTCTTGAAGTATTTCCTGGTTAAGGTACTGTGCTTTGCAAAGCTACCTGTCACAGATAAGAAAAATTGAGGCTTGAATAAAACATTCTGGAAACAGGAAAGGGTAATGAGATAGTTGTTTTTTTGCCCTGGGGAGCCCAAAAGCTCCAGAATTCATGTCAGCTGATTTTGGTACTTTGATTAATGGTAAACTTGTTCAAGAATTTTCACTACAATATCAATGAAGGTAGGCTGTTCTGTGGAAGACCTTCACTATCTATATTATATGTGCTCACATCATTGTCATGCATGAGCATAAGTTTATATGCATGTCTCTTAGACCCCATCCCAACCAGGCTGCTCAAGGATGTTTTACCTCTAGTTAGCCCTTCTTTATTGGATATGATTAATCTGTCTTTATTATCGGGATATGTACCACAGTCCTTTAAAGTAGCTATAATTAAATCTCTTCTTAAAAAGCCCACTCTAGATCCAGAGGTTTTAGCCAATTACAGATCAATATCAAACCTTCCCTTAGCTGTAGCTAATCAGCTGTGTGACTTTCTCTATAAGAACAGTTTATTTGTGTCACGATGCTGGTACTGGCAAGGAGAACCCAAAAGCAAGACTCAGAGGCAGACAAGTTTGAGGGAAAATCCGTTTAGTCAGTCGCAGGTACAGGCAGAGTCGAAACCAGGAGATCAGAAAGGCAAACAAATCCGACAAGGGGCAGGCAGGAATCCAAAGTACAAAACAGGCAAAACAGGGTCAGAACGAGAAGACAAATCGGGAATCGCTGGAGAGCTTGGCAACAACAACACAAGACAATCTGGCAGGGATGAAGTGGAAATGGACCAGTATATATATGCTGAGGGGCTGATAAACAAATGGACTGCAGGTGAGGAGATGGGCGGGGAAAACCAGGTGAGGGAAATGAGCTGATAGAAAGGTGGGATCTGAAATGACAGGAGAGTTAGTAGAGACATGGAACCAATTAAAACAAACTGAGTGTAACTATGTTACAATTTGAGGATTTTCAGTCAGGATTTAGAGTGCATCATAGCACAGAGACCGCACTAGTCAAAGTTACAAATGACCTCCTAATGGCATGAGACAAAGGATTCATCTCTCTACTTGTCCTGTTAGATCTTAGTGCCGCATCTGACACCATTGACCATCAAATTCTTTTACAGAGACTAGAACATCAAACTGGCATCAAAGGAACTGCCCTAAGATGGTTTAAGTCGTATTTCTTAGATCGATCTCAGTTTGTTCACATCAATGATGAATCCTCCATGCATACCAAAGTTTGTCACGGAGTTCCACAAGGTTCTGTACTAGGACCACTTCTATTCAGTTTATATATGCTTCCTTTAGGGAACATTATTAGGAATCACTCCATTGCCTGATGAAACCAATCAGTTAACTAAACTCCAAGCATGCCTTAAGGATATAAAAAGTTGGATGACCTACAATTTTCTGATGTTAAATTCAGACAAAACTGAAGTTCTTGTAATTAGACCCAAACACCTCAGAAACTCTCTTTCTAGAGACTTAGTTACTTTAGATGGGAAAGAATCTTGGAGTTGTTTTTGATCAGGATTTGTCCTTTAATGTCCACATAAAACAAATTTTGAGTACTGCTTTCTTCCACTTGCGTAACATCGCCAAAATCAGACGCATCATGTCTTAAGCGGATGCAGAAAAACTAGTCCACACATTTGTTCCTTCTAGGCTGGACTATTGTAACTCATTGTTATCAGGTTGCTCCAATAAGTCTCTTAGGACTTTGCAGCTAATTCAGAATGCTGCTGCAAGGTGTTCTGACAGGAACCAAGATCAGAGATCACATCTCTCCCATCTTTGCATTGACTACCTGTTAAATCTAGAATAGAATTTAAAATTCTTCTCCTTACATACAAAGCTCTTCATGGTCAGGCACCATCATATCTAAAAGAGCTCATAGTACCTTACTACCCCTCTAGAACACTGCGCTCTCAGGATGCTGGGTTCCTTGTGGTTCCTATAGTTTCCAAAAGTAGATTAGGAGCCAGAGCTTTCAGCTATCAGGCTCCTCTTCTGTGGAACAAACTACCATTCTGGGTTCAGGAGGCAGACACGGTCAATACTTTTAAGAAGTAGACTTAAGACTTTCCCTTTTGATAGATCTTATAGTTAGTGCTGGCTCAGGTCATACCTTAGTTATGACTAGACTGCCGAGGGACTTCTTTCTCCCCCCTCTCTCTCTGTCTGTCTCTTTCAGGGTTAAGCCTAGTCAGACATGGTATCGGTTGAAGATGTAGTCACATCTCCCTTTACTGAAAACCCTACTCAAACCTTCTCTCTCTCTGAACTCTGTAAACACCATTTTGTGTGTCAACAATTTCTGGTAAATTTGATGAACCAGTGAGTTAAAGCACATTTTCAGAGCCTTTTCCTTCATATCGATTTATAACAGGCCTAATTTATTAGCTTAGTCAGTATATCCCCCTGATGAAATAAGTTTCCAATAGGCTATTATTGAACTATTTTAAGGAGTTTAAGGTGCTCATATAGTCATTATGAACTCTTATGGGACCTGTATTTTATTTTTCGTGGGCCCAAGAATTAACCTAGGAAGGTGGCCAGGAAGTGACACATCTAAATGGGAAAATTTAGTTTTGATCTGCATTTTAAAATAAAGTGAGGCGGCTTTGGCACAGCAAAGTGCCAGCATGCTGTCAGTAATACTGATAATGACAGACTTACCATTTACATTTGGTTTAATGCATTTAAAGCATTGGTATGCTAACACTTACTAATTTGTGCTAAACATAAAGCACAGCTGAGGCTGAAGGGATTGTCTCTAGTGTTGCAGGTACTTGAAGTATTAGGCAGTCTGAACTTCTGACCTGAAGATGGGGCCAGAAGTCAGTTAGATTCATCCTGTGGGAGTATAAATGTCTGTATAAAATCCAATAAATGGCTAAATAGCTAGATATATAAAAGTTGTGGACTAACCACTAACATTTCTATCCATAGAGCTGAATTGTAATGTGGCTATTCAAAACAGAGTGTTTGGACCGCGTTTCCATGCTAAATTTGATATTTTAATCTTTGCAAAGCCTGCAAAGTCTTAACTCAGTGACTCAAATATTGCTTTGATTGTGCACTTTCAGACAGTATCCGGCAGTGTGGTGTTGGTGCACCAGCCTGCAGTTGATAGTGTGACTGCTCTCTCTGTGGAAGGTGATGGAGTATGCCTTACCTGCGACACGCCAGAGAAAGCAATTGTGCCCATTGATGGATGAAGTTTCTCAGTGCAGTGGTGTCTGGCTGCTCACTGGCTTAAATCAATCTGTTCGTTTAGTCTCTGTCAAATTGATTATCTGGAAATGCAAACATATTTCTCCTGAGCTGAAGAATTGCTATTAAATCACAAATCACAAGCACAGCAACATCCAAATGCTGCCGTTTGCTTTCAGAGGTATTCTGGGTAAATGTTAGATAAACTGTCAAAAAGATAAGCGCGGAGAAAACATCTGATGTCAGGGTTTTTGTCAGACCTGTAAATCAATTACATTTAAGGTGATTTTTTTGTCCTTTGGCTATCCATCATTCAAGATCTGTGTTGGGCAGCAACACAAACACATCACAGCTGAAGGTCACCAAGGTCATCATGTCCTCTGGGACATTCAGCCTTTTCTAGATTATAAAAGTAAAATGGATCAAACTGTTTAAAAAAAATCAGTTAGATATGTATTCTTACAGTTTGCAGAGCAAGCAGTGAGGTTTAATTTATAGCTAGTGAACTGTTTGTTGGCTGCCTGGAGGGAACATCCTCGACACACTTGATCATGATCTGGCATCACAAACTGTACATATCAGACACAACACTGTGATCTAAATAATATTCTTTTTTTTTGATTATTTGGGGCAAAAATAATGTTTTTTTGATGCAGTGCCTCGATCTTCAGGACACCATCATCACAACAATGATTCATGTGAGTGTTCTGATGCACCACCTCTGGTATGAATATGATATGAGAGTAACAACACAAGAGGCAGCCTTTCCACGACTTCTGATCAAGTAAAAATATGCATACTGTATGCGAGCCGTTCTAAGTATATGAACAACAACAATGTTGTTCTCTGTCTCTCTTTCTTTTCATTCATACTGTTTGCATTAATTCCACCTCTAAGTATTGAAATACACTGCACAATGCGAATAATTCAATATTTTGTTTTTGAAAATTGAGGTTTGTAGCCATTGAATGAGTTTAGACAGTTTTCTGTTTTTGTTAAAAAGGAAATCTGCTGTTCTGTTATCCGTCACTTTATTTGTACTTTGACAAAAATCAAGGAAGAGTAAAACTTTAAAATACTTTTTATCATCAGGCAAACAGATTTTAAAGGTACTCAGAGGACAATTCACAATGATCATGTGACCGCTCCCTTAACCTATCAGGTCAAATGTGTCCATGAACCAGATAAATCAGAGAAGTAGGTGCTGGACAAACAATCCAATACGTATGAACTGGAAAGTAGGAATTATGAAATAAACATGAGTTACTGTTAAATAATTTACAAAATATATGTATGTATGAAATACATTATAAATTCCAATGGACAAATCCTGCAAAGACATCAGTTTTAGTGTGTCAGGTGATGAAGAGGTCCGGCCTTCATTACTGAGGGTTGCATCACTTTTGTCTAGATCTTTATACTGTATGTACCACAAAATTACAACCTATTTATGACAAAACTTTCAGAATTTTATATATTTTTTAAATGTATCACACCAGCATTTAACTGATGCCCCGTAAGGGATGTTTTGGAATTTGGAAAATTTGAATGATTTCTTTGAGGGTATTAACTCCAATCTATCAAATGTTACGTGGTATGAAAGGTTCCACATGTAGTGACAAACCCACAGAGAATTATCACCAGCTCTTTAGTTCCTTTAACTTCTGTGGAGCTGTTTTAGCTTCTTTTAGTTCATTGTTTTGGTTACTGTTTTTGTTCAATCGCTTTCAGCAGCAGGCAGCTGTTTGTAGTTGAAAGGCTCCACTGAATCTGCTCAGCACCAAACAGCAGACAGACAGACAGTTGTGAAGCTTTTAGCAGCTAAAGAGCAAGATATTTTTCTCAGGAGTAATAGAGACCAAAAAAGAGTTTAATAGAGGGTAAAGATGATATTGCACATACTCTCATCAGGTGGTCAGAAACACAACTCCAAATGAATGCTAATGCTATGTGTCTATGTGTCCATTCAACATGATTTGTAAGGTGATTTGGCGATATGGTGTAAGATGGTTTGTCGGCCTGCCCTCTAGTGGCCATTAGTTGATTGACGCAACTAATGAGGAATTTATAGCAGTTTAATTTTGCTTGTATAAATACATCTAAAGACTGAAAGCTAAAAGGTTGGTTTCTTTGTGATGTCTGTGTGAGCTGATCTTATTTTTGAGAGGCTGAGGGTTTAGCAGAGTGAAACACCAGATGGGCAACTGCACTATCCATTGTCATGGTGACCAGAGGTCAGCATAGGGGTCTCAAGATTCTCCAGGCTTCTTCAGTGTTCAGTAAGGAGCAGACAGCTGATTGCAGCAGGATCTAACAGCTGGACTTTGCCAAAGGCAAAGTTAATGAAGCTGCAGCTATGATAGCACAAGACATTGTTGGTGACAGGGACAGAAATCTACGAGGCACAGTTCAGGACAAATGCCAGATCAAACAGAGAGAGGAAGCAGCTTGCACGTTAGTAAGATGTCCATAGCGTGGACAGAAATACCTCCTGTACTGTGGTGATTGCACATGATCCACTGCGTATGCAAGGCTGATCCAAACATCAAGGCTTTCCAAGGTAGGGTTAAACCCTCGCAAGTAGCTGGTTCAGTGACAGAGTGCAAATGACTGATTTAAAATTTGCTGCATAAGGTTTGATGTTTAGTCAGTCAGGCATGTGCTTCCACTGAGCTGGTGCTGCTGAAAGTTATTCTAATTCACTGTGCTCAGACATCTCGCCCTGCTGCACACTGTTGCCTCTTTGAAGCTCTCCCACCTTCTTTTTTTTTTTTTCAGAGTGGCACCTCAAATAATTTGGAAACTACCCTCCATGGCAGTTAAAAGTCAACACTAGTCAGTACTTGGATATGGTCTTATATTGGCTCCGTCTGGTGTACATTTTAACTGCTGAAAACAGAGATTTAATTTACTTTGCTTTGCTGCCATCAGCCTTAATTGTTTAACAGATAACAGATGCAAATCACCAGTTCTTACAGATGTTAACACTTCTAGTTAGATCATTCAGAGAGGAGCAATCACATGAAAATGTATTACTTATTTGCAGCAACACTTTCATGACTGAGACAATCAAACTGTTTCAGTTTGTACAAGTGCACCACATGCTCAACATGCAGGTGATGTGATTGCAGACATTTTTGTAGGATTGGTTGCATCTTGGTGGATAAGATGCAAACAATTTAACAAGAACAATTTGCATCTAGATGAGGACCTCTGCTGCATGTATACTCTTCTCTCTTTCCCCATGCATCTATCTAAGAGAGACAAGAAAAGCATCAAAATATTACATAATCGAAAATGCTGTGGCAAAAAAAAACTAAAAAACTGTAGAAATAGATAAAATAATAATAGATAGAAATAGAAATATGAAACCAACCTCAATGTAGTGCATCAAATCATACAAACCGCAAAAATGAAATAAATCTCACTTTTTTTTTATTTCACTTGTTTTTTTCTTTAAAGTAGCTCTTACTCAGAATTAGATTTTTAATTGAACACACATGAAGTGATGATGAATTCAGCACAGGTTTAGGGAAAAGTTTGGACTTTATGTGATAATTTAACAGCAGCTGAAATGAGATTGCTGAGATGTAATAATAGAAACCAGAGAGAGAAATTGAAGATTGAAAAAATCTCACCACATTTTATCGGACGTGTCATGCTGTGAAGTGCATATTTGACCGAGGCATCTCTTTCTTGGACATCTAAAGACTCATAATGTCCAGCAGTGGTGAATTAACTACATAGATTGGACCCTCACAAGACCAGAAAAACATCAGTGGAGGTTAAAGTAGAAAATGAAGAATTCCGTTCTGTTTCGAGGCAGTGCTGGTAGAACCTTTCCCAAACCTTCACATTCTAAAACTTTACTTATTAGTCAGGATAGGGTTGTACTTTTATGAGTGGTACTGTGATGCAATACACAGTCCTGCCAATGGTCTCCCACTATTCCACTGATCTACAGGGGGCAGTAACATGCCAAGATATGCAGCAGTGTGCCAAACAAAGACATGCAAGAAGCAGACTGGTGGCAAATAAACAATTCTGGATTTAAAGTACTTGTTGTGAAATGTTTAATGTTTCACTGTGGTTCTACCTGGAGGATACACATGATAAGTTTTGTTGAGTAACACTGAAGGATTACATACAATAAAAACTCACTTACAGTGCACCTCATTCACTATTGTCTAAAATATCTGTGGCATTGAGCTCTTCCTTCATTGGAACTACAAGTTCTATATCCCAATCCATAAAAACAACAGACTTCAGCGAGGAGGAGGGTGGAGAGAGGGCGGTGCAGCAGGTTACAAAGACTGGATGATGATCAGTGGGGACCACCAGTTGGAACATTGAGTCATGAGAGATTTTTACATATAAGGATTCGACACACACCACAAACCATTCAACAGTTTCCCAATTCCCATGAAGTAAAAATTCACGTTTGAGTCTTTTTATCACATCTATATCGATTCCAACAATGACATTTTGTAGGTATTTTGAGGTATTCTTTATCGAATTTTAGAGTTACTGAAAATACTCAAAAAGTTGAGTCATCCTGCACAATGCTTTCTTAGTGTCTCTAGAGACAGGACAAGTGATGTAACAGCTAGTGTCTGGTTGTGAATGTGGTGACTGCATCAGAGGAACAGACTGAGACTGATCAGTGCACTAATAAATCTAATAAATCAGATGTTTTGCCCCTGCACTCTGTACTTCAGTTTAACCCAGTCCACTTGAAAACATCTTTCACATCATCAAACCTTCAGCAGTCTGTAGTCCACGAACAAAACCTTGCAACGTAACCTGAGTGTCAGACATTTATTACTCTAGGTTAAGTTGTCATAAAACTTCCCCAGTTGAAGTTTTAGTACTCGGTTCATGATGCTTTGGGCAAATCATCTTCCATTTTGGAACACCAAAAATATAATTTCTCTTATTGAAATGTCCATCATTGGAGGCTGAGCTAAATTAAGAATGCTTTTATCATTCTGAGTGTCTTTGATGAGGACTGAGCAGCGAGAGTCTGACTGCATTTCTCTCCCTCACAGGCTCTGGCACACTGAGTCATATTGCATCGCTTCCTTTTTATTTTACTGCACTGATTGTCATATTAAGTTCTATCTAAAATTGATTTTTCAATATTTTAAAATATCCTCCAGTTGAATAGAGTGCGCCCATGAAGAATTCAATTTGCGAGACGAAAAGCCAGGAATGAAAAAAAAAAAACATCCTTTTGCAGAGAGAAAAGGTGAATAATTCAGCGTCCATTCTTTTGAACAAGCTGCCAACAAATTACCATGAGTCCAAGAGAATTAACAGAGCACAACCTGCGCGCACACACACATACACCAGACATGGAATGCACACCAGACATGGAATGCACAGACAAAGCTGCGCAGACTTTTATGTCACAAACATAAGAATGTGGATGAAGGGCCATGCAAGCAATTTACTCAGCGTCTCACATCAGTACACTCTCCTCTCACATACACTGTATCTATCAACCTTACTTGTATATGCATGTATGCTCACTTTCAGATATACTGTAATTTAATAATGTATTTATACTTATTCATATTTTAATAAATCATCTCCATCCAAATGAAAGACTTTGTGTCTTATGCATTTATTATTACTATAGAACAAATTCAGTTGATCAAGCACCTTTGTCACATTTTACATTGCATACCCCTCACCTCACCCTCTCCTATAATCAAAACTACTGCAAATTAGGTTTATTGGTAAAATGTATTTTTTTCATCTTTGTGCAATAAATAAATGACACAACAGTTTAAATAGTTAATTAAAACTAATATTACAAGGGTTTGTATCCAAATCAAACATGTGTCTACTGCAGTCTCAAAATTATTCAATTATATAAGAGCACACATTTGAAAATCAGGTGTTGTCTCAAGCACATCTGATGTAAATAATCAAGGGCTTTATTAGTTGCATCAGTTGTGCTTGAGATAGAACACATGAAATACCTGGACTGGGGTTCGTTGACAGTGATGTTTGATTGCATGTTAGAAATATGGCTAAGTCCAGAGACTTGTCCAAAGAGTTAGAGAGAAGAGATCTTTGTCTTGCACAAACAAGGAAAAGGATACAAAAAGAGAAAATTCATTGAATGTTCCTAGAGATACAGTTTGAAGCATAATTCACAAGTTTAAAGTTAAAGGAACAGTGGCTACACTACCTGGACGTGGCAGAAAGAGGAAGCTATCAACAGCTGCCACCAGATTCTTGAGGAGGCAGGTGGTCAAAAACACTCGAGTGACTGCAAAAGACCTACAACAAGACTTGGTGGCAGCACACACTGAAGTTTCAATTTTCACATAAGGCGCATACTTAACGCTGGAGGGCTCCATGCCCGGACTTCAAAACATACACCACTACTGATTCAAAAGTCAGCTCCAATAGGCTCAAAAACATAAATGAAATGTCATGCCATCTGTGAGGAAGCTGAAGCTTGGGTGTCACTGGACCTTCCAAACAGGACAATAATCCTAATGCCGAAACCCCACTGCACATGTCTCTGGGTTTGGGCCTAAGCGTACCTCAAAGTCCACCAAGACTTAGTTTCAGAAGAAGTCCTGGAAGATTCTAGAGTGGCTGTCACAGTCACCTGACTTGAACCCCATCAAAAATCTCTGGTGGGATTTGAAAAATGCGGTTACAGTGCGCAGACCCAAGAACATTAGTGAACTGGAGGCCATTGCCCATGAGGAATGGGCCAATATTCCTCAGGAATGCTGTCAGAAGCTGGTGTCTGGCTATGGATCACGTTTGCAGCAGGTCATATGAGAAAACGTATGCTCTACTAAGTACTTACTGTAAGACGCTTGTTGTGCAGGGGTTGAATAATTTTGAAAGTGCAGTAGTCATTAAAAGTGGCATTTTGTGTTGAATTTGGACAAATCATTTGTAATATTTGTTTTCTTGAGCTATTTAAATTGTAAATTGTGAAAGCTTGTAAATTTTGTCAAAAAACCTTTTCAATGGGGGTTGAATAATTTTGATTGCAGCTGTATATATCATTCAAGTTTTTTCAGGTGATGATACGCTAATGAAAACAATATCATACATACAATATCAGTCAAGTTTTCGGTATTCTTTTTGTTACGTATTAAGTCGAAGACATCAGAACTATAAAATAACGTGCTCAGCATGTATTGGAGTTCCTTCAAGCTGACTGAAAGAATGTAAAGAGGGTGCAAAGCTGTCATCAAATTAAAAGGGTGGCTACTTTGAGGAGTCTAAAATTTAAAACATATTCTGTTTGTTTGCACTGTATTGTTTACCACATAATTCCATGCATGTTGGTTCATAGTTCTGATGTTTTCAGTCTTAATCTACAATGTAGAAAAAGATGAAAATGACTATTATAATCAAATTCTACCATATTCTCCAAATAGAGCCCCCTAAAGAAGATATTTCTCTATTGAAAACTGGAAATCTCTATTCACAGCAGCTCAGTTAGACTAACTGCTCTTACTTCATATATAACTGAATATAACTGCTTTCCTCATTCACATTTTCTTTTTCGTTTGCTGCCTCCATTTACAGCAGTCCACAAAAATGACCTTAAAGTTGAATCAACACATAAAAGTCTTTCAGCACACTGAACATTATAACCGTCATGAAGGGAGGAGGAATAGCAAGGCTTCTGTATTAGTTTTGGCTAGGTGGAGTTATTAAACTGGCAACTGTGTCTATGTGCTGTATGTGAGTGAAGTGATTACATGTGTAAGAGTTAAATATATGGGTGTGTGAACTGTGCATACTGTACGTATGGATGAAAGTATCTTAGAGAAGAGAGTGTATATTAAAATGAAAGTACAATGATGTGAAAGGACAGTTTAAGTAAAAATACAAAAGTGTGAGAGTGTGTGTGTGCGTGCGCAGAATGTACTGTATGTATGGGAGAGGCACAGAATGAATTATGGGCTTGTCATACATGTGGCCAGACACACACATTCACTCTTGTCATGAACTCAAATACACACTAGATTCAATTTGCAATGCGTGTGTGTATGCACACACACACACGTCCTTAAACAGACAGTTCACATAACGTACTGGCTATGCAAAGAGTTGCTGGGAGTGTGTGTCAGATTGGCTGCAGTTTTCAGGGTGGTGAGTTATTAAGATGTATGTGTGACGCTGGCTGCACCGTGGGAGAAGGTCTTCACCGTGGAGCTCACTTCAAAATGTGAATAATTAGGATGGATTTCCGCCTTGAGGGAAAAGCTGGTAGCAGCATCCTGGAAGCACATTAGCAGGGTGTTGAGCAGCCTTCTGACAAAAACAAATGGCCCCCGTATGCCACAGGAGATACCAAGGAGCACTTTTATTGTTTCTGTTGAGAGCCAGAAGTGCTTCTCAGTTAGACTCTGTTGCACCAAGTCTCCTTTCATGAGCCCGTATTCCCTGCACGCTTCATACAGTAGGACTGTAAATAGTACACATCACTGGATACTATGCTGTTGGAAAATTACACAATTTTAAATTCACTTGTTCGCATTATTATTAACCTTTAGCTCCAGAAGCTTCAGTGTAATGCAATGATGATGCAATGCTGTAATAAAATGTCCTGACAGATATTGTAGCTGCAGTTTTTTCAAAACTGATCAAGTATTGCAATCCGGCACGAGCATGTGTCATGACTGAATGAATTCAAACCAGACTTATTGTCTCAACAGGTGTCCATCGGGTGCATTATTTTAACAGTAAGACTGCTTTGCACCTGTAGGTGCAGAGGGCCCCATCTCAGCAAAAATATTGTTGTTTTAGTGTTTTTATATCAAACAGAAATTTAAAGATTTTTATGCAGTTTTCATAATTTTATGATGACTAATGACTAGTGAGAAATGAAGGCCCTTGATTAGATACAAATGTGCATCATTACAGAATAAACTAGAATGATTCTAACTCTAAAAAAATGTCAGCATAATAACATGTAAATATAGCGTATCAGAACCTGATTACAGAATAAATCATTTCTCTTTACGATTAAAAAACAGAATTATGCCAGTTCATTTCCAATTGAACAACTCATCACTTGAATTGTTCAGTAACGCTGTATACGTGAAGTCTGTTTGCAGTTTGGTTCATGGTACTTTGTCTTTGCCCGTGGTAATGTCATCCACAGAATGTTCACATGGAATGTGGTTTATGTGGAAAACAACAATATCCGGGATGACAAGTCAAACATGAGAAATTCACATGAATAAAACTCAAACTGATGCATTGTACTTTACAAGCCGTGCCCTTTAGTGTGGTCCCGGGGACGAGTGCATGTGTGTGTTGTATTGTGTGTGTATGCGGTGTGTGTAAGGGACAGATAATAAAGACGGAGAGGGAGAGAGAGACACACAAAATAAGAACGAATCATTCTCTCACTCTCACTACACTCTGAAGCAGAGTTCTCTTACGGCATAGCCAGAGTTCAGTGGACTCCACTCATGCATACAGTATGTGAAGTGGTGTGTGTGTGTGTGTGTGTGTGTGTGTGTGTGCATGTGCTTGCGTATGCATGTGCATGTATCATGGGGGTGATTTGGGCCTGGCTGAAAGGACAAACCTCACAGAAGAACAAAGCAAAGAGAGAACAGATGAGACACCTTCTCCACAGGTTGAAGTTACAGTAGGTGAGTTATAAATTACAATGAGGTTGTGCGACTGGGTGCATGTGGCAGGCTGCATTTAGCTTCACTGTCTGGAAAATGCAATTATGAACTTCTCAGCTGACTGAAAATATAGACATGACAACAACAGAAAACAGGACTGAGGGGCTGCAGCTGTGTTAATGACACTGAGAATGTGCATTGTAGTTTGAAGGTATTGGACAGAAAAAAACAACACACTGCCTGTTTGCCTATTTTAGAAATATGAGCTTTGTCCTGACGGTGGTGCTAGAACAAAGGCCATGGGGTCATTATAATCATAAGAGTTCATCATTGTTCATCATAAAGCTCAGAAAAATTCATAACTATCTGACAGCCAGAAAGTGAGACATATGCAGTATGGTGGCTATGCTCATGGTGGTGCAATGACCAGCGCAAGCTTTACTCCAAGTCTGGTTTCTTCCTGACTTCAGGATTGTTGCTAACATTGAGTTACCTAAGCCTCATTAATCCTGTGTGTCACAGCTTTCTTTTCCAACATTAAATAAAACATTTTAAGCATGTTAGCATTTCACTGAGAGCAAGAATTATGACTCATAGTCTCAGCTGTGCCAGGTTTAGGAAATACTGGCAGAGCTGACATTCTGACAGCTGAGCTGTTTAGTGCTCACTGGCAATCTTAACATTGTTAAATTAAGAAGGTGAACAGGTTAAAATTCCACCTGCTGAACTTCAGCATGTTAGCATTGTCACTGTGAGCAAGTATTTAGCTCATAGCACACCACTGTGCCTTTAGGTCAAGCCTCTGTGGCCGCAGACTCTGACACTGAGAAATGACTTAGAATTTAATACAATCTTTATATTGTTTTATTTTATGCATCATGTTGTATTTGTTTTGTCTGTCTTTCTGATGAGTGGGCCACCATAAAAATGTCACAGCTGTATGTGGGGCACCAGTGCAGAGAGTCATAATACATTTATGATGAAACATTATATATATATATATATATATATATATATATATATATATATATATATATATATATATATATAGAGCACTTTATGTTTTATCTACAACACATAGGAGAATGTAATACAGAGTAATGACATATAATGATATAAACGGTAGCACTAAGGTAGGTCACACGACGGGCTGGGTATTTTTTAGATGAGACATTTATTTATTTGCTTGGTCAGGTTAATTAATTTTTTGTTTTTTAGATTTATATAGTTCATATTTATATAATTTCAGTATTTTTTTTTTAATTTGTACGTAGTAGCTTTATGTTTATGTTTGCCTTGTTGAGCTCTATTTATCTGTGTGTACATTGAGAACAACATGTAGGATAACAGGATTGATTCTGAGTTTTCTACAAAGAGAATAGACAGAAAGATAAATAAACAGGTAAATATAGAAACTAAAACTATAATTATAAATAAATAACAGTAGTACAGTCTTGTTGGCTGTGTGTTCGTGCAGCTTTAAAGTAACTTTCGTTTCTCTATAAACGGTGTATGTCAGTTTAAATCACAAGCGAACCGTGTGTGACGTGTCACTTCCCTGTTGTACATGGGTAATGTAGTCATTTTTCATCCCTGTCCACTATGAAGCATATGTGTAAAAACTATAATACCCATAGTTCCTAGCGCGCAAGCGATTCCTGTTGACATCTTGCCGGTAGGCCACTCACGCGCGCCTGGCAGTTCATTCGCGGTTTTGAAGGTACAGCCTGAAACATAAAGTTTATATTGTTTAATAAACTTATAATTCGTCTCAGTGAGTTATATAAGGAGGGCTACTCACAGTGCTGAAGCTAACGCGGCTTGGGAAGTGGCAGTCGGGCTGACGAGCTAACATTAGCAGGCAACATAGACTGTTACACAGCGACAGTACAGCGTCTGTCATGATGTTAAGTTTAAAGTGGGAGAAGAACACGTTAACATGGTCACTGTAATACTCATGACACACGGGCGGTGTGTCCTATTCTACTGAATGGAGAGAGTAACGTGAGCTCGTGTATAATACCTTGATATTTCAGTAGCTTTGGTCATGTATCACGGTCCACACGTTCATTTTAGGTCACAGTTGTACCCAGTCTTCAATTCGGCTTACACTTTATTCACCCAATGCCCTTAATTACCCTGATAATAGTCAAATTTATTACTGGTGTCACAGCTACTCTCCAACCAACATGACGTTACTTCCTTGCAGATACAGCCGTTTACAGTCAAAGATGTAACTGCTGTAAGTGTTTTGGGGTTCATTATTATGCCGAACACACCAAGAGACCCTGTCGGTGTGTGTGTGTGTGATTCTCAGTTAGAAAGACAATTTAAAGCACAGCTTTCCTGTATGGACTTCAGCGTGTACTTAGTCATCGATATGCAATGTAGAAAACAAACTGCCATCTCATTGCAGTCCACTATTTGTATCCGTGTGTGTGTCTTTCATAGGAATAAGCTGGAAGAGCAGTGTGTGGATTGAAGCATCAGAGAACAATGTCTCCTCCACGGCTGACAGGTGCACTGCGCTCCTTCTCCAATGTCAGCAAGAAGGAGGACTTCACTGAACAGCTCTATGATCTGAAGGTGAGGGCCAGCAAGTGGATCATTTCAAACCTTGTGTTTCTGTTACAACAGAACATTGGACTGTAGAAGTGCACGTAAAAAAGAAAGCACTTTCTTCCACTTTACTCTTATGTTGAAATATTCTGTTCAATGTATGAGGAAATCAGTTAAAGGACCAAAGGTTGTTAACACTGGGCGTAACTCACTGTTATGCACCTTTGTTAAGGTAGAATGTAAATTTTGACATCTCTAATGTCAGTCAGTGAGAAATATATGAAATGAATTGTTAAGCCACTTTCCTGTCACTCATGTTTTGATTTTAAAGGTAGAAAGTGGTATGGAAAAATCTCTAGAATAAGACTTATAAACGTCAAGTCAATCTGGTCCCAGCTCATACCTTGTGTTTTGAATACAATACCTTTTATAGAGTAGAGTTCTATGTAGTAAAAGTTCTATTGATTAACAAATTGTTAGTGATGTTGAATATACAGTGTAGCTGGAGATTCACCAGATGAATGTAGTTTTAATGCAGCTTACTGTATTTCCTTGTCGTTGACAACAATATCATGAGACGTTAATGGGTGCTGTGTGCAGAGGTGGCTGTAGCTGTGAGAATATGTCAGAAATAAATCTGTCTGGTTTGTGTCTCCCTGGGCTTCGTGCTCGCTCAGCCACAAGAAATGTAACGTTAATTAGCTGTGACAAAAAGCTTTCTGGAAGAAAAGTCCAGAAAGCTAACATGTCTTGTGTCAAGCAACTGGTAGAAGGCATTTTACCACTAGGCGTGAATGTATTTTGCATGTTGCTTTAAAAGTGAGTTGATTCAGTGTTTTTTTGTTCTGGCCGGTTGTTCCAGATGTGGACCTTATGACATCTTGGGATTGATTTTTAAACAGAGATGCATCTCTACAGGTACAGCTGCTTCAAAAATGTCTTGGCAAAACATATTGAGCAAAACAGCTGATGCGCCTGTGGAGCGTTCAGATATGATTAGCTGTTGCTGTGCTACTGGATAAGGATGGAAGAAAAAAAACATAAAAATGGCTCAATTTGATTGGCTACCTGGGCCAAGTGGTGTGACTTATATCAAATCAAATCAAGTTTATTTGTATAGCCCTTTACAATAGCCGAACGGTACCCAAAGTGCTTTACAACAAAGCCATAAAACAATACATAACAGATACATAACAAACAAATACAATTAAAAGTGCTGTAGTGCTGCAGGGTATTAAAAGCCTTCCAGAAATACATAGAAAGGAGCAGACAGAATGAGTACACCTAAGAAACAGTACTGCCCTAGTCAGAATTGAACGCCAATCTAAAGAAGTGGGTCTTAAGCTTCGATTTAAAAAGGCTGAGATCAGTAGTGGTGCGAATGTCAGGGGGCAGTTTGTTCCACAGTCTGGGAGCAGCGACGGCAAAAGAATGATCGTCCCACTGTTTAAATCTCAACCTAGTTACCTCTAATAGAAGCTGACCCGAAGAGCGCAGGGCTCTACCACAATTCCGAAAAGTTAAAATCTCTGACAAGTAAGAGGGGGCCAAGCCATTAATGGCGTTAAAAACAAACAACAGAAGTTTAAAATCAATTCTAAAACGGACTGGAAGCCAGTGGAGTGACGACAGCACAGGGGTAATGTGTTCGTGTCTGGACGTTCTTGTTAAAAATCAGGCAGCAGCGTTCTGCACAAGTTGGAGACGAAAAATTGAAGACTGACTGAGGCCAACGTAGAGGGCATTGCAGTAGTCCAGTCTGGAACTGATGAAAGCGTGGATTGCCCTCTCGAGATCCTGCCGACTGAGAAAAGACTTCACTTTGGCCAAGAGACGGAGCTGAAAAAAGCTCATGCTGACAACAGAGCTAATCTGTTTGTCAAATTTGAGCCCATTATCAAATGTTACCCCAAGATTTTTGACATGTGATTTTAAAAAAAGGGGGCTGGAGTGCCGGAGTTTGTGGTGAAAACATTTGACATAGATGGTGAACCAAACAAAATGCATTCAGTTTTGCTGTCATTTAAGTGCAAGAAGTTCTGTGCCAGCCACTGCTTTATATCTGTAATGCAATCCAGCAGCTTAGTAAGTGCAGTGTTTTTGTTTGGTCTCATGGGCAAATATATCTGCAAATCGTCGGCATAAAAGTGAAAACACAGGTTGTGTTTTTTTATAATTGATCCCAGAGGTAGCATGTACAATGAAAACAGAATAGGGCCGAGAATAGATCCCTGTGGCACCCCACAGGGCAGGGATACACTTGAGGAGCAGTGGTCACCAATCACGACAGAGAAACTCCTGTTTGCCAGGTATGACCTAAACCACTGGAGAGCGGTGCCACGGATGCCATCGTGCTGCTCTAGGCGAGATACAAGGACTGCATGGTCGACTGTGTCAAAGGCCGCTGTGAGGTCCAGCAGCACCAGCACAGAAGGATTCCCAGCATCCACAGAAAAGGCAATATCACTGTGCACCTTTAACAGTGCTGACTCGGTGCTATGTCGGGATCTAAAAATATGTGTAAATCAACGTGCCCTTTTTAATGTCTGACCAAATTAATGAAAGCTGAATCATTAATATTCATCATGACAGAAGTCAATGTATTTTCCCACACTAAATATTCTATCAGAGCAAGAAATGAGTCCTACTATGACGCTCACAGGAGGGTTATATCTTTGGCATCATCTACAGCAGGGTGTTCATCCAACTGAGAGGGAGCAAGTAATGTGATTTTGCGTGCATTACGGAAATATTTTATCTTTGATGACACAGCTTGCATACTGTATGGCTCTTATCCATCTGCCTTTCCCCCAGCCCATGTAAAGAAACAACATGTTTTCATGTAGGATGGATAGACTATCCAAACACACAGACGCAGACTGTGCTCCACCCTCACCCTCCACCCCAATTTTAAACATCTAGTTACTGGTGTGAGAGACAGTGGCTGCGGTATCAGTGAGTGTGTGATTAGAGTCCACTGTGTGTGAGTGACGTCTAATTAAAACAATACTATTGGAAAATTTGAAACAAAAATGTTCAGCAGAGGTCTGATTAAAGGTAATTATCATCCAGAAAGTCACAATTCTACATTTGAATCACATATTATTAATGTTAGTATGTATAACATTTCTGCTGTTGGCCAGAACATACAATATAAATATACCTTTGTCCAGATGTCAGATAGAAAAACTACACAGTAATATGCAGTTCATAAAGAAAGTTTGACTGATCATAACTGTGTCCGCGCTGCACGTATTGTCAGCTGCAGGGGATCATGAACAGAGACCCCGCACACCTGCTTGTGATTTTATTTTTCTCTATATTATTATTATTAGCATAGCAACATGATGCATTTTCCATCCAAAGCTAACAGTCTGCCACTTCCATCAGCTCCATCAGCTCCAAACACTTGTCACAAACAAAAGTTCACTGAGCCAGACAAACCCTTGTGTTCTTCTGTAGACCTAAACATGAATGCATGTGTGGTAGATATATGATCTTTTGTCACATATTCACCAGACTTATAGGCCTAGTTCTAATAATTCTAAACCTGTGATGTGATGTGATCTGCTCCCATACCGAGGTTTAATGTACAATTAAAATGCCCAGATTAGCAAAAAGTTAACTTTTTTTTACTTTCAGTTTACTGATTTAAAGTTGTCGAGAACTTTATAGAGGACTATTAAACAGCTTTGCATTTCATTTTTGATTGCATTTGCACTCGAAATGGGACTGTGTAATGAATAAGGGTCATAACTCCTCTGGCCTCTGGGATGAAAATGATGATGTGAATACACTCACTAATCTTTTTTTTGTCCTTTTCTATAAGATGAGTTGTAGAAATACAGTTTTGGAGTCCAGTCTTTATTGTGTCCGTGACTTGTTTAACTTTTCTAAGCTGTTGTGGACCTTTTGCAGTTCCAAGAAACAAAATTAAGATTCATTCCTTGAAACATCTCTAACAAAGATAGATTCATCCTGCATCTGAGCCATACATGTACATGTATCTTGTACCTTTGACACATGTTCACTGCTTGCCGATGAACAATATCTGAATGTGTTCTGCTTGGCTGGATCCTCCATTTTTGCTGATTTGCTCTCATATGTTTCTGCCTGTGTTCCATGTGTGCCCTTTTACAACACTGCCAATCATAGAATCTTTTTAAAAATCAAATCTTCCCGTCTTTTCACTGTCAGGGATTTGTTTCTCAGATCAGTTGTCAGCCGTTCACTTTTTACCTGGCTCACCTCCAGTTAAATCCTCTAAGCAGGGAAAGTGCTTCTCCGAGGAAAAGATGGCTGGAGTCACTTTGAGATTATCTGTTAAAATGCTTAGTTTTAGAAGACATAGAGATCCTGATTAGAATGGAGTCATTGTGTTAATCATTTTTATGACCTTAGACCCAGAACTGTCACACCTGCTCAGATTTAGTATCACACTGCTGCGGTATTAACATGAACTACAAAACTACTGAGGACGCATTTTTAACTGCATGTGAAAAGTGATGTACTTGAAGTAGTTGAAGTTAAGAAATACCTGTGATTATATATACTAGTATACTGTTGTCTCTCTTAAAACATAATTGTATTTCTCTCTGTCACTCATGCTAGACCAAACGACTGAAGAGGCGGGAGCTGTTTGCCAAAGAGGGCCTGACATGGCAGAAGATTGTCCATTTCTGCTCTGAGCATCAGGACAAAGCTAAGCAGCAAGCTGCCAGTCAAGAGCTGAAAAGCCTCCTTCTGGCCGCTAAACAGATTGGTAATTAACTCCTCAGCTTCAAATCCATTGTTAATTTCTCTCAATCTATTTTCACGTGTTTGTGGTAAACTGATGAAAACAGTTGAAAATAACAGAATGCTGTTTTCTGTTTTTAGACCGCTGGTCTAAAAGTGAATTTGATACACTTCATCATCACCTTTGATAGACTGCTGTTAGAAATCTATGTGAGTTTAAACAAAGAGAACTTGTCAGGCTTTAATAAACAATCCACCCAAATCACAAAAACATATTTCCTGACTTACTGATGGCATGTTGTCATGCAGATAGTTATGATTTTGATCTCATGACATGAAAATAGACCCTATGAAAACGTATGAAGGTGAAGTCTGGATAAGCCCATACTAAGCGCATACTACATTCACCTCCACTATATCAGGGCGGAGGCAGAAATCTCCACACCACTACCACTAGAAGTAAATGAGAATGTCTGTTTGTCATAATTTGGGTGAACTGACCTTTTAACCCAAATAGTGTTCTGGTTCGTCATTGACCCACTAAATTAATGGACAATACTGATATATTCATCTTTGTTTTCACTTTGAGAAATGTAATGTAGGTAATTGGGGTAGAAACTGAATTATCTTTTATTCTTATAATGCCCCAGGCTGTGTCTAGCGGGGTCACATTGTCCCAGAGTCTATCTATCATTATGCTAGTAACTAAACGGAAAAGTATTAGGAAAAGTATAACTATACTTATATCAGACTTTACTTTTATTCTTAAAATAAGGATGTAACCCAGGTTGTTAAAAACATTTCTTTAAAAAGTGCCTTTTAATTATGTCTGATCTGGCTGGACACTATTGACATCCAGTAAGTCTCCTGCACTGACCCACCTTCTGCTCCCAACCTTTGACCCATGGGAGACATTTCTCCAACTTACCCAGTGACTGTTAAGTCACTGATACCCAAAAATGTAAATAGTCAGATTATAGACGTACATTTGGGTTTGATCTGATTGGTCTGGTATCGATCTGATAACAACCAAACACACTTGATTGGACATGAGAAAAGGAATAAATAATGTTCCATCTAAATTCAAGGTTGCATTAGGCTTTCTCATTGTCATTTTTGAACTCCATAACAATGACATTTAATATACAGAATGAACAAGATGCATTTATTATGGAAAAGATGAACACGACGTATACACTGACTGTGTGGTGACTTTTCATGTTAACACCACATGAAGCAGGTGAATGATTTTTGCCTCCTTGCTGCCTCTTGCTTCCCCTGTATAATCCTGTCTCTTAGACATTACATTTGTATAAATAGTTTTCATAATTACATTGTGTTGACAAACGTAATCCCTCAAAACGTATTTGCTGTTGCAAATTAGTTGTAGCTGCTGCTAGCTGATAAATGTTATCAGTATTGCTTGCTTGTCCTTCATCCTTTATTTCAGACTTTCTTTTTTCATTTTGGTTATCAACTCCATCATAGTTATTGAGCTTTCTAAAGAAATTTTGTTCCCTCGGCTGCTGGAACATTTTTTGATAGCTGGGTGATGTAGTTTACCAGTGCTAAACAAAAGCTAATTAATGTGCACACTCACCACCAACTGGACAGGGGGGTCTACTGCAGGTGGTCTACTGTGATTATGGACATTTACAGAAGATCTCGTAAGTGTTAGAGGCCTTCAGATTTTTCTGTCATCTGTCAAAAAATCAATCATTGAAAATATTCAGTTAATGCGACCCCTTGTGTATTGCAAACTGCAGTTTATATGTATATGTAAAGTTGTACAAACAACATGTACCAAGAAAAAAAAGCAGTTTAGGCTGATAACAAATTAAAATGATACATTTATTATGCTAAAATGTCTGGAAATGTGACTTTCAATGCTTACTGAAAATTGTGGAATATTAGTCAAAGCAAATTTCAGATTCTTAAAGACAATACCCACCCTACTCACTGCCTGTTCGCCCTGTTGCCATCTGACAAGCAGTACAAAAGTATTCACACAGTATTCATACAGAGCAGCAGTGAGAGACTCCTCAGTTTATCCCCCACACTCCACCATTAAAAAAAAATCAATGGATTCATATGATTTTTGTTTTGTGAGTAGCATAAAGGGTCTACAACTTGCATTTTATTGTGCACCCCTGTGTTGTAGAACAATAAATAAATGAACCTTGTAAATAAACACACTGAAGATGCTGTTCACATCAGACACAGATTTTTATTTAGCATACAATAGCCATGTGGGATCTAGGTGTCCAAAGGAGCTACTCTGTGTTTACTTTTGGTCAGACTTTACACTATTGTAGTGATGGATATAGGAATATCGGATGTGACCCAATCCAAAGGTAAGCATGTTGTTCACTAATCAGAAGATCAGCGATACAATCCCTGGCTCCTCCCAGTTCACATCTCAAAGTGTTCCTGGGCAAAACACTGAACCCAAAGGCTGTACCATCAGTGTGTGTGAGAGAGCATTAGTTACTCTTTTCGATGAGCAGTTTGCACCTTCCATCGCAGCCTCAGCCTCTGCCATCAGTGCATGAATGTGTAAATGGATAAATGTTGACATGTAGTTTAAAGCACTGAGGACTAGAAAACAGGGGTTATATAAATGCAGACCATCCATTTAACAATTTTTTCAAGCGCCTGCTGTCTTTAATGGGACATGGCAACAAATCGAGCTAAAGCTGGAATAAATACATTTATATTTATATTTCTTGGCTATTAGAAGTGCTGGTTTATAGTTTTAATGGACGATTTTACAGAGACTACTGGCACAGACTGGATACCAATATAATTAACTCCTAAATGTTTATTTAATTTACAGGAACAAGACAGAGATCCAGTAAATGTGCTTTAGATGTATCATCTCATTTGAAAATGCTAAATGACAAATGAAAACGTACTAGATTTACTCGAGAGGTAGAAACAGGTCTTTGACAGCGTGCTCTACAAGCTGTAATCCATGTGTGTTAACTGAACTTCACGAGTCAGTTATGGAGCTCTCTCATGAAAGCCTGTGATGATGCTTTTCTCTCTGCTCATTGCAGCATTTTTTTTTTTGCTCACTCACCAGTCAACAGTGTTTGTTGTTGTGGTGCTCTCCAATGCTTTATATGTTGAACGTGCCCTCAGCCAGTGTGACTGGATCCAAATAAAAAGTTGCTCTTAAGCACACTCTAGAGAAGATGAAAGCAGCCATTCTGCTCTGCTACGTGCAGCGACGAGTCTGATGCTTTTAAACCATTTTAATTGGTTTAAATCCTTTTCATCTGTTTTCTCTTTCCTCTGCCTCTCCAACCTTCTTCACTCTATTCTGCTTCTGTCCTTCTGACATTTTTTCCTCTAATTGGACAATTACTCTGTATTCCTTTTTGTTAAGTGCAGTTCTGGTTAAGCATGAATTGTTTGGAATATTATTTAAATGAGGTGCACGGACCTTAAACAGTGAGCTCATGCCGTAGCCTCTCCTGCACAGAGGAGCAGATGCTGAATCTCCTCTGGAGCTATGAATAGTGCAAAGCTCAGATTTAATGGCCATACAAAATAGCACTGCTGTCTAGATACCACTAATGGTAATAGAAAATGTGGAGGTGATTGTTGCAGTAATGCTCATAATCCTCATCATTAAAATGATGATTAGTACATCAGCGTTAATTGTCCCTTCAGTTGGAATTGATCATTTCTACTACAGTCAGGGCTGGAATTTAACATTAGGCAAGTTTGGCAACTCAGTGGTTCCCCCAGGCTAACAGTACATCTGATAGCTAATGATTTATTGTGATGTGATATAACACTAAAGGCATCAAAACTATGAAATAACATATGGAATTTTGTGAAAATAAAGTGAAATATGTATTATATTATATTATTATATTTGACATTCTTCAAAGTAGTCAGCTCTTGCTTTGATGATAGCTTTGCACACTCTTGGCATTCTCTCTCTCAGCTTCATGAGGTCGTCACCTGAAATGATTTTTTAACAGTCTTGCAGAATTTCTCACATATGCTGAGCATTTATTGGCCGCTGAGCATTTATCGGCTGCTTTTCCTTCACCCTGGCTTCCAACTCATCCCAAACCAGAGCCTCTGCAGTTAGCGTTCCCAAACTGTGGAATGACCTGGCTGAAACTCAAACCAGACAGGATGACATGTCACTGCAGAATGCTATGCAGCCATGCTCGCTTTGAAATTTGAATAAATCTCCAACAGTGTCACCAGCAAAGCACCCCCACACCATCGCACCTCTTCCTCCTTGCTTCATGGTGGGAACCACACATGCAGATACAATCCGTTCTCATCCTGCTTGTCTCACAAAGACACAGCAGTTGGAATCTCAAAATTGGATTCATTAGTCCAGATTTCCACTGGACTAATGTCCATTTCTTGTGTTTTTTTTGGAAGTTCTTTACTTCTTGTTGGTCTCCTTCACTCATGGTTTCTTTGCAGTAATTTGACCATGAAGGCCTGATTCACACAGTCTCCTCTGAACAGTTGATGTTGAGATGTGTCTGGTACTTGAATTCTGTGAAATATTAATGTGGCCTCTAATCTGGTGCTGTTAATTGTTGGTTTCTGGGGCTAGTAACTGTAATGAACTTCTCCTCTGCAGCAGAGCTGTAAGTGTTTGATGATTTTTGGGACTGCACTTAAACACACATTTAAAGTTCTTCAAACGTTCTGGACTGACTGACCTTCTTGTCTTAAAGTGATTTGGACTGATGTTTCTCTTTACTAGAACTCATTAAAGAAGGCAAGAATCTAAAATATGAAACAGATTTTACTTTGTTCTTTTGTTTACCACATAATTATTCAATTCATAATTCAAACTATGCTGTGTTTTGTCTTACAGTGGGGACTGAGCATGGTCAGGAGGCCATTGAAAGTGCTGCTGTCTTTCTGTTTGAGACCTTCCACAACAAAGACCATGTGGGCACAGAGGACACTCGGGCCATTAAACAGATGTTCGGCCCCTTTCCATCATCTGGAGCTGAAGCCTCATGTGCCTCCGTGGCTCGGATGGTGTCTTCACTCGGAGAATCCCGTGTCGAGGACTTTATCCAGACACAGAGCGCCCGTCACAACCCTCAACGAGGCTCAACTTTTGGGTGCAACATTGCCTTCTCGTATGAATGCTACACATTGGACCCACTGGAGGATCTGCCTTCCTCTGGTGTCCAAGAGGAGAAGGTGAGCCTAGACTTTATAAACTTCCTCAACAACCAGAGCGGGAGGAAGATCGCCGGTGAGGAAGAGATGTCTACCTCAGGAAGATCTCTGAGCTCTGGGGATGGAACTATACTCAGAAGAGAGGTAGAGAAATATCTGGAAGGAGGCAACATGATCTCATCCAGCCCGGAGGAGCTGTGCACCTCCCTCTTCGAAATGCTGGCCTCCCGCAAGAGCGACGATGAGCTGCAGAATGAGGTTTGTGTCACTGGGAAGTACACTTTATCTATATCTATATATCTGATAAATTGCTCTTGGGAATCCTTTACGCAGATTAATCAAGCTAAAATTTGCTTAGCGTGCCTCACCTCCTGTTTTATCTGTAAGATTGATATAATTTAATATAACAGCTTAAATTGATCCCTGATACAGAATTTACAGGATGTACACAAGGGTATGTTTGATAATTATTTGACTCAAACAGAGTCAGCGCTCGAGCCTCCTGTGTGTCCCTGCTGTAAGTGATGGGTTCAGAACAGGTGAGGCTGTATCATGTGCTGTGTCAGATGTGACTCAGACACTTGCTTTCATCTTCAATAGGTCTGCTTGGATTGAAATAAATTTGCAAAACTGTAAGAAGCTTCACTGTGCGTGACTGCATTGTCTGTATTGTATTGTATTGCGTACTTGCAGCACAGTGTTGTGTCTTTTCTGTTACATGTAGACTGTAGCAATGTCAAGCACCCAATCCGGACCTGTCGAAAACCCACCTGATACAGACCCAAGACCCGTGGCAATATAACGTTACACATTCAGTCAACATAATGCATAGCAAGGAGAAAATATAACAATAATAAGAATAAGAAGAATCTTTTTGTTCACATAATTACAAATGGGAACAAAATTCATTGACTTGTAACAAGCTTAGCCACCAGTGACACACTGGGCACGTTACACACACACACACACAGTCATCACTGTAGAGAGCTGATACTGAGTGCTGGAAGTGGTTATGTGTTTAGGCTCCATCTAACTTCTTTGGAAGGGGTTTTGGGACTGAGTAACAACCGTAAATTTACGGTTGCTGGTGAAGTGTGGGCTTCTTCTTCCTTCAGACAGCACCCAGCCTCCTGGCCTCCTGGCTGGTGGATGGATCAACATTTAGTCAGGCCTCACTGGCTACATCGGGCTGGCTAACTACAGCAGCTAACACCTGAGTTTCTGTAATAATAAGAATAAGAGAAATCTTTTTGTTCACATAATTACAAATTGGATTATAATTAATTGACTCATAATCATAGAAGAACATTTTGATTCTCAAATTTTTCAAGTTTTTCTGAACGTTGAACTTTTTTTTTTTTTAATATATATTTTTTGGCCTTTTTCAAGCTTTATTGTACAGAGACAGCTGAAGAGTGACAGGAATGTGGGGAGAATTAGATGGGGAACGACATACAGCAAAGGGCCGCAGGTCGGATTCAAACCCTGGGCCGCTGCAGCAAGGACTGAGCCTTCGCTCAGGGGTGGCTGCTCTACCAACTGCTCTGTTTCCATGACTCGCTGTTATCCTGTGTTACTCTGTGCACACATAAATAATAATAATAATAATAATAATAATAATAATAATAATAATAATAATAATGATGATGATGATGATAGTAGTAATAATAATAATAATAATAATAATAATAATAATAATAATAATAATAATAATAATAATACATTGCAATGATTTGACTGAAGTGAGATTTCGGGGCTTCTCAAGTGATGATTCAAGTCGACACTGTTGCTGATTAAAGACTTTAGAGATCAATTTGAACTTGAACTTAAAAATGAGCAGTCAACTCTCAACATGGTATTTCCGTGACATAAAGTTTGACCTGTCCTAATGGTACATTTAATGTTTCGTGGCTGCTATTGATTCTGTAACCTTGACCTTCATCAGCAGGCCTTTTGGGTTTGATCCAGATGCTAGATTTATCATGTGCTGGCTGTTAGACCAAGTCAACCTTGGCCTTTAGCTCTGGACCTTTTTAGACATTTCCAACTTTCTGCATGGTTTTGACCTTCACTGGTAATAAAGACACTCTAAAAGTAACTCAACATGTACACATAAAAACAGAGCCTAAGACCTAAATGTCTTAACTTTGGAGGATTGAATGATGAGATGAAATCATGTTCATTCTCTGTCTTCTCTGTTAATTAGAGGTTTGGGGGAAGGGAACTGTAGATTACCTTGAGCTGGTGTAACAGCAGAGCTAAGAGAACTACTCCTTCTGTTTTGAGCTTCCTCCACATCTTGCTGTCTGAAGCAGAGAACAAGGGAATATAAAATAAAGGTCAGGATCAGAGTGCTCATTGAAGACCTCTTGTATCTCACCCTGTTGAAACCCCCAGCAGTAATTTACCGTCCTTTACATTTACTTATGAATCCACAAAGTGCTCCATCATTCTGTCCCCTTGCATTTTCACCCACTTCCATTCTCCACCTCCCTCATACTCGGAGGCTTTTATGTGGTCCATATAGCTCCTCCACACCGCCTCTCTTTCTCTCTCTCTTCTCTTTCTATCAATTGCTTCACCACAGAAGCAGAATTGTACAACTTCAGCTGGTTACATTTGGTTCCAATGTTTCTCACGTAGTTGACATTTGGAAGCAAACTCTCCCACTGACATCTTTAGATGTAGAATGCCCTGTGTGTGTGTGAGAGAGAGAGCACCTGCAGACTCTCCATGCATCTACCTCTGTGTGACTCCAAAGTCAACAGTAAGGTTTAAAGGCTCTGCAGTCAGCGCCATTAAAGCTGACAATAGACAGAAGCTGCTTCTTATTATTTCTCATTGCTGACCCTTGATTGCTGACATTTGCAGTTGTCGCTGAGTTCCAGGAGGGGGATGGTGCAGTGGAAAGCCATTTGCTTATATATGGGAGCTGATTGGGAAGACAGTGTTACAGCCTCATGTTATTGATAGTGAAACCTACAGTTACTTGTTAAACGAGGAGTTGTCTGGATTAATAGCTAACTGGAACAGGACTTCATTGGCTACTACAATCACTACATCAAAACAGACTCTGATCTGGCATCCTGTACATATAAGTATACCTTGTATAAGTACACTGCATCACCCTGGTAGAGTGCCCCTGCATTCTCACAGTGGCCCGGGTTCAATCTGCAGCGCTTTGCCGCACATCATCCCTTCTTTCTGCCCTCTCTCCTGTCCGTCTAACGCAGTCATCACCCCCAACAGGAGCCAGTTATCACGAGGTTAGCATTCAGTAAGATGACAGCTGAGGTGAAGAAGCTGGTCCTGGCTTGAATATGGCAAAAATCATAATCATGAATACTTTGGTCAATATTAAGACCAGGATGTTTTTGGAAATATGCTTTTATTAAACATTAAAACTTGTCTTGAACTTCAAATAGAATTCAACCAAACAAACAACAAATAAATCTAATATATAACAACATAAATGGTAAGTAGTAAATGGACTGTACTTATATATACCTCTGAACACTCAAAGTGCTTTTATACTACATATCTCATTCACCCATTCACACACATTCATACACTGATGGCATTAGCTGCCATGCAATTTACCAACTACTCATCAGGTTTAGGAGCTAACCATTCATACACAGTGTTCAGTATCTTTCCCAAGGACACCTCGACATGCAGACTAGAGGAGTCGGGGTTCGAACCACCAATCATCTGATTAGTGACCTGCTCTACCTCCTGAGCCACAGCTATTAGTTATAGAATATGTTCAGCAGCATCACAGGCTTGACTGTATTCATCTCCATCTGTGTGATATGACTGTTTTCTCTAACTCATCCAGTAATGAACAAGCCTAACTACCAGTGACACACTGGGCACGTTACACACACACACACAGAGTCACCACTGTAGAGAGCTGATACATGTGCTGGAAGCTGTCGTGTTTAGGCTCCATCTAACTTTTTTGGAAGGGGTTTTGGGACTGAGTAACAACCGTAAACACTGCTGGTGAACTGTGGGTTCCTTCTTTCTTCAGTCAGCTAGCCTCCTCGGCCTCCTGGCGGCTCAAGAGCTGCCAGTGGATGGATCGACATTTAGTCAGCCCTCACTGGCTACATCGGGCTCACTAACTACACCAGCTAACACCTGAGTGTCCGTGGTGTGGAGCTGTGCTTCCAGTTCACTAAGTCTTGCCTCCAAGATGGCAAATAAACTACATCTATTACATGTACTATTAAACGTAGTGCCAGTACGAGTAAAGAAGCAGAGGAATAGCTAAACATTTGACACAGAGCAAGAGATGTCAAGAGCTGAAGTACTGCAGCTAGCAGAAGTGAACACCATGGAAACACCTGTGGGAGTATAGAGAAAGTTGCTAAAAGGTGGACAGAGCTGTGAGTGCTTGAGCAGAACTAGTGTAACTTACAATGTATAGTGAGTAATGAAAGATGAAACAAAATAACCGGCAGCAGCTATAACAGCAGTAAAATGCTACCAGTAACTATACAGACGCTGGATCCATCCACAGTTCAGGCGACGGATATATATTTTTTCTGAAGCGCATGAGATCTAGTTGTCTTTTACGATGGATACGTCGCGGCAAGTTGATTGACCATTGTTGCTGTATTTCCATAAACATGGCTTGCCCTTAAGTTTATGCAAATGAGTCCATCCAGCACAACAACAATGCACGAGGCTTATCAAACTCTGATGCATTTTGAACACATTGTAGTGTACTGTTTTTCTTTTCAGTTTGCTTTTTAATAACTTGTGGAGCATTTCCTTATATTTCTGAAGACAGGAATCTGGGGAGAGGAGAAAGAGGTGTGGTGTTATGCTCCAGATTGCTGATAGGAGTAAGGACTGGCTTGGTACATGGGGTGCTCGCTCTACCTATTGAGCTATCAGGGTGCCTCATTTCACAGCCATCCTCTGTGCTGAAAATGGACGATCCAAACCAAGCACTGCCCAACCAATGACAGTAAAAAGAATGGACAGAACATAGTTTTCCGAAGTGCTGTTTTAAAGCTCAAAATATGCAGGTTTTACTTCTTCTTCCGCCTCCCGACTACTCTACAAATTGGCAAAGACATGAATCATTATTGGACCTGAGGTGTATGCCGCCTTATACAAGCCATCTGTAACGGCAAAGCCATCTGTCAATCAGAGTAGCCACATTGTTAATTCTGCAAAACTTCTGCATAACTCTTAATATAATCTGAACAGGTGAGTTGTATATAAATTCACCCTCAGTACAGTTGTCATGAACGGGGAAATTAGCTATAGAGACCAAAACTGTTTTTTGTACCAGGCTGTTTATTTTGCAGTGACGTTGGTCATTTTAACATGGGGACTTATGGAGACTGACTCACTTCTGGAGCCAACCTCAAGTGGATGTTTGAGGAACTGCAGTTTTTTGGTACTTCCACATAGGCTTAATTTCCCAGCCATGGAGGTTGGTCCAAATGCATTCTTGTCTGGTTCTGTGTGTCGACACCATAACAGAAGCTCCTGCAACTGGAAATGAGACAATGCGCTTACTGCAGCATGTCTGCACTTTTCTGTCAGGACACAGTGGAATGTTTTATCTCTATCATCTTGTTTTTATAATTCAGAATTGAAAATTAAATTCCATTAGTCACCCACCCTAACACACTTCTTTGCAGTCCTTATCTAAACACAAGCCCTGCGTTATTAATTGCTGCCTTTGCCACGTTGCCAAACAGCAGTTGCATTGCTTCCCTCTGAGATTTGGAAATTCTGAGCAGAGCTGAATTTATTGGTTCAGGAAGAAGGCGAGTACAGTGAGAACAAAAGCTGAACCTGTGCCCCGTGCAGTAGCTACACCTTAACTTATGAATTGTTAAGTTCCCGTGGTGGAAACAAAGCCTGTTTGTTGTTTGGGAGGGTTGCACTTGCCCACTGTGCTGTCGACGTGAGATTGCACAAAGGCTGTCTTTATCATCTTCCATTTTAAAGTTGTGTTATTTATACGCTACTGAAATATTTCTTTACACAAACATTAACCAAAGTCTTAAAATGAATCTGAATCTAATCTTGTTTTTTTTTTCTAAATTTGTGTTGAATTGGTCTCAGGAGAGATGCAGCTTTGCCGTGTAGTGACTCAGTTCAAATAATGCTTTAGTTGTTCCATTTAAAGGCTGAAAAATTGCGTAGCCAAGGCTGAATATTTAATCACAGATAAAGCAGGAGGACAACAAACATTTACACTCATGACCTGTAGCCTTGCAGATGTGGAGTTATTACCCAGTTAATGCTTTAGAACTGGTCTTGCCTGCAGGATGGTGGACTGTACAGAATCCATCTGAAGGAGAAACTCTGCCCCTCAGTCCCAGCGGAACCTACACCTGATCAGTAAACTCCAAGGACAGAATTCATGAGTTCATTTAAAAAAGCAGGTGAAAGCCCAGCTCTCCCACCACCAACTGCTGACATACAGTACGCTCAGGTCCAATAAAACAGAGACATTTGCAGGGACCAATAGAAATTTAGAGCAGATATAAAAGACACCCCGGAGGGAAACAAAGATAACCCCAACAAAGACGATGGCTGACCTGACATCAAAGTCTGTCTGTTGTTTTAGCTGCATGCTGTGCTGACTATCGCCTTCCCAAGGGAGGACACACTGAAAGAGCAAGCCATACCTCCATCCTGAAAGCACCCTGAATGAAGAGGCAAAGAAAAACACTGCATTGTTTTTACAGGTTGAAATTACACATCCTAGGCCGTCAGGTCTACTATTTTCCAATTAGAAAGCACAAACTTTATCATCACTTCCACTCAAGTCGCACAATGATATTGATGACTGTCTGGGCAGCCACTGTCTCCACTATGTTTTTAATTGTGTGCTGCTGCTTCTGCTGTGCACAGGGTTTCTTCTTGTTGTTGTTTATCTGTCACTTGCTAAGTGCCAGGTGGCTATGTTTGGGAGGCTAAGCGGCAGAGCATATTCTGTACCAGGCTGATGGTAATTACCAGGTGCTCAGCCTTGGCAGTAGCAGCACGTTTGGGGGTGTTGGTGAGCCATAGGATGAGTATACATGTTCAGATGTGTATGTGCAGTGGTATGTTTCCTGCTGCTGCTGTAGATGACTGTATTTTTGGCTGATTTTCACCACCTCCCTTTCTTCCTTCCTTCCTTCTTTCCTTCCTTCCACTCTCTCTTTTTCCCCAGCTGTTTGAGCTGCTGGGCCCAGAGGGGTTGGAGATGATCTCCACCCTACTCCAGCAAAGGGCTGCCATTGTCGACTCCCTCCTCGCCATGCCACCTGACAGGACTGGCTACCCACCAGGTGAGATAGCCCCATAGCAACCAGATAATCTCCGTGGTAACACAAACTCCACTTGTATTGATGCTATGAGACAGTCATGAATACCAGAAATGACTTTACCTTGATAAAAGAACGATACTGACTGAAGGTCTTTCTCTCACAAGGTTAGAGTGGGAGGTCATTTATGCATTTCTCTTTTTGAATATTGTATCACATCTAAGGAAAGACTGATTTGTTTGCAGCCATATTTAAAACTGAAACATTCAACATGCATTTTTCTTTCACACATTTGAAGTGATTTATGGTGAGTTTTAAAAGGGTAAACTGAAAAACTGCAGTATGTGAATGTGACAACGCTAAATGTATCAGGAAACATTTCCAAACTGACAAGAGCCTTCTTAAATTGATGAATACTGTCCGGTGAGCAGCTGTGAAATGTGTGAGTGTCATTTGAAGTTTTGTTTCAGGTGCCACAGTCTCTGATGTCCCAGTGTTTTTTAGCTGCTGATGTATCAGCCAGTATTAACTTAAGCAGTATTACATGGGAGTGTGTGCTTTACTCTCATTATTGGCACAACAGTGATGCAATAACGTAAATGTCACTGAAGTGCCAATAAGTTAAAGCTCACCCTCGGATGTAATATTGCGATATTGTGATATACACCAATTACCTATTTAAGCAAAGTACACTGCTCATCCAAAAAAGTCACCACCTGGATCTGATCGTTAAGAGCCTTCCATTAGAAAATTACTGAGGTGATTAATATATTTCAGCTAGCAACAAGTTATTTAACCCTAGCCGATGCTGTGAGTAGCTTCTTATTTCTTAAACAACCATGTTGGAAGACATATCCTGTGGTTGTGGAAAGGATGTTAATCAGTGTCAGAAAGGTCAAATTATTTGCATGCATCAGGCAAAGAAAACAACTACAATAAAACAACACCAAAGGAGATTGCTGAAACTACTAAAATTGGGTTAAGAGCTGTCCAACGCATTATTAGAACTGGAAGGATGGTAGTGAACCATCATGTTCGAGGAAGAGATGAATGATCCTGATCAGAGATCAATTAAATGTTTGGTAAAATCATATCGTTAGAAATCAACAGTACAACGCACGGCTATGTTCAATAGTGAAATTAAGAGCTTTTCTACACGCACAATGCGAAGGGAACAAAGGGGATTGGGACTAAACAGCTGTGTAGACATAAGAACACCACTGATCAATGAGGCTAACTGTGAAAAAAGCTTTAACTTGCTGGAAGGAGCTGATGAAAGATTTACTCTGTTCAATGGAAGAAGGCCATGTGGTCTGATGAATCCAGAGGGTTATACCTGGGGTTCCAGGTCAGTGTATGGCAACGTTATGTCCCCAAGAATCAGGCAGCTGACAATGTGAATATACTGATGCAGGTCTTTCCATCAATGTTTACTTCCTGATGACACGGGCATATTCCAAGATGACAAAGCCTGTGGGGGCAGGGTTAACTAAAGGGTCCAATATGGTCAGGTGTAAGGTTTTACAGACAACATGGACTTCTGTCCCAACAAAGAATCAGGAACACGGCTGACAATGTGAATATACTGAAGCCCACTGCTCTCTTTGTATAATTCACTTCAAATGAGGCTTAATGTTCACACAGTTTGTCCCCACTGTCCCTGTCATCTCAGCCTGGGGGAGTAGCTGACAAACACGTGAAAAATTTAAAGTTAGGTTACAGCCAGCCGCTGATGTTATTGATCCATTATTGAGCTTGAACAGTTAGCACTTGTAGTAAAAGACACTCACACACATGTGGCCATCACAAATAGACTACAGTATCTGATCAACTCTTCTTCTTCCCTCTGAGGCTGTGGACCAATGTAGTGAGTGATTCTTTAACTCAACCGGCTGTGGTGGATGACTGTCTACCAGTGAGCTTGGGTCTGCCTGAGGTTTCTGCCTGTTTAAAAGGAAGTTTTTCCTTGCCACCGTCACCAAGTGCTTGCTCATGGTGGAACTGTTGGTCTCTGTAGATAATATTATAAACAGTACGGTCTAGACCTGCTCTGTATGGAAAGTGTCATGAGATAACTGAAGTTATGATTTGGCGCTATATAAATAAAATTGAATTGAATTGGATTGAGTTCAAAGTTGTGAACATTTGTCATGTAAAATATATTTCAATTTTTTTTATTTATAATGTAATTTCTGGCACAATAAAGCCTATAACAAAAAGCTTATAAAATGCACTACATATGGGTCTGGCCCTCCCACCCTACATTTAGAGCTTGCACCTTCTTTAGTTTTTTTTTTAAGCCTGTTTGGGATGGAACCAAATGTGAATAGATTATCTTGGTAAGCGCAAATAATGTGCTCTGAACATATATAAAAGCATCTCAGTTTGTACAGTTCAGTGCAAAAATGAATACATTTCCCACAACGTTAGCCTATCTTCACAAAATGGCTCAAATCTGACAGTGGTGATGGTATCTCATACCTCCAACGCAGAAAAAAAGTCCATAAATCTGCTTTAAAATCAGTTGTAACGATTCCTGCCTCACAATCAGATTTAGCCATTTTTTTCAGTGATGGATTTGATTGTTGGGTGATTATAGATCAAACAGACACTGCCACCATGGAGATTTTCAGTGGTTTTGATATAAATATATTTATGGAGTTTGATATAAATATATTTGGCTTCATCAATCTCTTACCAACCTTTTAATAAGATCGCCAGCTTTCACCTCATGAGGATGAAGCTTGACTGATAACCTCATTCACATATATTGAACTTTTTGTGTATTTGTCGGAACTCTCAAATGTGTTCTCTCTAAACGCTTTGAACCAACAAGTTTAACTCAACCATCTCACATTCTGTGTACAAAACTCTTTAAAGGTTTTAAAGGGACAGTGTTTGGGCCAGAGTTATAGTTCAAAAACGTTCAAAACATTATCTGTAGAACATTAAGAGGTAACAGTGGATGTGTCTTGTGTTGGAACTTTGGCCTGTGCTTTCTTGTCATACTGTTTGTGCCTCAAGAGGTGATAGAGAGTAGGGTTGCAAAATTCTGGGAATATTCCAAGTTGGAAACTTTCCATGGGAATTTATGGGAATTAACAGGAATTTATGTGAATAAACAGGAATAAACCAGGAATTGAAGGTACAAAATTGAAGGTTGGCCTTTAACAGAGAACTTAAATATAGTTGTGAAAATATATTTTAGCATAATCTTGACTAAAACAACCAGATGTCATGCAGGTACACTTGAATATCTGCTATTCCTCAATCACATGCACGTAGCACACTGCTTACTGCAGGTCTATTGAGGCCACGCCCCCTACCTGCACAGGTGATTTCTGTACCTGGACCACACTTTAGAGCCCAGAGCACACAGAGACTATTGAAGACACACACTTGAGCTTGTGGACTACATAATATTGTTCAATAAAATAATTCAAACTTGATAAATTTCTACTTACAAATAAATCTGTTGAAATGTTTTTTAATTGTTTTATTTTGCATGTCTGCTTATGACAAAACTAAATGTTTAGATTTATGTTTGGATATGATACACTGTTTAAATTACCCCAAATTTACAGTTAATTCCCATAAATTTCCATAATTCCATTGACTTTTTGATTTGGAATATTTCAAAAAAATTTCCCAGTTTAACTTCACATGGAAAGATTCCAGAAAGTTTCTGAAAATTTACTTTCCACCCCTTTGCAACCCTAATAGAGTCACTGTAGGGTTCAGTCCATCTTCAGTCCAACATGAGGACAAACAAGCAGGGAAGTGGGTGGGGGGACAGAACTGCTGCTATCCGACAGACCACCTGGGGGAGCTCTCTGAAGACAGGGCAGGGGCTTCTTAAGGAATGAACACCCAGAGTCTAGGGCTGTTCAATATGACGATATTAATCATGTGACAATAGAAAACTGTCTATCATATCACATTCTGTCATAAATGAGTCTCTTTATGGCAATATTTCCTGCCATATTTGCCTGTCAGTCAGTGTATCAGTATGTTTGAGCTGTGCAGCGCTCCTGTTTTCTACATGCTTTGAAACAGCTCAATCCACTGAAAGGCTATTACCTAAAGATTGGCCTTTCACTTCAACTCAATTCTTCATTATTTCTTTCACGTTTTTTATGCCATCTACCAGGAATGATGAAGACCAGACTAAAGCCTCCCTTGCGGCCAGGCTCTCTATTTCTGTCCCTGTTTTAATACTTTTCATGAATAAGAGAAATAATAGAATATCATGCCATACTAATGGAGAAAAAGGCTGACACGTGCATGAGGCCCAAATAAGTGCAGGCTCTTGTGCAGAATAGGCTTAGACCGTTTTTTGTTTTTTTTGCTGTAGTTATCTCGCTCTCCCGGCAGCTTAAAGCCAAGTTCATTGATTTTGTATGAGATAGAATTTCAGGGGCTTGATAGTGAGCTGTACTAAAGCAGCCCACCTATTGATGTACCTGCCTTCCATGCCTGATTTATTTTTTTTGTTTCACTTCAAACGCTATCGTCCATCCTGAGCCAGCGTTATGTCTCGACCCCCTGTTTCCTCTGTCCAAAGGTGGCAGACTCTTGACTTCTTGTTTCCCCTCCTTAATGTGTACAGCAGAGTTGTGCAGTAGTTGAAGATATTGGTGGAAAGATGAGGACGGATAGTTTTTCATTGCCTGAACTGTCTTCTGATCCATATGCAAGGTAGACTTCAAAGAGCGGCTGAAGATTAGAAGAGAGAGCTCCTGCTTTGTCAGAATAATCCCTGCAACTATTTAAAGTCACACACAGTCATCCTTTCTGGAGACATTTAAATGTACAGGTCCTGAGTATAGATTCAAACTGGTTGTGAAACAGTACACGAGCTAATTAATGTAGACTAGTTACTCTGTCCATTCATTTAGCACATTAAATCATTGTGATGTATACCACTGACTCTTAGACAGTGAGATGTAGCCAGCGGGGTGTAGTCCATTTTAAAGCAAGGTTAAGTGAAACATTTGCAGACTCAACAAAAGAGTCCAGTCTGAATTTGATAAATTAAAATAAATCAAATGGCAATATTTTATCAGTGCAGATGTATTGAAGGTCCAGTGTGCTCTTTTTTGCTTGTTTGAGCACACTGCCAATGAGCCACATCTTGCCGATGTTTAGATTAGCTGGGAGGTGGAAGAGGCAGGACTAACATGGTAAATGGACTGTACTTAAATATCACCTTTCTAGTCTTCCAACCACTCAAAGCTCTTTTACACTACATATCTCATTCACACATTCATACACTGATGGCATTATCTGCCATGCAAGGTGCCAACTCATCATGCTCATCAGTTTTGGGAACTAAACATTCACACACATTCACAAAGCCTAAAGACACTTAGGCAGACTGGAGGAACCGCTGATCATCTGATTAGTGGACGACCCGCTCTACCTCCTGAGCCACAGCCACCCCGTTTTGAAGATCAAAATATGGCCACATATTCTGATATTCAAAACGGCTCTTTGAAAACCTCCGGGTGACGTACGCATGCACTCTCCATTCTTTATCCTGTCTTTACCTTTATATCTACACGAGTCCAACATGTTGAACCACCATGTTCCTACAGTAGCCCAGAGAAGACGAAGACTGACTTTCACATTTTTCACTTGTTGAAATATGTTTTCTGATATGTTTTCAGACATCTCTTTACATTTAGTAGGATTATAGGCTTGTTTTTTTCACTGCTTTGACCTGCATGCTACAAAGCAATTTATAGAAACTAAAATCTATATTTAATCTGATGAGATCTTACACATCCTGTGTATGGCTCTTCTTTAAACTAGTGTATTTTATGTACCTAAAATAGTATTTTATTTTATATACCTTAAGGTGATTATAATCTATGCATGAGGGGCAGCAAATTCCTAAATAAATATGATCCTTAGTAAGAAAAATCAGTGGGAAAGAAGTAAGCTGAAGTAAATCACGCCAAAATCCCAAAAGTTCTACACACGTGTAGGTTAATGGATCTAATGACTTGGAAACTCCGCTGTAACAAAATGAGGCGAGATATTTCTGGTGGATGCTCACCTTCAGCTGTTGCTCTTGCTTCATGGATAGATAGGATGCCAGGTTTGATGGACAGGGCAAATCATAGACAAATCTCTGTATCAAATCTGTCGTACCTGTGATTAAGTATGATGTTATGGCTCACATTCATGGGGCAGTGTGCAAGTAAACACCACTTTCAGAATGCATCAATGTAAATATATATTTTATATTTTAGACCAAAGACAACACAGTGTAGCTGTGGTCACACTCATGTGCTGCTTCAAACCTCAGCTGATGTTCTTCCCATTGTGAAGAATTTTTGATCAGCATTAAAAATGTCACTTGCCAGACAGCCTTTGAGATTAGTGTTGCCTTGACGACTGAGGGTTAAAAAAAGGCTGATTGAATTTTCCACTATTTGCATGCCATCAGGAAGAGTGGGATTTAGCGGGAATGCCTGTCTCTTGCTGATTAGCTTTTAAATTGCAGTTTGCAGCTTGGCACTTGCATGTTTATCAAGGAACGGATTCTCTTGGTGGCTCCTCTCCACATTTCAGTGGCTGATAGAGACAGTGCTATATGGAATGGACCGTTAAAAAAAAGACATGTCCACGCATCCAGAAAGTTTGTTTTTTTACAGTGGCTGGACAATTCAAGTGATATTCGAGCAGAAAGTACAATCACGTTTGACATACTGTAGTATATTCTAATGATATGGCTTCACCTGATTCTACCCTCATGTTGTCAGTTGAGGCCTCTGCCTTTTCCTGCTCTGTCATTGTACACAGAGCAGCACAGCTAATGCATAGTTGGCTGTTAACTCTTCCAAACGTGCACTGCTGTCTAAAAGTTTTTAAACCTTTTCTAAACCTGCATTTAATGGAAATGGGGAGGGTGATGCAAAAGGAGGGCAATACAGAGTCGATGAATCGATTTGTCAGTTGACCAAATTTACCTGCAAATATTTTGAGAATGAATGAATCACTTAAGTTATTTTTCAACTTGTCCAGCTAATTGTGACATTTGTTGGAAGGCTTCTCTGACAGTAAATAATCGTGGATTTTGGACTGTGATGGACAACGCAAGACATTGAACGAGTTCACCTTAAGCTCTACCAGTGGCTTGGCGCAGTGTCTGCAGTACTGTGGATGTTGTATCGGACAGTTGTGAGTAAGAGAGACCTGAGCCAGAAGGCAAGGCTCTCGATTTTCCAGTCCATCTATGTTCCAACCCTCACCTATGGTCATGAGCTTTGGGTAGTGATTGAAAGAATGAGATCGTGGATACAAATGGCCAAAATGAGCTTTCTCCATCGGGTGAGAGCAGAGCTGCTGCTCCTTCGTGTCAAAAGGAGCCAGCTGAAGTGGTTCAGGCATCTGATCAGGATGCCTCCTGAGTGCCTTCCTTTGGAGGTGTTCTGGGCACGTCCAACTGGGCGGAGACCCCGGGACAGACCCAGAACTCATTGGAGGCACTATAGAGGAGGAGTTGGAATGCGTTGCTGGGCAGGAGGACGTCTGGAGCGCCCTGCTATACCTGCTGCCACCGCAACCCAACCCTGGAAAAGAGGAAGATGATGGATGGATGGATGGATGGATGGAAGATGGTGGATGGATGGATGGATGGATGGACCTTAATTTATCGTTAATATTTTTCACTGCTGTTGATATTTAGATAGATGGTTCATTAATTAATTAAAAAAATAATTGATAAATTCAATAATTAAAGTAATTCTAACTTGCAGCCACCCGTCATACATGTCTCATGTTTAAAGCTGCACTTGGAACAATGGATCTAAAGACTGTGTATAAGGAAGTTCCCCTTAGCGCCGTGAAACTTTGCCACAGCCACCTAGCTCCTTACCTCTTCTGGTGGTACTTCTGTCCTGTTCTGCTTATTGTTCTGATTATATGGCCTGCAAACTTCCTCTCATTAGCCTACCAGGTGAATTTAATGGAGCAGTGAGCAGCTAAAAAGCCAGATATATGTGATCAAATCAGAGCTTAGTGTGAATCTTGTACTTTAATTTGTCAGCTAGTGACAAACTTTAATATAATTCACATGAATGTTACTCCATGTCTGCTGGATGTCTAAATGGACACTATTTTAGCATAACAACTGTATTTTTGCTTGTTGCAGTAGCTCAACTTGAACATTACCTTTGTCTGTTTACTATACTGTAGTAGCCGTGCAGGGAGGAAGAACCATTGTCAAAGTTTGAACTGCCTCCTCTAAAGCAGCAAGAAGACTCACCGAGAGGTGGAGCCCTGTGGGATGCTGACAGCTCCAACCTGATAGAAATAGCCTCCCATTGAGTGCTAGTGTTTGTGTGTGCAAGTGCCTTTGACTGGGTCATTAAGCATATTTCTTTCTACGTTCAAGTGTGTTACAGTAGGCATCGAGGAATATGTGTAGAAAACCACGCTGGAATCAGTTTCCCAGACCCGATGTACCTTAGCAAATGGTTCTGTCATGAATTTAACAACAAGATGATGCCAGTGTTTCTCTGACAAGCATTTCAGACAATTTCCTCAGGCCATGATCAGAATGGAGGCTTTTCTGTGTCGCTCATGTACAAACTAAGCTCACAGCTGAGAGAGTGACAACTAAAACCGAACAAGAACTGAGTGGATGTTGCATCATCCTCATTGTTTATCAAATCTGACAATGAGAACATTTATTTGGCTACCTGAGATACCTAATTTATAAAATGTATTACTGAGTATACTTAATACTCTTTAAACACACATTCTTCACTGTTATAGGCTTTAAATGTGGCTGAGAGCCATACATTGAAATCATTCATTCAGACAGTGAGCAGACATAATTATTGGGAGGATTATGGGGTGCTTTGTGATAGCAGAAATATTTCATTAGCACTGGTGCAGGCAAAATGTGCATATTTGTGCATTCCTCTGCAATTAAACCCAGGGATTAGATTACTGACATGTCATCTGTCATATTGCAGCCTCTGTCTTATAAAATATCTTACAATGTATAACTATACGCTCACAAGGTTAATAACTACCTACATAGGTATGGGCAATAACTCAATTATTTTTGTTGCAGCGAGTTGCGTAGTGAAGATATAATCACATCATATTATCTCGTTACAGAATTCTGCATCTTTTGACATAAACTGAGCAAACATTTAAATGCAGAAGTTCACTTTTTCAGAGTTTGAGGTTAATAATAATAATGATCTTTTCAGTTCACATCATTCACTCAATAGATGTTCCTCAGTTGGTCAAACAGACCTCCCAAAACAGTAGAATAATTTGAAATAATTCTGAATAATTCTTTGAGAAATAGACTTCAAATGCTCAGAACAGCTTCATGCTGTTTAATCAGCACAATTGATTTGTCACAACCTGTCATGTTGTCAGATAGGTTGATTACCCATCAGCCATCTGATGAAATAATAACAGAGAAATATCTCAGAATTTGTGATATTTAAAAGAATATGTTTGGAGACTGCATAACAAATAGAAAGTGTTATACAACCTCCTTATGAAATCTCTTCTCTCTATTCATGGAAAATGATACAATCGAGGTTGTTGTGGTTATTGTGGAACATGTAATACAGTTATGGCTCTTAAAGTCACGACTATATGTTGACTCTAAAAGGCTGTTACTGAAAATCAAGTATTGATTTTAAAGACTACAGTTTCAGATGTGTGAAAACACCTTGAAACCATCTTGTAAACAAACAAAATCTATCTTGGCGATGCTCTTCACAGTGATTATGGCACCATGATCGCTTGTGGAAATGAGAATCCTGGAGATTTGGAGACAATCACTGTTGGAGACACATAATAAGGCACAATAGCTTGCAGAGAGAGGGAAAGTAAAGGATGGGGAATGGTTTAGACAGAGGAATTGGTGCATAGAGGGTGACAGAGTTAAAGGGGTTGGGAGTTGGAGAGGTAATGGGAGGGAGGGTAAGAGTGACAGGAAGAGGGGAGCTGCAAGAATGAGAGAGGCTGTGCAGCAGGTAGAGCCACTAGACGAGATAAAGAAGAAATCATTCAGTCAATCAGCCCAGGCCGCGGTGCAATCATCAGATCTCATCTGTTTTCAAGAGCAATTCTGCCTTTTATTGAGCTGTTGTGCCTCAAACAGTGAGGCTGCAATGGGGAACATTAACCCATGCAATGCCACATGCACCTGCCTCTGACATGAATGGACTATCAAGATTACTGCTGAAATATGAATGAGTTTTTACTGATACTGGCTGACCTGATGTTGTGTCCTTATTGAGAACAAGCTGTTTTGTTGTTCATCCAAAGGATAAACACTCTTTCAGGCTATCTGCATTAGGGCCTGAAAACTCTTAGAATGACAATATCTATGCTCAAGTCCTTTTTAAATATGTACAGCACAGAGGTCATGGGGAAAAAGAAACAAAAAAAAAGGTGTACACAAATTTTTAATTCATGCTCTTAAATTATTTTTAGAGCGGTAATGCGGCAGCTCAGTATCTATAAGTAATTGTGTCGCACCTATCTGTTATCTTTTTGCCTTTATTACTGAAGCGTGTATTGCCTATGACATAAATACACTTACCAACATCGCGATAGTAAACGCAGGTAATGAATGAAGTGGAGCGGACCTTAAGATGATCACAGCCCACATCTTTCGAACAACTAAGCCGGACCAGCGTGGACCAAAGCTGGGATAAGAGCTAAGGTAAATTAGCTTTCTTTCAGCTACTGCTGGCTAATGTGGAGCTGCAGGAAAATAAACTGGATAACTATGGCTAACTCAACAACAGGAAATCAGACACTGGTATGTGTGCAGACGATACTGCCATCATCGGACAGATTTCAAACGATGGAAAGTCATATTGAGAGAAAATCAACAGTCTTGTAGAGGGGTGCACAGAGAACAACCTACTGCTCAACATCAGCAAAACTAATGAGATGAACATGTGTGCGTGTGAAGCAAAGACACATACCTGTGTGTACATCAGTGAAGCTGAGGCTGAGCAGGTCAGCAGTTATAGTTTCCTGGGAATTAGTGTCACAGAGAACTTTTTAAGGAATGACTTCATCATTGGTACCTGGACAAGCATCCATGATATTGCTGAGATGAGGTGCTTGTTGTAATCCCAAATGATAGACGAAGACAATACCCACCCCAGCCACTGCTTGGTCACTGCTGTCATCTGCTGTCTGACAAGCGATACAGAAGTATTTGCTGCAGAACCACCAGACAGCAGGGCAGCTTCTTTCCTCAGGCTGTGACATTCCTCAACTCAACCTCTGCACTCACCATGAAATGTATTTTTTCCGGTGTAACATAAAGGGACTACGACTTGCATTGTTTGTGCAATTATTGTAAAATGGCAAATAAATGAACCTTGATTTCAATTACAATAGCATGATGTTTGAATTACTGCATACATAAACTTCTTGTTACATTATAGTATTTTGTTTTAAGGTGTCTTGATCCATTCAAAGAAAAGAAATAGTTTCACCAGTCTAAGAAAAACTTTGATTTTGTATCTTTTTTTAACTATACGTTTGTGCTTGTATTTCCTCCAGATGTGGGCCGAAAAGTCAGTGGCGAGGTGACCAAGCCCGCCTATGGGTGCCAGGTAACAATCCATTCAGAGCAGGAGAAACAGATGATGAAGATGTACCGCAGGGAGGAGAAGAGAGAGAGGAAGAGAGGCAAAGGAGCCGATGATGGCGACTCCTCAGACGCCGTCATGCCCTTCGACCCCAGAGAGATGAGAGCTCAGCGGTATATCATCTCTCCCAAAACTTTCCTTTGGTCCTTTTTCCATCATCTGTCTTTTTCTGTCCGTCTCCTTTTGTGCTCTCAGGTATCAGCACCAAACCCGACAAGCTTCTGCATTTTTCATGACAACCTGGTTTGAGCTTTACAGAATAATAATAAAAAAAAAAGCACTGCATTGCTGCAGCTTGTCACATCTTTTTTGTGGAGGATTTTTCTGAAAGTTTCATTTCAGAGGATAAAAAAATAGAGCAGCGATCTGTTTAATTAAAAACTTAGCATGGCCAAATCCAGCCCAGTGTGAAGGAAAAGATTAGCAAGAGGTAAGCCACTTTAGGAAGGAACATAATGCCTCACATCTGTGCCTCTTCATTTGAATGATGAACTGCATTATTCATTCAGAAGCAGAAATAAGGATGATATGAGGGTTCATGGATGGGCCTAAGTGGTTGCAGAGGACATTGTGCTGATGTTTATGTTGAAATAACATTGCTGTTTATTGCTGGAAGACTTCTTTTTCTCTCCTTCATTTTTTCTTTCTTGTCTTGTGTTGTACAGGGAGCAAGCCCTGCTGAATGCACGACGCGAACCTGTGTTCAGCAGGGAAAGAGTGTATGAACGTGTCCGATATCCCAATGTCTATGACAGCTATGCAGAGGCCACAAAGTCCCCTGCATTTGTTGGAGGAGCCAGAGTGAGTGAAGTGTCTACTTCTATTTGAATTGTAAAGTGTCTTTTGTCTTGGACATTTAATACGGATGTAGAAACGTTCAACTGATGTTTGATTATAGCTTCTTTTTGAGATGTAGAACCACAAGGATTTCATTTTCATGTTTCTCTCACATGTATGTTACACCCCAGAAACAGACATATTATTACCCATAAGCTTTTTTTGTGTGTGTTTGTTTTATTTGTCCATTTCCTACAAACATAGACTCATTTCCAATCAAAGCACAAAATCACTCTCAAATTAATTTTAAATATCATAACTTGCTATCCTTTACAATACTTGGTTTTATGTTAATTTCAATGTGGCGGAAGTGGTAGCTGCTGATCATAGAACTGCTTTTATCACTTCTGAATGTTTAAATTTAATGATGTCATTAATGTTACTCACCACAGCAATTCAACTCTGCTGTATGGATTTTTTTATGATGGGATTTATTGTAGAAATATTAATATAGCATGGCCCTTATCACATTACATCCTGTGTAATTGCACCTTTACATGCAGTACTTCAAAGTGTGTTTGATCTGTTCTGTATTTTCAAGGATGCATGAAGGATACGGGAATTACAAAACATTTTTTGTGAAGATCCAGCTGAATTCTAATCGTATATTTTGTGACTTTGAATATCCTTCCAAGTTTCAGAGTGTGTTTTAAAATCCAGGTTTATTATCTTGGAATCTTTGAGGTCATTTGTGAGGTCTGCGTTTTTTTTCATTTTCCTGTGTGTGTCTGTGTGTGTGTGTGTGTGTGACATTCAGTTGCTGCTACCCGAGGGAATCCGAAGAGAGAACAGTAAGATGTATGAAGAGGTGGAGATCCCACCCAATGAACCCATGCCTATCGGCTTTGAAGAGAAACCTGTCTACATCTCTGAACTAGATGAGGTAGGAGCCATTGTGTACTTGTGCTTGTTTGTGTGTGTTTGTGCACAGTTTGTTGGTATGCATGTGTTATCCACACAAGGGTTAGGTTACAGTGTTGTTTTGAAGATGGAAGTCAGGACGGGTTAGTGAAAACAATGTGTCTGTATTGACTGCAGACAAAATATGTTGTATTATTACAGCTGTGGTCATATGCAGAGTGTGAGCTTTCTGCCTCATTTCATTATGAAACTGTTATACAGTGCACAAGTCCGTGAACTATATTTAAATAACTGCTGCAGAAAAAGTGTCCACTCAAATCTGAAGGTGGGAAGGTAAGAGCGGGAAAAGGAGAAGTGTGAAAAAGAAACATGCCGCAATCTCGTTGGCACCTTCAGGCTACAGCAAAGATGTTACACCTGGTGTTAAGATACATCAGTCTTTACTTGGTGCTCTAAGTCCCATCTGATAGTTAACACTGGTTGCACCATCTCGGCTTAAACTTTCTCATTAAGACTGGGTATAAATCGTACACCTAGTCAGGAAGCTAGAGGCTTTTGATGGCTCTAGTTACCAAAAGCTTCTACTCTGTGCCATGAATGCTCAAAAAGATGTTATTGAACAGAACTGTGTGGAAAATGAAAGCAATACAGGTGGGAAATGAATGATATTCAATAGAACTGTGAGCATTAGCATTAGCAAAATTCTCAAGAAGTAATTGAGAATTTGTCATAGACGGTGTTTCACAAAGTTTATAAAGTTTCTTCAAACTCAACAACTTTGCACATTTTTTCAATGGAGTCTTGGAAAATTGCAGTTACCAGTACACTGGTGAAATCAGTTGAAACGGTGTGCTCACACATTTGTCCTTCTGTTTTATCTGAACAATTATTCATGGCCTCCGTTATTTCCCTCAAAGTCAACTTCTTCTTCTTATATTTTGTTATGTTGGACTTTGTTTGGCAGTAGGCATTTTCTTGCGCTGGCTGTACAGCTCGATTAATTTTCTCAATGTCTGTGAAATCAAATAGTAAATGGACTGCCCTTATATAGGGCCTTTGGTCAGACTACCCAAAGCCCTTTGCACATATTCATCCATCTACACACTGATGGCAGAGGCTGCCATGCAAGGTGCCAACTGCTCATCCAAAATGAACTAATCCCATTCAGACACACTCACAAATTAGGGGTTCAGTGTCTTGGCCAAGGATACTTGAGCATGCAGACTGGAGTAGCCAGGGATTGAACAGGCCAAACTTCTGATTAACTGATGACCCGCTTTACCTTCTGAGCCCCAAATTTCCTGATCTTTTTCTTTGATCCCAATGATGTCGCAAATTAGAAATGATTAGCTGCAAATCAGCAAGACAGCAGGACATTGTGAAGACCGGGTGTAAAGTCCATTCAGAAGACTGGTCTTAACAAAAACTTAGCAGATAGGACCAGGCTTAGTAATAGTTGCTTAATAGTAGCTTAGTAATATTTGTATGGAGCCAGGCTTGCTGTATGTTGCTGAGTCATGTGTACAGAGAGTGGAATCTGTCTTATTTCACCTATAAGGCCACAAAAATAGTTCCTGTGTTTGATTCATCTCTGCTAACTTGATCATCACAGTTCTGTTCCAGGTCATTCTTGGCCTAGCCATCACAGCCGCCTCTGTCTTGCTTCGGTTCTGCTTAGGTTCTTGTTTTCAGTTTTTCTGCTCAGTTCAAAGGTTGTGATCTTGTTAAGAATCCATTGTGGAATGTCGCAGAATTTTTCCATACAGTTCATTCTGTTATCTAGATGGATCTTTGATTTTACATCTATTACTTAGACCTTGAGATGTTTCAGAGTTTGGAAAACACACCCCACCCTCTGCTTTCCTCAGTCCTACCTTGATGCCTTTGCTGATAAGGCTGCCTAAAAAGTGTGTCCACAAAGTCAAGAAGACCACTATTGATTTTTACTGGTGCTGGAGGTCCTTTTGTGTTAATGCATATCACCAGAGTTTTGGAGGTGTTAATGCAGAAACCTTTTTGTCTGTATTTTTGTTTCTGTGCTGTCTCTGTTTTAGTAATTTGACATTTGTATTACTTAGAAATATTGAAAACTGAACCCAAATGACTTCAGTATGGATTGAATAAATGGATTCCAGGCTTAAGACTTAAGACCAAGAGACTCCAACGGCAGCAACGGATTCCCTTCCCAGATCAGTCTATCAACAGCTCAGCATTTTGAAGTACATCTGTATGAACAACAGGACTTGCCTGCATGTCCGTTCAGCTGCCAGGAGAGTTTGCCAATGCCCCGGGTGTAAATGTGGTCCCTGTTATCCTCCATCTCAGTGAACAGGGGAGGACTGTGGCTGTAATGGCCAGTGAGTGATGTTCCTTCTTAATGGAAGTGCTGTAGCTCTCAGCAGGCTGTCAGCTGACACAATGACCCGTCAGTCTGACTGACACCTTGACTGACAAACCCACACTCATACTGGTACATACGTTCTCCCTAGCCTCTGGCTAGCTTTATCCATCCACCCCTGGGCTGTCTTGGAGGGCAGCCGGCTGGAAAAGCAAGAGTTGTTTCTGCTCCGGCCCCTGGGGAAGAGGTATGGCCGGATGGAGAATACACCACACACATTATCGTCATTGAAAGGCTCTGCTCCCTTCCTGTCTGCCAAAGTGGGCTTTGTAATCCATCATTACTGCATCACTAGTGACGATGCAACAGTGCAAAAGGTCACCCCGTATTCCCTTTGTTGATGAAGGCCCTAAAGTCCGATAGCCATAAACCTCAGAAGCATTTTGTCACACTTCAGGAGACTAGTGTAACTGCTCACCTCTCTTAACCTTCCTGTCACTCATACTAATGGACATCATAATAAACCAGCTCCAGCTTTGGTGTGTGTGTGTGTGTCTGTGTGTGTGTAATTGACTGTAGATGGAAGTGTGTGCATGTGTCTTGTGCCATGACAAATTGATAAACGGATGGATTAATCACATCTACACTGTTGCTCTCGTTGTTTTCATAGTTTAGGCTCAGGTGTGTGTGTTAGCACTGTGAGCACCGAGGTCTCTTCAATACTGTCAATTCCAATCCCCATCAAAGTGATCTTTGAGGATCTGACAATTAATCCTCCCATCAGACACGGGGATGCGTCCACAGAGCCCAGAGTGTCGTACATACAGTATAAACAGTAGTGTTTATGAGCAGCTTTCTTTCCTCCTTCCAAACTTGTTGGTCTGTTTCTACCTGTCAGTGCTTACACAGGCAAAAGACACAAGTTCAGCTTTTATCTTGGAAACCTTTGCAAAGGAACAAGGAATTCATCAACACCTGCATAACAAAGTTCCAAATGTGTGCGTAGGAACTGTTGTACGGGTTCTATTCTTAAGATAAGATAAGATAGACTTTAATGATCCCACAGCGGGGAAATTCACTTGTCACAGAAGCTCATATACACAAGGTTGATAATAAATAATTCACAAATAAGAAATATACAGGAAAAGTCATGAAGTCATGCTGGTGTTGAAGAGTCTGGCAGCTGTTGGAATGAAGGACCTGTGGTAGAGCTCCTTCTTACATGGTGGGAGTAGCAGTCTGCTGCTGAAGGAGCTGTTTAAACCCGCCACAGTCTCATGCAGGAGGTGAGAGGAGTTGTTCATGATGGATATCAGCTTTCTGCGGCCTGGTTAGCGCCGTTAGCTCCTCCATCTTATTGGGGAGAAATCTTACATTCCTCATGATAACAGACGGTACGGATGGTTTGTATCGCCTTTTCTGCTCCTGGTGTAGTACCAAGTACCAAGAATACTAAAAAACACAGAAGTGTTCAGGGCTACCGTAACTGGCTGCCAACCACAGGGCACCATTAACATTTGCACATTTACACCATATCCCTTTTAAAAGAGTCTCAGTTACATCCCGTGGACAAACATAGCAAAGAAAAAACGTTACTGTAGCGTCTCAGGCAGGCATGCAGGGAAGCATTCTTGTTTACAATTCTTACAGCATCACAGCTTCAGGATAATAGAAAGTAAAAGTTAAATCAGTTAAAGTGAAAGGTACAGGAACATAACAGTTCATTAATGCAGACTGATGAAACCTCAATGTATTTGACCGATCATTTGGATCTCTTATATAAGCATGCTCAGTGATGCAGCGCTAAAGAAACCAGATGAAAACGTGGCATTAACAACATCATTTAGTTTAGAATAAATGATTCCCATCTTTTCTAAATAAAACAGAAAATACAGGATCTCACTTCTTTGTTACTCCACACATCCAGATATTTTATTATGATTACGGAGGCATACAAATCTTTATAAAACTGTAGTAGTACTCAAGACCTGTAAACATGTATGATGCATAAAATCAGTGCATTTCCCCTTTAATTCTTCCTACAGCTACTACTGTCACTTTTTACATGTTCAACCATGAATGTCTTTGAGGAGACACCGTCCAGCGTGTGTGCTGTTATCCTCATTGCTCAGTCAAAGTTTATTTCTACTTCAAAGCTCTCCAAGATGTTTCCAGTGTTTGTCTTTTGTGATCTAGTGTATAAAGTCAGGGTTCTTTTAACCCCAAGCTTGTGTTCTAGTGGTTGGTGGGAATTAAACATCTCATCCACATGAGTGTGGGTGGGTTTCCACATGCTTTGACGTATCCTGCACAGTCTAAGAAGGCCGTTGTCTTCCTCCATCACCGGTGTCAACTTAAACGCTTCTGCCTCGATCTATACTCAGGTGCAAATATGAACCAATGGCTGGGTGTTGTTAGCTGGAACACGTTAAATCAGGGGTCTTCAACCAGGGGTCCACGACCCCTAGGTACTGCAAGGGGTCTGCCAATTTTTGTCATAATAATTGACAATTTTCATCAAAATACTGATGAATGTGAGGGTGCAGATAATGAGAAACTACAAACAGCGGAGGCATTTGCACTCAAAATGGATGAATCAGTGGACATGTCCAAAGACTCACAGCTCTTCGCATTTAATAACTGATAATAATTATGCATGGACTTTTTATCAATCATAAACACTTATAGGTTAATAAGGTGAAATAAAAGTTAAATAAAGTAAATATAAAAGTTATTATAGGCCAAACTGTGACACATTTTTAAAAAATGAATTAGAAGTTGGGGGTCCCTGTTCTGTCTGTATCTTGTCCAAGGGGTTCTTGGGCTGAAAAAGGTTGAAGACCCCTGTGTTAAATGCTTCCCCCTCCACCTCCTCCATGTATTTAAACATCAGCCACAATAAGAGACACAAATAAACATAAAGCACAGCCCTGTTTCCACTTGAAAGAAGTTTTATTCACATAGTACAAGCAGAGAACATTTCTGGTATGTTATCTCAATGTACTATTACACTTCCAGATGTCTTATACACGTGAATCATAATGTCACATCATAACACAGGCCAATTTGAATCAGTCAGTGGAGTGTGTTTGGCAAGGCACCACAGCCAAAATTCATGCTCTGATGATAGTCATCATCAGAGCTACAACCTGTGCCATATTGTATTATTAGTAATTATGTTGTATTCTCTTGCTCATACCCAGCGTATAGAGTCTGTGCATTTAGTACAGAGTTATGGTTACTGTCTATAAGAATGAGAATGAGGAGCACTCAATCCAGGATCACAGGATGGGTGAAGAATCTAAAGGATCTTTGAGATGAACATAAATACAGTAAATCAGTTTCAAGACCGGTTCTACTGTTTGAGTATTGTTTGGTTTTCCGTTAATTCCGAGTATTTAGGATGGATTAAGGAGATCTCCAGGCAGCTACATTTCCTGGAAAGGAATAACACAGCAAGATGTTTTTGATTCTGCTGTACAGAGTCAAACATTCAGTCATTACTGAGCTCCTGCTCTCGCTCATCCTGCAAAGATTCAAACCTAAACAATCTGTGTAGGAGCTGAAGTAAATTCTCTGTGGCTCCATCATTGTCTTCTCTTGCTTTCAAGCTTATCGCCCTCTTTTTTTTCTCACAGTTTCTCCCTAGCTCACTAGCAGTTTTCCCTTCATCTTTCAAAGTCCCTGTGTAACAGATATAGATTGATATGGAACCTCTTCTGCTGAGCGATGTGAATTAGCCTCAGTCAAGCTGCGGCTCTATTCATTAACTTAAGCCTGGGCAACTGTGGAACAAAGTGCCTCACTCCTCTAAAGCACCGACACACAATGCCTAATAAGTCTTTACTAGCTATTAGGAAGGCTTTGAAAGGCAGGCTGAAAAGTCTGACGCTCCCCCTCCTCTCTCCGTTTACACTGAGTGCCGAGTGTCATTTATTGAAAGCTGTAATGGGAAACAGGGCTGTGCGGGCCTCGGTACGCCTTTAATAGCTCTGTGAAACATTAAAAGTGGGGAATTTATTAGGGTGCTTTTTAACTAATGAATCAGGGTCTAGGCGTCCTGCACTTGCCACTGTGGTAAAAGCCTTCCTAATTTATCTGAATAAATATGTTACTCAGTGTGTGTTGTGAGCGAGTACCACTCTTAGGCAGTACTGATGGACCGAACACACACAGAGAACACTGCTACTACACTGCTGATATACCTCATAATGCTGACAGCAGAATGGACACTGCCTTGACAGCATACACAACTTCACTTCCTATGAGCTACTAATTGATAAGAATTCACTCAAGCTGCTAACGCAGTCTGAGAAATGACACATTACCACAGGGAAACAGTCTATAGAGTGAGAAGGATTAAGTAGCGCAGAAAGCTTTGCTCTTAAGCTGCTACAGGGGAATGAATGAATGAATGACTCTTTCCTCCCAATCTTGATGCTGCTTGACTTAAAACTTTCTTATTTCATCACTTTCTACTCTGTTATTTATCCCTCACCCAGACAATTATGGTGTCAAACACAGTCATTGTACGAAGAGTAAATTCATAAATAAAAGCCTCAAAAAGTATTTAAATAATGGCAGTCTAAATAAGCAGTCACAATAAAGATAAAACATTGATGGAGGTAAGATTGATGCTTACTATAATGGCTTACATGTTAAATTCAGTGTAATGTACATTTTCTTTGATTCTGTTTGCACAACAACAGTGTATGTCTTTCTTTAACAGTAACTGTGTTTTCATTCACAAATTAGTATCAGTTGCTTCTACTTTGCCGTTCATGTCATCAGTGTCAGTCAAAACCAACACCTGCAGATGTCCCACTTTAAAAAATACCCTGGTAAAATAAGAGATTATGCCTTTTTAAATTCTGGAAGGCTTTTAGTGTGAAAGGCATGCAGGAAGTGTTGAATATCAGACTTAAAGCGAAACAAACAGAATAGTGAGGCATGATTCTGGTGTTATACTGATGGAATTAGTGCTGTGAAATGTACAATACATTATCCTGAACTTATCAGTACAACAGGAAGTCTTGACAGCAGAAGGGGTCAATGTGAAATCAATGAATCAATAGAATATCAATAGAATCAATAAAGTAACAAAACAAGGAAAATGAATAATAAAGGCTTCTGTTGTGTTGAGGATAATACCGGTTGGCATGCATTCATTGAAAGTACATTAAGGGGAACATGGAACGTTACTGTCACCAGTAATTACTACTTCTTTCTACCTTGCCCATTTTTTGATTGATGCAAAGTTACTTGGAAAGTAACCCAACACTTCTGAGAAAAGTTTCACATTAAAGGCCCTTCAGGAAATTGAAGGATGTGGCCCTTTGAACCACTAAAAAGATTTTAATCTGAAGCATCTGTGCAGGGTGTCACTAATAGCTTAACACACCTGTAATACTGTCGTGCCTTTACTTACCTCAACTTCCGAACCAGGCCATTATTTGAAGAAACCTTATATCAAAACCAGGCCATTAAACTTCTTTTAGTGTAAAATCTGTTTCCTGATTTGCGCTTATTTTAATTTAGTGTTGATTCTGTTTTCAAACTCATGTTACCACTTTAATGATGGAGGAAGTGAATTTGGGATAATTTATTATTTCCACAGCACAGATTCCATCAGTACGGAGTCATAAGATAAATCACGAGCTTCTCTCTTAGTAGTGCTCTTTTCTTTTTCTTCTTTGTCGTTGTTGAATCCAAGTTTAGCTGTATGTAACTCGTCTTGCATGTGTTTCGCCTTGAATGCCTGCTAAGGATTGTGAGAATTTTGCCCTTTGAACTGCTGAAAGCTTTTCATATGGAACATTTTCCAAGTGTTGAGATTCATTGTTATATAAGTGCGGAGTTATATAGGAGTGGATGATACATTGATTTTTGTCTTTTGTTTGTCTTCTCACCTCCTTTTGCCAGGTTGCCATTGGCAACCACGGCCAACCTCTACTTCACCTTTGGTTGCCGTCAACGCTTTTTAACATATGCAAAATCGGGACAGCAAGCAGCTAAACATGCACCCCACAATAAATACATTTTGGATGGTGTTGCATTAGTGGTATTTAAATATTGCCGTTACAGAATCGCACTGCACTGCATGTGCGTTTACTCATACACACACAGGAACTTTTCACCCCACCATCAAACAACTTAAACTAACATGACAACATCTCAAGCGAATGTGCAAACTGATCAAATTAGAAAGCGAGAGAACAGAGATTAACAGGCAGCCAGTGATTTGATGGATTGATTTTTGAGGGATCTGTGAACATGATTTATATTATTATTTAGTATACCAGGGATGGAGGGTGGACTAATAACACTTTATTCTTTTACACTTTTACAATCTGCCAATCATTTTGTGTAGTTACTGTAAGAAAGCTTTTAATCATTCTTGTCATGTTTTCATTTAAACTACTTAATATCTTAGTTACTCAAACTATAACATGAACAGAAATGGCAACCATATTTTCATCAACCAATAGCTGAAGCCTGGCAACCTTTACAAGTTAGCGTTGAGCCCTGCACTCAAATTAGAAGGTTAATGTGTCCAAACATGTTTGAAAGGTCTCAGTCTCAGCTGATTGTAACAGGTGAGCAGGCCCAGTATGTTCCACCATCACCACCCTAACTCAACATCCTTTGATTCTCCTGCATGTTGACAGCTTGCCCTCTCCTTTTCTGTGCAGGAAGCAGCCAGTGTATGTGCACAAAGATGAGGCAGAACTGAACAGCCCTCTATCCATAATTAATCCACCTTGATTGCATTCCCTAATCCAGTTTTGATGTGGTTCCCCCACAGCACACAACTGTGGCTCTGTGTGTTTGCCTAGACTTGCTAAGCAGAAGCCTCGAGTCTTCAAGGCTTCTTTGAAGGATTCAAGAGTTCAAGACTTTTCCAATCCTGTCTGAAGTGGCAGAACTTTCAAATGGCAGTACATAAGCTTAAAAATCTACCTAATGTCAGTCCGCCACTGACGTAACAAATCCAGAACTGTTTTGTGTTTCACACATTAAAAGTAAAAGTAAATCTCATCTCATATTAATTCACTCTTATTAGTTTGATAAGGCTCATTTAGTCTCAATTATAGTCAGTTGGTTATTGTTAGTTTTAGTCCAACATTCTGCGCCTATGCTTCAGCTTTGGGAGTAGTTTCAAATATTTGTGTTCAGATTTCAGAATCAAATCATAATTGAAATGAAGTTTGAAATGACTCACTAAAGACCTTGCAGTAGACTCAGTGGAAACAGATGATTTTAGGATGTCTGGGAGTTGGCATTTATTTTTACCTCTTTTAGCTGTACATGGGGAGGTTGTATTGGATTGCTCTTTTTATTTAATATATTTTTATGCTGAATGTATCAAAATAGCTTCACACCCTATAGGTCCAGAACATTGCTCCTGGGTAGAACTCCATTCATTTTTAGAATCCTGACAATGACATCTTTATCCATGGATAATAACCAGATTAATAAATGAATGAGTCATGAAAATACAAACAAAATGACAATTATTAATAAGGCTGGTTTGAGTGCAAGTTTAAAGCGAAAAGCCATGATTTGAACTATATGTTACGTTATTAACAAGGTCCTATGAGGCTGCAGGTGAAAGTATCGCCAGCAAATCTAAGTAGCTTTTGCTAATTAAGGTGTTAATCACACCAGTTGGATAAAGTACAAAATGACTCTTTGTTGTTGCTTCGATTATGCACTATCGCTCAGCCAAAGAGGTTTCTTTGTTTTTTTGTTTGTTTTTTGATGCACCACTCTGTCACTTTGATGTTTGAAAAGCTTATGCACTGAATTTTTGCTGCTAGTCTCTATTAATGATCAATAAGACAGTGTTGTTGTCATTAGATAAACTTCAAAATGCCACTTGTAGTGACTGATGTTACTTAACAAAAGTTTCTTATTACATAAGTGGACAACTATTTAGAAATTATTTTAAGAAATAAAAATAAAAGCTGTCTTTAATTTCCGTTATTGTAGTGAAAAACAGTAAAGAAGTAAAATACGCCACAAATAGAATGGTGTACTTTTGGTGTAAGTGTATTTTTTATTGTACTAGGCACACCACATACACAATCCTGGAGCTTACACAAACAAGTAATTAAAATCATTTCATAGAAATAAAACATAGTTACTGTGAATGTTGCTGTGACTGAGATGCAGGACGGGTTGGACTGTGTGTGTGTGTGTTTGAGGTTTTTTGGGGGCCTCACGAGGCTCTCGTGCGTCTTCAGCAGGTGTTTACAGATGAAGTGATGGATTACCTCACTCTTCGCTATCTCCATCTCTACTCTCAGCTCTCCTCCTCCTTCTTTGTGCCCTCTCCCCCTCTTCTTCCTGCTGCTGCTGTTCTGTAGGGAAATGAATGGGCCTCCTGTTTGCTGCATCTGCATCTCACTCTGTCAAACTCCACCATGCATCTGGTGTGGAGAGTTGGTGTGCATGCGTGTGCTTCGCGTGCACGTGGATCCATAGGATTGGCTCTGGGATTGTGTGTCTGTGTGTGTGTGTGTGTATGTGTGTTTTAAATGTGTTTGTGGGGGTGTGTTTGGCCAGGTCATTTATACTCTGCATGCAGGCTTGGAGCAGGCTGATAAGCTGTTTGCAAAAACTGGCAATTAAAAGTTGATCAGGCTGTCAATTCAAATGGAATGAAATGGAACCAGAAAGTAATTAAAAGGATGGCATGAAAATGACAACAATTATATCTCTTAGCTTCCCATTACCGATGCACAGAGGAATTTAATTAGTTTAGGAGCTCATATAGTGACTCACACAGTAAACACACAATAACACAAAATAGCAGCTACCACAAATAAAACTGGTGGCTGTTTTTTTGGTGTGTACTCACACTGGCCACCTTAGTTTCACTATTAAACCTACAGACAAGGAGGCCAGTGAATATGGACAACACTGGTGTCCAATTAGTGTGTTTTAAGTGGCTGGTAGATTGGCGGGATATTCCCAGTCCTCCCAGTTTGCCCATATGGCCGTAGGCTGTGTATCCACTGTGTTAATGAGCCTGTCAGCTTCCATCCCACTCAGCGTTTGGCCCAAAAATGGGCTGATAGGCACCTTCTTATGCACACAGTATGCACTGCAGTGGACGAATAGACACAATACAAAGCAAACTCTCTTATTCTACTGTCTATACATCTTTATACATAAACATTCACTCAGTCTTTCTCTTCTCATGCACTGCCAGACAAGTATCTTCCTGAAAAGATTGTGTAGGAAGGCAGAGTCCTGCAGGAGCCAGCTGGATTGTAGATTGGTTCAGCCCCAGACTCAGACAGCTGCTCTCATTAGAAACTTTATTTAACCCTGCTGCTGAAAGGTTGAACACATACAGTATGTGTATAGTCTTATATTAGCCAGCTGGGCTCTGCACAGCCTTCGCTCCATGTTTTAAATGCTGGGAGCTTGGCTATAAATAGGGTGATGATTTTGCCTGAATGTAGCCAGGAACAATGATGAAGATTGATTCGCAATAAAGCAGCAAATTGTTCAGTCATAACTGGCCCATGTTTTAGCGCGTTTAGGTGACTGGCTTCAGAGATCTGATTGTAACAAAACACTAATGGAGTCCTAAACTCGAGTGCTGTATCTCGGGGAAAAGAACAAATGAGCCTGTTGGCTCTCGATGTGTTTTCTTTGAATTTCTACTTGATGAAGTCTTCTCAACTCCTGTCAATTTAATTAACTTGGCATCTTGCCTGGTGATGTCAATTTGACAATTCTGGCTCAAAGTCTGTCTGTCCCCTGTTTGTATGACTTGTATTGACTTAATATGATAATGACAAGGTCTAGTCGCTGACTGATTGATCAGCTCAGTAATGTGGTATAAACTTGACTGTTAAACAGCATAAAAGATGCAAAATGTGAGACTGATTATCAAGGTCTGCATGAGGCTACGAGCATCCACAGAAAATAATGGCAGCTGAAGATGCATTTGTTCTCATAAAATTATGTGTGTACCATTTTAGCTTTACTAAATGCAAGTAATTTTTGTCAACTACAACAAACTTTGAACTTTATCAAAATTTGTGTTTCTCTGGTGCCCTGGTGGCCTAGAGGTCAAGGTACCAGCCATGATCCACAACATACCCAGTTTGCATCGTGGCGGTTCTTTCATTTCTTTCAAAAAACATCCCACATGGGGGGGCGCTGGAGAGCAGATAATGGAGTAGGACGCATGGTTAGAATCTCCCGCAGACTTTGTTTTAAATCCATGGTAATCGGCCCTTTCTTTTAGATATTTTTCGAGCCACAGTGAGAAAGACAGACTGCAGAAAGACTCCACGGAACCTCAAAAAACAACTCGGCAGACGTGGCCTGCTGTGCACGGCAAGACCCCGAGCCCAGGTGCCTCGGCTTCACCTTCTGACCCCGCCTCCCTGCCTGGAACAAGCGTGATTGACCTGGACGCGCTGAAGCTTGACGTATTAACATCGTTGAGACAGGACATTGCGGCTATTTTCAAAAGCAAACTACGAGCAGCATTGGGCGATGACTTGGCCACAATAAGAGCTGACCTACAATCAGTGAAAACGCAACTCGAGAATAATAAAGCTGCTACGAAGGCCGAGCTAGCCACGCTCAAAGGCACGGTGGGAGACATTGAGCTGTCACTCTCTGGCTGCACAGACGATGTTCTTGAGATGAACACCAAGCTCGCGAGTTTAGTAACTCAGGTTTCCAAGCTGGAAAGCGAATGCGAGGAGCTTGAATCTAGGTCATGTCAGAATAACATAAGGCTCGTGGGTGTCGCTGAAGAAATGGCTACCGATACCTCCGCCGTCGCTGCCCTGCTTAAGGAGGCTTTCAAGCTGGATAAAGAACCACTACTAGACCGCGTGCACAGAACCACTCAGCCCAAGCTGCGACCGGGTGAGAGACCACGTCCCATCATCACCAGGTTCCATTACTACGGCGACTGTGCGGATATTCTACGGCGCACCAGAGAGGCTCAACAGGTTTCCGTTGGTGATATGAGGATCTCCGTCTTCCCTGTACTGTACCTCGAACTTTAAATAAGCTAGGGTATACTAAGCTGCAATGTTTTGCAAATCTCTGCATTGTTCACTTCATATACTTTATTATGTCTTACAGGTTAGAGTATATGACATGTTGGTATATTTTATTTATAGAACTGTGGTATCTGGAAATTTTGATACATGGGGACTACCACCATTGTTTTTCTTGTTGTTATAAGTCTGCGGGAGACTACTATGATAGGGTTTAGCTCAGGTTTTCTCCGAGTTGTTGCCATGGTTTCGTGCCTTTATACTAGCGTATATTGTTGTGTGTATATGTGGTGGGGGGATGGACTGCCTGGCTCTTTCCAGTTATCTTTGGAGATTTTTTCTTTTCAATCACACATAAATGTGTTCTGGTAATTTAAATCCCAGCACTTCTGGCATGGGCCAGCCAATTCGTTTTCTCAGTTGGAATGTACGTGGCATGGGCAATCCTGCAAAAAGGTCTATGGTTTTTAGCCACTTAAAACAGCTTAATTCTGACATAATTTTTCTGCAAGAGACCCATCTTAGACTTAAAGATCACTGCAGGCTCCGATCCCCCTGGATGGGGCAGACTTACCACTCTAATTTCAATTCCAAAGCTGGGGATGCTATTATGTTTAACAAAATGATTCAGTTTCAATCTACTGATGTAATTTCTGATAAAGACGGCAGATATATTATAGTTGCAGGTACACTTATGCAAACAAGTGTGGTATTAGTTAACGTTTATGCGCCAAACTTTGATGATGTCAATTTCTCTAATAGATTACTTGGTAATATACCCCATTTAAACACGCATTTGTTGATTTTTGGAGGCGACCTGAACTGTGTGTTTGACCCTGGACTGGATCGCTCTAGTCCCCGCTCTATACCTCTGTCGGCCATGGCCAAGTCTTTTTCTGACTTTATGACCCAAAATGGTTTGGTTGACCCTTGGAGATCCCGCAATCCCTCAGCGAAGAAGTTTTCCTTCTTTTCCCCAGTACATCAGTCATATTCGAGAATAGACCATTTTTTTGTGGATAACAGACTCAATCTGTGTGTTGTTACCTCTGATTACTCACCTATCTTAATATCTGATCATGCCCCATTGTATCTAGATATTCAGTTCTCAAAGTATAAATCTACCCCTCCTCTCTGGAGGTTTAACTCTTTATTATTGGCAGACAATGCATTTTGTGAATTCATTTCAAAATCTATCAATGACTTCCTGTCTTTTAACCAAAATGAATCCACCTCTAATTCATTACTCTGGGAGTCACTCAAAGCTTTTCTTAGAGGGCAGATAATTTCATTCAACAAATAACAAAATGCCACACTTATAGAGTTGACAACTGTGATTGGTGACCTTGATCAGGAATGCGCCTCCAGCCCTACTCCAGAATTACTTAAGCGTGTAAACCTTAAAGCAGAGTTCGATCTTATCTCCACCAGAAGGGCTGAGCGTATGTTATTACAAACGCGTCCTATACCTCAAATTAATAATGACTCTAATGTTATTGTTACTGATCCTCTTGCAATTAATAAAACATTTCAGTCTTTTTATTCCTCCTTGTACAGATCTGAGTTTCCCACTGACACTACTGAAATAAATGATTTTCTGGCTAATCTTCAGACCCCCACTATTAAACCTGACCAAGAAAAAGAATTGGACACTCCACTTTCCCTTGAAGAGTTAAAATCATCTATCAAAGCAATGCAGTCCAATAAGGCCCCTGGTCCTGACGGACTCCCGATTGAGTTCTTTAAGAAATGTATTGATATGATTAGATTTTTTGATGCCGCCTTTGCTTTTGTCAGTGTTTAATGAATCTTTGGAAAATGGCTTGTTACCACCCACCTTGACCCAAGCTTCAATTGTCCTTCTTTTAAAAAGTGAAAAGACCCCGCATTGTGTAGCTCTTACAGACCCCTCTCCTTACTTAATGCTGATTTGAAGATTCTGGCTAAAGCTGTTGCCATTCGGTTAGAGAATGTCTTGCCCAGTATTATCTCTGAGGAGCAAACAGGATGTATTAAGGGACGCCACATATTTTTTAATACCCATACTCTTCTGAATATAATTTACTCCAACCAGTCAGACAGTTTACCTGAGGTTGTGATCTCAATGGACACTGAAAAAGCATTTGATAGGGTCCAGTGGGTATATTTGTTTGCAGTCCTGAAAAAATTTGGATTTGGAATTAAATTTAGGGTCCGAGGGTCCGCAGATCGCTATTGCAGAGGTGCAAGTTTAGTGGTGGTCTTGCTCTACCGAACTTTCAATTTTATTATTGGACTACACACATCCACAAAATACGTTGTTGGTTCGATTGTCCACATTTAATTTGGTGCAAACTGGAAATCAATCTTGTTCCAATTCATCCTCCCTACCTGCCCTTGTATACTCGTCTCTTCCAGTCAAGGTCTCAATGTACATTAAAAACCCTGTTGTTCTTAATACTTTAAAGATTTGGTTTCAGTTCAGGAAACACTTTAAATTTCTCAGGGCATCCCTTCAGGGTCCATTGTATAGTAATCACCTGTTTCCCCCCCACACACATGGACTCTGCTTTCTCTATATGGCGCAGAAAAGGTATACCCTGTCTCCTGGACATGTTTTCAGATGGTAATTTCAATAGTTTTGGCAATTTGTCTTTAGTTTATGAATTGCCTGCAAACCACTTGTTTAGGTATTTCCAAGTCAGACATTTTGTTTCTAAATCCTTTCCTGCTTTTCCCTCTCTACCCCCTCGTCAGTCATGGGAAGATTTACTCACATTCAAGATACCAAGTAGAGGGATTATTTCGGTACTGTATAATCGTATCCTGGACCTCGGAGATCACTCCAACTTAAAGACGAGGGCTGCTTGGGAAGAGGAGATAGGTCTTCGAATTGATGGAGATTGGTGGGGTGGGGTGGTGAATAGGTCAGGCGCTGTTTCATCCTATGCACGTCTGGCACTTATCCAGTTTAAGGTTATAGATAGGGTTCATTTTTCCAAATTAAAGTTGTCTAAAATCATCCCAGAAATAGAGGACAAATGTGATCGTTGTTCAAATTCACAGTGCAATTTGAGCCACATGTTTTTCTTTTGCCCGCGCCTGCATCACTATTAGTTATGCAGGCGTGGGCAGTTATTTTAACATAATATCCACCATAATGGGGATTGATATACAGCCCTGTCCATTTATTGCTATCTTTGGCACTCCTGTTAAACCAGGGCAACTAAATTATTACTATAAACTATAAATTTTACCTCTTTAATTGCCAAACGCCGCCTCCTCCTTCAATGGAAATCTCCTAACCCTCCCTCTGTATCACAGTGGCTTAAAGACACCATGCTCTTCCTTAAACTTGAGAAGATTAAATACACGATGAGAGGGTGTACTGATAAGTTCTTCTGCAAATGGCAACTTTTTATTTCATACTTTAAGGACTTGCAGGTCCTGCCAGACTAAGTGCTCCTTTGTGGAATGCTGTGTGATCCCTACTTGAGCCAGGGTGGAATGGGTTAATGTTGATGGGGTTTAGTTTATGTGCATGTGTGTTTTGTTTGTTTGTTTGTTTGTTTTTTTGTTGTTGTTGTTTGTCTGTTTTGTCTCTGTTCACCTTGTTTTAGGGGAAAGCTTTATTTGTTTTCCATTAAATATTTGCAACATCCCACATGTCCTGAAACACGAGTCAGATGATGAGACTGGTTAACAAACGGTACAACAGTGCGTACACTTAAAGTGTATTCTCTTCCCACTTATAAGGAGGAGATGACTGGTGAGAGACAGTGAAGGACATGCACACAGTGCTGCAGCTTCACAGCTCAAATTTTCTCATTTTTAGTTAATGCTGAAAATAATAAGCCCCGGTTACCTGCATCAGGTACAAAGAGCACCTTGGGGCCACTCAACTGCTGGACAGAATTAGCCCAGTTTTACCAAGAGATTCTCTGGCTGCAGAGATTCTTGATGAGCAAGGTTTCAGCAAAGAAGAGTTGATCCTATATGTTAACAGCTGCATAATGCCCATTGCAGTACAGTAACTACCTCTCCACAACACTGACATCACACCCTCGAGACAAGTTTTGGCAGGCACAGCTGGATCTCCAATTGGAAGATGTGTGTGCATACATTAACATAACAATGAAGCCAGAGAGGTTTTAAGGAGAGAATAAAAAGGCACTGAAGCTTTCCAAAGATCATTAAATTATGGCAAATTTCTATTTACAACATGTATGCTTTACCTCAAGGTGAATACTGGGGCAGGCATATATTTGCATGAATTAGCATGTTTAAGGAGTGTGGGGACACTGGCTTTTCGTTACAAACAGACAAAGTCGATAAATCAAAATGAGGACCAGCCGCTCAAGTGATTGTTGTGCCTCTCTGGTCACCACAGAGACACAGGAATGAGTGTGCAGAAGCCTCGCCAAACAGGGTGAAGCTCAGTGGTCCATAATTCAAAAATGAATATTTATAAGTAGGAGCCCAGTGGACTTTGCCTTGGGGGAAATAATTGGGTAGACAGGAGGAGACTGTTCAGAGAGAGAAGAAGAAGCCCTGTAGTCATCATGAAGACAATGTGCTTCAGTAACACCTATACTGTATCTTAACTTGTTTAGTCATGAAAGTAGTGGACTGAACTGTGTGCCACTGTGTATGTGGAGTTTGAGATATAAAGGTATATTCAGTCATTTTCAAAACCTTACCTGTTGGTGCTCAAAGCTCCACATATGAGTAAGTAAATAAGTCAACTATTTGACCACATAGTTGAATTGTTTCCATTTTGTCCTTTGTCTGATTCTTTATGCTGTTTCTGTGTCAGACTTGGCAGACATGGAAAGTCACAGCATCTGTCAAAAGTGACTGACTAGCCCTGTATTCTCCGTGGGGCAGAGTGGAGAGCTGCTTCTAGGAGAATTCTGAAATGTGTTGTGGCACTACTGGTGGAATCACAATCATTGTCTACAACCGTGGCGATCAGCTCTGCCAGTAACGTGTCGCAGCCATGCCTGGTGGAACATAAAAGTCTGAAGTTAGGTTTTATGAGGAGTCATATTTAATCTATACAGGTCACACAACAGTTTGTATTAAGAAAAAACATTATGAGGCTTCTTTGATTATTTTTTGCTGTGGCATTGAAGTTTATGAGTTAAAAAAAAAAAAAAAAGCTTTTTAGACAGAATTTCTGAGCCATTGAATTTTGTATCCTCTCAGATCACTTTTGGACAGACCTGGAAACGTTTGAATGGCTATAATCAACTTGTTGTCCATTTGCATTTGCCAGGTGGAGCTGTTGTCTAAGCATGGATATCAGATGCTCATCCACAGCTCGCATGCAAATGCAGCCAACCTTTTGTTGACCGCAGTTTGTGTTGTTTCTCTTGGAAATCACTGATTGGTTGTGTTACTGTCATATGTATACATCAGTGGATGTTCATTAGAAGCTCCCCACCCCCATCACACCCAGCTGAAACCACATCTGCCCTCCCCTCCTTCCAGCTTAAGTGGACTCTGATAAAGTTTCTCTTTGATGCATTAATAACCTCTTCCTCCCTACTGGGCTGCAGGGCCAACTTCCGAACAGCACCCTGCATATCCTCGCCTGACATGCACTCTTTAATTATTTCTTTCTATGAGTGTTGGAGCGAAACGAGGGGAAGAGGAAAGTGATGACATACTTCTAATGAATCCTTGAATAAATAATACTGCTGTCTAAGCTTAAGGCATCCTCAACCAGCCTTACTGGGAGAGAGGTGGAACACAGAGGAAGCAAAGAGGAAGGTGGGAAAAAAAAAAAAAAAGGATACGGTGGTAGGAAACACACCTGGAACAACAGTGACCTCTATTGTAGGAGACTCCTTGACATGGGATTCTTAGTCAGGTTTAAACGGTATCAAACTATCACACTGTCAGCGGCCCGATGGACAGAAGACAATAAACTGAATTTTCAATACAAGCTAATGGAATGGTCGAATTGAACACCACAGGGTGCACATGGACATGAAATGACAGTCACAAAAAATAAAAGAAGACTTACTAGGAGCATATATTGAAGTCCCAAAAAAGTGCCAAAATTTTGAAATATAAAAACAACTTTTTGGGTTCTGCAAGTCAGCTCCTTGCCATATTGTTGAAGCTGCATTATTTTTCAAATTGCTCACACAATTTTCACACTATGCAAACACAAACAGTGACTCTGCATTGCTTCTATATGTATGCCTGAAAATTCACAAGGTAAAATTAGAACGATAGAAATCAAAAAAAGAACATGACAACACAAACAATGCCTTCCACTTGTGTGGTGTGCCCAAAAATATATATATTTCAGTATTTGGAGGGACACTGATCATGCAGTATAATCAACAGCTTGGTTGCATTTCTGTTTGTTAGTTCTCATAATTAAGCATATCAAAACCATCCTCCCCATCAGGGGACACACTGTGAGCTGCAGTGGAAAATCCAATACAATCCAGTACAGTACTGTATTGTTATTATAAAATAATTAGTAATGATTATAAAATCAGTTTAAAATCAACATATTGTTTAAATGTGGATGTTGCTCTTCGAAAATCTGAAGACACTTGTTAGACAAAGCTCATGTTGCTGTACACTCCCTCCATGAACAGAGCTGAATCAGATTCTTAATTTAAATGTATTTTTCATCTGTTCATAATCTGTTCAGGAGGAAGTGATTCACAGCAGCAGCAGCTGAATGTTTTCTCTCTCCTGTGTGTGTGTGTGTGTGTGTGTGTGTGTGTGTGTGTGTGTGTGTGTGTGTGTGTGTGTGTGTGTGTGGCTCCACTGTCCTTCACAGTGGCCATTTCTCTACTTATCAGAGGCAGTGTGAGATTGAGGGCCATCACCCACACTCTGTTGCCATAGTGAAGGCAGACGGAGGGCAGTTTGAGTGACAGCTGATCCCACCACACACATTTTCTCTTCCTTCATGCTTCTTGATGCCCCACTTTCAGTGCAGTCACCTCTCGCACTGTGGTTCAGTCACTGACGCACGTAACTGATCACCTGTCTATATTTCATGTCAGCACTCTGGTGGAAGATTCTGCAGTGTGGTTTCTGTCAAAGAAAATACACTCACCAGTCAGGGAAACTGGCACTGGCCAATGTGTCTGCCAAGGGCAACTGGGCGACCAGTACTGTTCAACTGTGTCACTGACTCTAATTCCAGTCAACAATGGCAGTAAATGCAACTACATTAAAATATTGACTTACCCTAATCCAGGAGTCCACAGCTGAGTTTTTACATACGTACTTGGGCTGTCAAGCGATTATTTTTTTTTAATCGTGATTAATCGCATTTTTTCCATAGTTAACTTGCGATTAATCTCTATATTAAAAATATAGAGTTAGTACGGAGTATTAGGGCCACATTTAAATTTAAAAAAAAAAAATTGGAATTAATTACTAGTTTAAAGTCGTTATCAAATATGGCGAGAATTAATTACGAGAATAAAGTCGTAAATATTCTATCCTGTTGTTTTAGAGGACAGTTGTTAAAATGAGGGCCGTGGAGCATTTCGTGGAATTGTACTTTAGCATATGTAGGAGCCAGATTGGTCATTTTCTGTGTTCATGAGTGTTGTACACATTTGTGCCAGTAGGTGACAGTATCTATTCAGGCCATTGTTTGAATCTATATAGGTAGGTGGGTTAATCAGCGCAGGGGCGCACGCTGGGGAATCCATACGGTTTTGACCGTGCCATGGCGTGTAACGCCGCAGGTCAGAATTGTGTGTTATTGTGAAAGTGAGTACTTTTGAGTCGGCTGTGTGTAGCCTAATAAACCTGCAACATATAATCAGTAATGCATGCACCATTTACACCTGCATGCACCTGCACGTACAAGCCCTTTAAACCACCAGCATGCGGGGATAGTGACAAAGGGCCACTATAGCATAGGTTTCACAAACAAGGAGATACTTCATCTTTTGGCACATCAGCATCACATAGCAGCCAACCAACAGGAGGTTCATCTTCTTTTTGGGTGGTTCTGGATCTGTTGTTTCTTTCTTAGGCTGCAGGGCAATCTCTTCTTTAATGCGACAGCATGTGCAGTTCTCAGGAGTTCCAGTTTACTTGCCTTCTCAGTCTCATACAGGTCATGTATGCGTTTACCAATTGTTCCCAGCGACAGTAATGTGTATGATGGATCAGCAGTTGCCAAACGAAGAACGTCCCTTAGACGCGCATCTTCAACGATGTTCCACGGTCTGCAGTCAGTTGCCACCCATTTCGCCACCGCTGTAGTTAACTTAGCTTCATCCAGCTTTGACAAATCTGCTGCTTGCTATTAGCCTGGACTGCACTGCCGGGATGTTTTGCTTGTAGGTGGTAGCTCAGACTGCTAGTACTTCGGTGATCGCAGTTAATCGCAATTATTAATCGCATCGCGATTCACGCGTTAACTATGACAGCCCTAATACATACATAATATTTTTTTTCATCTTAGACACTAAAACCTCATTTCAATTGCAGCAGCTGCATTTGTAGTTTGTCTGAGAATGGTACATGAATTACATTATGAATTTAATATCCTCTAGTTTTAATAAGCGTCCTTTAAAGGTCCAGTGTGTCAGGTTTAGAGAGCTCTATTTACACAATAAAATATGTTAAGTCTGTTTTCATCCCCTGAAAATAAGAAATGTGTTTTTACCTTGTAATGAGCCTTTTATATGTAGGACCCTGTGGCTCCTCTTCCTCAGAGTCCACCATGTTGAACCGCTATGTTTCTACAGGAGCCCAGAATGGACAATTTAAGACTGACTCCATATTGTGGCTTTCACATTTTCATGTCATGTTTCTTGGCTACCTAAGTTGCTCCTTCATGCTAGGAAGGAGTGGGTGAGGCGACAGGATTGCGATCAACACCGCTATCATCTACACCGCTACTAGGTGGCCTCTGTTGTTCACTGGAATGTTTGATATAGACATATATCAGATAAAATATTACAACAAATTTTCAAATGGGCACCATTTGTATGAGTGTATTGTGATGAAGTGTTATCCCTTTTCATCTTTTCCTTCCTTCACTTTGTTTGCTCAGATCGGGCAGCTGGTGTTTAAGGGCATGAAGCGTCTGAACAGGATCCAGTCCTTGGTGTTTGAGACGGCCTACAACACCAACGAAAACCTTCTCATCTGCGCTCCGACCGGCGCCGGCAAGACCAACATCGCCATGCTGACCGTCCTCCATGAGATTCGCCAGCATCTGCAGCCTGGAGGTGTCATCAAGAAAGATGAATTCAAGGTCTGATGTTGACACTCACACTCACATAAAGCAGAGATCCAGTATATGGGGTGAAATATTACTGCTATGGTGGATGTGATGCACATTACATATTACAGTGTTTTACTTTGACTAACATGTCTGTCTGCCTGTCAGACACACAGTCAGAACTTGTGTATAATGTCGAAGAGTGTCTGCGCTAACTGTTTAATGCTCTCTGGAGGAGATGCCTCGTGGAGATCCAGCATGCTCCATGCTGAGACTCACACACCCCATGCAGAGTTTCAGATCTGATCCTCGGAGCTTTGGATGTTTGGATTTCAGGCAGCTTTTCAGTTCATTTTGTTTCACTTCAATTCATTTGTCACATATAATGATACAAAGGTTACAGTGAAATGTATTTCCATGAGCTCCTGCTATACGTTCTTAACGAAACAAAATAAATATAATTAATAAGTTATAATATTGTATAATAACAACGACAAGAGCTCTTAGGAATAAATAGTCTTGGGCAGTGTTCTCATTTTGGATCCTAGTGGCCTTGAAGGTCTTTCTGATCCTCTCAGTGCTGCAGGTAAAGCACCACCTATTGTGCATTCTGCTGAACTAACCACTCTCTGCAGCCTCGTTCAGTGCTGCTTACGTACCAGAAAGTGATGTTTCCTATCAGTGGTGCAGGGGTGTAATAATTATACGCTTAAACACTACTATATACTTGAATGATATTGATATATGTATTCCTACCTACAGTAAAGTCCATTCAATAATGTGTTGCCTACAGTGCGAGATGTCATGAGCTGATCCACAGCATCAGGATTGTAGGCAATCGAGGAATTTTTGGATCTGTTGGCTATATTAAACCTGACCCATTCCTGATCTGTTCCAGTTCTACCACCTGAACAATGGAAACACACTGCCACTAATTCTATCTACTAATTACTAAATCTACTAATTGCTTTTCTGATGCAGTTAACCTTTAATTGATTTCTCACTGTTGTACAGTATAACTGAGTTTGGAGGACTTCCATGATTTATTGTGGAATCACTCATAGGGTCATCTTGTTAGTTGTAGTAGGTGTAGTTGTGTTTTGACATACACTCCATGCCATGCTGAATGTGTTTGCTCTTCTTGTTATATTATGCAGCATGTGCAGTTCAAAATGTCACATTACTCTACACTCATATTATACATATTATACATATTATAGCCCTAAATCGATAACTCATTACTGCACACATGAACATGAACAGCCATTACAGACATCTTATTTTCAATATGATCATTACTCTGTCTGCCTACTGTACAGTATCTTCTTTCCTCTCCTCTCTCCAACATTCAGACTCTTCTGCTTACCTGCTGTCCTTCCCTCCTTACTTACTGTACTTCCACTTTCCAGACACCTTACCTAATGCACTGTATACCTTTCTACCTTTGTAAATTATTCAGGAATCAGGATTATGGCTGATTCAGGCATTTTTTAATAGGCCGGTATCAACTTTATGAAATCCAAACTATCTGCGACTTTAGTTGTTTATTACAGCTCCACCAGCTGTCAGAAATGTTGTATGTTGTGAACAGTGAGAGTCCGGCTGAGCAAACAAAACAAATCAAAACACTGTTTCAAGTAGTGATGGGCATTGTTAGGGCTTATTGCTACAGGTACTGCTTATTAGTATCAATATTAATATTTATCAGTGCTCTTCAATCCATATTTTCTCATTTTAAAGGGATTCAAATTTCTAATGAGGCACATGAGTGCTCAATGTGCCCTCAGTGCATTCATTTTCTTGTAATCATGGTGTGCACTGTTGACTGCAGAGTGGTTTATCATGTTAGAATGAAACTGACTGAGCAGCTTTCTACATTACATCACTCTATGAACATTATCTAAAACACAACAAAACACTTATAAAATATCATACATCATGTTGTATGCTATGTAATCTTAAAGCACATTAACATTTCAAATGTTAACTATAATTAAATATTCCTCGCTATATTAGCGTCAATCAAAGTTCAAGTTCTGAAAAAACAAAACAAAACAAAAAACATCCTTCTAGTAGGTTTTATTTATTAGACTAACATTCAAAAACTGAATGAATGAATTCACCTCTTTATTAGGACTGTGATCAGATTTAAATGATGTTGACACAGCAAGCACACCACACCTTTTTTCTAGAATGTCTGATAGCACCAACACGTTCTCAGTCCCATCAAACCAAACAGAACAAAACATACATTTCTTTGTAGGTTTTATGGCAAAGATCTGTTTAGTCTAAAAATATTTTTTTTTAAATCTGAAAAATCAAATCTTTTTTTTCTACTTTTATTTTTAAAATGCAACAACATTGATGGGTTGGCACAGTAGTGCAGTGGTTAGCATTGTCGCCTCAGTAGACGAGGAATATAACAGTATATTGGGCTGTCATACTTTTTAAGTATATATGTTTTCATGTAAAGCTGTTCAGACTATTAATTTAAACATTAAAGGACAACAAACAGGATTGAACCTACAGTACCTACATTTCACCGTGCCTACCTCCATGACTACCCTCCTCCAATCCTTTGTTAGAAATTCTCAATGTGATTTTGCTTCATGTTTGATTGACAGTTAGGTTTCATTGTCTTGAGTGTTGCTTTGAAAAGTTTATATATTTATGAATACTAGATTTAGAAAAGAAAGTGTTCAAAATGAAATCCAGCGACGACAAAATAGAATCTAAAGTCAGCGATTGGCAGCTTGGTCTAAAAATATTGTACATGTCTTGATAAACCCATAGTGTCAAATCCTAACACACATTCAGATAAATAATTCAGACATCCAAAAGGCTTTGTTGTCTTTAAAAAGGTTCTCTCTCTCACACAGGCTAACACACACACACACACATGCTTGCTCACACACAGCGATGCACAGTGCCAGCCAGTGACGACAGACACTTTTAATGCATCACCATTAAACTTTACCCGTGCAAGTGGCTGGCATCATATTTCTCAATAAATTGAAAAAATAATTTATCTTGCACCTTCCCCAGTTTAGCCCTATCTGTTCTCTAGCTATTTATTTCTCTCTCTCTCTGTAGATTGTATATGTGGCTCCTATGAAGGCCTTGGCAGCTGAGATGACTAATTACTTCAGTAAGCGATTGGAGCCACTGGGCATCACTGTTAAGGAACTCACTGGAGACATGCAGCTAACCAAAGGAGAGATCCTACGAACACAGGTAACACACTCTCTCACTCACACACACTCGCACACACATACACACAGTATGAGTTCTATGTCATGTCTCCAAAAATGGTTTAAACTCTGGGTACAAGAAGCAGTCCCTCCTCCAGGTTCCCTTTGCTGTACAGTACAGTATCTAGCACCCCCAAGTGGATTGAACTGTGACAGCCATTGGAAGCCATTTCATCATTTACACTCTAAAATACATCAGGCACTATTCTGTCAGTTACTGCCTAACTAGATGTAAATGAATGTATTATAAATAAACAGAGAACACATGATAAAAAGAGGCCTCCTATATGAACACTCTGTTCTGTTACCTGTTCTTTAAACTTGCTGTTTAAAAGACAACCATGAATAGAATGGTGTCTGCTTTCCCTATGTATGCCTGACTTAATCATTGACTGTCTGTCTTCATTTTGGCAGCTAGTTTAGATTTAGTCTTAAAAACAAAAGCACTACAACATTGTAGTCATTTTTACCTTTACTCTCTTCAGGCATGTCTTTAACAATCTAATATATTAGTTTAAAAAATCAAATTAAAATAATTTCTAAAAAATTAAATATTTTAGTTGGCTTAAAAAAACAAAAACAAATGATGATTTTTAAGATGCAACAGCATACAGTGATTCTACTGCTGTTCCTTTCCACCAAATGTTCATTAAATATATTCAAACCATAGCTATCATTAAAACCAAATGTGCTTTAGCTAAATATGCATTAACAGGTTATTAACAAACTGCTTTTGAAACATAATAAAATACCATATGCAAAACTGTATATTAGGGTTAGGTTTACTGACAAAGGAAAGAAGCAAATCCTCCCAATTATACAGTAGGTCTATATTATAAAAGTAAAAGTATAGAGTAAACGTAACGTAGGCTACTTTGACCTGCTTTTACATAAACACTCTGAATATACCTACTAACTATTCTATGTTGTAATCATTTCACGTTTTTTAATTTAAAGACAGACGGACTTTTCTCAGGTTTGTTTGTTTTTTTAGCTGACAGCAGTTCCTTATCTGGCCATGGTGTTCTGCTCTAGTTAGCCCTGTGATAGGAGGCTCTGCTAGCACCACAGCACAGTCCAGAGGCTAATAATCCAGGGACAGTCTGCTTTTACTGACAAATGCTCTGTGTCACCCAGGTGGAGTCATGCAGGTAATATCTCTGCGGTGACTTGGAGGACATTTTTATTGGTGTGTTTTTGTCTGCAGTTGATAATTAATTAGAAGATCTCAGCAGTGTTGCACTGTTAGATTATTGAGCAATCTGGTACACTACAGTGAGTCATCTGTTCTCCCATGATACCTTTCTCTCCACATATTTTGTTCATTCTTATTATTGTGTCCTCAGTTTTTCTTTCCAAACAAATGGTATGTCCCCTCAGGCCCTGTTGATGTGGGTGCACATACTATTATGGATATTAGGCAGTTTAATTGATGAGATATTAATTACATGATCAATAATACACGTGTCCTTGGAAAACCTTTAAATATTTCTTGGATTTCTTATTGTTATTAGACTTTTGCAGGCAGTGACGTGCAATGTTTCCTCTAAATAGTGGTTTCACCACACCAACCACAGAATCATAAATCATAAAAATCCATCATAAAATGTTCAAACTTCGAAAGAAACAGTTTGAGAGCCAATTTGACAACCTGGCGTAGTTTCTGGGAAGTTTTCACCACTGCATTACCACCAATACACTTCTGTAATATACAATACTTGTACATGGAATATCTTGACATAATTTTAAACATGGTTGAAAGCTACACAAAGCAAAAGAGCATTGCTTTGGTTGAACTACAGTCAGTGCTCTGGATGGCATTTTATCCAGTGCAAAAAAAAAAAACAGCACGTGACTCTAATATAAGCCCACCATTTCTGATTTTTGTTTTGACCAATCAATACAGTCTACATGAATGCAGAACACTAATTATTTTTATATGGGTTAATATCCATCAAACAAAGTTTCATAGTCTGACCAGTACTCCTTTTAGGGTTCAGTAGTGATATATAGAGTTTAAAAATCCAATAATAATACATTATATATCGCCTTACTTACTTTTAACATTAACATGAACAAACCCTTTTGATAAGGATCCTTTAGTAGTGTCAACTGGTTTGTGGACAACCATTTGAAACCTTGAGTTTGGCTTTATGGTCGTTGCTGGTTTTTTGGAGCCAGAAGTGACATTTCTGATGAGAGTGTGACGCTTGGATGATGATATACCAGGATGTCACAGTGTAGCTTGCTGCGAAAGATTATATCGCTGCTAACTAAAGTGCTAAAGTTTAATGCACGATGATCTGAAGCCAGTTGGTGTACTAAGTTGAGACTGATGTGTCGCCAATCATTGTGTTAGAGGGTGACAGATTCGAAGAGCTAGTTTGTTTATTATACATGGAAAATAGTAAAAGTATCAATACAAATTCAAAATTCTGTCTGCTAAAGGAATTCCCAACCACACACAATATGACCTTTTTTTTAAGCAGTCAAAGTAATGAGAGTAATTTTGTCAATGACAAAATGAGATAATTATGTTGAGTCGTTAAGTTCAATTGGTTAGTCAATGAGATGTTTTATTTCTGAGCAATCAACGTGTTCAGTTATTTAAATACTGAGCAGCAGATGAAGTTCATATTTTGAGTTTTTTGTGGGGTTTTACTGGTGGAAAGTAAAGAATTAAACCTTGGTTATCTTAGTGAGAAACCCCCAAAGGTTTCCTTCTTCATAAAAAGAGGATGAATTTATTACAATGAGGCCAAAGAAAGGGGGGATAAACGCTGCAGGTTGAGCATATATTTAGTGAGAGAACCTGGCTCCTCCAGCTCAGAGGGAAGCGGAGGTTGGTAGATTCAGCCTGAAAACTGAACCAAAGTCTGAGACTGAGAAGGTTTAGAAAACATGCATATCTGTTAAATCCAAAAGAGTTGGATTTGAGAGATCGCACTGCTTAGAATTAAAGTTATAAGCCTTGTGGATTTATGAATAGACAGAAGGTTAGGGTTTGGTGTGTGTGTAGGGGGTGGTGTTGGGGTTTATTCTATAAAATGAGGCCAATTCCTGTTAATCTGAAGGTGTTTTAAACTTGCATTTCTATCAGGTCATGTGAAAAGATTCCACAAAGAGAATGATTAGTCCGATTCACTGCAGCTCTGCAGCACTTCGATATCTCTCTTTCACTTAGCCTCCTTCACTTCCTCTCTCATCTCTCCATTTGACTGTGTTAGTGTCAGTGCATTTACACAAAGTGGTTGAGTGAAAAGGGCTGTCCACATTTAACAGGCAGGAGTGATGTCACACACTGTAACCTTGGTTGTCTTCTGTCTCTCTTCAAAGTCCTCACTACTAATTTCATCACTCCCTTTTGATGTACGTGAAGAGTCAGGGTCCTGGCGTGACTTCAACCACTTGCATGTAGAGGGTAAAGCAGTCATGAAGGATCCAAACTACAGCAATACTAAACATCACCAATGCATCTATTGTTAGACTGACACATTTGTCAGGGTCGTTATACAACACTTTACAATGAACACTTGTATTAAACAGAGAGGAAAGATAAAACACAAGCAGTCACATGTTAATAGTACTACTTAATAGTGCATTAGACAAGGGCTTTGTCTAATGACCATATATAGTCCACTAACAGAAGTTTATCTGTGGGGACGGTATCTGGTACTTGGCCTTTGACCGTGTTAGCCTGTATATACACAGATGAGTAACAAATGAAAGAAAAACCAACATAAAGTCTCTCAGTAACAGCTTCAACATGCCAACAAGTCTCTGGAACTCTACTGAATGGATGGAACACCATTCATCCAAAAGATATTCCCTTATTTTAAGTGTTCATGATGGTGGTGAAGAATGCTGTCTAACATGTTGGTCCAAAATCTCCCATTGCTGTTCACATTTGTTAAGATTTGGTGACTGCTAAGGGCATAGCCTATGGTTCACCCTGTGCCTAAGTCATCCTGGAAGAGACTACTTCCATCAGGATGAAATGTTTCATCATTGGATAAAGGTGATAACTTGGGACATCTTTGTGTTGATTTGCAGTGACCTTTGCCTGTGACTTTAAAAAAAAACAAAAACATGATGATGATCTGAGGATCTCGATCATTGAGGAAACACTGGAGGCAGGATTGAAATGAAGAGACGAAAACCCAAGATAAGAAAAGAACATAGAGCACAGAGTATTCTTTGTTGAATTCTTGTTTCCTTTCCGATTAATGGTAGGGATTCAAAAAAAAAGGCAAACTGTTAAAAAATATGAAAATGTTTCATTCTTGAAATAATAAGATCACTAATTCTTCTTTTTAAAAGTGTCAATTGAAAACTGTGAACTGAAACACAACTGGAACCAGACTCTTCAGCATTAGAGCTTAGAATCATACTAAATGGGTTTCACAGACATGCCAAACAAATCAGTTTGTTTGGACAGGCTACCAAGGACCTGCTTTACCTCTCTACCAGACTGTCATGACTTAATTTTCTTAATAAATCTTAAATCTCTAAAACTAAATCTTTCTTAATTCCCACTTAATACCTGGCACATCCATTGAACGGAGGAAAAGAGCAGCTCTTTTTGCAGTGACATGTTTGTCATATTTAGCTAACTGTGATCTAATTGGTATTTTCACAACTCAATCAATCAAATCAAATTTTATTTGTATAGCTCAAAGTCACAAAACACATTTTGCCTCTGAGGGCTTTACAATCTGTACAGGGAGTGACACCCTCTGTCCTTAGACCCTCGGTTCGAGTGAGGAAAAACTTGCCCACAAAAAACCCTTTTAACAGGGAAAAAAGGTGGAAGAAACCTCAGGAAGAGCCACAGAGGAGGGATCCCTCTCCCAGGACGGACAGACGTGCAATAGATGTCACGTGTACAGAACAAATCAACACAAACATATTGTACAATTACAATGAATGATAAAATGACAATGAACATAAGGACACACACACACACACACACAGTTATGCATGCTTGCATTGAGAAGGTTTCATTACAGTTTGCTTTGATACGCCGTTAGTTGTTCACATATCGCAATTCAGTAAATGTCTCTCTGTAATGTCCCCCCTCCATCTTCCTTCCACCTACCTCTTCCTCCCACATCCTCCTCTCTCCATGCTGCGATAGTTACCATGGAAACAGAAAGGGTTTGGAGGGATGCTGCCATGTGGATGCCAGTGTGCGGGTGGGTGGCATCCTGGGACTTCCAGGCCCTCTTCCGTCTCTGTCCAGAGAGGAACTGTCAGTTAATGACACCCAAAAGGAGATGTTTCACAGCCAGACAGTTTTCTTGTAAAGGGAGGATGAGAGCACTGTGTCAAAATTTCACATAAAGTAAAATAGCTGCTAATGTGTTTCAGCCAATTTTGCCCTCATAATATTTAAAAAAGGACACTAACAAACAAAAATGTCAGACAGTGTAAAGGCAAAACCCATAAAGGCAGCTCAAAAAGTTATTTCAAGTCATTACTGAAATGTCAGGCTGTATTGAGTCAAGGCGCACGCTGTAAAGGTCCAGAATGTGTTTTTTATTTCTATTTCATTTAGTTGATCACTTGTCAGACAGATTCCCAGCAACATGAATAATTAGTAGTCATAAAACAGACTGCATGGAGTGTTGCCTGAAAACATCAATATGAAGAGGTTTTAAGGGGGTCTGTATACACTCTTGATGTCTTTCCCACCAACATTGTCTGTCCTTCACTTCACCTGTCACTTACACTAATCATGTGATAAAACAACAGCCCAAAGGCAGCCATTTTGTATTTTCCCTGATTAAGGCCTAATGGCTGAAATATGTAGTCATGTTTTAAACGGCTATGATGACTAAATAGCAATCAGTAGTTGTCATGGTCATGGCTTGTGCTGTGCATGGCAGTACACATCCTTGCTGACCCTACAAAACGATGAGCAAAAATCTCATCACTCCCACTACACTTGACACTGGACCTTTAACCTCATGGCTTTGGAAACTTGTGACTGCTACCCCGAAACCCCACCGGGCACGTCTCTGTCATGTTGTGGCTGCCACGTTGTTTTGGTCCTTCCTGCACGCGACTTCAAACCCCACCAGGAGCATTTCAGAAGTGTTTAGCCTGTCAGACTTTGTTTACTTACTCAGATTTGGTCATTTTCTTTTGTTTATGTTCTTCTAAATATACTTCTACATGTGTAAATATGCTTCGTAGTTAATTAGTTTCGCTTTTGTCTGTTTTTACAACCGGCAGTTTGCACGGGGTATTTTATTTTATTCTCTATGCTGTTTCTGTGTCTGGCTTCCGCCAGCTTGAGCTGTTCTGTGTAAACTGATCCGGGCTGCGGCGACCGCGGCACGGATCGCTGCAGTTTGACGGACACCGCGAGCAGCCTGCGTCAATTTAGTTTTAGTTTAGTTTTAAACCCCACCGGCGATACGTGCAATAAACACACGCAATCCGGTGGATTTGGGGATTAGGCTGCAGTGGGCAAAAGACTGATAGCAGCTAAAGCTATGCAGTATTGCTGATAGTGTTGAGATAGCAATAAAAAGTGTATGAATGTGATAGCCCAACAACAGGGTTGAGAAATCAAAGAGCATGAATTACACAAAGTAAGTTAGTCTGGACCATGAATTCAGCTCATTGTACACAGTTATAGTCAGTTATTAATTAAAACTGTTAACATTCTGTCTGATAATGTCACAGTTGGAACAACGTTTATGCTCAAATGAAAAACAATTTCTTCAAACAGAGTGTATCCCAACCAAATGATCATAAATATGACAAACTGGAATTTATCAAATGTACATATGTACATCTGTGAGTAATCTGTCTTGATCGGCCTTCATTAGATATCTAACTAATCATACTGTAACAAGCTTTCCTGTAAATGCTGCAGGAAATGTCACTGGTGTCTCCGGTATGCTGAGCATGACTCAGCCAAAGAATTAACAGGAGGCAAAGCAGACATTCATCTACATACCTGCCAGGCAGTGGCAGTAATGTAAAAAATGTCACAACATATAACATATAATAACATAACAAATACATAATGTTCTACATCTGTCAAATCAAAATATTGTCAAGACTGACAATAAATCATCTATGTGCAGTTTCTGTCTGAAGGCAGAGTGCGTTCAAGAATCTCTCCTCCATTTAGAAAAGCAAATCTTAAAATAAGCCACTTGTTATTAATATCAATTAATATATTTAATGAATCAATTATGTGTGCAAATCATTCAATAATGGATAAAACGAATGCCAATTTGTGCCACATGAATCATTTATGGCAGATTAACATATTAATTAACTGGGAAATACTTTTTAGAATGGTACTATAATGAAATTGTTTTTCTTTTTAAACTGGCTGTGGGTCAGTTTTATTGGGAAGGCTCATTCCCAATAAAGGCTTGTGTGTGTGTGTATGTATGTATATATGTATACATATGTATGTGTGTGTGTGTGTGTGTGTGTGTGTGTGTGTATATTGTATTAGTAAAGTCCTGCAAGCTCATTGAAGTTATATGAAAAAGAACCCATTGACAGCAGCCATCAACTTATCCTCCATTTTGTTTGAAGTACCAAGTAGAACACTGCTGTGCTTCCATTTCACAAGGGAATCAATATGAACATGATGAATCGTTTCTGCTTGTCAGAGCATATCGGCATAAAGTTGCATAAAGAACCTTTCTCAACTAACCCATGTTATGCAGGTGCATGGCTTTTGAGCTAAGATTACTGTAGTAGTCATAGTAATGAATGCAAACGGGGATCGGTTCTGAAATTTTGGGTTCAAGGATGATTTCGCTTCAAAGATTAGCAAAAATTTTAATGAAGTAAAGCACACAATACACTAACCTTTTCATGAGGACAGAGTTTGTTGGTACTTGGCATCAGTACTCTGATGTTTTGTCCATGAATACAACACAAACAAGCCTGCCTCAATTGGCCCCAGCATGTAGCTTCATTCACATGATATTAATGTAAATTTGACCAAAAAAGAGGCGTGTATGTGATGGATTACCTAATCTCAAGCAATTTTCACGTCTCTAGAGGTTGGTTTTCATCGTTCACTGAAGTGAGCAGTATTTTGCTCCAAAGCAGGAAATCAATCCAAAATCTTTTGGCACACTTTAGAAAAATAGCCTCCATCCTGATTCAATAAAAACGTCTGCTTTATTTAAAAATATCCAGGTTCTCACTGTGCCTGCTGCTCTAAGGTTTACCATTAAATGAATAAAAAGAGCAATTATTATTATGTTTTTGTTTCATGAACCCATTCTCTGATTAAATTGTCATCTTTAAGAAACATTGTCTTCCATGAATGTGTGAAACACTAAGACTGGATTTAGATGACTGATTTCAGTCCTGCTGTGATGTATTGACAAATAGGCTGAATAAAATCATTCAGTCAAACAGTGGCATATTTTCTCAACACCTCCTTGTGTGTATTTGTGAGGCAATTAAGAAAGCCCTTTGGCCTGAGCTCCATTTGCCAGTGCCTCCATTTAGATTAAACAGTAGCTCCAATTAGGAGCAGGCGCTTCCCTTTTCTGTGAGCACGCCAGCCTCTAATGGCTGGATAGATTGATTTAAATGCAAACTAGAGAGGATTTAATGAACTGCTTTTACAGAAAGAGTTTAATAGGAATTTGCACACCCACGGACAGGTTGCCAGACAGTTCACACACCATTAATTTTGCATTGTAGTGTTTTTTTTCTTGAAATGAAATAAAATTGCATTATGGACACTAAGCAACATGCAAAGATGGGGTCTGTTGATACAGGTGAGATGTGTTGATGATGAAATTAGTCTCAAAGAAAGTAACAAGATGGACGAACATATGCTGACTCTTAAACATATCACACAAAACATAAATGACAATTTGTTTTAACCTGTGCCTGTAGTTGATCATAGACTGCCATGGACATACATCTGGTAAACACTAATGTAACTCACTGCACAAGATGTGAGTAGTGTTACACATCTGTTATGATTTAGGTGCTTCTAAATGCATTGTAATGAGCCGTGTTATGGGCAATTGGGCATTGATGAGCCATGAATCTGACATAGTATTCTGGGGGGATTTTGGTTGTGTTGCTCTGTTATACAGTGTGTCATTCACTTACATGAGCAGGAAATTGTGGAGATAATATATCTGAGCTAAAATGTCTCAAATAATCTCAATATTCTTGGTGACTTAATGGAGAATTGTAGGATACATCTGGCAACATCACACAAAGAGTAGTGCGACTAGTCCTAATCTATTTTTGGACGACCTTTAAAACGGTATTGAGGGAATTTAATGTTGGACTGTGAGCTCACAAGAAATGGATAATAAAAAAAAAGAGTCAGTGTCTGAGCAGCTAAAGCCAAGATATCTTAACTTATAGTTCCTATTGGTTTAAAAGATTGGGTTGTCTTTAAGTCTTCAAGCAACATACACGTCCTAAGTACAATGGAAGTGTTCTTTGTTGTTTAAGTTGTTCTTCCTGTCCATACCACTGACAGTATAAAGAATGGCCAGCATATCCATGATGTTCCTCACAGGTTTTTGAAGAGCCATTTTAAAGCTCAAATCTGTGGCTCTGGCTGCTGGTAATCCTAACCTTCCTGGCTAATCTAAAAATCAGCAAAGACGTGGATCATCTGTGGATCTGAGGTGGGAAGAATGAAGCCTGGGTGCTCAAACAAGCCATCTGTCAGGGCACCTACCTGTCAATCAAAACAGCCATGCTGTTAATAATGCATAACTTTAAACCTTAATATAATTTGAATAGGCGAGTTCTATAAAAATTCACCCTCAAGTTGTCATGAAAGGGGAACTTAGCGATAGAGACCAAAACTGTTCATTTCTGCTGTGAAGTTGGACATTTTAACATGGGGGCTTATGGAGACCGACTCACTTCTGGAGCCAACCTCAAATGGCCCTTCAAGGAACTGCAGTTTTTGGCACTTTAATTCACAGCCATGTAGGTTGCCACTTGGTCCATACCCAACGCAAATAAATCACTTCAATTCTATTTAAATTTCAGTGTAAGAGAGGAGCAGCAAACAACAAATTCTGTGCAAAAGTACATTCTTAAACATACTACGAGGAGTTTTTAACTGGTTATAGACTGTCTCAGTTTAATACTGATGGTTCTGTGTGGTTGATTATTTCTACATGGTTATTCTTAATGTCTGCCACTGGGTCAGATTTGGTTGGATTCCTCTTGATAACCATGAAACAGTCAAAAGCAGGCAAAGGAAACACTACTGCTTTTATCCGCAGGGGAACGCAAACACAAAAGGAAAGTTCCTTGTAGCTGCTCTAAGTTCAGCTCTAATTAATATGAGTCAGAATTAGACAAATCAAACTGGCTGTGCACTGATAACTCACACCTTGGCTTTCAGTTCATATAAGTTAACAAATTGATGCAGACAGAAACTAAAACAAAATGCTTAAAGGTCGGGGCTTATCATTCATTGTCCGTCCTTCACAAATCATACACTTTCTTGCGTCCTTCCTCCTTGTCTCTTTTTTGACGTCTGTCTCTGACAAGCTCGATAAGACCCGCCTTCTTGACATTCAGCAACCAATCAATAGGATAAATCACAACCATGTGCCTGTGACATTATCACGGTACATTGATGTGTTTTCCTTTCCATTTGATCCACCCTGCCTAATAAATGCCCACGACTTTCATAATCCAGTTTGTAACACAGTAGCTTTTCTTCTGGACTGAGAAAACCTTGATGAATGGACAAAAGACAACAGATATCATACGTGGTTTTCACAAGGAGTACTCATCATGACCAGTAAAAATAAAACTTGGTGTGTAAAGTCGGTGGAGAACCCCATCCTTTATGTTTAACTGTTGTTGACTCATAACTCATGCAGATAGACTGTACAGTAGTGAAAGATCTGTGGTGTTGGTAGTCGAGGCAGTGTTGGAGGATAAACCACATGAACCACATTATGCATGTATATGAACGAAAATGCCTCGCTCATCGGCATTACAGGCTGATTTTTGAGGTTTACCAACTGTAAGAAGATGTAGCAGTATCAGTCCTTGTAGTTTTGTGAGCTGATGTTGCAATGCTTCTTTACCTACACTGCAGTTCTTTCATTATTTTGAAAGTATTAATGACTATGAGATTTAGCTTTGTGGTCACATCCATATTAGGTTCTGGACTCCTTTCACCAATGGAGGTCTTTCTAAAATAGATACTTATTGGATGGTCCATTTGATGCGGGTGTAGACTACAGAGAAAAAGCTGTCCTAATATTTATGCACAGCACTGTACTGAAACACCAAGGTTCATTCAGTCGGTAGCACAGGCAACACCTGCCGATGTTGTTGTGCTTTCACATTAAATGGTGAGAAGCAGAAGCTTAACACATCGACTTAGCTGATCATAACAGATGAATTGGGATTCAGAGCCTTTTCACTGACAGATGTACTGCTGGAAAATAGTACTAATTAAAGCAATGACATGCACAGAGGAGCTGTAATTTAAGGAGTACTGTCTGTTGTTTTTGTCACACCAACTTTTATTAACATGATGATCACATAGGTGTCTTTTTATCATGATGAATTCTCTCTTTAGCAGTATGTTGTCTGTGCTTTTCTTTAATCGCTAACGTTCTGTAGTGAACTGCTATTCAACATCTTCATGTTTGTTTCAGATGTTGGTGACTACTCCAGAGAAGTGGGACGTCGTGACCAGGAAGAGTGTCGGAGACGTGGCTCTGTCTCAGATTGTGCGTCTCCTAATCCTGGATGAAGTTCACCTTCTCCATGAAGACCGAGGACCAGTGCTGGAGAGCTTGGTGGCGAGGACCATCAGACAGGTTAGTCCTGCTCCCTCTCTTCTTCTGAATGTCTGTATATGTTACTCCCTCCAGCTCCTCTTAAAATTGTCTGAATCAGTGTCTGATGGAGATAAAGATTTCTTTAAGCGGGACGCTGGTATCGATTTTTCTTTCAAAGATCTGTAAACGAGTGTTGTGTACTTGCTTGTCAAACTGGCGAGGAAATTTGAATTGATCTGACAATATTTTTGCATTCTGTATTTATGGGGAGCTCCAAATAAAGTATAAATAAACAGTAGTAATAATTCCATTTATTAGAACAGAAAGTTAATTCAGACAAGCAAACAAGTATCGATGTACCCCAACCTTGTACCCTGAGGTGTTTTGTACCTATAGTGCCTCTGTCAGTTCTACTGGATCACCATGTCCACGATAATTAGATAATTTGTTCATTGTCGTTTATACATTTCTGTTTGCATACAGATAGAACAAATGAGATACAGCTTGTTAATTGGTGAACCAGAGACATGTTGATTCAAAGAGAATAAATAAGCACACTGTGTGGAATCCCACTGGAGGTGAATGTGGTGGGTAAATGAGCAGGATTTCCACCAGCTCTCTGCTGAAGAGGCAGACAAAGACTGCTGAATTATGACTGTTTGGACTATTTGGACAATATATTTCCATATCTGACTACTAACCCCTCTGTTTTTGTTCATTCACCAAAATAATTCAACTGTCTAAATCACAGCAGTGACTTACAAGAATGAGGCTGAATTAACATAGTTCAAACTGTGAGGCAACCTCCAATGGAGGTGCCTGGGAGTTGAAGGCGCAGGGGTCGTGTGGAGGGAAAGATATAGTTATACCGGCTGAGCTGAAAGAGACAGGTGGATTCCAGTGTCCTGAAAGCAACAGGAAGTTATTGTAGTTCAGTCAACACAGTCAACAGTTCCAGCAGCAGGAGCACCTGTGACACACATCTTGAGACAGCTCAGGCACTTTAAAACACTTAGCGCCTCAATGCTGCAAATTAGGTGACATTTATATTTATACAAACTAAGAAACATCACATTTTTTTTAAGTCTTCTCCAGTAGAGTTAAAACAAGGACTGCTAATAGCTAATAGCTATAGCTATTTGACGACATTTCTTGGTTTACCAAAATTTGAACTTATAAAGGCTTAAAAACAAGTTGGAGCCCACAGCTAATACAGGTTTGTCTATAGCTACATTATATGCACGTTTACATCCATTTAGTCATTTAGCTGATGCTTTCATCCAGAGTGACTTAGAAAAAAGGTAAAAAAAATCAGTGTGACAAGGACATGTTAGTGCAGCAATAAGTACTACTCACATAGAATCAAGTTCAGTTGTAGAGGGGGATAGATTTCTCATGTCCAGTTGTTGGTAGTGTTTTAGAGGAGGTCCTCTCTGAACAGCTGGAGGTCTTCAGGAGGTTTTTAAAGGTAGAGAGGCCCCCTGATCTGGTAGGAACTGGTAGGACGTTCCACCACGAGGAACAACAGATGAGAAAAGTTTGGATTGTCCTGAGCGTACGGGTGGCAGAGCCAAGCACCCTTCATTGGACGTAACATATGTCTGTATGAGGGCTTTCAAGTAGGTGGGTGCAGAACCGGAGACTACTTTGTATTCAGCATTAGCGATTTGAATTTAATGTGGGCTGCTACAGGTAGCCAGTGGAGCTCGATGAGCTGCGAGGTGTCCTTTTGGGTTGGTTGTAGACCAGGCGCCCCACCGCGTTCTGGATCATCTAAAAGGGTTTCACTGTGCCGGCTGGAGGGCGTAAGAGTAATCGAGTCTTGAGATGACCACAGCCTGTATAGCCGTTGGGTAGCATGTTGAGTCAGGTATGGCCTGATATTTGTAATGTTGTAAAGTGCGAAGCAGCACAACCGGGCAACCGAGGCAACGTGATCAGAGATGGTTAGTCGATCACTGATCATGACATAAGTTTCTTGCTACACTGTTTCTATTTCCATGGTGTTGATTTTATCCGGAGGGCCCACGGTGTCACTTTGAAAACCTGTGGTAGTGTGTATAAAACCTAATGAGAACTTTTGGCACAGCTTCCATACTCAGTACTACAGATACATTTGGATCAGTACTCTGAAGGTATTGAGGTTAAATACTTATTTCTCTACTTAGACTAATGTGCTGAAAATGCTTTTTTCCGTCTAGTATATTTCTGCCTAGTTGCACTTTTTATTCACTTTCAGTGTGACGAATAAATAGATCTCGAGCACAACAAGCTAACGGGGAGAAAGAGGCTCACAGACAGTACGGTAACTGTCCTCATCATCTCCCTGTTGCAGCAGTGCACATCATGCACCAGTCATCCCCCACATTCACCCACATTATCCACAACATCTCCCTCTAGCCTCTGTTAAACACTCTACTGAAGGCTGCAAAATGAGACACAAAGGGAGAGAAGAGACAGGGGAGATGCAGCAGGTGTGGGTGAGTGAGTTTAAGGAAGCAGGGGAGAATGAGCAATTAGTTAAACTAGGGAGTTCTCTCAGTACGTACACGCACCTTGTTAATCAAAATCTTTGGCTGTTTGGTTTGTTACAGCATTAAAATGTTCTTACTTCTGATGCTTTAAGTAAATGGTAAAGGTGCTTCTGCACTACTTATCTCATTCACCCATTCATACATGCATTCACACACCGATGGCACAGCCTTCGGGAGCAATTTGGGGTTCAGTTTCCTGCCCAAGGACACTTAGTCTGGAAGAGCTGGGGATCAAACCAACAATCTTCCGATTAGTGAACAACCTGCTCTACCTGAGCCACAGCCAGCCATACAGCTGCCCTAAGTACATTTTGCTAATAATACTTTACATCTGCATGAATAGAATTTTTTTATTCCGGTTATTTTTTTTGTAATGGAACATTTTACATAGTTCCAACTTACTCCCCACAGCTCGCTATGTCCTTTCTTAAGATTTGCCTAAATTAGTGTCTGAGATTTATTTAAGGAGGACGTTACTATCAAGTTTTCTTTTGAAGATCTGTAAACGAGTGTTGTGTTCTTGCTTGTCACACTGACAAGGAAATTTGAATTGATCTGACAATATTTTTGCATTCTGTTTAAGAGGGAGCTCCAAATCAAGTATAAAGAAACCACAGTAACAATTCCATTTATTAGAATAGAAAGTTAATTCAGACAAGCCAACAAGTATCAACATATCCCAACACTGTGTGTATAGGGTGACCCCTGTTATATAGTGCCGTTGTCAGTTCACTGTGTCCATGATAATTAGACTGTTACTCCTCTAGTACCTTCACCACTGCTATTAGAAAAGTTAATTTAATAGCTCAATGAAAACTTTGCAAGCTGCATATTTACATTTAATGTTAGAGTGAGTATGAAGGTTGTTAGAAATGGATTTGGAGGCACCGTATATAGCAGGGCTGGGTCTCTGCCACAGAGGCCTGGAGTCAGTTTCAGTTCACAAAGCTTTCAACAGGAAAACAATTCTAAATAATAACAATAATCATTTAATATTTCTGAACTTGAACCAGTCAATTAAATCGAGATAATTTCAAGTATGGAAACTGTGTCCACACAGTACAATTACTTAAATTCCAAAATAAATAAATAAATCACCCCGAGAACACAAAATGTGATCTATGGTATCAGCTGTCTGGTTTTTGATTAGGTTTTTGGTATTATTAAGGTCTTTCTGGGATATAATGCGTGAGATTAATTTCTGGATGTATAGTCTCAGAAGGATTTAATTACGATGTTAGATTAAGATGTTAGCATTAGATAGTTATTTTTATAGGTATTTAATTTTTGCTATGTAATATTCACTGAGGTCTTAAAAGCTATCCTTATTTTTGTGATGTAATTCTGTGACTGTGTGGTAACTTTTACTCTTCATGAAATATTTACTCGTTCTGTGTGGCAGGTGGCCATATTCTGAATGTGTCTGTTTCTGATTGGATAAATGACATCATGTTTGTTCGACTCTTCATTAGACTCTTCCTCTAAGTCAGTTAGTTGTTTTTTCATGTGCTTGTTGGTTGACTGGTGAACAGCACACTGTTCCGAAAATGTGATTATAGACAGCATGAGTCAAGTCTGTGAACTGATATCGCCTGAAGATGACTGACAGGTGGTGGAGGTCAGGATCTATATGGGCTGTACTGTCCCATATCCCTCTATTCTAATGAGCTCGTGTCATGTGTCAGTCTGTAAGAGGAAATGAATGAATGTAGAAGATGTAAAGGGAAAGTCCACAGCTGACTCACCAAGGCATCAGGCTGTGTGAATTCCATTTTGCTCCTGAAAATATCTCCATAAGTACACGTCCATTTTGTCTGTCCTTGGCACCGAGTGCTATGACTCAGTCTGTACCCAGTTCATGAAAGCCTTCAGATTTGTTGCTCCTAACACTGCAGAATGTGTGCAGTGTGTGTCTGTGTGTAGGATTAAGACTAAAAATCTGTGTATCCAAAAAACACATAAATGTGCCTACACACTCTTTGAGTCAGATATATACAAAGCAGTTAGCTTCACAGCACAGCAATGAAAACCACTGTAAAGATGAGGTGGAATTTAGTCCCATTGGCAACAAGGCAAGAGCAGCCATCCCTGTACATGACTCTTATGTACAATTATGGCTATGTAAAGTCGCGCTTAGAGTTCATAATACATCCACCTGACCTGGAAACAATAATCTGCAGTAACAGCTCATAACTATCATCTTCAAACATCATGAAGGTAATAAATAGGATTCAGTACTTATATTAAAAAGTTCACAAAGCATTTCACTGATGTATAAAACAGGGAAATAAAATGCTGAAAGAAAGAGAAATTAATAGAAAACACTTTTGTGATTGATTGGTGTGTGTGAAGTGCGAACCTGCAGGTGTTTCAAAATGAAATGAAACCTTTGTGGAAATGTCTCACTCGAGTGTGACGGACCAACTCAAGTGCTCATCACGATGAGAAATGCTGAAAATACATAGATAGCTGCTGTATGCTAAAGGACTCAGAGCAGAGGGAAACAGAGGCAGGGATGCGGGGATGAGCCGCTGTGCTCTGCAGCGACGGAGACCTCTTGGCAGGGTTAACCGCAAGGTAATTGAAAAGCGGTCTGTACATGTGACCGCTGTTTACTCGGTTCACAGCCCATTTATTTGCAGGTTTAGCTGAATATTACTGAGGAAGGGCTGACTGGGCGCTTTGTGCACCTTAACACATCGAGAGGTTGTGCTGCAGTGAACGAGTTTGAATCCTCTTGACGGTCTATCTGTTTGAGAGAAGACTGCACATGCTGTCAGTGCTGAAAATACAGCTGTGGAGCCGGTCTTAACCTGTTGACATCACAGTGACATCGACTTTTATTTTCTAAGACAACAGCCTTGTTCAGACTGCCAATCCAAATCTGTTTTTTTGGCCTCCGGATTGATTTTCCGAAGTCTGGACAACAAAGAAAGACATGAAATGCCAGGTTTACAAATCAGATCCAAGCCACATTTTGGGCTGGTTTGAAACGCAATCTAGTTGAATTTCTACAGATGCATCTCAGTCCTCTGGCTGCTCATATGCAGTTTCAAAGTGTCTTTTGAGTTACTCAAACTACAACACATCGACGGCATCAAATCCAGAGTAAAGGAAGTACATCACAGCAGAGTCACGCTGCGACACGCAGAGCGGTAAGGAGGACAAACACTGTGGACAGACGCTGAAATAAATAGTCTGCTGGCACTTTGATCACTTGAAAATAACAGCAGGGGCAGTCTGCAGCCTTAAAGACCTGATTTGAGAAACAAATCTGATTGGCCTGCTGTCTGAAACATAGCTGAAGCTCCTCCAGAGACACAGAAGATGTTACACAACTGTTTTCACAGGCTGAGCAGAACTTGTCGTAACTAGTACATTTACATGGACACATAAAATTGATGCAGTTCCTCTCTGAATGACTGATTCTCATGGTGTACAGTGGATTGTTGTCTGAAAGATGAGCCGTGCCAGCAATAAAATATGATGATCGAAAAGGAAAGTCACGGCTCCATCTGGAGCGGGTGGTTGGCTCTATGAGCGGAAACAAAAACAAGTTTAACCTCCATATGTGTGAGATAGCAGGAAAACAGAGAACACTTCAGTGTCTGTTCCTCCTAGTGCACATCTGATTTACCTCCTGTGAACCTGAAGCAGTCTGTCCCATTTCATCAAACATGCACCACCAGTCAAAGTATTCAGACCATCATCTCCACTGGCGATTGTTTTGATTTTGTGCCTTTTAGGGGTACATCCAGGTTTTCTGAGCTGGATAGCTCTGAAAAACGAAGTAAACAGTCCTCCTCTCTGCTTGGCAGTGAAAGCAGGTAGATTTGTGCTTTTACTTTCACTGTAGCCTTGATCTTTGGCACTGATGGGCGATGACAGCAAACACACTGCAGGGGTGTGAGGAGGAGCGAAATGTTGTGAAGGGTTCAGCTCACTGAATAATGATCTCCTCTGCACTGCATGAGCAATCATACTGTATATGATACATGTTCATTCACGAGAGTCTGTTCAGCATGCGAGTGTCTGGCTTCAGGAAACCTGCACATTTGTTATATCCTAATATCAAAGATGTGTGGTAACAAACAGTCAGTGAAATGTTTCTTCTAGACAACACCAGCGTTTAATATATGATTCTGTTTGGCAGACCGTTTTCTATCAATATCTCTGGAAGTGAAACAGCAATGCTGCATGCACGAAAAGGATTCTGAAAACACATAAAGTATTAAAAACAAAAAGAAGGTCATTATAGACAAATGATGGACTGAAAATAATAATATGAGATAAGATGAAACTTTCAAAAAAATAGTGGGTAGATAATTTGTTTGGAAAAGGTTGTTGTAGCAGCAAAAAGTAATATGATTCAGTGCTATAACAGATATAGATTAGAAACTACATTTTCTGGGCTGAGAGCAGAAAGTTATTGCTCGCAAAGTTGTAAACAGCAGCTGAAGGAGAATGAACTGTGGGAAGAGCGGAACGATTACGGGCAAAGCAGAAAAATGGAAGGAGGGTAAGAGGGGGGAAAACTGGAGCATAAAATGTGAGGAAGGGATGAAGTAAGGATAAAAAAAGAACACGGGAGAAGAAGATAATAGAAAAGGGAAAGAAATCAGATAAAGAAAGAATGGAAGGCTTAAAATGGGAGGAACGGTGTGAGGAAAGGAAAGAAGGAAACTGTCGTAGAATAAAGAAAACAAAAGAGAATGAGAGGGTTGGTGAATAGTGGATGCATTTTAATCAAGGCTGTCAAGCGATTAAAAACAACAATCTAATTACATGCTTGGTGGTTAATTCATCTACATTAATCACATGTATCAATATTTGCTGTGAGAAGCATTTAAAAATATTATGTATATAATCTGTCACAGTCTGTCAGAGCTGGCTGCTAAGTGCTTTGTGTTGAGGTGATATTTCATGCTTGAAATGCTCCGATGGTACAAAAACTCCTGACTGCAGAAACTTCACAGAACAGCTCCTATCAGCAGTCAACAGTTCCATCTGGACCTTTTTACATGGACTTTTTTTATTGACTGTGCCGAACAGCGTTTGGTCACGCCTTATGCCGAGGTGTTCCCAGGCTAGATGGGCTGTATAGTCCCTCCAGCAGGTTCTGGGTCTGCCCTGGGGTCTGCTCCAAGATGGAGGTGCCCTGAACGCCTCCATAGTAAGGCGCCCAGGAGGCGTCCTAATCAGGTGCCTGAACCACCTCAGCTGGTTCCTTTTCAAAGGAGCAGCTGCTCTACTCTGGGTGTCCGAGCTCCTCCGTCGGACCACCTGCCGAAGAAAGCTCATTTTGGCCTCATAGATCCATGATCTCATTCTTTCTGTCACTACCCAAAGCTCACGACCATAGGTGAGGGTTATAACGTAAATGGACTGGAACAATCAAAGGGCTTTGCATTCCGGCTTGGCTCCCTCTTCCCGACAATGGTCCGGTACAGCATGTGCAGTACTGCAGCCACCGCACCAACCCACCAGTTCCTAATTATGAATTATTTGTATTTGTTATTTGGACATTACACCTGCAGGTTGGGCACCACTGCCATATGCCTTGACATATTTCTTAACGTTGCATTGTTCAGATGACCTGCTGTGCACTGACTCTCTGTGGTTATTTAGCTAATAATTGCAATTATTTATCAATGAAACACCTGGAAAATGTTTAACTTGTATAAAATATTACATACATTTTACTTTGAGCTCTACAGGCCTCAAACAGTTATATGAATCAAGAGTAGACAAAGCACTGGTGAAGAGTTTATAAACTAAAAAAGTGATGGTCCAGTACCTTAAAGGATAAGGCTGATATCATTTTAGATTTTCTTATTGTCAACAAAAGCCATGAAAAGATCAATACTCTGACTTCCCTACCCCGTCTGTGGCTCTCACTTCCAAGCCCACTGATGGTAAAGACATAACTGCCCAATGAACAAATATATAGTTTCATATTTTACACTGTGGTTTTTATCAAACATTACTCAAACAGGAGGAAATAGTGCATTTCTTGGGGACTCTTTTTCAGTGACAGGTTAATCCACATTTGGTGCTCTACTGAGTATTTGGGGCAGCAAGATGGTCTATGTGGGATTGAGTGAAAATAAACTCCAGTGTGTGTGTTCATGGTGATGAAGGAACATGTCACCCAGTGCAACAGTGTGGCTAATTGGTGTGTTTTTGAACAATGGAGCTCTACAGCACAGAGGAGAAGATATATCAGGCATACTGCATCATACTTGTTAGTGGTTTTACTGTACCAGTCAAAGGTTTGTTACTCTGTACGTTGTGGATTAACACTGAAGGCATACAACTAAAATAACACATATGGAATTATGTGGTAAACAAAGCAAGATATAACTACTGCAGTAATTATGGTAAGAACCGCTCAATAAACAAAGAGAAATGACAGTCCATCATTACTTTAAGACATGAAGGTCAGTCATCTGAAGACCAGTCATTAAGTGTAGTCCATCAAACACTCTGATGAAGGCCCTCATGAGGACCGCCAATGAAAGGAAGAGGAGCCAACACAAGTGCTCAGCAACTATGGGAGCATTCCAGTTCATGATCTCATGTAGCTGAGCGAGGGAATATATCCATATTCTGCGTGTTATTCCATATTTTGATGTCTCCAGTCTTATTCTACAATGTAGAAAATAATAATAAAGAAAACCCACTGAATGAGAAAGTGAGTCCAACCTTTGACTGGTACTTTACATTCATGGTAGGTTTGGCTTTGCACAGGGGGCTGGTTCACAAGAAGATAAATAGAATATCACCAGACTTAAACTCTAATGCTTCTATTGCTCTTTTAAGAATAACAAGCCTGCACAAAGAGCTGATAAGTAAAACAGAATATTTGAACCTTTAATACTGTTCCTGAGACTACAGAGGATTATGTCTGTGAGAAGAACATGCAGGACAACTCTTTTTGCCACTAATTATAACTATATATGGCACAGAAGCAGCATGTTTGTGTTTGTCTTTGTGTGAGAACTTGTAAACAGCTCAGCGTCCAACAGAAGATGCTGCGTGCCAGCAGCACGCTTGGCAGACCCTCCCCCACCTCCCTCATCTCTCTGTCCAATTATTGCCACACCTGACAGACTGCTATAATTGATTGTGCCGAAAGAATTAAGGCGGCTGCTTCTGATGCGCTAGGTGCTTAAGTTCACGTCGTCAGACCCATTAATATGGAAATCCCTGTAAACTAAATGATATTTGTCCCCCTTTTTATGCAAATGTGATAGGACCGAGCCAGTTATCTCTTTTATGTTTCGCTTGGACGAGCTCTGGTTTGGACTACATTTTCTTGGTCAGGTGTACTGCTACCAATTATGCAGTGCATTCAAGATAAAGTCCCTCTAACCTTTATTACAAAGGTCTTTAACGTTGCTCTGTTGTAGGGCTTCTACTTCATGGTTTGATATTTAAGGAGCATTCATGCTGTATCTAAGCTCAGATATCCTTTTTATAATTAGATTCATTTATTTTGAATGCATACAAAATGATTCTAATATACAGTTTGTATAGAGTTGTTGAAGAATGTTTCTTATGTGGATGCAGAGATATCAGGCTGTCAAATCAGTCTTGTCCAGATTCTCACTTTGAACAACAGGGTCCCACCCACTGGACTTTCCTCAGACACTGATATTCTTCTTTAAAAGTGTGTGAATCATCTTTTTATATAAGCAATGGATTAAATGATGATGTGTAAAGCTCAAATTGATGACCCAACGGAGCGTTATCACCAGCTCTGCAGTTTCTCTTGGCGCTACAGACATACAGACAAAGTTAGTGTCTAGCTGGTGAACATAGTGGAACATCTAGCAGCTAAAGAGAGAGATATATTTCTTCTCAGGAGCTGATGAAAACCAAAACAGAGCTCAAAAAAAGAATGACAATGTTGCTCTCTGGGTCTTCTTGATTCGTAAATATGCAACTGTTTGCTATCAAGTTTGCCCAAAACTTAATAAAGTGGTAATATATTTGATGTAGTTATGTTCAGCTGGTTCTGCTGCACCCAGGTGGCCAAACATTCAGTGCATGCAGCTTTAGAATACTTGATATTATTATAGAGCCTTATAGTGCCCAGATACCCATATTTTCTCTGAGTTTAGTACGAATGCTTTGACACACAGCAGTACAGTATTCCCTTACTTAGGTAAAAGTATAAAAATTACAACAAATTAATATGCGAGGTGTTATCACATTATCATTGCTGGAGCTATCGCTTCACTGGAGCTGAATGAAATCACTGGATGGGCTTATTACAGGCCTGCAGCAGCCACAGATACCGGGTCTTGTTCTTTACTTCTCTTTTTTCAGAGCCTTTCATTTATTCATTTCTTTTGGGATGTAAAGAGAATTTTAACAACTATAACAAAATGCTTTCAGATGTAATCCAAAGTAATGAAATATCTGACTTTCACAATGTACATGAACCTCAGTCATTTCAGAGAAACATGCACTAAAGTTGAAATGAAAAAGGGCTTTGCAAAGACACTATAACACATGCACACTTCATCATTTCAAAATATATTAATGAAAGAAAAAAAATCTATTTGTATTTTAAAGATTTCAAAAATACAGATTTTAATCAGGCATGTAGAAATTACATTTCTTTACTGCTTTTTCCATTTGCTTCATTTAGCCTCTCCATTAAAAACTTTTGGTCCATACTTAATTTTAATGTTACTGACATTTGAATGAAATCTCTGTTATTGACTAAAGGAGCCATATAAAATGTGTATAGAGGAGGGGAGCTGAATGAGCGAGCCAGAGAAACTGAAACTTAACTTTATTTTGCAAACTATTCAAATATAGATAATGCCTCCTACACCTGTGACATTTGGTTCCCAGTCCTGTTGCAGCTTTCTAAATTATGCCACTGACAAATGAATCAATTAGAAAAAAAGCGGCCTACCTGCTCACAAAATGTCTCATATTCCAGGAAAGCAGTAAAATATGTTTCTGAAAACATTTTGATAGAAATAGTCAACACAGAAACAGCACTGCCTAGTTTGACTTACTGAGAAGGACTTGTCAATCACGAGGTAGCCACGCAGCATAGCCTGATTTATTATCTGTTTTACTCGTAAAGTCTGTGTAAAGGAAATTCTGATTTCTTTCAAAATCCATTAAATATGTTGAAAAATAGTTGCTGAAAACATGTGAAAAGACTTTGAATGATATATTGCTGAAATGTGGAGTTAGAGGTTCAAACAGTTTTCAGTCCAGGATTTTGTGGGCGGTCCTTAAAGGGTGACTCGATGACACGCTGAGGCCACCCTGAGCATACCCCTGCACCCCTAGCAGAGAGATAGAGATGAATTCATCTCGCTCAGAGTGTTTCAAAGTTAGTCATGTCATTTTCTGAACTCATCTGACACATTTCAGTCGCTTCAAAATGGCTGCTCGACTGCTCCCACGAGTGGGCGTGGCTTCAGCACATTCAGGACACGCCCCCACAGTCCTGGAGCTGAGAATTCATTTTTACCTGATTTTGACACCTAATTTCATAAACTTGTTTTTTTTTTAATCATTCAAATTTGGCTGGGTGGTTAATAACACTTTTTTCTTCTGACAAACTCAGAACACACATTTATTCTGACTTTACACATATTTATTTTTCAAATCGGTTGCTTACTAAATAGTCTCCAGTTCTGCACCCACCTACCTGAATGATCTTATACAGACATATGTTACCGCCTGACCGTTGCACAAGTCCAAGACACTTTAGCCGTGGCCTCTTCTTCTCTGTCCACTAATTATACTCTGTCAGTGGTGGTGACAAAGTAACAATGTTGGAGACCCAGCCTACTTAATACTATCTCAGGTTTGGAGGAAAAATGCAGCAGAGACTGGGATACTGTGACTTACTCCCTGCTATAGATTAAGGTTCTGCAATTTCCATAATGCAACTTGATAGCATCTCCTTTTCATTAGCTTACTATTTTAGATGCAGAATCAGGTGTGTTTGTGTGTGTGTGTTGGCATCTGTCCTGCTATAAGAGATTCAGAGGTGTAGCATTTCAGGTGCGTGTAAATCCACTTTATATGTTTGATGTTAGCATCTCTCTGTACAGTAGCTCTGTGAATTCCATACATCTCAGTGAAAAACCACAGAGGACTTCACAGATCACCACACTGTCTAATTTTGTGACCTATTAATTTTATTTTATTCAGCTCATTACTCAGCCTCCCTGGGGTAATTGTAAATTCTGCTGTTAATCACAATTACCTTATGCTGTCATAAAGTTTTATGATGCCACAAACTGAACTGAAACATGGATTCTTCATCTCTCGTAGTGGAAAGCTGCATAAAGTAAAGGCCGATGTAAAGAAACAACCCTGGAGACTGTCTGTAGGTGAACATGATGCACATCTGCAGTACGGAGGTTGAGCAGCGCTGGAGTGAATGTGTAGTGCAGGCCCGGTCCGCTGGCAGGGATTGGTTAGGTCTTATCTTGATGGGATGGTTTGACAGGTACTGCATCACATTAAAGGCCTTACCAATCTTCCCTGTCACATCCAGCAGGAGGCTCACAGATAGGGCAAACCCCACTCTCCTCCAACCGCCCCCCACCTCTAGTTTTCTGTCCTCTCGCCCACGTTGATACACAACATATTGAATTTTCTCCAGGTTTCAAAGACAAAATAAAGACATAAGCAAGTACATGAGAACGATCATTTACTCTGTCTCATCGACAAAGTAAAGACATTGACCTCAACGCCTGACTCACTTTCTGCGCTTTTAGTTTCTGAATTGAAATTTCCTCTGTGCCCTAAAATCAACAGAATAATTGAAGAGTCTCTTCTTAGCTTTTGTTGACACATCTTCCACAGTAACGTCAGCCTTCAGCACTCATCCTACTATCATGTGTCCACATTAAGGATGGCGATCGACCAATTGTCACTGTGTGAGCCTGCTGATACTAAATATGATTGAATATGATGGGTCAACATTAGTCTTAGGGCACTATCACAGCTCAGCTGTAGCTCTGTTAGAGAGACTCAGCTGTATTTACCTGCAGAGATGTTTTCCCAGTGGCTCAAAGGGAATAATCCGTCGCTCTCTCCTGGCAGGCTTTTCATTTGAAACTTCTGCAGGAGTGTTGACTGTCTGTGCTGTCTGTGTGTCAACATCGAAACCACGGCAAAGCCTTTGGAAATAATCAGTAAACACTGCAGTCGGACTTTTACTGTAAATGCTGGATTTACCATGTGAACCATTAGACTGCATGTCATTTAGCCTGGTTAGATAAATTACGTGTACAGGGTAGAGTTTGCTGTAACTGTGACACTGTGTTATTGTGTTATCATTGCTGGTTAGGTGGAGTCCACCCAGAGCATGATCAGGATCCTGGGACTGTCAGCCACCCTGCCCAACTATCTGGACGTGGCCAGCTTCTTACATGTCAACCCCTATATTGGCCTGTTTTTCTTTGACAGCCGCTTCAGACCGGTGCCCCTTGGACAGACATTTGTTGGCATCAAAACCACCAACAAGGTAAACCAAAATGACTTACTGTACATGCACAGGTCGTTTAGTTCTTCAAGGTGATATGTGCATGTCGTACATGCTCAACAACTCTGACAAAGGGAAACTTTGGTTTTGACTATCAGTCAATATCAATTCAGACACAATGCAATCTATGCTGCTCTTTACGCCGGGTTCAGAACAGTAAAACTGGAGTCAGTACACTGGTTATAACCGTGTGTGACTGAGAGTCATTACTGAGTTAAAACATGGAATAAGTTAAGTCACATAGTTCATCATGATGTTGTGTCCTCTTCAGATCCAGCAGCTTCATGACATGGAAGAGGTTTGTTACAACAAAGTCCTGGAGCAGGTTAAAGCCGGTCATCAGGTAAGGCTCTTCTGCATGTTTGAACTCATATTTACATAATATACACATATAACTTTTTATGTGAGTGAATGTAATAAATGTATGTACTGTGAATTTAGAAGAATATTCAAGGGATAATGTGTTTGCCAAAAATGGTTTGTTGCATGTGTTCAGTGTTTTAAGGTTTTCCACTTACGGATGTGCATAACTGGGTAGATATCATCAGGTCAGTAGATTATTTTAGTCCATATGTTTTTTTGATGTTTTGGGAACAGCATCTCAAACATAAACAGTCATTAAGTCATTTTATCTTATTATATCACAGAGAAGTAGCAAAAACAAGCTTGATGACTGTAAAGAGCATAAGCTAATGCTAAAGCTAACCCACAGTTGTGTGTCGGGTGGAGACTCCATCTCCAGCTGACTGTCTTAACGCTTCCAGCTGCTCATAAATATGCACACGATGCCGTGTGTCCCAGCAAAATGGCGATGATCCATAGAAGACATGGAGGACACATGGTGTATCGCAGGAAAGAGCTAGTTAGTGCAACGATTATAATGCAGCCTTATTTCTAAAAATGTTATTGAAATGTTATCTGCTCTAACCGAAACTACCCTCGACATGAGTTATGTCTGTGTATTGTCACTGACCGATCTTGAGCTGTTTTTTTTCACACTGCAGCAGAAAGCTCTGCTGGTCTGCTGCTTCAACTGCACTACTTTAGTTGAAGAGCTAAGTGACTGTAAAGCTGTTTGTTTGGGACAGTTCTGGACATTGTAGCTCTGTTCTGTTTGTCTGTAGGGTTGGGTGCCCTCTGTTCCCCTCATGTTTGGCTCAGATGTTTCTTGAGGTCACTTGTAAGTGGCATACAAACTCAATCAGTTATTCCTCTGAATTAAAGCAGGGCAGAACAACCCCTTCAAAATGAGTTCATCTGCCTGATTCAATCTTCTCACTGAGACCAGCGTTTCTTGAACATCACAACAAATATTTCTCATTTTACAAGACAGTGTTCAGTCTGATTACCCCCTCCCAAACTGTCTCTGTGGAACGTTTGGACTAGAACTTGAACACACGGTTGTGTCGGACATCTTTAATACAACTCCTGTTTCCCTTGAAAATATTTCTCTGAACTTTTTTCATGAACAGGAACTCCTGCAGTAAATATTTTGTGAACCTTTTGGAATGAACACCTGCTATCTGAAGTCTCTGAAGTCCTTATCTCCCCCAGTGTTACCCTCCGCCCCCACCCTACCCCATTCACCATGCACCACCCTCCACTCATTCTGCTTCCACTCTACAGCCTCAGAAGGCCTATTGGGAACACGAGAGTTGTGCATTCAGACTTTACCGTTTAGCTCCCATCTGCTACAGGAGTTGAGCTCCCTATTGAGCTTGGTTGTTATCCTGTCTGCAGCATTTTATTACCAGTGTGCACACACACACACACACACAGACTTCTTCTTCTGTCTTGCTCATTATCTCCCTCAGAGACACACTTAATATGAGTCTTGCTGTGGCCCTTGAGAACTTGTAAACCAACGTAATTCTTCTGCTCCACTGACAACTTTTCTTTTTTTTTTTTTTTTTACTTTGCCGGTGATACCACGGTCCAGTCCGGCTCGTAGGTTGAGGCCGCTGAGGCCACAGCTCAGCTGGGCAGGCCTGTTATTTGCTCAGTATTAAATTGTCAAAAGGTGGCTGTGACATATATTAATTTCATCTGGGAGGATCTGATGGATGAAATTTCCTTTATGATTTTTCCAACACCCTCCCAGTGAGAAGCTTGCTGCCAGAGAGAAGTTTAATAAGCTGAGAAGCCGGCGGTTACTGCCGACAATGCTTCCACACAGCTCAGCGGTGCTGATAAAACACCTTCAACAAATAACATTTGCTGCAGTGGGCTCTTCAGACCCACTGTGTTTGGAGCATACACACAGCTGGCTGCTGCATGTGTGTGCAGTTGTGCCGTATTGTTTGGACTAATAATATATTCTCCTACTAAAAGGTTACACAGTTACATATAAAACAATGTCAACAGCTTCTTTTAGGGCTATCTACAGATATGTTAAACAAAACAGGCTTTTTATCAGTTCATATATTTTGTGTTCACCACGTGTACCACCCAATGACACTGTAAAGAACAGAAGAAGCCTGAGTGACGTCACACACAGGTTTTCAATGCGCTGCTTTGAAGCTGAAAATATGCCCCGCCGCCATGTTGGCTGTGCTGCTTCTTCCACCTCCCAGCTAATCTAAATACGTGGATCATCAGCGGACCTAAGACGGGCTGAATAACGACTGGGTGCTCTAATAAGCCATCTCAGCACTTACCTGTCAATCAAAGCGACCACGCTGTTTATAATGCACACCTTTAAGCCTTAATATCATTTGAATAGAGTTGTATAAACGCTTTTTAACACATCCACATTGGCTTCATTTCCCAGCCACGAAAGTCGCCTCTTGGTACCACCTCAGAAAATATTACTCTGTCCATGACCAACATTAAAATCCAGAAGCATAGGCTGACAGTTTGCACACGAGGCAGGTTTATTACTAACAAGGAGATTGTTAGGGCTAAGTGAACTTGTTAAATCCTGAATGGAACCAGTTCAAGAACCAATGGTAATTGTGTGGAAAAGGGTGTACTCCTGAGCCACGTTTCTTTTCCTGATATTCCCCATTGGGAACCATGATTAAGCCACTTAGCACTTAATTACAGGTAGCAGGGGGTGCCTCAGGGCAATAGGGGGGTCACAGCCCCGTCACCACTTACTATCTTGTCACATTTTAGGTGCTTACTAAATGTGCGCTTTATACATGAACCGACTACGTAGCAGGCTGATATTGACTGATATATTTTTAAGATTCCTCTGGGAACCCCTAGAGCAGGGGTCGGCAATTAGTGGCCCGCGGGCCAAAACTGGCCCGCCATCAGTTATATCTGGCCCGCTAGATGACGTTGATTTATTTTAAAATATATATATTTTTTAATATATCTTTTAAACCTCATGTTTTCTGTCAAAAATACAACAATTCCACAGATTTCACAACATTTATTGAAAAGTAGCTGATAAGTAACGTGACAAAACAGCAGCCAGAACATCCTTGCAGCCTCTTTACTTGACGCACAGGTTGGAACACTAATTGGCACGTGCGTGCGCTGTAACCTGTGGAAAATAAAAGTGTCCTGTGTCCCTCTGGCAACGGACAACGTGAACAAATATGTTTCATTAAATAAAAAAAAAAACCAAACAAGGTCGGCTCAAATATCAAATAGCCTAATTAAAAAATGTGAATGCACATCAGCGGCATGGGGAAACAGATCTGCGCTGCTGTATACATTAGTTACGGCAGGTTGCTAGGGCAGGTTGCCTGTTTCATGACAGACGCCAGGAGATGCAGCAGTGGGCGTAATAACAGCACATAGAAGCAAATTAATGTTTTTAATTAAATTAAATGCATTTTTAAACTTAAATAACGTTTATTTTTAATATAATAGAAAAATAGAAAACCTTTTTTTTTTCCCAGTAGGAAAGCATGGTCATGGCCCACGATGGAATTGTCAGAAAAAACTGGCCCAGGTCCAAACTTATTTGCCGACCCCTGCCCTAGAGGGACCTTGTGCACCACCAGTGGTGTGCACAGTATCTCTTGTTAACTCTTGTTAAACCTGATTCTGATTGCTTTGTAGTATCTCTGAATAAAATAAGCAGTATTAAAGGATACTGTAGCTTCACTTGATTTGTCGAACACAGACTTCTGAAGCATCATATCAGCTTCAGATCAAGTTTGAATATATCTGTGGATTTTGTCCCCAATCACTTGTGCAGGAAGCCTGTTGAGGAGGAATCTTGTGTAAACAGGAGGACTAATTATAGCAAACTTTTTGAAATGTTCATGTGGGCGCCTGACTGTTGTTTTAAGAAAAAGGTGCAACCCTCTCCTTTAAGGCAAACAACCTACTCAGGGATAAATATTGATGTGGTGAACAAAAAGGGTGCATACATACAGACGCATCATGAAATAGAAGAAAAATCTGAATAAACAAGAAACAGAACAAATGCAGATGCTTCCATGCAGGTCACAGGGGTCGCTGAGTGGATGGATGAGGATGAAAATGGCCTCCAAAGTCACCAGATGTTAAGTGAACGGCCTGATCGGACAATGTCGTGTTTACGTTGCTTTACTTTGTATCTCTGCGTGTTTCAGGTGATGGTGTTTGTCCACGCTCGTAATGCTACAGTGAGGACTGCCATGGGGCTGATCGAGATGGCGAAGAACCACGGAGAAACATGCTTCTTTCAACCAGAACAAGGTCCAGACTACGGCCAGTGTGACAAGCAGGTAGATACTGTAAAGCTATCAACAATCTGTGTTTGAACGTCTTTTAAAAGTAGAGAAGTCATCGATACCCTATTTCAGCTTCTTAACAAGATTAGACAAGATTGTTCTCTTATACTCATCTAGAATATTAAATAGTGATATTGACATATTCCTGTTTACACACAGACAGTCTTCATAGGTTTCCCAGAGTGTCATTTCAGCTGAGAGTTAAGTTGGTTAAGAAAAAACAAAAGAGATGATTTTTCTTTGCTGTGTCCAGACAGAAATATGAAAAAGCAAAAAAAGAAAATTGAGGCAAAAACAGCAACAACACGGTCAGTTAGGTTAGAACACAAAAGGCTCGGTCACACCACCAGACATCACATTTTTGGAGCATTTATTTTAATGGAATCACCGCAACAAGAAAGTCAATTCAATGCAGTTTCCTCAGCGGATACAAACCTCAGTGAACTTTGACACAGATTTCTGCTGCTCACCAGCTAACAGTGCTGACCTGAAGTTGTAATAGCCTGTTAGCTTTGTTCCACCATCTTTTTTTCACATTACTGTCCTCTCTTGGAGTGCAAACTGCTTCTCTTGAATAAAATTGAATTTATTGTTTTTTTTATTAAAAATTCGGCCCACCTTAGGTCCAGAATCAAATCAAATCAAATCAAATCAAATCAAATCAGATTTTATTTTTTATAGCCCAAAGTCACAAAGTACATTTGCCTCTGAGGGCTTTACAATCTGTACAGGGAGTGACACCCTCTGTCCTTAGACCCTCGGTTCGAGTGAGGAAAAACCCACCGATGATCCATATCTTTGCTGAATTTTAGATTAGTCGGGAGGTGTAAGAGGCAGGACTGCCAACATGACTGTGACCAGAGCCACAGATTTCAGGCTTCAAAGCAGCTTCCTTCCTGTGGTTAAACTTTGCTGTGCTCCTATATACAATTTAGAACTTTGACATACCATGGCATAGCATTATTTTTAGATATGAAATGCAAACAATGCAATTCATTGTTTAATATTTCTAACTTTATTTATTCCGATGGTGAGTTTCTGAGACTACACTGCTGCACATTCTTCTTACACTACAGCACATTATACACTGAGAGCCACACAGTATCTGTTATGAGCTTTCTGTTTATAGTTACTGTATTGTATAGGTGTGCAGGCATAAACACAGATTGTGTGTGCGCGTGTGTGTGTGTAATTAATGGTCTCTGCGCTGTGAGAGTACTCAGAGGTGGAGCTATATTCTCCCTCAGAGGATGGTCAGTCAGACTCCAACTCCCATATTTAAATCTCCTGCAACAGAAGGCAGAGTGATAAATTTAGTAACCTTTTCCCTGGTTCCCTAGGGCTGAGCCAAGATTGATGCGCCTCTAATCTTCCCTCTATTTAAATAGGATATGTATACAAATCAGATCACTTTTCATGCTTTCTAAAACTGGAAATGGAGACGAGATTATGTTGGGGGAATAAAAATGGTGCGTTGTGGGCAGGTTTGTCTTTGAAGCAGTACTTTAAAAGCAATTGTGAAACTGTCCCTACTGTACATGTACATGAATTAATATTGTTGTATATGCACTAACTGTGCAGTAATTTACTCCCAGCTCTTCTGCCTGTGTCCCAGCATAATGAGTATTATCCACTCCATTAGTCCGTCTTTGAGTGCTTGTCGGTCTAGCCTGCTCTGGCAAAGGAAGAGGCATCGGGCTGATTCCACTCTAAGCCCACACAGAGATAATGCACTGCCTATTTGCACTCTGGAAATTGCCCCACATTAATATTTATAGGTGTTTTTTAATCTCTAATATGCATATGCAGTGAAATAAAGCACCTCTAAGGTCAGTCATATAATTTAGCGTTTATTTATCCAGCTTTAAAAGTCAGAAGTGATTCCACTATATTTTTCCCTCTCCTAATGTTATTTAATTGGCTTAATCTCGGGGTGGGGGGCTGTCAATCAAGCTTAGATATCTTAATGCACCCACTTGAATCAATTCTTGTTAAATACAGTTTTTGGTAAGCCAATGATTAAGTGCAGTTGAGTGAAATAATGAAAACATTGAGAAAACACTGGACAAAAGAGCTGTTTTACACAACAGTCCTACAGCCTCTTGATCACACATGTACACTTTGAAATGGTGTTTAATAAGAAACAGTGTGAGGGGAGAACAGGTAGCAATTATGCTCATATAATTAACATGAGGACACAGAGAATAGGGCTCAGAATGTTGCTGGTGATTGATTAAATGTGGTCATCACAAACACAGTGATGTTCCCAGTCAAAGACTTTCTTTAAGAGAGAACTGATGATTGCTTTCTACTAGCCAAGAATGTTACAAGGCAGGGGCCATCTAGCTAACTGACTGAAGCTAAGCTGCTGTTGTCTGGTTTGTGACATGCCTGATGCAGTGATTTGCAAACGACAAGCTGGTTAGTATCATGGAGCTGACATATGTGAACATTACATGTAGAAACACTATTTAAATTAGGATTGTCATTCATTTTAGCATTCAGTCATGCTCAGGATGATGCAAGCATGAGCAACAGGATACTGACCACAGTTCACTTAACCAAAGCTGTCATTGTTGACAAGGTTTCTGAATGTTACCTATAGATTTTCTAAACCTCCAGCTGATGTCTTCACACTGCTTGTTTGGTCTGACCGCGCAAAGCAGATTCTTCACTATCGGGAAATCATCCGTGTCTCACCAAAACATGGCAATCTGTTAGATTTTGATTCAGTGAAGAAGAATATAGACCGCTTTACTGTATGTAGAACTATGTATTATCTTAATAGCCACAGCCTGATATAATCTTCTGTGTATGAAGGAACATGTGACCCGGTCCAACAGTGTGGCTCATCTTGTCTTTAATACTGACTGAGTAGGATCCATTCATCGTTGGCTTCAGTCTGCACGTGTATTTGTTGACAGTAAGAACATCTAGAACATTGACAGCTGTTGGTTTCATGGATTCATTTTCCTTGCTTGTCTGATTTTGAATGAGAATGCTGACAGAATGTTGAAGACAAGCGTGTACAGTTTAGACTCAGCTCTCCATTGGGTTTGAAATTCAGCTCTTACAATTAAAAGGTGTTACATTAACATCTAAAGCTACAGATATCCATCAGCATAAACATGGATTTGTGTTTTTACATACGTTTACGATTTTCTGGGAAATGTAAAGAAGAAGAAAAATAACTGTGAGGGTCTGAATCATATCATATCGCCCCAACCTGCAACGTGCACGGAACCTCTGCCTAAAGCTCTCCCAAGAGAGTATTGTATTCGAGAGCCCGTTTGACTTTCATTTGCTCCAACTCTGACAATCCAGTCTCCACCTTCCTTTCCCTTCACCTCCCCCCATCTCCCTCGTTTTTTGTAATATCCAGTTCTCCAGCTGAAACCATGTGACTGGTTCCAGATGAGAAAGGAACTCTGCTGTGGAGGTTAAGAGACACCTTGTGGTCCCACGAGTCCATTACACAGACGATATTACAGACCTGTTATCAGGTCCGTTGGGTTATTGGGAGCTATGCAATAACACCTTTAGCACATTTGTGGCTGGCATTCGCGCATTTGTCTGCTAAAGTAGGGATGCATATTTAAGGAGTGTTAGATTAGTGATGAAGTGCTGTGAAGGTACACACAGACCGTACAGATGTGCTGATACACCTTGGCTTTCTTACGAGGACGATTTTCTCTTTAAAGTCTCCGTCTCTACGGTGTTCAGATGTGCTGATACACCGATGCAGACACACTGATGCCTGTGAGTGCGAAGCCTCCAGGGACTCCACAGCAACAGCAGAGTAGTCCCATTAATGTCTCTGTTTGCTTTCATTGGTGCTATTTTTACAAGTCTGGTCCACTGCGGGTCCTTTCATTGTGTCAGATCCGTGACAACCTGTCACCGTGCCAAACCAACTCCACAGTACTCAGATCAACAACAATGAGCTGCAACTCAAAGGCTGGAGGAAAGAGGAGTGACACAGTGGAGTGACAAACACACACACATCACAAAAAAAATGGCTTCCTTAAATAGAAACAGTGCTTTGTAAAGTAGAGGGGCAGTGTGAAGGAAAGCGTGTACCTCTACATCCAGTAAGACTATTCTGCTATTGCAGCTCATCTGCAGTCTCATAGCCTCAGGGAGCGGCCTTGCATGTTATCATGGCAGTGCATAGTGAGTCCATTTTTTTACTCTTTAATTGCTTCTTCATCAGCGTTAAAACAGCCGACTGAGCTGTGCCACCCACTGCATTCAGGAATAAAGGACTGGTATCACACTCCAGCTTTTTGTCTTCCCGAACGGACAAACACATCAGCAAGCACAGCTGTGTTTAAAAGTGTTAATACTTCTATCCTGGAGGTCCATTGGAGGTGGCTGCATAACTTAATAAGTTATTAATCAGTTAGTTGTCAACTTTTACATTAATCACCAACTATTTTAACTATTAATTAATCCATTTCCCAAACACAAATTCTCTGATTTCAGCTCTCAGAGGTGGATATTCTGGCTTCTTTAGTCTTTAGCCAGGTGATATGGCAAAAATATGATCAAAATATTATATATCCACATTGATCAATATCAATAATTATTATGGTATATAATTGAATTTATATAATTGGAGTATCCTGATAGTGACTGAAGCTGAAAGAAATCAGAAGGTTCATGACGTAAATCTTCTAAATCTTTGATGAATATGGTTATTAACGTAAAGAAAATGAATGACAAAACCATGTTCAGTGTGAACACCGGAGCTTGGAGTACATCTGTGGCTCTTCTTTAGGCACTAACCGATCCAATAGCATGTTTCCATGTTTATTAAAGGCTGCCTTTAGTCTGCTTCAGGTAAAATGAGACAAAGCCAGAACAGCTGAGACAATCATGTTGAGCTTATGCAATACCTTTCTTAAGGCACTGGTGTTATGAGGCATAAAATATGGGAAGAGTGAATGATCAATTCGAAAAATGCTGACTGAACCTGATTCATCACTGCCGACTGACCACGTGAGCATCTCAGCAGTAAGAAATATTTCTGAAACATGCATTTAGAATCACTTTACAGAAGAGCAGCCTCTGCTGCCTCCTGCTTAACTGTTATTGTTCTAGAATGGCTAATGGCTCACAGCAGGTCCACTTCACAGCAATATGTCTGAAGCCAATGAAATATTTATGAAGTAGGTCTTTTGTATTTGTATCTGTTTACAGCAAAAGTGTAGTCAAAGGCATACTACCTGGAAGCCTCTCATCTTTATGTTGAGCTGACAACAGTAGAGAATTAAAGAAGTAGAATGTCCTCACATGTAGATACTAATATTTAGAAAGCACTGATGTACTTTTGGACTGTTGACAATGATTTGCAATAGGTTTAGTATAGATCGCCACTAGATGGAGCTAAAACAGAATGGACTATTAAGAGATGGAGGCAGATCATGATGGAACAGTGGAGTAGAGTGGGTGTGAATCCAAACTTAAGCTCACACTCTCCTCTGCCTATCCAGCGATAACAGCCGATAACAGCCAAGCCTCTCTGAGCAGCAAATATTATGACTATCAAGGGCCACTGAATGAAATCAACAATTAGCCACCCTCTCTCAGCTGAATAAAGTGAATTCATAGGTTTGGTGCTCATGAGAGTCGGTGTGAGTGGTGATGCCGTGAGACAGAAGCCATCTACTGTATCCGGCTCTTCAGCGCAGAGCGCGATCATCCTTTTCAGTCCGTTTTACACGATGAAATTGTAGCTTTGAAGCTGCAATTTGCTGCACAGAAATACTGGTGCTTCCACTCATTTCCCAAAGTGATTTTTCTTCCCTCCTGCACACGGTTCCTAAATTCAACAGTCAGAAATGTAAAACCAGGCAGTTCCACCTTCCTTTACTTAGTGGTCCATAGAGAAGATTTGACAACCTCTTGAATAGTTCATTTGACTTCTGCTGTTAGCTGATGTTCTTTACATAGTCCCAATGATAGATGGTGAGTGGAGCTGGCAGCTGGCTGTCTGTGGACAGAGTGAGCTCTACAGCTGCAGCAGCAGTGAGCAGCAGGGCCTAATGGGACCTGATCAGGAGCTTAGGTCACTGCCATCTCAAATACAGCCATGGCACAGCAGACATCAGCGCTAACTCACCTTAGATTAGATGCTGGAATCATGGCTGTAACACACTCTGACAGCTCAAAGCTAAGACTTAGCCATAGCATTTCAATTACCCACCTTTCCCCATCTCACATGGATCTCAACAGCACAACATGGCCCAGAGGACTCGTAGCAGGCCACAGTTTGCCCTGTTCGGCCGAATGTGGCTTTAGATGGGATAGCAGGATTGCTTTTTGTTCTATTGCATCATTTTTTATGGGATTGTCACCTGAAAAAAATGACTGCACAAAGAGTGGTAGTAGAAGCAGCATAACAATTCCACTGCCACATCAATAGGTGAGAAAAGAGGGACTATACTAGACCTGTCTAGAATCTACATGTGTGAACTATTAAAGGCTTTGGTATGCTGCTCACATTGTGTTGTTTGACCACATCTGAATCTCTGCTCTCAAAGTTAAGACAGGAAAGTGGGTCTCTCATACATCCTCAAAGGTATTCATGTATTCAAGTTGAACCAAATGAGCCTGAATTAAAAGTTCGGCTTGTAATGTCAGTTAGGCAGCACCTTGACAGTTGCGGTACAGGGTGTGCACCATCAAACAAAAAAGTGACGAGTCATGTCCTCGATTCAACGCCCACATCTCATACTCGTTGGTTTGTACTCATTCATTATGATTTGTCACGTGGCCCTCCTGCCTGCTGTCTTATAAGCCCATATGGACATTTAATCAATCATTCAATCAATCACATTAGTGTGAGACTTTTGTGTTGATGAAGAAAATATATGGCAGAGATCTTCTGAGAAAAACATGATATGCCAGGATGGCATGAATAGTTCTGTGACTTTGACACAGGAGACTACAGTTTGGATGTCGTATCCTACAAACCATTCATGCTGGTTCCTTAACCAACCAAGCTCATTTTTTACACTGATAAATAAGTTTCCCTGATTGTAATTAAATGGCTTTCTTAACCAAACCACAAGTTGTGTCGTAGTTTGGGTCAAACCATGACATTTCCCTCAGTATCTTTATTTTTGCCTGAGGCAACCAAACTCACGGCAGATTAATAAGACAACAAATGTTTCCATAACCTTAACAAAGTAGAAACTTTTGTCCTTCTCCACCCCTAACTAAATCAGCTGCGTGACCAAACCTTGACCACAATGGTGGGTCAGATCAACAAATAATTTGTCATGCGTGATCGATGTTTGTCATTGTGGGAGGCACTGATATACCATATACAACATCCTGTCAACAGAAGATGCGACACATCTTTATGTTTAGTTTAAAGGACTTGTTAGAGTTGAACATTAAGATTAGAACATAGTAGTAAAATACAGTGTGTCCTTCATGAATATTCAGAAATGTGTTATTTCCCATGCATCACCTGGTTATTTAACTATTAGATTACAGTTAGGGCTGTGACAGTGGTCTGTGGACCAATTTTTATTTCTGGCTTGTCGACTAATCAGAGGTAGAGCTAGGTCTTAGGCAGGTCTTCATCCCAAAAAATTGCAGTGATGACAGTAATGAGCTTGATCATATTACTGCAATATTGTGATCATCGTCGAAGCCCTAATTAGAATAGTAAATTGATGACTGGGCAGTATGTTTGACATTGAAGTCACAACAGCAACTTGTCCACAATCATTAAATAAGACTCATACTGCACTTTTCTCATGATGGAATAAAATCTTCACAGTCACATTTTACCCCAGTTTCAGTCAGACACTAGAATACTGTGCTGTTGGTTACTTAAAGTCCAAGTCCTCCATGCTTATCCACAAGGTTTGCATACAAATCCTGTGAGTGTGAGAGAGGCAGACAGCTGCTGGCAGCAGTGGGTTTTCTCTCTGCCGTGCAGAGGAATGCAGCCGCTGACCTCTATTTAGATGCCCAGAGAAAGAGATAAAACCCTGTGATGAGGACTCCCCTCAAGCCCGACCAGGTCACGGCTCTGCTGTCAGTCACCAGCACACATCTCAATCTGACTGTGTGTGTGTGTGTGTGTGTGTGTGTCTGAGCTGCAGGTATTCTTCTCATTGAGTCTGTTTATTGCAGTTCATTACAGTTAACCTTAATACCCTGATAATACCATGTTTTATTAGTGTGGATGCCCAGAGGACATGTGTGCTATAATTATTATTATTATTATTATTATTATTATTATTATTATTATTATTATTATTATTATTATTATACTCCCACAAATCCTGTCCTACAACCATAAAATTACATCACCAGATGCAGCTCATTCATGACATGTGTGCTATTACTTTTCTAAGTTCTGCTATTAATACTGTACAAACTATTCAACATTTTCTACAATACTTGATGCATTGGAAAATCACGCGCTGCTCTAATTAGAGCCCTGCAGATGGCGCCATTGCTTTGCAACCTCATGCCTGCACTCAAGGGCCACAGGGAGCACTAAGCTCACACTTTGTTAGAATATTCTACAAATTCATACAATATTTCAAAATATCCTACAATTCCATCTTTTCATACAAATTTCCATACATTTCAGCTAATCTCTCACTTTGCTTTAATATCCTACAAATTCATACAATATTTCTACAATTCTCACTTGTTAAGTCAAGTCACCTTTATTGTCAATGCTGCTATGTGTACAGTACATACAGAGAATTGAAGTAGCATTTCCATTCTATCCCTAGTGCAAACAGCAATATACATGACATGTAATGCATATTATATAAAAATATATACAAGTTAAAAGTATAAATAAAGTATGAATATGGCAAATATAGCAGTATAAACAGAATAAACAGTATAAATATTGCAAATATAGAAAGATTACTCAGCTTTTTCCAGGTAATCTCACACTTTTTTACAATATTGTACAAATTCATACAATATTTCAAAATATCCTACATACAAATTTCCACAGATGCATCGGGCATTTCAGCAGAGGGCATCCACACCGTATTTCCACAGGATGCTATTTTTCTAGTTGTTGTTGTTGTTGTTGTTGTTGTTGTTGTTGTTATTATTATTATTATTATTATTATTATTATTATTATCATCATCATCATCATCATCATCATCATCATTATTGTTATTATAAATATAACGGCAATAATTTGGGTCACTTTCTGTCATCCTTCTTCCTCGGCAGTCCAACATGATATTGGATCTGGACAGTGCTTGTTGGTTTTCCTCACCTGCCCTCGAGCTCTTTTCTTTCCTTTCTTAAATCTAACCTTTCTTTCTACCTCTTCCAGATCCAGCGCTCCAGAAACAAGCAGATGAAAGAGATGTTCCCAGAAGGCTTTGGAATCCACCATGCCGGCATGTTGCGGTCTGACCGCAGCCTGATGGAGAGCATGTTCTCCAAAGGTCACCTGAAGGTGCTGGTCTGTACTGCCACGCTGGCGTGGGGAGTGAACCTGCCAGCTCATGCAGTCATCATCAAGGTGCTTCTGTCTTTCTGTCTGTCTGTCTTTTATTTCATGTAAGTGAACCTGGATTACCAGCCAGGCAAACACTCCTTCAGGGATCACAAAGGCTTTACTTTGTGGTCATTTCATTGATTGCAAGTTTGTCTGGTAGTATACACCACTGAAGCAAAATATGAATTAAATAGCTAAGGGACTTCAGTGGTTCCTTCATTTTTTATTTGCTCTCAGCCCCAAAGGATCCCACTGAAGATCTACATTTCAGAAATATAGCTGAAGCCACCTCTGTCTCTTGTGTCTACAGGGTACTCAAATCTATGATGCTAAGCGAGGGACTCTGGTGGATCTGGGCATCCTGGACGTCATGCAGATTTTCGGGCGAGCGGGTCGTCCCCAGTTTGACAAGTACGGCGAGGGCACCATCATCACCACCCACGACAAACTGAGCCACTACCTGACCCTGCTCACCCAGCAGAATCCCATCGAGAGCCAGTTCTTGGACAGCCTGGCCGACAACCTCAACGCTGAAGTTAGTCAGTTAGTTACAATCCACCCTGTTAATGTTTTCTTTATTCTTCCAAGTCTGGATGCAAAACTGCTTTTTTCCTTTCTGAAAAATAGACTGACAGGTTTTTTTCTGGATGAAACTTGAAGAGATGGAAAGTCTGACTGATTCAACTGGAGCATGGAGATGATGGCAGGAACACAGTTACAAGAAAAATGCCCAAGAAAGCATTTAAAAGTCAAACAAACAAATAATAAATAAGATGAAATATAAATAGTTAGTTAAAAAGTCAGACAGAGCAGGTGCTTCAGTTTTCCTGCTAATAGTCGATTTCATAACTCGTCCTCTCATAGTTAAAACATGCATAAATATAGTCAAGTAAAAGCTTCATAAACGCACACATCAGAGGTCAGTCCATTAGTGAGAAACCAACACAAGTGATCCTGACTCTGTGCTGATGATAACAAACACACTGATGTACTTTCCATGCAAGCGGTCCACTTCACAGCTGGGCTGCAAAAGACGAACTCATTTCAACCCTGTTTGAGTGAGCAGCTCTGAACAGAGCACCGTGTTTAAAGCAGGCTGACAGATGGTTTGTTTTCACACTGCAGTTTCCAGAGGTGGCCACTAGATGGTGGCAGAGACCAGTGATGTTAGTGGCTGTGCATGATTCTGTCTTATTGTTTCTCTCTGTCTCTCCTGGATTCAGGTTGCTCTGGGGTCAGTCACCAACGTGGAGGAGGCAGTGAAGTGGCTCAGTTACACTTACCTCTATGTCCGCATGAGGGCCAACCCACTGGCGTACGGCATCAACCACAAGGCTTATCAGGTCGGTGATCCAGACTGTTATCTGTTCTACTTTCCATGATCTTAGCAGAGTGGTGCGTCTCCTCTAAGAGGTTCTATGAAGGAGGAAGCATGTACGTGACAATAAAAAAATAAAGGTAGTGAATCAAATGGTGAGTATCTAATTTCAGTCTGAACTTGATTGTGACTCATTTTCAGTTGTACGTCCATGAGGTCATATAGAAGGATAGAGATTCAGTAAATAATTTTGATGTATTTTGATATGATGAAATCATTTTCAAAGTATTTGAATGAACAAAAATGAAGCATTTCACTCGTTCATTTCTTTCAGATGGATCCCGCCTTGGAGCTGTACAGGAAGGAGCTGGTGGTGGAGTCGGGCAGAAAGCTGGATAAGGCCAGGATGATCCGCTTCGAGGAGCGCACTGGCTACTTTGCATCCACTGACCTGGGCAGGACCGCCAGCCACTTCTACATCCGATACAATACCATAGAGGTAGACTCACTGCTACCTACAACAATCACATCTTACAAGAGCTCGTCCAATAATAAATCAGAAGAGATGCTGAGAGTGATGCAATGTTTCATGTTTGGACATTTCTCTTAAATACTGCCCAACTGACCCAAGCTCCAAACTATGGAATGAAGTTGATAACGTTGACGTAAAGAAGGAGTAGTTAAAGCAACATTGTGTATAAATGGACAGCTGTACACATGTATTTGTCAGGATTTTATTACTTATGATCAAAACTTGACAACTTTGCTAACAGCCAAACATCAACCAGGTCACCAACAGCAGACATAGCAGCAGCTAATATTACTGACTAGTCCAACAGCAGTCAGCCCAGCTCGGCGTCTGTCTTTCAGCCTTTTATTTCACCAAGCTCTCACCAACCACTAAAAGTCAGTCCCTGATTTACTCTTGTCTGGCTGCTTCTTGTTCGCTCACTCTCTGCTTTTGTCTTCTTAGCTTCTTTTTTCCTCTGCCATTATGTTCATAGAGGCTGCTGAGCCCGGTTAGATTGCCCGCTTGCCCAGCTTTTGGTTGTGGCATGACACCAGCTCAGTTTCTCGTCAACATTCCCCTGAAAACCTCCTCTTCTTCTTCCGGGTGGTCAAAAACACTTGTGGTACAAACATTAACATTCACCTGGTTCTCTGAGCTCACAGTTCGGGCAGCCCAGCTAATAAACTGAGCTAACATTAGCTAACAGCAGCTACGGTTGTCAGCAGTTTACTTCACTGTCCATCAGGAAACTCTGTAAATCACAGAGAGTTGAGGCGGAGCAGCCGCAGGACATCAGAGGGAAAAGCAGAAAACATTTTCTCCATAAAATATGATCCAGTTTCACCAAAATCAGTCAAATAGTTGGTGTGTGACTCAGTGCTACAGAGTGTTACATAGTTCTCAGAAGTGATGGTATCCGGAGTATCCAAAGTTACACAGTGATCACAGCAGCAGACATAATGACTTGTGCTGATTCTAACTCCATTAACCGTTTATATGTCGTTTTCCCTCATGTGAAGACCTTCAATGAAAACTTCAACTCTCAGCGAACTGAAGCTGACATCCTCGGTATTGTGTCCAAGGCTGAAGAGTTTGAACAGCTTAAGGTGAGAGTTCATCATCTGTGGTCACCCACCGTGCAAGTCTACATCATAGGTTTACCCACAGTATGAAGATGAAATATACGTATCCACACTAGGGTTGTGAACTATAAACCGATGCGACCGGATATTCGGTTTAACAAGTGAGAGATACGGCTGCGTCGGTAGCAGCCTCCTCAGTCGATACGAATTAGCCACGAATTCCTAGATGAATCGGTTGTAGAGTCATGGATCGGGTATCACGAGACTTGGAATCGGTTGGCGGCTTCACACACTTTTGGGAAAATCCACCAGGCCCGTTCGCAGCGCGTTGCGTGAGTGTGGCATATTATTAGCCAGACTTTGTTTACTTGCTCAGATTTGGCCATTTTCCATTTTCGGTGTATGTTCTTCTAAATATACTTCTACGTGTGTAAATATGTTACGTAGTTAATTAGTTTTACTTTTGTCTGTTTTTACGACCGGCAGTTTGACGGGGTATTTTATTTTGAAAATCCACCGGATTCTCTCCAACAAATGATGCTGATTCAGCCAGAATTTTTTGGTCCATGACTAAAAATAAATACCTTAACATGTGATTTTGTTGTTCTTTTTTTAAATGTTATTTTTGCCAGTGCCATAAAGCAGCAATGCTTGGGGATATGTGGTCTTTTACATATTTGAAAAGAAAATATTGTACTGTACTGTAAGATAGTCACTTTCATAGAATTGGCTTCTTTATTTTATAAAATATCTACAATAAATATTAACCGTAGAATCAAATCAAATCGTATCGTTCTTACACTGTTAATGATTCATATCGAATCGGCCTGTAATAAAAGTATATTGTTTTTGAATAGTATCGTAACCTGTGTATCTAGATGCGTATCGAATCGTTTATCACAGAGAGATGTGCAATCCTACTATCCACTAAACACTTCATAGTCTGAATATGTGTGTGTGTGTCCTGTTGCTGATGTATGCTGCAGGTCCGCGATGAGGAGCTGGATGAACTCGATCAGCTGCTGAGTAACTACTGTGAGCTGCCGGCTGCAGGCGGAGTGGAGAACAGCTACGGCAAGATCAACATCCTGCTGCAGACCTACATCAGCCGAGGAGAGGTGGACAGCTTCTTCCCTGATCTCAGACCTGTCGTACGTGGCACAGGTGAGGAAGGAGGAACAACACACACACACACACACACACAGATATATTAGTAAATCAAACCCTGAAATTATACATTTATTTATATGTTCTTGAACACATTGGATTAAATTAATAAAGATAGTAGCAGTTGGAAATTAAGTTGATCACTGGATGTCTTAGCTGGCCAGTTCTATGTACTGTGCCAGGCACAGGTCAGTGTGTATTAATTCCATTTTATTTTGTTTTTGGATGAGATAGATCAACACACTTTGGATTTGCTGCTAATCATAACATTGTGTTAAAACAGCTGCTGCAGCTCATGATATTTCTGAGCAGTTGTTTTATTACATTTCAGAAAATCATATAATATAAAAAAAAAAGATCTCAATGTGACATATTTCAGCAGCTTGTTTGGTCTGACCCAGAGTCAGCCAAACATTAAAAGTGTTCACTTTATTATTGTAGAAGACTCATAACTCTGTCAGTGTGACAACATCTAAACAAAGGATAGCTAACTTTTACAGTGTCCTTATGAATGAATGAATAAGTAAATAATATAAATTAAATATAAATAAATAAATAAATGAATAAATAAATGAATGAATGAAATTAAAAAAATTCATTGTACATTGTATTACAGTATTACAAAAAAGTATTACAAAAAGAAGATCTTGAAATGAATATATTTACATGCACATGATCTTAGAGTCCATACTTTCTTCATTCTTCTTCATCCATCCTTCCAAAGTTTCCCACAGTAACTGACTCCATGTGTCTAAATACTTAGAATAGTTCAGACAGATTCCCTCTTTGCACTAATAGCACTGTGGTGTGTCTGCTGGATCCTCTCTGATGGCGACTAGAGTTGAGCAATGAGGATTTAAAATCAGGTCCAGAGGCCCACATTGTTAGAACCACAAAGTGACACACAGTCACTGAGCGAGGGCGGGAGTGTTCTGTTTGCACTTCACCACAGAGTTGAAACAAATAAGTAAATACATTTTCAAAAATTAGTGCAGAAACCAGGCTAAACCAACTAAATATGTAGAACATAAAAAAGACACCAAACCCATCAGCACATGGTCAAACAGGTGACAGAATTATGTCCAAATTAAAAATATGAATTCACAACAAATGATTCATTCACACATGAAACCAAAGTAAAAATCTAAAATCTATTGACGCAAATATAAAAATCTGTTGAACGCATTGAGTTGTTGAGGTGGTTTTCACACCAGTTTACTTTTATATTTATATAGATGAAAATGAAAAGAGAATAACTTCAAGGTGTCTGACTTTTCTTCTTTTTCTTTTTGTCGAATGAACTGATGGTGTGAACAGCATCGCTCTTTAATTCTTTAATTTAAACAGTCAAGTGAGCTTCACTTTGTCTAGGGCTACTATTTGTAGTTGTTGGTGCTACAAATGGGGGATGTACCATCATGAATACTCTGTGTGTCCTCTTGCAGACTCTTGATCTGTCCCAGACACTGTACATTCAGATGTAAAGCCTTTACATAGTGCACATGACATTAAAGATTATCCATAGACATACTGGATTTTTAAGGACCAAACCAATACTGATATTTATAGGTTTTATTCTAAACTTAATACAATAGAACCATTTAGAAAATTCCAACCCAGATATGTCGAGTGGGACATTTGACAGTGTGAAAATGAACATGTCGGTGCTCTCTGGTGCACAAAGCATGTAATGGAGACACTGTTTTACCTCATACATACAGTATCTGGTGTTTCTGCACCATCAGCCCACTGGTGGGAGGGTGTCAGTGGGAAATACGTGCTAGTGAAGTTGGTTGCAGGTATTTTTGTATTGAAAATGGAAACAGTAGTGAAGTGGCATGAAGTTTAACAGGATCCTTTTTTCACGGTGGCTTCTCGTAAACTTTATTCCGTCCTGTGTCCACTCAGACCTCTCAGTCTCTCCCTGATATCAAACAGAGCACAGCTGGATTTCAATAATCCAGAGTGCTTTCAGAGCTCACCAGACAATCAGATCACATTAACACCTGACCGGATCAATCACAGTCTGACCAGACTTGAGCAGTCTATCAGCGATCAACAGTGCCACCTGACCTTTCCTCCAGAACTGACATGAGCAATCCATCAGCACACAGCTGTGGCCAACCTGGACGTCTGAACCCAGCCAGACCTCCTTCTGATCACACATGATTTATCACCAGTACACACACAGCGCAGTGTACCATACAGCTGCTGCCGCTAACGGCTTATGCTCCACTACCATAGTGTTTCACTTCTTTTATTCCAACTTTAAAGTTTAGTGTTCAAAGAGGAGATAATCTGTCCACAGACGCACGCGTCCTCTTCTGGGGTTAATAACTCTGTTTTTATTTTTTGTCTCACAGAATGCTGCTCGGATCATCAGGGCTTTATTTGAGATCGCTCTGAGAAAGCGGTGGCCGACCATGACATACCGCCTTCTCACCCTCTGTAAGGTGATAGACAAGCGGCTGTGGGGCTTTGCCCATCCTCTCCGTCAGTTCCCCAACCTGAGCCACATCGTACTGAACCGCCTGGAGGAGAAGAATCTAACTGTGGACAAACTGAAGGAAATGAGGAAGGATGAGATCGGTAAAAACAACTGGACCTTAGCCTGACCGCTGTGTATAGTATATTCAGACTGTGTGAATGATTCTAAAGCACACTAACATACAGACATGCAGTAGGAGTTTAGCTGACCCAGTTCAGTTAATTCAGTCCTTGTTAAGACGTCAAACACATGTTAATGTCGGTGTATTGTTCCCAGGTCACATGCTGCACCACGTCAACGTGGGGTTATCAGTCAAACAGTGCGTCCACCAGATCCCTTCAATCACAATGGAGGCCACCATCCAGCCAATCACACGCACCGTCCTGCGCGTTCGTCTCCTCGTCACGCCTGACTTTCGCTGGAATGATCAGGTAACCACTGATGACATGACCTGTCTGCTCCTCTTCATGTTTGACACAGCTTCAGACGGCAAACTTTATTGAGACATTTGTCCCTTTGAACTTTTTACTACAGCAGAAATCAAATCAGGTCAACAGGTATATTAATTAATTTGTTAATATAAAACATAGATTCATTTAAAAATATATTATATCAAAATATTACAAATGTTTAAATTCAAATAATCTGAGTTGAACTAAGATGTGACAGATAGTAAATGGAGGTAAAATAAATGGAGTATGTAACTCAAAATAAACTGATTAGATCCATTGAAAACTTAAAGCACTGCATAAAACATATAGACAGGTACTACGTCACGTCACCCCTCACACCCCCACCCACACACACAGCACAGCTAATCACTGACACGACCGGAGTAGTCGTGCTCCCATTTTCAGGAGAAACGAGGAGCTTCTCCTCATACCTTGTTCTTCTTCCAGCCATGGAATCTCCATCTGTCCTTGAGAGCCTCGCCAGCATGTCCCACCTCAGTGGGCAGACAGGCCAGAGGGGATCATGGGAAGCTTAGTCCCTAGTTTGTCATGGAATCTGAGCAGAATAGGAAGCTCATTGTAGCGGGGCTGAATATGAAGATGAATGTTTATGTCCGATTAGCAATGCATGCTCCAATCATGGGAGAGTGGTAATGGAAGACCGGCTGGCTTAGCTCTGATCCGGCTGCAGAGCCAGGACACATGTACCGACACATGAGCCGCCTCCCTGATGGCACCCAGGAAACAGACCACACTGACACATTCTGATCCATACTGCCATAACCCTGAGAGTATTGTTTATTGTTCTTTATTCTTGTGAAGTGACATGAAGACTGTCATACCAAATGCACACATACACCCTCACTCACAGAAGAACCCAGAAACCTGCCAGTATTCATCTGCTATGAATGAATGTTTCCCACTTTACTTTATGCTTGTTTGTGACTGATAACCACATTTCTTAATAATATGCACTTTATAGTATAACGTCAACCAAAAGTCAACAGCCACCTAAAGGGAACAATATATAACAATATATTGCCATCAACAACACAACACAAACTGAACTAGCCATAGAGTTGAATCAACACGTCAGAGTCAGCATGATATAGTACAGTGTACACAGAGGTGTTTTTGTTAGTTTAGTTTAGTAACTGAGCCTCTCATCATGAACTTCACATCGCTGCAGCTGTCCATTCAAAGGAATGTCTGACTGAAGTGTTCTCTCCCTCCATGGTTCAGGTCCACGGGTCAGTGGGTGAGCCGTGGTGGTTATGGGTGGAGGATCCTATCAATGATCACATCTATCACTCCGAGTACTTCCTCCTGCAGAAGAAACAGGTTCATTCATCATCTTTTACATTTCACTGCTTGACATGAGGTCAGTGCTCATGTACAGTACATGATGATTGATGTGTGTTCTTGTTTCCTGTACCTGTGTGTGTGTGTGTGTGTGTGTTCCTCCCTCCAGGTGGTAACAGGAGAGCCTCAGCACATAGTGTTCACCATCCCCATCTTTGAGCCCTTGCCCTCCCAGTACTACATCAAGGCGGTGTCTGACCGCTGGCTCGGGGCCGAGGCCGTCTGCATCATTAACTTCCAGAACCTCATCTTACCCGAGAGACACCCCCCACACACTGGTACACACACACACCTGTGACGTGACAGCAGAGATTTGTCTGAACATGACTTCAGTCTAAAATATTGATGTCTGTTACAGTACCACCAAAACTGTTTGTGTGTTTTTAAGGTGATTTCTTGCATTTATTGGACAGTGACTGTGAAGAGACAGCCAAGTAACAGGATGGCATGCGTTGTAACCATTTGGCTACCCGTTGCAGTCCAAGAGCCAGACTACTAAAACTACTGCTCATACTCAGACTCTGACCTAAAAGTAGCACTAGTCTTTATTTAACTAAATAACATCGAGGTAAACATACAGATATGATTAAGCTTATAGTATCAGATGCGATTGCTGATGTCAACACTTCCACAAGTAGTTCAACTGTTTCAACTGAAGTTCATGGACAACTTTAAACCTTCATTTTAACAACAATATGCTCCACTCATATCCCTGCATTTAAAATCCTTCTCAAAAGAGCAGGTAGAGAACGTACAGGTTCTGCAGTGAGATGTCGCCTGTGACTCATCTTACAGATCGTATGACTTGATTACTACAACGTCCTCATGACGGGCCTCCCAGCCTGCACAGTGAAACTCTTTCAGATGATCCAGAACGTGGCAGTACGCCTGGTTTCAATCCACTCCAAACATGTCACCCTGCTGCTCATCAAGCTCCACTGGCTACCTGTAGCAGCAAACATTAAATTCAAATCCCTAATGCTGAATACAAAGTAGTCTCTGGTTCTGCCCTCATACAGTTACTTCCTCCAATGAACGGCGCCTGGCTCTGCCACCTGTTCGCTCAGGACAATCCAAACTTTTTCCGTCAACATCCTACCAGTTCCTACCAAATCAGGGGGATCCCTCTCTACCTTTAAAAACCTCCTGAAGACCTCCGACTCTTCAGAGAGGACCTCCTCTAAAACACTACCAACAACTGGACATGAGAAATCTATCCCCCTCTACAACTGAACTTGATTCTCTGTGAACATGTCCTCGTCACACCGTACCTTGATTGTTTCACTTTAGATAAACAATCAATTCACTAAATGTAAATGTTCATCTGTTATGATATGTGGCATTATTAGATTGATAATACAGATGCATCAAAGTGATATTCTGAACAATAAAGGAGACAAACATGACATTTAAGCAGCAGAGAGGATTGTGTTGTGTTCAGGAGAAAAAAGAAGATTCAGATGTTTTTTTTTTAAAAACAACCTGAAACTTTTGTGTGCGACTCACATGTAAATTACATTAAGCAGTTTAGTCTTCTTATTTTACACATAGTCTGGTTGCTATAGTAATGTCAATACCAACAGATGTGTGAGAGATGTCTTTGTCACATTCTACTTAACTGCTGTGGTTTAAATTAGCCATAAATTGTTGGACTAAACTGGCACAGACAGCCCGATAAATGAAGCATCTGTGTAGTGAAACCTAAGCTCTTACTAAAATCTAATACGCTGGTATGAGGACACTTTGCCTAAAAACACCAACTAGAACTTAAAACAGCAGCTCACCACCGCAACATGGCTTATCTGTTTGGAAGCTGCATGCAGACATCAAAACCCCATCGAGACCAGAGAACAAAAGCATGTAATCCTCCCGTACTCCTCTCATTCACTCCTCCGGACTCTCAGAAAGGAACCGGAGTATTATTTCTGACCACATTTCCCCTCAGCGAGAGCAGACCCAATTACAGCAGCTATCAGGGAAAAACCCCACAGCACAGAGGAGATCATATCATAGGCTGATGGAAGAGCACTGTTTGACCAACATTTCCAGCTTTCCATTAATAAAACAGGCTCTTATATAAAAGTTTGTCATGTTCTATTATACAGATAAAACAATGAATCTGATGTTTAATGTTAAATAGAGACATGTGAATGAGGACATATGATACATATAATGCCTTGGCAAGTCCACCAGAATCCTATTGTACTCAAGCATCAGATACACAGTATGTCTGATTATTGATAAAATGAGAGATTTAGAGCCGTCCATGCACTGTGACAGTACAGGAAATAAAACATCTACTGTTCTTCAATGTTGAATCAATCAATCAATCAATCAATGATGGACGCTCCCAGTGACCATAGAGAATTATGTCTTATTCATGTCATATTGAAGTTACTGTACTTACCAGTTTTTATCATGTAGATGGCGTTCATGGCAACATTTAGAACTGGTGAAGCATCGGCTGACATCTGACAGTGATTTAGTCTCTGGGGGTCAACAGCCAAAGTTTCTGGGCTTCCAGTGTAGCCAGTGGATATCCAGAAAACAGATACCCAGGATACCCAGGTCAAGACTTCCTCTGCAGTCCATTTAGCAACTTGCTACATGAGAATACTGAAAAAGACATATTCTGCTACCAGATATCTGCATCTGAGAGCAGATAGAAATTCATCACCTCTTTTCTTCACAGACTGTTTATCTGCGTGCATCCAAAGCACGCTTAAACGTGACTGATGTTTGGACTACAAGTGGGAAATAAAGAATGCTTGAAAAATCTACAGATTCTGCATTCAAAGGGCAGGGAGAAGTGTCTAAAAAAACAAGCAAACACAACTTTTATAAAAAAAAAAGATTGTAGGCAGTGTTGTTTTCCAGTTTGTTCTGCTGCCTTCAAGTGGCCAGATCAAATCAATGAAGCAGCTCTAACATGACAGGAGCAGTGTTGTTGAATAGTTGATATTGTTCTGAACCTTTACTTTCATTTCCTTTGTGTAGATGTGGGCTGGCTGGCACTTGAACAACCGTGTATCATTCTCATGTCTACATATTCACCATTATAGTTTCATTTCGTGTCTTCAGATTGACAAAAGAATCATCATGCAGGATACAACAGTTTCTCTGTCACTAATTACTTTACACCTAGCCACATTGTGGTCGTTCATATGTTTCCTGTACACAGTGTACAACACTATGTCTCAGTGTTTGTTACTTAAACAATTACCTTTGTCACTCATGCTGTTCTGTGCTGGTTAGTGTTTAAATATAGATAGCATTGGTGGATCTAAACTTATATTACCCACTAAACATTCATTTCATTTTCTAGACATTTCTTTATAAACATACATTGTTTACATCTGTCATTCTGTCTTTTCATACCGCTGAAATAGAAACAGATTGTGTGACTGAAGTTTAACTGACACACGAGCACCCTTCTACGTGACAAAATAATCTTGTTTCATCTTCTCCCATGACCCTCTCCATCTCAGAGCTGCTGGACCTGCAGCCGTTGCCAGTGACAGCTCTTGGTAATCGGGAGTACGAGAGTCTGTACAAGTTCACTCACTTCAACCCCATCCAGACTCAGATCTTCCACACGCTGTATCACACCGACACCAACGTCCTGCTGGGGGCCCCGACAGGCTCCGGTAAAACCATTGCAGCGGAGATGGCCATGTTCCGGGTCTTCAACAAGTATCCAACCTCTAAGGTTTGTCTCACTGTTTACTGTGTACATTTTGTATTAGAGATGTGCTGACTTGTATTGGTTAACAGTCTTGAATATTACTTAACCCTTTAGAAAACTGTAAAGGTTATGTGTAGAACATTTTCCATTCAGTCAAAAATCTTCCAACAACCACAAACTGCATCATCATAGAGGTCCACTGCGTAGCAGGTTGTGTCTATGGGAGCACCACAGATGACGATGATCTGTAATATACTCAGTAAAAGATGTTCCAAACATGATCATTCCAGTTGATTTTTGCTGTGAGCAGACTTTAATTGGCATGTCATCCATTTTACATTTGTTTCCGATGGTCCGGATTTTACAAAATCACATAAAATCTACTGTGTAATTGTTTGGAAACACCAATAATTCATTTCATATGGTTCCCTCAGCAATGTCACACTGCACTGAGGACAATCTGTCAAACACTCTGAATGAATAAAAATTCAACCAATTATATAAGGGAAAAGGAAACTGATATGGCACTCCCAGAGGAGGTGTAGGGGAGACCCAGTCTACCTCAGCTAACTCCTTGTTTTGGAGGGATTTCTGTTGGAAAAATCTTTTTCATTACCCACAACCAAAAAATCCAAATTTCTCCTGCTGGAGGGAGTGTGGGTCGGTCTCAGCAGACCATGCTCACATTTTCTGGACATTTTCAGATTTGACTTTTCTTTTACCTCAATGTACCGTGGTCATATTCCTAAAGATCTCAATAAGAGTGACTTACACCTCTTGACGATGATTTTGGCTGCCAGTAAAAGACAATTACAAAATGCTGGCTGCAGAGGAACCCGCCTACCATTCCATCCACGTCTTACCAGCATTATCAACTCTATTTGCATTATGGAGAAAATGACTTTAACTATTCGATTACAATACAACCATGTAGATCTATAATATAGCTGTACGTGTGTATTTTTTATTTTTCTAACTAGACCCCTCGGGGTCAATGGACTATGCCTGTGCACTTTCTATTGGCTTATGCTTATTTTGTATATGTAAAAACTTCAGACCTCATCTTTTCTATGTTCACATTAAAGAAAAAAAAAGTGTAGCGAGGCTGAAAAGATGCTCGCAAGGTTAAAGTTGGGCGCCAGACAGGAGCACAAGGCAACCTGCCGTTTCTTCTTCAAATATGAAAAATAGTGGTGAATTCAATTCCGTTCGTGAAAAAAAAAAATATATCCAAAAGTTCAGTTCAGTCTTATGTAATGTCTGTATGTATGCAGGTGTATATGTGGAGGTAGATGGGGACAGGGAACAGGGAGAGGTTTTGCTGTATCCGGTGGAAGACAAGACAGTGGCTGAGAGGGCGAAGAAGTCACATTCTTTATTAAATGTTTACATTTTTATTTGATGCTGTGTGCTGCACAGGTGGTGTACATCGCCCCCCTGAAGGCTCTGGTCAGAGAGAGGATCGAGGACTGGAAGATCAGAATTGAGGAGAAACTGGGGAAGAAGTAAGTGAAAACAGAAACACTACCCACACCAAGTGGATGACGTTGCACAGTGGCAGAATCATCTGCGGATGTGGTTGTCAGTTGTCAGTATATGTGGTGTATGTATGGTTTAACCAGACCTGGCCAAAAATATTCTATATTGGACATGACAAAAAAAAAGTGCTGAAGTGTTTCCTTGTTTCTCGTCTGTGTGTAGAGTGGTGGAACTGACAGGTGATGTGACTCCAGACATGAGAGCTATAGCTCAGGCTGACCTCATCGTCACCACACCAGAGAAATGGGATGGAGTGAGCAGAAGCTGGCAGAACCGAAGTTACGTTCAGAAAGTCGCCATTCTCATCATTGATGAGATCCACCTGCTGGGTAAGAGTAACAGCAAACCTGCAGGAGCCTGAGGAGTCAGTGTTTTCTTTTTCTCCTTCTTCTACTGAGGTCTATTCCGTATTCAAGGAATCATGACATCAGATTTCCAAGAGCAAAATGTGTAAGTAAACTAGGTTTGGATCATGGTGAAGGTTATGAGTCCTCAGGAGACCCAAAGCACAAAAAAATGGTTGAAAATAAAATAAAATTGACTGGCTAGCAATAAGTCCTGATCTCAATCCAGTTGGTTATCTTTGGAGAGAGCTGAAATCTTCCATCAGAAAGAAGAGTCCTGCAAACATTCAAGAGCTAGAAGAAAATGCAAGAGTTGAAGAGCAGGAGAAACTACCAACAGGCTACGAGAAATGTTGGGATGCTGTCATTGTTGTGACAAAATAAATGTTGACCAGAACTGTAACCTCAACTCTTTTTAAACGTCTTCTGTTTTTTCCCCTCTTTTGTTGGTTAAAGCTGGTGGCTCGTAGTTGTTACAAATATTCTTCAACTTTGTTTGAGACTAAGACAGCAGCTGTGCATCTTGATGCACATACTTACAAACACACAAATGGACAAAATGCTGCAAGAGGAAAGGCGTCTGAACTCAATAGAGCTTGAAGCTAAAGTAAATCATCTCAGATTTACGTCCATTTGTTAATCCAGTGTGCAGTGCATGCTGCCACATTCAGAAACACAGCTGCCAATTGGTTGACAAGTCAGGAAAAATGGCCTCTGATAGGTGGACAGACTAAGCAACTGTGAAGTGAAGCCAAAGCAAAAGTGCCAGAAGCTGCAGTTTCTCAAACGTCCACTTGAGACTGGCTACAGAACAAGAACAACCTCCATAAGTCCCCATGTTTAAAATGTCCAACTTCCCAGCAGAAATAAACATGTTTACAGCCTGGTACAAAAAACTGTTTTGGTCTCTATAGTTAATTTCCCCGTTCATGACAACTGTACTGAGGGTGAATTGAGTATTTGAGTATCAAATTTGAGAATGAGGCTAATATTTAACCTGTACCACTGTAATGGCACTACACTGTTTGTTACATAAGTATTCTGACTGAACTGTGTCATTGTGTCTCTTTCTAGGTGAGGACAGGGGTCCTGTGTTGGAGGTCATTGTGTCCAGGACCAACTTCATCTCATCTCACACGTCTAAGAGCGTCAGAGTAGTCGGTCTGTCCACGGCTCTGGCCAACGCTCGAGACCTCGCTGACTGGCTGGGAATCGGACAGGTCAGATATCCACCATGGCACCAAAAGCAGCGGTGCTAGTCTTTTACCATGACTGTGAGAAGTTAAAAATGCTTTGTCAGTGTATTCTTTGTCAGTGACCTTCTGTTCTTTGGTCAGATGGGTGGATCATCTTCATAAGCTCCCTTGTTTCAGAAGAATCAGATTGGCTTTGTGTACCGAGAACACTGCTGCAGTGAAGCCAGACAGAAACCACAGTCTTTGTCTTGCTCCGTGTTTTTTACGGTTCATTTGCTGCCTGCCTCTTCACATCTGATTGAATGTATATAATAATAGCAATTAAGATAAACAGATACTTTTGGCCTGGAGTTAACGTTGTAGTTTCATCTCTATAATCGTCTGTGTCTGGATGCCATGCTTAAATTCTAACCATCAGGAATGACTGCAGCGATGCGGGTGGATGAGCTGGCCTGTCAGCTCGAAGCAGAGAGGAGACTTATTGAAATGATCTGATGGATATGTTCTTATATGAACGTCAGTACTGATAGTTTACACGTCTCCATAGAGGCTCATGTAAGCTGCAGTCTGTCAGCTTGCCAGTGTGATAAAATGCTGAGTACTGTTGGATTCTTTTCATTGTCCATTCTTAACAGTATACGCTCGTAATTGCTTTCTGGTTCCAGGACACTGTCTCTTTGTTTTGACCAGGATCTTAGGAGCTGTCCAGCTTCACTGTTTATTATCTGTAAATCTGAACACTTCCAGGCCCAAACCAATGTTAAAAAATCTCATATTTTCTCTGATGAAGCATTGGAACTGTTTTAGGTAGCCAAAGGTCTTCAACCAGGGGTCCACAACCCCTAGGTGGTCCACAGGGGTACTGCAGGGGGTCCGCCAATTTGTGTCATAATAACTGACAGCTTTCACCAAAATAATGGTAAATGTGAGGGTGTAGATAATTTGCACTCCAATTGGATGAATCAGTGGACATGTCCAAAGACACACAGCTCTTGGCATTTAATAACCAATAACTATGCATGAACTTTTAATCAATCGTAAACACATATAGGCTAATGACCCACTATATAAATAGGTTAATAAGGGGAAATAAAAGTTGAATAAAGTTAATATAAAAGTTTTTATAGGCCAAGCCTAAAATGTGACACATTTAAAAAAATGAATTCGATGTGGGGGTCCCTGTTCTGTTTGGGGTCCTTGGGCTGGAAAAGGTTGAAGATCCCTGCTCTAGCCTACTCTAATTTTCTCAACCTTAGCTACGTGTCTGTTTATCCACCTGATGGCCTAACAGAGCCACATATCTTGTCTACTGATGGCCGAATTTCTATGAAACTTGGAATTGGTCCCATTAAATCTGGTAATGATTTTACCGTTAGGTCAAAATTCCCCCGTGGGTCCATTTGAAGGTATCTTGGTTTCCCCATTAGGGACTTTATCAGAGGGATGTTATCCCATCCAGCAATTAATCCTCATCCTTGAAGTTTATTCTCTTTATTCTGAAATGTTCTGATAAAGCATAAAACAGAGCTGTGTGTTGTTTTAAAGCATCAAATGGACCCAGTGTGTGGAGACATGGGACTGGGCATGCTGGCAAAATAATGACACATATAACATATCACAGTTTTCTAGTAACGTTTCTCTATTTATTGATATTTTTGCATCATCGCTGACACATTTCAGTATTGCAGCTTGACTTGCTGCTCGAGCCGTACAGAGACAGTGTTAGCAGACCAGATTGGCTGTCTGCCATCCATAAATCTGACTGGCTGGCTGCTGCTGGGACTGAGCAGCTAGATTTGTGCTGCCCAATCCATTATCCAGGCTTTTAAGATGTCTGTAGACATGCAGCAGCCCCTCTACACAACACACCAAATAATGCAGCGCACTCTTCACGACATCCTATAAGACACTTTGACTTCAATTCTGTTCACCGCATCACCTCATCACACAGTAAGCGCACCAGACACATCGAATGTTAAACAGAACACAGCAGAGTCCAGCAGTGACCTGCTGTTCTGTGCCTCAGTGACAGCGACAGACAGTTTACATTACAGCCAGATGGGGCTTCATGATGCCAGCTGCTCACATTAAATCTCTTCTCCGTTTTCTTTCTCTTCCCTCCCCTCCCTCTTCTCTGTGTAACAGGTGGGTTTGTTTAACTTCCGTCCGTCTGTTCGGCCCGTACCGCTGGAAGTTCACATCAGTGGTTTCCCAGGTCAACACTACTGCCCCCGCATGGCCAGCATGAACAAGCCTACCTTCCAAGGTATACATCCACATGATTTACACATGTTTGTGGCTTTAGGTGCAGGTGCGGCTGGATGTAGGTAACGTAAGTGCTCTGCAAAAATAATTTGAACGTTTTGTTCAATTTGAAAGTTTTAATTTCAAAGATTTGTCTACCTCTACACAAAAACACACAGAAAAAGTCCAGGAACAATAATTTGTGTGTAGCCTCTTCCTCTGTGCCATAGACCTCCACTGTTGTCCAAATATGATTCAGACACTGCTGCACTGCTGACATGAACACATACTGTAGTTTATTTTGACTCTGTTCCACATACACCGTCCTGCTGCCACAAATACACACAGGAGCACTAACACCAAATAATAAATTCATCCACTGCTTAAAATAGTCCCCAACGAATGGCACTGTTTCCTCATTTGTGTAACGTTTGTTAAAAATGACAGTGATCAAAACAAACCTATACTCGTTTATATGTGTGAGGTGTTTTTAAAGATTCACGTAGGCACCGGAGGGCCACAGACAGGATGGAGAAGTACTGAGAGATGGACCAGCACATGTGAAACGTATTTGTTTTGAACTTATATCGACAGCGATACGCAGCCACTCGCCAGCCAAACCTGTGCTCATTTTTGTGTCATCACGACGACAAACCCGACTGACCGCCCTGGACCTCATCGCCTACCTAGCCACAGAGGACAACCCCAAACAGTGGCTGCACCAGGACGAGAGAGAGGTACGCTAACACAGTGTGTGCGCGCAGGAGGCATTGCGTGAACGGCATGTGTGAAGGTCAACCATGTTTTGGCAGCATTCAGAGCCTAGTACACAGTCACAGTGTTGCGCAGCCTGTGGAGACAGATGAATTGATTAAAATAAGTGTGTGAGGCGGATGAGTGAAAACTGCAGCTGAAACGGCTCCTGTGTCGACACAACCACAGCCTGCAGTCTGCTGCTGTGCAGTTATTTCATCCAGTGGGTCAGAACTGATTGCTCGGCCGTGTCCTGGTGTAGGCAGGTATGAAGCTCTGTGGTTGGTGGTTTGCTGTAGCTGATCGTAGAGAACAGATGCAGTCAGTGCAAATATAAGCAGATGTCTCTGTCATTCTCATGTATTTTTTACTCTCCTTCCTCCTCTTGCCAAGTTGTGCTGATGCTCCGTTCCTCTGTAAGTGCTGGTTTAAGTGTAATTACAGATGGAATTGAACCCATCTTGTGCCGGAAAAGCCTGTGTCATCCTCCATTATATTGTCTGTGCATACCATCGGATCAGTTCAAGATGGAGCAAACGACTCCTCTGGGTTCACATTTGAAAAGTATGCTAATATTATTACAACGCGATCAGCTGGGACCCATCAACTGCTCTGACTGTCACATGCTTTCATAACTGTGTGGATTAAAAGGTGAGCAGGACAGGAGTCTCATCTCTGTCAGACACATGATGACCATGTGTCTGACAGAGATGATTATCATTATTATTATTACTGTGATTATATGTATTTATTGCATTGCCGTCAGAGCGTTGTGTGAACGAGGCATAAGAATAGCAATGGTCAGCGGCAGACGGTGTTGTAGACCGAGACCAAGTCAAGACCAAGACCAGACTGTATCGAGACCAAGACAAGACCAAGACCAGACTGTATCGAGACCAAGACAAGACCAAGACTTTGAGGGATAAACCAAATCAAGACCAAGACTGAGACCAGACAGTGTGTGGCCTACTTAGGTAGCTAATATTTGTCAAATCTCTTTAGGTGAGGAGTGTTCCCAACTGTCCGAGTACACGTATTGCATATGGCTGTATGTACATCTCTTTTGTCTGAGACAAGGCCGAGTGAAAATGAGGTTGATTCCGACGAGAGGGAGACCTTCAAAAAGTAGTCTGAAGACCGATCTCGAGAACTACAAGACTGGCGACGGACAATCTGATACAGAATACTGCACTGCAATTTGCATAAACAAACAAAATGGCAAAACATGTCAGTGCACAGAGGGCCATTGTTTCCTCGTCATACAGGTTGAGGGCTGATCTTCCACAGGAAATGATGAAATGCCTCATCTTTGCTGTAATTTGGCACAAATAGCACAAAGGCTCGAGGAAAACTCACTTCCTGGCAATCATTTCAATCATCACCTTCTCTGTTTACTAGAAGTATACCTTGAGCAGCATTATTAATTCAGCTATGAGATGTTTTAAAATGATACAGATGGAAGCGTTACACAGTTTGCTTTGTGAACCCTGCAGATACCTTGTCAAAGGTGCAAATATATACAGTCTAACATAGGCCCAGTTTCTATATGTGCGCACTCTGTCCCCCAGCCTCCGTGTGTGTTCCGCTGATATATGCTGCCGCCTGCTGCTGCCTGCTGCTTCTCTGCGCTGGCCCGTGTAGCAGCTCAGCTTCCTGCTGTTTGACTGACAGGCTTCTGGCGATAGCTGCTTAACTCTCACCGGGGGTCACCCACTGCCCCAAATCCCCTCTCTCTCTCTGACCTGACAGCTCTTTCTTCCCTCTGCTGCTGCCTCAAACCCCCGGCTCCTTCGCTCAGGGCTGGATTTTCACTCTCCACTTCTCCGGTCTTGATTCCTGAAAAGCTGGGACACTTTGTAAAAACTGAATGCTACTCAATCTTTAAATTGATGACTTCAATATCTGAAAGATTCTAATAAGACAGTACATCCATTTTGAAGGTGGGGAGGGTGCTGCTATTTGTTACTTGAAATTACAGATTTTATTGATTATTTTGTGCCAGATTTTACTGATCCATACGTTATCTCACTGAAAAGTTTTTTTCTGCCATTCTCTATCTTCAAATTTAATATTTTTGAAAATACAAAGAGCACAAATAATGAAGACAGATGTTGTGTCCGTCTCTGTTTACTCCAGCAGCTCTGCTCCACTGATCTCTGTTTACTCTGGCAGAGCACAGGTTACACTTTTTTTTTCTTTTAGCCCAGAAGCTGTTTGTGTTGGCTGGAAAACATTAGATCTTTAATAGTACAAGGCAAGATGCCCTGGTCCTACTGGAACCAGAGGAGAGCTATGCAAATGAGCCACATGTCGGCAACTGAATAACTGTGACTGTGGAGGTTTTGTTCATGACTGTTCCTGACTCTTTATATCTCAGGAAACAGGAATAGCTTTAAAGGCCAGGTTTGACATTTGGGTGAATACACTCATTCACTTTGAGCTAGTTGAGAAGATCAGAACCACTTTCATGTCTGTGTGGAGTGTTGTCATCTTGCCATGCTACTGCTCGAGGCCAAGAACCTGTAGCACATCCAATAACAGCCATGAAACCACAACATGTTGTTAAATCAACTACATATAACATGCTATAAGTGAGCTTTAGCGGTGTGGTGGGTGTGCTTTAGAGCCAGGTCTGCTGTTTTCCCCCTCTGCTTCCAGTATTTATGCTAAGCTAAGCTATCTTCTGATGCTACAGCCAGTGGACAACTGTAACTTCTTATTTACAAATTAAAAATGTCAGACTGTTCCTTGAAGTCATATCTCCTTTCAGTCTCTCTGCATCTTTCTGCCAGTGCATATCACCGGAGAGCCAGTCTTGACATATTTAGTACATTGGTTTTTAACTGTGTGTGCCCTGCTTTGTCTGCAGATAGAGGATATCATTGCCACAGTAAGAGATTCCAACCTGAAGCTAACGCTGGCCTTTGGGATCGGCATGCATCACGCAGGCCTGCATGAGAGAGACAGGAAGACTGTGGAGGAGCTGTTTGTCAACTGTAAGATCCAGGTATGACCTCATCCTGTACACCACACCTGAACTGACTATTTAAGCTAGCTGTAAGTAACGCTGCTTACCCTCCATACGAGTGTTGTGCACTTTGATTGATGACATTTTATTACAAAAAACAAGGAGTGTTACGCTGATTGTCGGAGAAAAGATCTTTATACTCTGTCCTTGAAGAGTAAAGTCCAGGAAACACATTACATCACATTTTTGACAAATCATTTCTGCTTTTGTTTAAACTTAGTTTTTTCATTCCAGTAAGTTCTTGTCTCTTTTCTCAGGTTTTGATTGCCACCAGTACTCTGGCCTGGGGCGTGAACTTCCCTGCTCACCTTGTAGTCGTCAAGGGAACTGAATACTATGATGGCAAATCCAGGCGCTATGTGGACTACCCAATTACAGGTACAGTCCTGTCCATGAATCCACCATTACAGAGTAGAAGATTACATAATGTAATACAAACAATGTAATGTAATTATTTCATGAATTATGCCTTTTTAGTTTTATGAATGATAATTGATGAAACTTTTAGTTTAAACTTTAATGTTGAAACTTGTTTTTGTGTTGGGCTCTTTACATCACATGATGACAAAAACAAAGAGTGACTTCACACAACTTATTTAAAGAATGAGGAGATGAGGTGTGAAAGCAGTCTTGAGTGATGTTCATCCTGTGTGTGCGTGTGTGTGTGTATGTGTGTAGATGTTCTGCAGATGATGGGGCGAGCAGGTCGCCCTCAGTTCGATGACCAGGGTAAAGCAGTTATCCTCGTCCACGACATCAAGAAGGATTTCTACAAGAAGTTTCTCTATGAGCCTTTCCCTGTGGAGTCCAGGTAACAGTCACATGTCTGTCATTAAGACTTCTCCCATCACTGTGAACAACGACAAGCAACCTCGCTTACTAAACTGTGCAGAGAATGCACAAGTTTCTTCCATTTTATAGTCCAAAATGAGCGTGCAGACAGTTGTCATGAAGTGGTATCCATAACAGGAGCTGAGGCAAAGGTGAAGGGAAAAAATGACACAGAGGAGCCATCACTACCACAGGAGGGGGACAGAGTTCCAGCTCAGTATCATTCACACATGATCAAATAGCAGCAGTTATCAGTGAGATGTCCCTGAAAGCATCATCCCTGCTGGTGATACTGATACTGTGGTTACAGACTGCTGAGCTAACACTGTAGTTTAATTAGCACTAATGGTACAGAAACAGAAGAGTTTATCATGAATGCACAGTGATTCAAAGCGAGTGTCACAAACAGGATTTGTCAGGTCCTGATCCACAAGCTGTGTTTGGTCAGAGATCTGAGGAGTGTTCAGATGTTTAGTGATGCAGCAGAGAAACAAATCTGTAAATATAATGCTAAAAATAGAACTATGATAGAACTGGATGAAGGACTGTTGGATGTGAGTGGAAATTTAAAAGAACTAAATGCCTGTGACCTCGTGACGGACTTTTCATTTTAGAACAAGAAAGTTTCAAAAGGTGTTGGATCACCTCATGACCTCACAGTATCTTCATATTCATTGTTAAATGATGACAGTCAGTCTATGCATTTTGCTCTCATGGTTCATAATTTTGTTCTTTGAGTTTACCTGACTTTCAGTGCTGATACCAAACACGTCGTTTTGTTATTTCATATCTTACTTTGAGAAAAGTTTGCAAAATTCTGCCAGATGTGTCCTGTCAAACTAAAATCCACCACCCTGCATCTGGTCGGGCCAATGACAGCCATTTATTTAATATGGGGCGAGTTCCATACAAGTTTGACCAGCGTTTGGCTGTAACCAGGCACCTTGCACGTGTTGCTCACCACTGCATTAAATGTTTCGTCGTTCTGATTCGTTGTAGGTCTGTCCAACTGCATCCAGTCTGCGCCTGTTGATAACGCCCCTCTGAAATCAAAAATGAACTCAGAGGTTCCACTATAAGACTAGATAGTATAAGACAGGAAAAGGCACCAAGTGTCCATGTCAATGATCTGGTATTCATTATTATTACTAATTGATTAACCAGCTACAGACCTATTCCTGTTTGTATAAAACAATACTGAGGCTGGTTTGGAAACCTTTGGAATGCCTTCGAAACAAACTTCTGATCTTTCTGTGATGTGCCTTGTATCTCCAGCCTCCTCACTGTGCTGTCAGACCATCTGAACGCTGAGATTGCTGCAGGAACCATCTCATCCAAACAGGATGCGATGGACTACATCACCTGGACGTACTTCTTCAGGCGGCTGGTGATGAACCCCAGGTTAGAAAAGGCAGCTCGCTCCACATATCATCAAAACACACACACACACACACACACACAACACACACACACATTCTTGTCCTAGTCTCACAACCTGGTTAGAGGATCGCTGTGTTCTTCAGTCAAACATCTGCTGTGTAGACAGAGACCATTCCAGAACATTCCAGCCTGTTGGTATTTGCACGGCTGTCAGCCCACATTTACCATTCAGGCCCTTACTGAGGCCGAGCAGTAGAACTGTACCAGTGCACGTCTTTGAAAATCAGAAATCAAGCAGAGATCAGTATTTAATGTCTGGCAGTTTCCAGCAAAACAATAACAAAGATTTAGTTCTTCTATTGAGACCTAGGACAGGAGCACCTTTAATACAGATCATGAGTGATAGTATTAATACTAATTGTTGTCTTGTCAGAGTGATCTAAAAATTCAAACTGAATTTAATTTCTGCTGCTTATTTCATCTCCACATCATAGAGGTAGAAAGACTTCCATCTCCTGAGCTCCTTCCTCCAGCTCCACCTTAGTGATCTTCAGTCACTGCTATTTCAGATGGGATATATTTTCCCTCCAGTTTTTTCTGGGACTCCACTAACTTGCAGACCTGGGAAACCTCTGGAAAACAACCTCGCTTGTTTTTGCTGGTATTGTGTTGCCACAGTGGGACTCCAGAGTTAAAGAAACAAAAAGAAATGAAAACATTCAATAACAGTCATCTTCCTCAGTACATGTGCTTTTCATACTCTACCTGTAAGGACTGATCACCCAGATCGATGAGTGGTGCTTAGACATGAGCAAGAGAGGTGACACAACCCAGGACCACAATATAGTGGGGATGCAGCCATTTCATACACAACACTTTGATAACACTGACCTACTAATGTGCATTTATTGTTTACACTTATTTCCAAATCAGCATGTTTGTTCTCTACCAAAGGACCCCTGCATATCTCCGTACGTCCATGCATCATAGCAGCTTCATAATTTTACATCCAGCCTTCTTGACTTTGGATCAAATATCTTGTAAAAACATAATGTGTAACAGAATGTGGAGTACACGTGTTATTAACATCAGTCTCATTTTTAGCTTGTGAACACTCTAAACTGTTTGAACTGTTTCTAATGTCTCAGAAAACAAAAGCTGATCACAGAGCAGAGTTTTGAAAGCTAGCCATAACGAGGATTTGACAGTGATTCAGATTTGATATTGGATTTGAATTTCATAAACTGCTATTGATCTCCTCCTCATAGTAACTGCAGACCAGGATTCTTTGTGTTCATGATTTCCTCCCCAACTTTTTGATCTTTGTGTATATATTAGCATGATGCTAAGACATAATAAGAATTAATGATGCATTATTTCCACCAACACTACATTTTACTTACATGCTTAACATAAAACGACATGTGCTCATATAACAGCCATGTTTCCTTTCCTGTGTGGAAACAAACGAATAGCTGCTGACTTCACATCGTAAATCGATCTTCAGCACTTTTTTTACACACACTTAGCTACAGCAGCCTCAAAGGGTCAAAACTCAAACTCAAGCATTGCATGCCATAGAATGCAACGTACACTGAATATATATAATGTTTTTTCTTTTATTTCTTATTCTTGAAGCACTAAGCTTGATGATCATGAGCAGCCTAATGTGGCAGTTTACTTCAAAGTGTATTTTATTGATACATTTATATGCAGTGTGAAATAGAAGCCATATGTGATGTGCTTTGATTCAACTCTTTCCTGTGGTCTAGTGTTAAAAAAACACACAAAAATCTGAATTAATCCTTACATCAGATCACAATATTTGTAGAATAAGAACTGCAGTGCATATCGAGTCAGCGCCCTGTGTATCGTGATCGCCTCAAATCAGGTCATAATTTAGTTTCCATAGTTTCTATAATAGTTCAACTTAACGTACCAACAAAAAGAGAAATAAGTATGACACCATGTGAGGCTGAGACTGGGCTGACACAGACACACAGGCCTTCCATCAAGATAAAATTTGGTTCCAGTATGACAAACATATTCTGCCTTTATTGCATTCTCTTTAATCAACGGTTCTCTTCGATTCAGCTTCGTGTTACATGAAATGAGATTCAGAATTCTAAATTTGGTGTCTGAATGTGCAGCAGATCCCCCTGACACCATTATCTGTGTGCAGCTGTGTTTTATATCTGAACAGCGAATCTGTCACCACTGCTTTCAGGCTTTGACTCCCACAACACACACACACACACAGACACACACACACGCACGGTCCCGTGGGCATCGTAAACGTCTGCAGGCCGACTCCCTGTGCCATCAGGAGCCTAATGGTGATGATGCTAATGGCCATGACTTAATCAGACAGGCCCCACCGCCGGTAAAGACCTGTGAAATGTGCTCAGTAATAAACACATTCAGCACTCACCGCTGTGTGCTGTTAACATGTGGAGCGATGGGGATGGAAGAAATACTTAACATTAAACACACATTAAATATGGCCATCACCCATCTGAACTGCTGCTTCCAGCCCACGAGTGAGGCTGAGATTTCTTCTCCTGCTCCCACGTGCACAATAAATGATTGTCTGTAATGATCATGGAGATATTATTTGTTTTAATGTAATATGAGAAGTGGGCCATTTGTCAGAGTCTGCTCTGGTTTGCATGCATTATGTGCAGAATTGACCTTAATCTAATATTCCTCCTCCACCTGTTAACTGACGTATTGGTATTCACCCTCACTGTGATCCAACCTTCACAGCATTATGAGTCTCCTGTACTTTGAACTTGGATCTCTGATTATTCATTAAATTAATAAACTATATCCAAAACTGCCAGATCAGCAGCTCATAGGTTGAAGGATTTGGAGCATTCACTCTTGTGTAACATTAAACAGACCAGTATGTATACACACAAGCATGCATATACAAGCATTTAAAGATGAACACACAATAGAAATCTAAATACAATGCACTAAAGACAAAGGAGTGTGTGCATGTATGTGAGAGGGGAAGCCTGTGTGTGTGTGTCAGGGTCCGTACCAGAAGGAATGTGTCTGTGATGTGATCAGTGTGCACGAGCATGAAGCACGTGTTAATCAGAAACAAAGAAACGTGTAACCTGTGAGTTTCTGTGCGTGTGTTGTGAAGGTCAATAGATGTATGGCTGCATCGTGATATTATGAAGTCCCGCCATGCCGGCTGTCCACAGTTCTTAGAGCCATGAAGGACATTACTGATATCAATTTCTGCAGTTACATCAAGATATACTAACAGATTAAACTCAGAGTGTAGCTGATTGACCTTCAATTTAAAATCTGTGTTAACTGTAGCTCAGCAACACGTTGAACTGGATATAATTAAAGATCTGTCATGTGACGCTGATCATTAAGTGTCAGGTTTCACATGAGATACACTGCCAGTGTTCAAAAGACACCATAAATCATATTTTGGGTTATTAAATAATAAATTTGCAATCAGAATATCAATAAATACAGATGGAAATAATGAAAAAATAAAGAAATGATTGTGTGCCTGTGAGCAGGACACAGTATAAATACAGAAAGCAGGTTGTTCTTCATGTGCAGGTGTTTGTTAAACAGGTAAATGATAACTGTGTGCAGACAGACACAAAAGCTGATCACAGATCAGAGTTTTGAAAGCTAGCCATAACGAGGATTTGACAGTGATTCAGATTTGATATTGGATTTGAATTTCATAAACTGCTATTGATCTCCTCCTCATAGTAACTGCAGACCAGGATTCTTTGTGTTCATGATTTCCTCCCCAACTTTTTGATCTTTGTGTATATATTAGCATGATGCTAAGACATAATAAGAATTAATGATGCATTATTTCCACCAACACTACATTTTACTTACATGCTTAACATAAAACGACATGTGCTCATATAACAGGCATGTTTCCTTTCCTGTGTGGAAACAAACGAATAGCTGCTGACTTCACATCGTAAATCGATCTTCAGCACTTTTTTTACACACACTTAGCTACAGCAGCCTCAAAGGGTCAAAACTCAAACTCAAGCATTGCATGCCATAGAATGCAACGTACACTGAATATATATAATGTTTTTTCTTTTATTTCTTATTCTTGAAGCACTAAAATTTGGTAACTTAAACTTCGTCTCTACAGCTGCCTGACAGCTGATCCAGCTGTGATCAGCTGCTGTGGTCATCAGAGTGGACGTGCTTCACCTGACACATCAAAACATGTTTCCTCGAATCTTCTCTCCTTGCATGTTTTTTTGCGTCTCTGCATTCATCCCCCCAGTAACAGAAACATGGAAGCAATTTAAGAGACGAATGGGATGCACCCCATTTGTGTGATCTGTAGGATAACAGTACAAAGTTATAAAGAGTTCATTTGCATACAAATGTGTCTCTGTGAAGCATAACGTTGACTAACACAGCAAAGCTGATGACATAGTTGTGTATCAGAGTTAACTAAGGCTAACGTTATCCTTGACCTTGATCACAACAATAAACCGCACTGACAATCACATCAGTACATGCGCATTAACAAAGTGAAGCAGCCCTTGTTTAGCTGTTTACACTGTTAAGCTATGTGAAGCTATATTATGCCCAGGTACATAGTGTGTAAGAAGGTGCATTGGTGTACATACAGTGTATCACTGGTCACTGTAACTGGTCACATACCAGTATGAATTCAATGAATACATTTGTCACTTATAGTATATAATTAAGAACATAAAATTCAAATAACTCTATTTGTAGATAAAAAATAAGTGTTCAAGGAATCCTTTAATAGTTTCAGATATATTAATATGTCACTTAGATACATACGACATTATGAAAAGACATGAAAAACATCAGCAGCCTTCCATTCCCCAAACCGCACTTCTGTACAGGTGTTCAAAGTCAGAGTTACTGTAGGTGCTAAGAAGGAATATTGGTCACTGAGCATTTTCTTGTATATGTTTCTAATATATGATTTGTTGTCTTAACATGGAACTTCTGAAACAAAAAAAAAGTGGCACTTATCATTAACCTATTCTGTGATGAATTCCTGTTGGGTAGATCAGTTATAAATCTTTACTTCTTGTATTGAAATGATTGTATTATAATACTGAAAGTGAAAGCATGACACTACAGAACAACCAGTTGGCCCTCAAACAGTCCAGATAACCATCAGTAATGAACTGTTCTCTAACCAAACCAAGACATATTTTACATGACTTCCATTAGAAATGTACACAGGTTTTTCCTCCCTTGCAAACATACCTTTAGGGTTTGTAGCATCTGTTTCTAGCAGCTTTAATGAAAGCATGCCTGGTTTATTTCCTACTTTTATTTGGCTCACACACACCATGCACAAATATTGGCATTATGAGCTAATGAAGATTGTCTTTGATTACACTTCTACTGAGCCTCATGTGGTAACTCTTACTTAGCAGAGCTGAGCATGGAACCCATTTTAGCCACTGGTTGTCTTATTTCAGGTAATAACAGTCTAACCTGGGAATCATTTGCTGCCAAAGAAAGGCTGGCCATTTTTCTTTTAGCTGAAGCTTTTCTGTCCAACACTACAGCATTCACTGACTTCAGTCAGTAACAACGTGTGGACACAATGGTCACCTATTGAGCTTTCACCATTAGTTAAGTTCCATCATCAGGGTACATAATGGAGGAGAAAAAACCTTGTCATGAAAACTTCTGACAAGTCTGTTATCCTGTTCTGTAACATATTCTAAATATGCTGCTTGCTCGAAACTTAGAGAAACCTGGTTGTTCATACATTTTCATATTCATACTTATTTGCAATATTATGCAGGTAGTTTGCAGTGGTAGTCTCGGACATCAAATCAGCAGTTCTATTATTTCTGTACTGACTGAGTAAGTTCAGTCATGAGCCCCATGTGGACTGAGTCCCTACCACAGCGATAAGGGTTCAGTTCCAACCCAATCTTCAACTGTTGCTATATATCCTTATGAAATAGGTGGTGAAAACCCAGCTAAAAGAGGATACAATGGCTCTGGTTGTCTATTTTGGACACTCTGTCTATCCATTTTGTAGAGGTCACCAATGCGAGGACAGTTGGCACTGTAAATTGGCTTGTCAAAATCTGCAACAATCATCAGTCTATTCGTCCAGAATTTCGGAGATTGAACTGCTTGATCTTGAATCAACCTAAATGATCTGTCAGCACTTTCTAAATATTTCCAGCAGTATTTTTATATCATCTTCAGCCTTCCTAACTAAAGGCTATACTGGACTGACGGCGATACAAGCAACCATGAAACATGTGAACACACCCATGAAGGACACATCTTCTGAGTTTAACAGAACAAATACACAAAATGACAAATGATTGATTGATGATCTTTCTCCTGCATGTTCACACTCTGTCCTGTGTTGTTTAGTTATTACAACCTTGAAGACATCAGCCATGAGTCCATTAACAAATTCCTGTCCAACCTGGTGGAGAGAAGCCTGCGGGACCTGGAGTGCTCTTACTGCATCGACATAAAGGAGGTCTGTGTGTGTTCTTTTTAAAGTATAGTCTGTAAAATGTGACATTTGCTTAACCAGAGATCTGTCTCCATTATTTCTCCAGGACGATCGGACTATCGAGCCACTGACGTACGGTCGCATCGCCTCCTATTACTACCTGAAGCATCAAACTGTTCGCACGTTTAAAGAACGACTGAAGGCCGAGCTGCCCATCCATGAGCTGCTCTCTGTTCTGACGGTGAGTTTTACTCTGTGAACATACAGCTACTGTTAGTCTGTACAACTTACTCTATCCCATCAGGTGTGAAACTTTTGAGGTTTGAGAGACTTCTTTTCACTCCAGACTCATTGAGAGAGAGGGAAGTTATGCTGAGGTCAGTCCGTTTGACCAGCACATCCCTGTAGAATCAAACTGTTCCACTGTCAGCTAGTGTCCAGATTGTGATCCAGTGTGCTGTGGGTGTTGATGATCCGCTGAGGGTTTGTCTGATGATTGTGCTGACTTTGTGACCTTTTCTTTAGTAAATTACCACTTGTACCAAGATAGTGTACCCTTCATAGACATATATACATACATAGATACATGCAGATATTTATCAAATTTGCTGACTACTTTCATACTCTCATAAAAAGATGAGCCCATGAACCCATGACCTTTCCTGAAAACAAGACTGATAAGACTGCCTGTATGGTGTGGTGTACTCAATAAATGTAAATCTACTGCTGCTAATGGGGCTTTAAGCTTTTAATGAACTTGTGTATACAGCAGCTACTTAAAAGAAAAATCTTAATCTCACCAACAGTAATTATCAGATATGGACGATCCACTCCTGCTCAATGCTGTAATCACTGTCACTTCTAATTTTGTGGTGTGAGCGCTGTAATGAAATCAGCATTTCTCACCGTGTAGATAAAATGCACAAATGTAGATTCAGACCTCTGAGGCTACCAGATAGTCATGTCATGTCAGGTCAGAGATAACATCCACCAAACACTTTGGGTATAGTACCCTTGAAACCCATACCTGCATGTATGTAAACCCTTTATTTGTTTAGCTTTTTCATTTTAAATGTAGGCCGAGTCATTGCCATTTAACCGTTTTCACTTTTTCTGGTTTTGAGAAGCTGCAGTGTTCATCAACTAACACACTACAGTGTACATTTACTGACAAACTGACAACTCACTGCTGTCCTTTTCCTTTGCTCTGCTCACATTCACCATCACTCTCTCACATGCTCATCACACATTACACACTGAACTATGGTACTCTTAAAACAACAAGAATACAATGGTGGACAGCGAGTGTTTCCTGTTCCAAGGAAAGTGTTGGCTCAACTCGTTTGGAACCTCAACAGAGCGGTAACGAAACAACTGGGTGGAGTGGAGTGGTTCTATTGGTACCATCCACAACTTTTGAATAATTCGACAACTAACATGTGGAAATAAGCATAACGGACTGGACTGAGATTAGATACAGAACATAACTTGATTCTGTGGTCAGCCTGGACACAACTCCATGAACTGTGCCTTTCTAAACACAGCAGTGGTTGCAGATTGTTCTTAGTTAGTAGTTTTTCTTCCGCTCATGGTGTCAAAGTCATTAAAGTTTGTGTATGTGCAGGTGCATTCACGTAAAGTGAGAGCCAAACAATTAAACAGATTTCTTTCCCACTAACTATTTTCCAATTAAATGTTAGTTGCAAGTGCAAATGAGAAATGAGACTACATTTATTTTTAGTACAATCCTCATACAAATATTGATTCAGTTGGATATAAACATGAATTTTGTGTTAATTAATCATTTTGACAGTGTTTTCTTTTCTTTCTTTTTTTAGTCATATTCATGAAGCGTCGCAGCTCTGCCTTCAGTATCTGGAGGTTTTATGTACTAAGTTGCTGTTAAAAGACGTGACACCACGAAAAAACCCACTGAGAATCTGTGACAGAGGGCATGCTCTCTCTCTCTTTTTCTCTATCACACACACACACACACACACACACACACACATATACTAGCTTTACTCCCTCCCATCAAATTAGCACTTTTGTCTGAGCTTCATTAGCTCTCTTCATTCTGGGGCTTCAGTGTGAAGGCCATCCACACTCTGGCTTCTGATTGTGGGGTCAACACAAGACATGGTGTTTCACACCTTTCACTGAGGTGGGATAATGGCATACTCCTTTATAGAACTGCTGCTTGGAGTGTTTTCATTCATAGTAGATTTCATCACTGCAAAAAAACAAAACAAAAAAAAAGTCATCCTTTTAGGATACTGTTTTTTTAAAAGCAACAGGTCAAAACTAGATTTAATATTTAATATTTAATGGTCAAGATGTCTAAAAATAACTCTGATTTCATGCCGGAGATTCATTGATTACTCGTGTGTGTGTTTAACTGTTAATTAGCTTTTATTCTTGCATTATATTTTCACCATATGGCCATGTAGTAAAGAGGGTCCAATGGTTGAACCTGACTTCAATAATGATGCTAACATATGGAGGGGAAGATACTCTGTGACAGTGATCATCACTCTCCTTTGCACACATGTAGTGGGAAGCAGACCAGAGCATGGCATGCCTGGCTGCCTCCCTCCCCAACAAGCTGCACTACAATAGGCCAGTCACCCCGCCGCCCCGTCCACTCCCCCTCTGTTAGCTACAAAGCACTGGCATGCTCCTCCAGTTCCCCCTAATTGCTGCAGCGTGGCCTCTAATGAGCAACACCCACACCTCACTACACCACCACCACCGCCCCCTGTCACACACTTGTTTTTCTCTCTGAGCGTTACACTACCACTCAGCCTGTCTTTGTCTCTGACGATCAGACAGGTTGGGTTTGGTTGTGACCCTTGTGTGTGTGTAACATACTGAACACGTGACCATCATATCCTAAGTTTGCGTCTAGCTAGAGAGCTTTGTTTTATCATTCCCCATCTCTGCTGCCTCAGGTCCTGTCTATCTGTCTCAACTGTCTATTCTACAATATAAGCATTAACCCTCCAAAAATAGACCTGATGCTAATTCTTCTACTGTGATACCAAACGGCAGATACTCACATTGGAATAGTTAGAAGCCTTAAACAATTAATTGATTATTAAAATGAGTTCTCTGACCTTTAGCACAATCTGCAACAAAAGCAGAATATGAGACATTTCTAAAACTGTGTGATTATTTTGGTTAAATTTCATCCACACGTGTAGCTGCTGACATTCCCAGAAATGAACTCATTTGAACAGCAAACCGTTCATCATTTTTTAAAAGCATAGTTTAGTAAAAATCTGTTTTTGTAGCAGTTGTACTGTGGACTTGACCCCTGCTACAGCTGGGTACACCTCCCGCCTTTTCTGTTTGCCTTGCTTCTGGTTCCTCTCTGCAGTTACTGCAGTCTCTCGTGACTCTCTCCCTTCTCTGTCTCTGCAAATGTTACTATCAGAGGGTGTGGGGTCATTAGTTATGATGCAGCTTTAAAGATCTATAGTTTTTCTCTCCAGCACATCCATATGCAGACACAACGGCACTGAAAGATAAATCATTCAGAGATGATTCCTGTTCCTATCCTTCATCCCAGCCCCCACCGCGCTCAGGTCCTTTTTCAGGTCCTAGTTTTTGAAACACTGGCTTCAGTCGGTGATGGATGGAGCCTTAACAGTCCAGGCTGGGGGGGAGGATGTGACAAATGCCTCCAGCGCAGCCTGTTGATGGGACTACATTAGCCGAAGTTGAACTGGAGTGAATTAGAGGAGAGCAGCAATGCGTGTCCGCGCATCTCTCTGTGTAACGACCACAAACAAGACCCGGCACACAGCCTCAGCACAAAGAGGAGATTGATGTATCATCATCATCATTTCACGCACCCAGTGACCCAGTACATTTGACTGTCTTTGTCATTCAGCGTTAAGCATTCTCAGAAATCTACTTGAAGAATTCAAAATATCATCCCAACCCTTGATAGATTTTTACAAGCAGCTGTGTAGGATTTTTAGTTCATCAGGTCTGGTGAAAAGATTCCCCGCAGTCTTTATGGGGAAGGGGAACAGCCGTTTTTCCGAGCAGGGAAATCCCTGTTAGCTGTTAGTACAGATGCTCGGATTAAAAAGGTCTGACCGCATACTTTAGACTTCCTGTTTCACTTTTGATCTTTGTCTCTCAGGATGCAGAGGAGTATGCCGAGCTGCCCGTCAGACACAACGAGGACCAGCTGAACAGCCAGCTGGCTCAGCAGCTCCCCCTGCAGGTCAACCCCCACTCCTACGACAGCGCCCACACCAAGACTCACCTGCTGCTGCAGGCCCACTTCAGCCACGCCCAGCTGCCGTGCAGTGACTACACCACCGATACCAAGACGGTGCTGGACAACGCCATCCGAGTCTGTCAGGTAGGATTCACTGGACAGTTGACAAAAAGCTGCAGCAACTTATGAATGTGAATATCATTATATCAATAATGATTTAAGCTTTAAGAACATTTGCTAGTATGTTGATGACTGTTTTCCACTTGTTATGTATATCATACATTAGCCACAGCTTGGACTGCATTTCCCATGCACATTGCCAGTAGGGGGCACCAACATGTGGAAGAACACCTAAAGCCCAGTTCATATTTTTTGCGTGTTTGCGAAGGTCCTCTTTAGTCAGCCCAACATAAGTGACGTCCTCTGCCCTATGTCCACACGGTCACAAATTTTGGGATAAGCACGGAATGTACGCAAATCACGCACACCAACTGCGCATGCTGGAAACTGGACAGAGAGGAAGAGAATGAAGACAAGTAAAGTATTTTCATATGGTTCTTCTATGGTCCGTAGACCTTTTCTTAGGCTGGATTCAGACAAGCTCAGGCGCTCCGGCGAAAACTGAGGTTTTTCCATTCATCTGAGTGGGGGTGGTCTGTTTCTGCACCCCATGGGGATGTCAGCGAAAAAAATGTGCGGGGGAGAGGTTGATCCAGATCCAGCTTTTGGGAAAACGGAGCCCGACGTCACACTCTGCAAGCCAATCAAAAACCGGCAACCATACCTGAAGACACCCACGGGAAGATGGGTAGAAAAACCCTGTTTGCCATGTAGTGTATTGGCGCCCATCATGGTCGACGTGTTTTGCTTCTAAGAATTTCATTGCTGTATAAGCCATGTGTTTTTACTTGCAAATGACAATAAATCTCTTGAATCTTGAAACATTCTGCTTTCGCCAGGAGCCATGGAGGCAAGATTGATCGCTACAATCTACACTTATCCCGAAATCTACAGTCCTTCAATGAAGGAGTCTTCTCCTTCTCGTCTTCTTTGTCTTCTTCTTTTCTGTTCTTGGTTAATGCAGGTGGGGAAACTGCTTTTAAGTGCACTTTGCCACGTTCTGGTTTGGGGCAGTAATGTTATCAAAATGATCTCACGCAACAAGCCAAATAGCGACACTCCCACACCACAACCCCGCCGCCGGTCACCGGAACACCTGATCCTGTCTGAATGCAAGGTTACAACTGCCTCTTCCCATGGTACACGTCCTACAGGTGTCTGAAAGAAAGTCATGGGGTGTCGTGCGTCGTGCTGCAGTGGAGAAAGTATTGAGGTTGTAGGGTTCTGACTTTTAGCCAGATGAACGTCACTTTCGCCAACCAAGCCCCAAAACTAAAACTAACTGACATGATCAATTTGACGCATTCTTGATTCTTGATGCATGCTCTCAGCTGATGGCATCACATCAGTTAACTTTCATGTGCAGTGCATGCAAGTACACTACACCTGTTATTGTAGTGTGTCAGATACATATGTGATGGGTTTGGTTAGATTCTTCAGATGTAGGTTTTAATTCTTAATAATGATAGTAATGGTATTACATAACAATGTTTTTTTAAAATAATGTACCGCACATGAAAAGAGAGCACATCTTGGGAGTGGATGCTGTGCTGTAGGTGTGAAGAAGAGAATAAGGTGGATGTTAAACATTAGTAGGTGATTTGTAGTTGAACTTGCTGATCCATCTCATAAATAACATGATGCTCAGAGGTTAGATCTAACACCCAGGCAGCCACAACGTGTCTGCTACTCAGCGTTCATATGGAAAGAGAGATTATGGAGTATTTAGCACATGGTCAAGTTATCAGAGTCAGTGACATCCCCAGAACTTTATCCATCAAAGATCCACAAAGGTGAGTTTGTATCAAAGGTGTGAGGTGCTCGCTGCTTTTTATTCACTTTCTTTGCATGTACTGTTTGAAGTTAGGACCATGTCTTAACGTCTGCAAGCCATTGTCCACAGCTCAGGATGGGTGGTTGTGTGTGTGCATATGTACATGTGCTTGTGATTTTCCATGCTGTGTATCTGGCAGTGATATTGCATGGCTCATGGATGTGGTTACTCCTCTGGTGTCCTGCTGCTACCGTTTACTGAAATGGTTCTGGTCTTTAGTTCCTTTATGGTTGTTTTTATTTGAATGAATGTATATTTTTACAGTTCTTTATAGTATACATAAAGTGAATGCAGCAGACTGTTCCTGTCTCTGGACATTTTAATTTAAAGGTTCTGATTCGTCAATCTAACCTTTTACAAATGGATACTTCCCATAAGGAATAATACATTCCTAGATTATTACAATCACTTCCGTTTACTGTAAAAATCTGCACAGTCTATAGATCTCACCCATCAGGATGAGGATGAACTGAAGGTTCAGAGCATGAATGTGTGGCTGGAAGATCTGCATGAACTGTATTAGTACAGACCAATATACAGGGACCAGGGGAGGGTGATATGGGTCTTGAACACGTGATGTGTAATTTATCTTCCCAATTAAGGTCCACATTTTGCAGTGCATCTACTGAAATGAATCACCCGTGGTTGCTCAAACAAGACGTCTGTAACAGCACCTACCTGTCAATCAAAGCATCCACTGTTAATTCCGCATAATATTTCTGCTGTGACGTTGGACATTTTAACGTGGGGGCTCACATACAGACTGACTCATTCTGTAGCTAGCCTTAATCGGCTGTTTAAGGAACTGCAGTTTATGACACTTCACATTGGCTTCACTTCACAGCCACAGAGCCAATAAAGTGACAAGTAAATATATAGAGAATATTATTACATAATATTGAGACATATGTGGTTTTGCCTTTTATATTATTTTAGTGTGTTATCATTGGACTCCAGATGGTTATGGCTATGGCTGTCATGTAGAGAACTTCCTCACAATTCTTTCTTTCACGTATTGCAATCTCTTTGTATTAACAAACATAACATGTTAACCTAGTTGGTAATTCGTTTTTTTCTATTTGGATGCACCTTTCATGGACTGAAAGGTGATGCATCCATGGACCGTTCATCCATGGAAGCATCACTGGGCAAAAGGAGGAAGGCTAGCATCCTCAGTCAGGATGTCAGGCTGAGGTGGCGGGAAAACTGGCCCCCACTGCCCAGCAGGCTATTAAACATCTAGTCTCTGGACAATAAACTCTTCAAGACCAAACATGGGACTGCTGCATAATCTGTCTCACAGCAGCCAGGGTGGACATCCAGAGATTCTGGAAAAGACAAGTGAGAAAAGCAGACTTTCAGTCCATCATCTTTAAACATGTGCTACTTCTACCAAAATGAGTAAGAATGGATAATAATACATGGCAAGAAACAGTACAGTACAGTACAGTAGAGGAAGTAAATGAATGAAGTGCAACAGGTAAAGTCCCTCATAGAAACCATGAGCAACCTTTTAACTTCTGGATTTTTGGATCTGATCCAAATGTAACCGTTGGAAAACCCACCCCAAAACAAAATGGAGATATTTATACTAAAGGGATCTGAAGACAGACAGACCTGGTCCAAAATTGTCCTGAAATGCATTAGACCCAAAAAGACCAAACACCAACACTGGCAGCAGCACAATGCTGCACCAGCTAACAAGCATTCATAATCGAAAAAAGGTCCCATTAATCCCTGAGAGGGAAGCGAGTCTGTTCTAAATGTATTTCTCTCTTGTGTTTATGACTCATGAACGGGTGGAAAAATGCTTTCCCAGGATAATCTTTTTAAGTTCCTTACTTATTGTTTTTTTTTCATCTGTAAAAAAAGCAGGTGAATTTTCATTTCTCCGTGCACTTGGAACTAATCTTGTATAACTTGCTAATTTACAATGTGTTTAGAGCGGAGTGGATTTTTTAAAACGTTGGAGCATCCAGTTGTCTCTCTTTCCAGTTTGACTCCCTGGAATTAGTTGTGAGCAGTTTGAGCAAGTAGCAGAAATTCCCCTTGCTCCACTTCGCTAAGAGTACATGGTGAAATTAAAACCTGGAAGAAAGCATTGAATACTTTTCGTCCTATTTAGAACCTGTGCTGCACTTCACTGCAGGTTCTAAATAGGCAGAACGTCGTCTGGCTGAAATGAGGATTACAACAAACATTTAGAATTCAAATCAATCAATCAAAGGGACAAGCTCTTAAGTCTGCATAACATTTAGTCTTAATATAATCTTAAAGGGGGCTGCCGTGGCAACAGTGAAGGTTGGCGGTTCGATCCCTGCTCTCGCTGCTCAAAAAATTGGAAGGTGAACTGACAGCTGGTGGGGTGGCAGTCCATCTCCTTGCCACGGCCGAGGTGCCCTTGAGCAAGGCACTGTACCCCCCCAACATCTGCCCCGCTCCAGTATATACTGTATGTGTATATGGCATCTGTCACTATGTGTGTGTTCCTGTGCATGTGCATGTGTGTTCCGACAGGTGCCAGCTGGATGGGATAAATGCAGAGAAAAAAGCATGATTAATAAAGTTTCAACTTAAACTTAATATCATTTGAACAGCTGAACAGACCAAAACTGTTTTTTGTACCAGGCTGTGAACATGTTTATTTCTGCTGTGAAGTTGGACCCTTTAACATGGGGACTTATGGAGACTGACTCATTCTGTAGCCAGCCTCAAGTGGCCGATTGAGGAACTGCACTTCTGCCATTGGAAGTATGGAGGTTCTGCTTGTCTGAGACCCATGGCAATAAAATTTGCCCTATCCAGTTAGACCAAATATGATATGTATTCAGTCTGACTTATGTGTCAAACAAAGCGTGTGCATGCCTTTAAAACATGTTCCTGTCCTCTTGTATTTAAATAGCTTTCTACTTATCCTTTCAAATGTTCAGTCTCTGGACATTGATTCCCTTTGATGGGAGTTAACATGCTGTGATTCTCATTAATAAGGCTGTTGTTGCTGGTTCCAAGCACTGCTGTGACTTCCCCCATATTCTGTCATCAATTTACTCAAGCAGCTACTGTGAAATGTAAATCACTCCTAATTTGTACTGCATTAGCATTTTGATTTCCTTTGCCAGGCCTCATACGTGCACCCGGAGTCACAGTTACTCTCAGGAAATGACTTGTAGATTAATGAAGTTCGTTTGAGAGCATCTGTGTCCAGCAACCTCAAACCTCACCGAGAGTAAAGGGAAAATCACAGAGCGATCCAGAAATGGAGCTGAGGGCTGGCTGCAAAATGACATGATTCTAAATCTGAGTCAGCCAATAAAAACCCAACAAACGGACCTGTCAGTCATTCTAACAGTCGCTTCTAGTTTATGATCTGATCTACAAGTTTCCAACTATTACACCTTGTTGGCACCTTAATTTTTAAACGGATAGCCGAGCATATGAGTTGGGCAAAGTAATGCTGTTGACAGGGTCGGCACAAAAATGTTTACACACAGGTTTAAGTGTGTGATAGGTGGGCCCTATCCACAGCAGTGCTTTCCTCTGCTAACATGGAGAGACTTCTGTCTGCTTCTCCAAACGAGGAGCGCACTGACTGACCTCTACTGTCCTTCTAATTGTGGCAGACTTTTAAGACCATTCATGCTTCAAACTCACAGGGCTCAGTAACACCAGTATTCATAACGAGTGTGGGAAGTAAATTTGTGTAAAATTCAATGTTGGTGTCCAAAATGGAGGAAAGTTTAGGTAAATTTACATGGAGAAGATTAGACTCTTCTTTACTGGGTGGTTTAGGCTGAGATGTCATAAAAATCACGTCTCGTGTGTCTTTAATGTCATACTTTCTTCTGATCTCTTGTCTCCTCAGGCGATGCTGGATGTAGCTGCCAGTGAAGGTTGGCTTGTTACAGCCATCAGTATCTGCAACCTGGTCCAGATGATCGTCCAGGGCCGCTGGCTGCACGACTCGTCATTACAGACGCTGCCACATGTAGAACAACAAGACCTCTATCTGTTCAGGTAAACATCATCACTTCACCGCAGGTACAGCTCAAATGCCTGCACAAGTCATTCATTTGTAGCCTGCCTCTAGTAGATGACTAATGTGCCTCGTTGTTCTCCCAGCTGTGCTTAGAATCACATTACATCTCATCATGTTCTGTTAATGTCTGAACAGCTTCTCCCCATGTCGGCCTTAGGTGTTAAGGGTTTCACAGATTTAAAGGTCTGACTGCTGTAACGACAAACACAACTCAGGACTGAACGCACTGACTCCAGCTGGTGTTTCTGTGATGAACTGTTCCCTTCCGTGAAACTCAGCTCCATTCTGCAAACCTCTCCACCCACACAGGCACAAACACACACAGTCACACATAGGACCTAGTGAGTTAATGTTCAAAGCACACTGGAGTAGTTTTCACACACACACACACACATATGGTGTTGCAGTGTTAAATAATTTTGTAAACTGGATAAAAATAGAAAAAGAGGGGAAGAGAGGAAGACGAGCAGTCTCTGTGGTGAATCACAGCAGGGAGCGTAGGGGAGGATTTATTGTGAATCTCTCTCGTCCAATCACACCACAGGAAATGGGCGCAGAGGAAGGGGAGGAGCGACGCGGGAGGCTTCAGCGGCCCAATCGAAGGACTTCCCGAGCTGATCGCTGCGTGCAATGGAAAGGAGAGTGTCTTTGCTGCTATTGTCAGCCAAGAGTTTCAATCAAGTCAGATCGCCCAGGTAAGACTGCAAATAATCTCACACCCAGAGCACACTGGGAAATTGAGTATCCATGGAAATCAAGAGTGTGTGCACTTTGGAGAATGTTGGTTTACTACAGAAACAACAAAAAATGATTGCAGGCACTCCAACACTGTACATTTTACAAAAATTATCTTCAGAATGGACCCATTCCCACGTTTCGTGCATGCAGATCACACACACACACACACACACATTATCAGTGACGTGCCATGAGCAGTCTTGCCACTGTGGTCCCAGATACCTCCAGGATCCCCAATTACAGCTCCATTGATGGGGTTTACAGCTCCAATTTAAGTGCTAATTGCAGCAGTAATGAGAGTGTCCGGGCACGACGGCAGACCCTGTGGCTTCACCCAATCAGTGTCCCGCTTTCCCTCTTCCCTACCTTTACTCCCCCGTCGCCCCCACCCCTTCACAGTGTGGCGGCCTCTCTAATTAAATAATTAGATGTGCAGCAGCGTTCCTGTCTGACTTGCTCAGGGAGAGTAATCCTCACATAAATAGCTTTTGCCGGGTGAATCAGAGAGAGGCTTTTCTCCTCCTAGCCCTCAATACTCTGCCACACACACACACACACACACACACACACACACACACATACACAACACACTCTTCAGCAGTCATTTTTCCTGTCACTCTCTCTGTGCTCTCTATCTTTCTGATGTGTAATGTCTTCCTCATGGTGGGGGCTTTGGGGTTAAATTCTCCATAAAAACACTTAAGAGCTAAGACTCGCTGTACAGTAGCTGACAGACCTGTCAATCAAACACAGAACCGGCCCCTCCCTCTTTTTTTAAAAAAACACTTACTCTTTTTTTTCTCAGAATTCGAAGCACCACTTTCATGTCACATGAGAAAATGTGAAGGATCCCGTTTGCACAGCTTTGAGTTATGTACAGTACATAATGACATGACAGTGTATGCACCTGCAAGGACACTTCACACCTTACCTCGAGATTCTTATACATCCGTCCATCCATTTTTTCCTTTCTTCTTATCTGGGTTCGGGTCATGGTGGCAGGAGGTTCTTCTCTCCTGCAACACATTTCAGCTCCTCCTGGAAGGTAACGAGGCATTCCCAGGCTAGATGGGCCTTGTAGTCCCTCCAGCAAGTTCTGAGTCTACCCCGGGTCTCCTCCCAGTTGGAATGGCCTGGAACACCTCCAAAGGAAGCCACTCAGGAGGCATCCTAATCAGATGCCCGAACCACTTCAGCTGGCTCCTTTTGACGCGAAGGAGCAGTGGCTCTACTCCTAGCTCCTCACCCGGTCCATCTCACGCTCCATTTTCCTGTCACTTGTGAGATATGAATGATGAAAGATGAACCGGTAGATAGGTGTTGAACTGTAGCAGCCTGCATTCAATTCAAATCACTAATTCTGACTACAAAGTAGCCTCTGGTTTTGCACCCTCTTAATTGAACGTCCTCATACACTCATATGTTACCTCCTCCAATGAACGGCACCTGGCTCTGTCACCCCTACACTCAGGACAATAAAAACTTTTCTTATCTGTTGTTCCCTGTCGGTGGAACATCCTACCAGTTCCTACCAGATCAGGGGGCCTCTCTACCTTTAAAAACCTCCTGAAGACCTCCAGCTCTTCAGAGAGGACCACACTACCTGCTAGAACTTTGACAGTACTTCTTGCTGTGCTGACATGTCCTTGTCAGACTGTACCTTAATTGTTTCCCTTTTTCAAAGTCACTTTGAAATAAAAGTATCAGCTAAATGACTGAATGTAAATGTAGATCATGAATACAAACGGCCAAAATGAGTTTCCTCCATAGAGTGTCTGGACTCAGCTTTGACATGGGATCAGGAGCTTTGACATGGACAGGGAGCTCGGAGTAGAGCTGCTGCTCCTTCGTGTTGAAAGGAGCCAGCTGAGGTGGTTCAGGCCTTTGATCAGGATGACCTCTGGGCACCTTCCTTTAGAGGTGTTCCAGGCACGTCCAACTGTAAGGAGACTGCGGGGAAGACCAAGGAATTGCTGGAGTGATTACATATCACATCTTGGCCTGAACACCTTGCAATCCCCCAGAAGCAACTGGAGAATATGAGTGACATCTGGAATACCTCGCTTAACCTGCAACCAGACCAAGACCAGAACTGTCTGATAATAAATGCACACACCTGACTAGGAAAATCCCAGCCTTGGACTTGAGTCTGGATGTACGAACAGTTCTCTGATATCTTGTACATCGCAGCCTCAGACTAGATCGCTTCCTGGGTTTCTAGGAACCATGATGGACTCAGGAACAGAGCCAGGCGGGGTGCAAATTCTATTAATACCAACAGAGTTAGAAAGGGTGCCCCAGGTCTTGTGTCAGTATGACTAACAGACAAGGTAATCCAAGCAAACGCTCCACCTGACCATGTGGTGCAAAATTTGATCTGTGATTATTTTAGTGTTGAACATTGTAATAGATATGATCACTTCCGCCTAATCCGCCCTCACGCTCTCTCTGATCACCATCTTCTCTCTCCCTCGTCAGGCGTGGTCCTTCCTGAGTCATCTCCCGGTGCTGGAGGTTCAGATGAGCGTGAAGGGCTGGTGGGAGGACAGCCAGGAGCAGACAGAGCACCGCCTTCCTGCAGCAGGAGCTAACCTGAGGGACGAGAGGAGCTGGCTGGACGTCCACGCTGACCAGGAGTATGTCCTGCAGGTGTCACTGAGACGCATCAACACGGGCCAGCAGAGGGTCAGTATGTCCAAACCAGAACTCAGCATCAAGTCACTGTGATGTGTCAAAGTAAACTGACAACTGTGTGAAATATGTATTTGCTGTCCCTAGACAGCAGAAAACAGCTATATCCTTAACTGCAGCAGGACCAAAATGTAATGTTAATGTTGGCCTGAGACATGGTTCATCGGGCTTAGCTCGACATTCATCAGACTCAGCTACCGCTCACTACTCATTACCATAAATCTTCATTTGGCACCACCTTAACCATGTGTCCTCATGTCTGTTCCTTCAGAGGAAGCAGGACAGTAAGGCCCAGGCTCCCAGGTTCCCCAAGGCGAAGGATGAAGGCTGGTTCCTGGTCATGGGGGAGGTGGATCGCAGGGAGCTGCTGGCTGTCAAACGGATTGGATACATACGCAACTACACAACTGTGTCTGTGGCTTTCTACACACCGGAGAAGACTGGAAAGTAAGGAACTGTAAAAAAAAAAAAAAAAAAAGTGTGTATGTTTGTCCAGCCTTGTGCATCCAGGCTTGTATTCCAACTGCTGACCAACCTACCATCTGGTTTCAGGTGTATATACACACTGTACCTGATGGGCGACAGCTACCTGGGTCTGGACCAGCAGTACGACATCCACCTGAACGTAAAACCTGCCAGCATCGCCGCTCAGGTCAACACGGAGGTGTCCGACGCAACAAGTGACCTGTCCCTCAGCTGAGGACCGGTGACAGAAAAACACATCACGATCAACAGATGAGTGCGATCAATCTGAAACAGAGACCGTGTGATGACAGGCCTCACTGATCTGTGATCAGTGCATTCCACTGATCATTTTACAATGACGGGTTGGAATTTACTGCTTTGCTCTGCCCACCTTGTATCAGCTTCCCTCGTCTGTAGTCATTTCGAACATGGCAGCGTTTTCACCTCTTACTTTAAACTTGACTGCAATGCATTCTGGTCTGTAGCGGAACTGTTGGAGCGCAGAAGGCTCCCTCTTCTACCACGGTGTGAAACAGATGACGTTTTAGTTCTTTAAACATGCTTTATGTTTTCATTCAGTTGATTTCACATTGAGTTACATCACATTACATTTGTTCTGCACTTCTGACCACACGTCAATCAGTGATGTCACAGCAGGTCTTCTACCTCCTGTATCATCACTGATAGACAACAGTTCAGAAGGTGTCTGTTTTTCTGGACCAGATATGTTCTAATGGCAGAAATAAAGCTTTGATCTGAAAATCGATGAAAGCTGCTCACTTGTCTCAGTGACACTAAAGGCCTCAGTGTGCTTCACATGAATCATATCTGAAGGCAAAATTGTCAATAACGGTGTTCCATCACTCTGCCTCCATGTGAATAACAGCACGTGCTGACATACGTAAGAGAGTCTGAAGGTGACGATCCAATGAGTGCTTCCTCTGAAACATGCTTACTGAGAAATGACGCCCTGTTGTCTCCTGGTTAGGCTTTTCTAATTTGGTTCAGTTTCAGTCACTGGCTTCATCCATTGAAGGACGACAGAGACTTTCACTTCATTTCCATTTTTGTAAGCCGCTGTAGTCTGCCTTGGCAAACTGGGCTCCACAACATTTACCAGGAGCAGACAGAGCACCGCCTTCCTGCAGCAGGAGCTAACCTGAGGGAAGAATCCACCAACACTTTAATAACTATGATGTGATGTATTACTGGACATTGTGTCATTGAGCTGTGGTCAGAAAGCAACATGCTTCATAGATTCATCTCGACGGAGTAAAAGAGCAGTCCTGTGTGACTCAGTGTCGCTCTGTCGGATGAAAATACTCCATCCATGAACTAAACCAACTTATAAGAACCACCTCACCGTGTGATGTTGGTAGGTTTGGTTAAAAATAGAGGCGATGTTAGCAGCCTGTAGTTCCTCTGACACAAGAGCTTAAAAATGTGTTTGATGTAAACTGTTGGATGGATCTAAAATCAGAAGTTAGTTGAAAACTCTTAATTAAGACGTGAATCCAAAGATATGAAACACACAGCATGTTGATTTTGCTTCACCGTGCCAAACAGAAAAAAACCTGACGGTTTCATTGAATCTGCTGGAGTGGATTTCAGTGCTGCTGTGTGAAACGTTCAGGAGCTTCGCTCAGGATCACCAAACTGTCAAATCTGTTTTGTCAAATAAATCTCTTGCTCAGTTCAGAAGTGTCCCCAGCTGAAAACTTCTGGTCACACACTTCAGGGAGAAATTTTGAAATGTTTCTCAATGGCTGACAAATCATTTGAATAAATAAAAGCATTGTTTACTCAAAGACCAGGTCCTGATCCTTCTTGTGGTTGCACACCTCAAACGTTTGTGTCTGTCTGATTTTCACTGCCACCACCTTGCCTCTGGACTGTTGCATTAACCTGCTGAGCTAATAAAGCAAAAAGATGACCTAAGGTTGGGTTTGACTCTCAAAACTGGGGATCTCAAAGACACAGATACCAAGCTCTAGAGTCTGTAGATGAACACGGGACATTGGACGGTCTGAACCATTTCAAGCTATTGTCAGCACTCAGTACAACAGTTACCATTACAGGATAATGTGGTCCACACTGTCAGCGCCTGCAGAGGTTTACACCAACAGATGACCACACACAGTACCTCTGCTGCTCTGACTGAACTGCCCAAGGTTTTTTTTTTTTTACACTTGTACAAACCCTAATTCAAACTCCACCAAATCCATGTCAACGTGTTCCATCTGTACGGGACAGCAGGGGAGCTGGAAAGGTTTAGCACTCAACCAGGATACACAGAGTCTAGTGACAGTGTGCAGATGGAAGCCCAGAGCAGATCTGAAACCTGCAGGAGCAAACCCACACAACCTTTTATGGTGGCAAACAGTTGTTTATTTACACATCCAGCAGGCGTGTTCATGTCACCTGATGAATCCAGTATTCTCTCTTTTACCCTGTTTTTGGTCTCCAACAGCTCCCGAGGGGAATATCTGTCTCTCTGGCTGCTAAATGTTCCACTATGTTCACCAGCTAGAGTCTCTGACTGTCTGCTGTTTGCAGTACGGTGACTTTTTGGAGCTTTTTCTCTGATAACAGCTGCCTGCTGCCGCTGAAAACAGTGAAGCAGGACAGTAAAGTTGTGTGTTGAACAGTTAAACAACACTCACTGTAAAGGTCTGCCAAGAGGTAATGTAAAGGAGAAACTACAGAGCCATGAAACATGCAAAAAAAAATGTAAAAGGACCTGTCTAGAGTCAGTGTTCAGTTTGCCCATTCAGAGATACTGTAGAAACATGGTGATCCAACATGGCAGACTCCACAGAGGAGGACCTGCAAGTAACAAAATCATAACAATTCATATTTTCAGGTGATTATGAAAACTGTAAAAATCTTAGCTATGAATACTATGTTCTATTTATGTAATATTCTGTAATGCAGCCCATTAAAATCTGACACACTGGAACTTAAACATCGTCATTTGATACAGTGTTTCATGATAGCCTCATGCTAACTTCATTGCTAACATAAAAAACGAGAGTTACGAATGTAACTACGGTTCTATGAATTCTGGATGAATGCCAGAGGGCGGTGCTTCAGCACTGGATATCTCCATCTCGCATATGTGCAGGTCAAGTTATTATACCAACAAAGTCACCTGTGACCATGCGATGACGTAGGGCGCACGCCCCAGTATAAACCCCCCACGTCATCACGCAATCTGTTCCTACAGAATCTTCTCGCCCAGATTCCGAGTGACAGACAGCTCTGGCGGTCATCCAGAATTCATAGAACCGTAGTTACATTTGTAACTCTCGTTCTATTACATTCTTCCTGACCGCCAGAGGGCGGTGCTTCAGCACTGGATGACTCATACCAGCAAGGTCACGAGGAATGCTTACCGCATTAAGGGATGGAAGCTGTTGACAGGACAGCCGTTGCCACAGCAGGTAGAGCAGCCACATTGACGCGATAATAGCGAGCAAAGGTACATGAGGATTCCCAGGTCGCTGCAGCACAGATGTCCTGCAGAGAGACCCCTTTCAAGGCTGCCCATGACATGGACACACTCCGAGTAGAGTGGCACCGCACGTTACTAGGCGCAGGTAGGCCCTGCGACCTATAAGCATGTAAAATCACATCTACAATCCACTTAGAAAGCCTCTGTTTCGACAGGGTGACCTTTCCTACAACCCCCATAACAAACAAACAGTTTGTCAGACTTACGAAAAAGGGCCCCCACATACGCCTTGAGTGCCCGAACAGTGCAAAGCTGCTCTGACAGCTCCACTGCTCGCTGCGATGAACTTGGTGGACAGAATGCTGCCAACTCAATTGCTTGGTTTACATGTGAGGGAGGCACCCTCTTTGGCAGGAAGGAGGGATTAGGTAGGAGAGTAACCCCTGAACCATCCGGATACCAGCGCATACACATCTGGCTCACTGACAGGGCGTGGAGTTCACCCACTCGCTTTGCCGATGTGATTGCCAGCATAAATGCAGTCTTTGCAGACAGCATAGCAGAGGCTTTTCTGCCTCTGCTATGGGTTCGAATGGGGGCCGACACACTGACCTCAAAACCATTGTCAAGTCCCATGACGGCACTACAGTGACCCTTGATGGCCTACACCTCTGTGCGCCCTTCAAGAACTGACTGAACTGACTGAAGAACTTGATGGTCCTGCGCTGCCAGACCCCAACCTAACCAAGAGGCATCTGTCTCCACAACCTTTCGGTGGGCAGGAATTACTCCTAGGGGAACCCTCCCTGACCAGATACTCCTTTCTCTTCCAAGGTTTCAGGGCTCGATAGCAAGGGCTGGATACCCTGACGTTCCAAGTGTGTTGATCCAGATTTGAAGGGGCCGTAAGGAAAGGAGACACAGGGGGATCACCATGGATGCTGCCGTCAGTTTAATAAAGAGGCCGTATCTCAACACTCTGCCTTTCCGGAAGCAACCTATGAGTTGCAAAATATTCTCCACTCTTCTCTGGGAAAGGAAGGCTCTCATCGACAGAGAGTCGAGAGTCATGCCCAGGTAACTTTCTGACTGGCTGTAAGACTGCTCTTGGAGTAATTGACTGTGAGGCCCAGCTGGTTCACATGTCCAAGGAGCACAGCAGTGTCGCTGACTGCCTGCTCTGCAGTTGAAACAATTAGCCAATCGTCGATTTGTCAATTTCACTACTCCTTATGGGAGCTTAGGGCTTGATGTCGACTAGTCGCTAATCACCATAAACAAACATCATCAAATTCCCACCCTGCAGAACCCAGCTGCAGTGGTGGGCCCAGAACGTGAATAGATTTCTCTAAGGCCTATTTACTCAAACCAGGCCTGGCTGTCCCAGTGACAAGCACATCTGCGAGAGGATTTTTCTGGCTGGAAATACCATCACGCTGACAGCGGCAGGTCTTCACCAGCACGCCATGCGCTTGTGTTCTTGCATGCAAACCAGGATCGAAAAACAAAAGCTGTGACTGAGCAGGACTGTGATGATGACTAGGCTTGCAGGCTCTTGTCTGTGTGTTGTTTTCCTCCCAAATTGTTTTAAGTGTACAGTATTTTTTTTTTCACTACTCACAATATGGGAGATGTAGCCTAACATAACACCATAAACAAACACATAAAAATTTAAGAGCTGAGTTGCTGCTTGTTGTTGATATTTGATGCTTGCTGTTCTGTGCAAATTCTGTGTAACAGCTGTCCATTGTCAGTGAATACAGATTATTGCAAAGCATTTCTCCTGTGATTTTTTTAATTACTGAAAAAAATATCAATGACGTCACCAGCGACTAGTCAACGTTGACTTGACTTTCATCATATTAGTGTCGACTTAAAAAAATCTGAAGTCATGCAACCCCTAGTGTGTATCCCTTGGACAGTGTGGAGATCATCCAAGGGTCTGTGGTCTCCCTTTCCCAGTAGCTGATGTGCTGCTGAGAGAAGCGCCCGACACCGGCCCTCTGAGCCTCAGGTCTGACCCCCGCGCCCCTAGAGCCTTTGGGGCGACCACTGGGCTGGTCCTAGGCCCTGAAAAACGGCCGGGAGGAGCCTGCCAGCACTGATCAGTCCCTGAATAGTGAGAGGACCTTGGCTGCGCACCAGCAGGTGGATGAGAGTGGCTGGGACCAGATGGCAAAAGACCCTCTGCCTTGGTCCTGAACCGGCCCCGACACAACCGGCAAGCTGGCCCAAACATGTGACCTTGAACCACTGGAAGAGACCGAGAGTACGGCAACACCCTTCTGACAGAGAGGACTGCGCCAGCCAGTCCTCTGGGCGGCATGCCAGTGTCACTGTCAACATTAATCTTCCCAGCTCCCTAGACATGAATGCAAAAGTCTGAAGGGATGCATCACTGAGGGTCTGGGCAGAGGAGTCTACACCAGATTCCTGCAGGATCTCCGACAGGTCCAGTATAAGGTGGGAACAGGAATTACCAATACGGCCCATGCGTGCTGCTATATTATAAGCCCTAACAAGGAGATCATCGGTCAGCCGAATGAGGACGGGGACAGCGGTCATCCGGTCTGAGAGCCTCATCGGGTGAGACTATCAAAGAGGCAATGGTAGGATCGACTGGGGCCATACGATCCAACCCATAGCTGCCTGCCTCATGCCGCCAAATTCCTGCCATCACTGGTGTGATGAGACAACAACTTTGGATCTGCCCAGCAGCACTGGAGCTCTGCAATATAGGGTTTTGAAGGAGGGACTGAAAAAGCTGCGGGCTGTGGCGTCTGCCTAAAAAAAGCACTCGAAGGAGCTGCTGTGACGGGAGCATCATCCAGCCCCAGCCGTGCTAAACCCATCCAAATTGCTGGTTTCAGTGTGGCATGGCCAGCTTCTGATCTACGCAATGAACCATCAGACCCCCAAGACAAGGCATCAGAGGCTCGAGAGACTGAGTCTTTATCCTCGTCCTGTCAATCCCCCTCATCATCAAACAAACTGCAGGAAGCTGCAGTTGACAGTACATCAATGTCCCGACAAGGCCAACCCCTCGTGGCGGAGTCACCACTGGAAGCTGGTCCCCTACTATCAGGCTGCAGATTGAGCAGAAGCTCCTTAATCTGGGCAAACTCAGATGATGTGTCAACTTTGCAAGCCAAAGTGTCCACCTTCCAAACTTTCCCAGGAGGCCCACGTGAGGCAGTACTGCATCCCCTAGGTGCTGCTGGGCCTGCGCTCCCGCTAGCAGCTAGCAGCGCTGCCTCCCCTTCAACCTTGGTCAGTCTAGCCCTTCTTGACCGACAGTGGCATAAACATACATGGGTTGTCAGATATACCCGTCCTCAGGCGTTCAACTCCAAGACAGGCCGGACACTGATCATGGCTATCCTCCAGTTGGAGGGGGGCCATACAAGAGTTACAGACATGCGTGCTTACTGCCGCTACAACCCCCGAAAGCAGAGATTCAAACAACGTGGCATGTAAGATAACATGCTGCGAAAACACCGCTGTCCAAAAACGAATACAAGCCGCCGGCTCCTAGCATCGGCTAACAACAAAAGCAACTTAGCTTACTTACCTGTCTGCAGTAATTCAGTACGAACCGTAATGGCGGGATCACCGATGTTCATCCGAAAGAAACAGACCTTTTATTTGAAAGAATAAGTGGCTTGGCACAGCCTCTGGTGGATGAATAACCGAAACACCAACCCTCAGGTAACGAGACTACTGGCGGCGAGCCAAACTGACCTGCTATCAGATTTTTCCTCAATTGCGAGAAGATAGAAGGAACAGATTGCGTGATGACGTGGGGGTTTTATACTGGGGCGTGCGCCCTACGTCATCGCATGGTCACAGGTGACTTTGTTGGTATAATAACTCGACCTGCACATATGCGAGATGGAGATATCCAGTGCTGAAGCATCGCCCTCTGGCGGTCAGGAAGAATGAAATAGAACCTGAATCTCTGACCAAACTCTCAGTGATTAAGTTGCATTGTGGGTAATGAAGGTGGTTTGACAATGAAGGAGAATGCATGGACTACAAAAGAGAATATTTTTGCTTGTGCTGCATCAGTTTTTAACTTTTTTTCAAACTGTCTATTGTCAGTCTGCCGATACAGGAAAACAATGATAGATCAGTTGTGTAAAGCCCCAGGAAGTGTGCAGGCCAGTGACTTGTTTTATCACATTTTGATGTGTTTGGTCCAATAACATTTAGAAAGTCCAGAGGAGCCACATGATGAAATCATTTTTATCTAATTGATAAATGGGTGATGGAGAGCTAAACTGCAAGGTCCGCTGACAGAAGTCTTAAGTTTGCTCTATGGACCACACAATGAAAGCGTATGCAGAAGATCTGAGTAATTTTATGCCTTTAAATTGACGTCCCTGAGTACTGTAGGGTTAAAGATCCTGGTTACATCGTGTTATACTGATTAATAAAATAAAGAAACACTTGGTTAAAGGTCCAGTCATATGTAGAGGGCTCTGTTTACAGAGTACTGTATGTCAGAAGTGTAATATAATCACCTGAAAATGTTTTTTTCAGTTTCTACAGTGGCCCAGAATGGACAAACTAAACACTGGCTCTAGATAGACCCTTCTTGTTTTTTATACATTTTGCACCATCGTTTCCCCTCACTTAAGGTGAGGGGGTTGTCATCTGCAAATACACCACTAGATGCCAATGAATCCTACTCTCTGCTCCTTTAAAACTGGGTAGAGGTCATGGTTAAACAAAAAAAAAACAGCCCTGTAATTTTGGGCCTGAGACAGAATGCAGAATGCAGACTCCAGTCTGGCAGTAAAGTCAGATTTGCTACACGCCCATCGACAGCATAACCCACCTCCACACCCTGACATCTGCCTCTCCTCATGAAGGCCACACTACTTCCTGTGTAGGCCTTTTCATCGCAGACATTTTGAATCACAGGTGTGACTGATATCATTACCAATGGCTCTGTGAGCCACATGTACAACACCAGCACCCAGAAACTGAAACTGAAGCAGCTAGATGGAATTCAGCCATCATTCATCTGATTTTTTACACGTACATTGTCCTGCTGAGACAGTACATTGTTGCTGTGCACTGATGGGATGATGGGTAGTTTTTAACAAGCTAATGTGCTCTCTGTTCTAACACAAGACGGATCCACATATGGCTTGAGGGAAATTCTAATGAAACGTGAAACTCTGCCTCCACAATTCTCTGATCGAGAATCAGTCCCATTTACCTCTTTGATAGAAACTCAAAGAGAAACCATCAAAAATTCATTCCAATTGAATTAAATATTTAAAAAGAAAGAAAGAAAACGTAAGTCATGATAATCAGATGAAAGCCAGCAGTGAGTGATAGCTGGTGTTTGTATTTTGTTCAGCCACATGTAGATTACAGGAGAGCGAGGCTATGTTTACACAGCAGAGCTGTGTATGAAGGACTGAATCTTTTGTCTTTTGTCTTAAAATCCAGCTCTTGTTTTTCTCATGTGCTCACTGTACATGAACAAAGTATGTAACATGATAACTGGAATAAAATTTGGAGTAACCTGAAAATTTCAGGTCAAGTGACAGAGGCCACACATATTAGATGAAATGACATTGTATTACTGACGAATTGAAGCCAATTTATGACATTATTATAATGTGATTTAATGTTTTTCACAGCAGTCAATAATGTGAGTGTGCACATTAGTCATCATAATGGTGTGAGAGAAGATTTAGGGAAAAAAAGGTTAATTTTATGTTTTTGTTTGTTTGTTTAACTCAAATGTTTATTTTTTTAAAATGAGTCTTGGCTTGTGTGACGGAGAACACTTCTCTGATCCTGGCTCTGCTCTGAGCAGCACATTTTTCATGAATCAGATTTTGTTTCCACGTGTGAATGTGACGGAAACAGATCTGAAGATACCAGATTCAGACAGACTGTATCTCAGCTTTACTTTGTACTCGAGTACGACCTAGAATCTTCAGTTTGTGTGTGGTAATTTGATTCAACACAAACTAATTTAAAAATTATGAAAACAACAAAACCTTTCAAAATCATGAAGGTCTGTAAACTTTTTAAAGGGGCTGTCAAGAAAGACAGGGCTTGAGGATCAGGTGGTAAAGCAGGACCCCTCTCATGTAAAACTGATGATGGATTCAGGGGCCAAACTGTGCTTATTTGATTAAATGCAATTTTTACATGTTATGAAATGTGTTCCACAAGTCAGTCTGGCATTTATTTATTTATTTATTTATTTAAATTGGTTTTGTTTTATTTTGCCAAATCTTGAGCCCTGTTCTGCAGGGGAACCCGTATCAATATTTCATTTTATGACCTTTAATGTCTTTTTTTATTCAGTTTGATTTTTAGTTTTCAAATAATCTGACAGTAATCAGTAATTAATCCTGACTATAAAATAAACAGAAAACTGTGAAATAAATAATTAAAAATAAACATCACAATTTCCTACAAAGTACAGGATGATGTCATTAAAAGCTTTTTGACCAATCAAAAGTCCAAAATGTTTCATTAACACATTTAAGAAGCTGGAGCAAGTAAATGAACTAATCGATTAATTGGTGAATCATTGCAGTTAATCAAATGAATCAAGGTTAATCACAAACAAAGTGACATGGCACAGATCTCGGATAAGACAGTGGAGGATCCACAGCTCATCTCTGCTCCATCCCCCGTTATTCTGGCCCTGCACAGGCCTGACAGCCGTTTCCCTTGATGGCACCTTTGGTGTGCATACACACCTACCGGTCTAATAATAACCTAGGATAACAGTGTATAACTATAATAATGATGATTTATGATATCTTTTAGTTGGTCCTAAAGGAACTGTCTGCGTGTTTTAACTCGTTCAAATGAATTGTAATGCTTCACTGTCACTTATCAACATATTGCATTTAAACCGGGACTTCCGTTAGAGCACGTGCCCCTCTCACGCTTCTGTAATATTGATCACCTCTGAGTGCACACTTGTGATCGCTGCATATCTGGCCTAAACTCCGTCCTGCAGACTTAATGATATGGAGTATTTTGATGGTCATATTTTCCACAGACGCAGTCTAATTATCAGTACATTTGGAGTTGAAGCGAAGGTTAAAGCAGCCGTCAACCGCTTCGTGCTCTTCCAGCATCCCGGATGATTTTCTCACCGCAGGCTGGATCCCATTACCGACACTGACGGGCTCCAACACGGAGAGAGAGAGAGAGAGACGTGATGGTGTGTGCCCGCTCTGCCACCATCATCATCATCATCATCATCATCCCGTCATGTAAGGGTTGGATCAGAACAGTAGCCTGGAACTGAAACCATGAAAACTATTTAACTCTTCCAATAATCTGAATTATTCAAATCAATCCTTCTGATCACTCATGAAACTGATCAAAGGTCGACTTTTAAAAAAATCTCTGTCAAATCAGAAGACAGCACACTTTGTATAAACCCAACCTAAACCACAGGAACTGATCTGAGTGCTGTTTTCTTTACATGAATCACACATAATAAGACAGCAGGGCTCAGATCAGCATTTATGGAGCCTCGTGGCGCTGATATCCACAACCTGCCGGCCGGGATGCTTCACTTCTGTGCGGGTACAGAGTCACACTCAGTCCTGTGTGTGTGTTTTCAGAATGGATACACGGGCTATGTTATATTAATAGTAGATATTATTGAAAATGGACCTTTGTCAACAACGTCATGAAATATTCTTCGCGTGGTGGGGAAAAAATACACATCACAAAATACACAATCAGAGACATGTGACTTTTAATTTCTTAAAAACTTTTAAAACAATCTCAGCTTTGTTCACGTGTTAGAGGATGGAGCTGTCTGCACGGACCTGTGTGTGTGTGTGTGTGTGTGTGTGTCATATAGGCCTTACATACAGTAAAACATGTCCTTCACTTCTATTAGACAGATACAGGGCAGACTTTAGGCGTCATGTATGTCCATTCACAAATCTGCCAGTTTTAACAGCACATTATAGATCAGGCCTCGAGCCTTGATAAAATCCAAATATTAAAACAAATTGCTTCACACCTCCAACAAGTTTAAGCCCATATTTTATTGCACATGGTGCGATTTTTACAAATTATGAAAATGAAGAATATAAAACCTGAATAAGATAAGCCGATATTTGAGCTAAATGAACAGATTAATATACTTTGAATACATATTTACTAAATGTGTATTTTTATAAATATGAAGGACTTTTTTTTCTTGAAGGACTTCTTGAAAACAGTGAGCCTGTTCTGCAGGATCTTTCGGTCCCTGTCGGGCCAGAGAGGTGAGCCATTTTCACCCCTTCGTTTCTCGTGGGGCGCGTCATTCTAAGGAGTAAGCCAATAGCTACGCGACTATGGTACCCGATTGTCCAATGGGAGCGTAGTTGCCTGCAGTGGGCGGGTCTTCGAGCCTTACAGCGCGGAGAGGCTGGTACGCGCGCGCTGCTATCCATAAAATCACATAGGATCGAAGATATGCGCGCGTGAGGCTTTTTACACATCCTGCCCGGACACCGTGGAGCACAACAAACATCACTCCGACACACTGCCGGCTGTATCTGCGCTGAGGTGAGTCAAAAGCCTTTATTCATTTATTTATTCTTATTATTATTAAGTGTTCATTTCAAAATACAGCCACTAAATTCCTGTAGAAAGATTCAAACAAGTGTCCGTGTTAGTTTTCCGTTAACCGGCGAGTCAACGTGGAGTTTATAGACACAGCAGTGAATAAAGATGAATGTTTCATCCTACAGGGCCCAAATGTCTCCTGCGCTTCCACAAACCTCTCTAACATCAGGTATGATGGATCCATGTGTGCGGTGAGCCCCTTTCAATGGGCTGAGCAGACAACAAACGCCACTATAAATCCGCTATAAATCCAGGAATTAGCCGTGTCCCGCCCGCTGCACATCCAACCGGAACACCTGGAAATATGGGAGTGTGTGCCCGCGAAGACAGCTGTGGATTTTAAAGGCCGAGACGAGGAGACAGACAGACCGCAGCTGCGTTCAAAATGCTCTGAGACAGCCCGACAGTGACCGAGAGGAAAAGTGTGTGAAACACAACAAACACGAAACATGAAGGAGAAATCGAAGAACGCGGCCCGGACTCGGCGGGAAAAGGAGAATAGTGAATTTTATGAACTGGCCAAACTGTTGCCGCTGCCCTCCGCCATCACCTCCCAGCTGGACAAAGCGTCCATCATCCGCCTGACCACCAGCTATCTGAAGATGAGGATAGTGTTCCCCGAAGGTAGGAGAGCTGCTGCTACAGGCACATTCAAATAGAACAGAGATATTTTATAACACAATTAATAACAACAACATAACCGACAATAACAGTTACAGTATTATATTGTATAATTATAGAGGCAATATGTTCATATTGTTATTATTATAATTACGGTTATTGCTGTGACGTATGCGTGATTTATTGTTATATTTTTTAAATGATGATTTATTATTTCAGCTAATTTAATATTAAATAATTCGTTTTAAATTATTTATTTTTTTGTCGTCCTTTATGTAAAAAAATAAATTCCAATTCTGGTGTTAATTTGTCGCGCGAAAAATACGGAGAAAATTATTGTTTTATTATTTTTCATCATTTTACAGGAACGAAAATATGTGACTGATAGATGTATCATTAAATAAATACTTGTATTAATTTTTGTAGCTATAAAAATTCAGTAGGCGTGTTTTTTTTAAAAGTGTTAGCCCCCTAACCCTAAAAAAAAAATCTACCGTCTACTTCCTGTATTTTCTGTTGTTACTTCATAGAAATGATCAAATGTAGACACAGACATACTTATAATAATTATAATAATGTAGGATTTGATGTGATATCTCCGTCTCATAGCGGTGACTCAAATCAAATCAAGTCTTCTCTGATGAGTGCAGATCACATTTAGCAGACTTGATACTGTCCGTGAGAATGTACCGAGCCTCCCGTGTCCCTCAGTCCGTCTGTCCTGCACTGATGTGCTCTCTCTCCGGGGCCCTTCGCGGGCCCCTGCCAGCAGATTAGCTGTGATGAGGCTCCATCCTGCGTGACTGCTGCAGAGCCGCGGATATTAGTATGATGTGCACGTCTGATCCCGCAACATATGGAGCTCCTTGTAACAGTAAAGCAGGGAAGATGGAGTGACAAAGAACCTGGAGAAGGAAACACAAAGGAAACATGGACACTGTGACAGTGTTCATCATTTACCTAAGGGCACTGCTGAGCTCAGTACAGTATGCGCAGTGTTAATACAGATCCATGATTATCAAATTACCAGGGAACATTACCTTTTATTGATTATTTACAGATGTGCAGCGGTGTGTGGAGAAGTGTCTGTACATGTAATTTATGCCACAAATGTATTATTAATTATTATTAAAGCCTGCCCAGCAAAGGATAAATGCTTAGTGACGCATTAGACTACTGGTCCAGCCATATTTGCACATTGTCACTTAACTTGTGCTGCTTGACTTCAGGGAGTAAAGATCATTATGAAACATCAAGCACAGAAGATTTTACAAGAAACACTCACCCATAACTATTTCATTATATTAATTATTCCTTCCTCCATCCACTCATGAAAATTCAGTAACTGTGTCACGCCTTCGCCATCCAGTTAGAAAAGCGAGTGCTAACTGAAGCTAAAGTGGTGATACTGTGTATACTCTGCACTACAACACTGAGGATTTCTATTCTAACAGCACACAGTCACTGACTGGACTCAACTGAAAAGCCTGCTCAGTCCATTCATGCCAGTGCACGTTATATTATAAAACGATGTTCAAAATCAGCCGTGGAAGCAAACATGAATGTTGTTTCTAACATTATTTACAATAAAGTGCAAAGCAGGGAGACATTTGAATTGTTGAATAGTTATTATTTATTTATCAAGTGAAAACCAGACAAATACCCACAGATAGTTGTAAAGAGACGAAATGCAGGCTGGTTGTATAATACACTTCTGATTATTGAACTCCAAATAAAGCAGAAATATTTAGCTGAGGATCTTGTGATGAATTGGACTGAAGGAAAGGCTGGAAGGTGTCTGAGCTGCGTTTAATGTTGTCGGTGATATGAAACTGTGTTTTACATGAATAAGACCAACAGCAGTGTTGAATTCTGCTTGCAGGGACTGTCGGTAACAGCAGTGGACTCCGCTGTGCATTTGCTGCATGACTGCAGGACGTGTGTCTGTTTCACACATGTGGCAACACGAGCTTATAAACGGAGAGGAGCTCGCTGAATAACTGAAGGGGTGTTCAGGCGCTCCGCGGGGGGCTCACTGCTCTGTCTTTTCCAGGCCCGCGTTGTGTCCTCCACGTTTAATCACCTCTGCTGTTCTTTAAAAGGCCGGACCTCTTCACTCCGAGGACCCCCACGTACACTCCAGCACGAGCCCCGCGTGGTGAAGAAGCCTATCCGAGAGGGCTTTAGTGCTTTTGCATAAGTGTGGAGAAGAAAGCTGAAAGAGTTTTCATTTTTAGAAGCTGCTTTCTTTTTTTCTGTGACTTGGGGGGTCGCTTTTATTTATGGAATTCAGAGTGGTCAGTAGTATGACCTTTGACCTCAGCCATGTTGTCTATCCTGGGTGAAATTACAGACACCCCACACCACAAATATCTAGCTGAATTCTCTGCACCTACTGTAAACACACAGCGAGGGAGCTGGTCTCAGATCAGTCTGGATGAATCTAAAATCTGAATTCTAAAAGTCAAAATGATGTAGGAGGAAACACACCTCACAGCATCAGTGTGATTTATACTTCATATTTGTTTGTGTATATTGGGCATAATTCTTAATGACACCGTGAAAGTGAACAAACTTTGAATCTTTGTTTCACGTGGAGCTTTGTCTCTCAGCTCTGATTGGCTGATCGCAACACTTAAAACAACTGCGTTAAAAAAGACGTCTGCAGCTCAGCGACGTGTTCACGCTCTCCACCTGAATTATTAACATGAATCATTATTATGTATGATATTATTATGAGTGTCATAGTGTAATTTATTTGGAAGAATGAGAAGAGAGGCTGCCTCACAGTCACAGACACCAGATCAGTTACTAAATGATGATTTATTTATTTTAATCGTTTAATTTAAACTTGCTGATTTTTTGGATTGTTTTAATTACATTTTTATTTTAGAAAAATCTTTTTATACATATTTTATAAATACACCAGCCTTCGAGTCTTCAGATAATTCTGAGGGGGATGATCAAAGAGTAAACTTTTATATATATTTATTTATTGTATTGTTATTTTTCTTGTGAATCATCAGACTTTGTCCTCTCCTTCTATTCGGTGTGTGTGTCCTCTTCAGCGGACACGTGGACACACGTCATGACCCGCAGCTCTCATCATGTACACTCACAATAACACATAAATCTGACACATGATGGAATCATGACAATTGAGTAATAAATAATAAGTAATAAATAATAAGCGGAGCTCTGACCCTCTGTGCGTGTCACTGTATGATCAGGTGAGCTCTGAGCCGTCACTTCGTTACCCGCAGCACCCCGCAAACACTGACCTCATCTCCTCTAGTCACGAGCCTTTATATATAATAATTCTCGACATAATTATTAAAGCCGGAGACAAGAAGCTTTATATTAATGTCATCAACGCTCATTATTAATACTTTCAATTTAAACTGAACGAATGGACAAAGTATATATATATATATATATATATATATATATATATATATATATATATATATATATATATATATATATATATATATATATATTGTTATTGTTTATTATTATTATGAAGGCCTGCGGACTACTTGAACCCTGTGTGATGAGCCCGTGAGCAGTGTGAGCTGTTCTGTGGTGTTTTATTCAAACACAGCTGTTTGGTCTCGTGTCGGTATATTTCGGTGCTGTCGGTTTCATTGTGTCTTTCACAGCTCACGTGAAGTCCATATTCGCTCCGTGCGCAGCGCTGGAGGCGGCGGGCCGCGCTCATCCCCGCACGCCGCCTGTTTGTTCTGCAGAGCGGGATCTGCATGTCAATGCGCAGCGCTGCTGCTGCTGCTGCTGCTGCACATCACAGCAGCTCACGTGTTATTTCTGCTCCCGTCGTGGAATATTTGTCTAATATTTATCTGAGTCTAACTTTAGGCTGGGTGTATTTATTTATTTCATTTAAGACTTTATTTTGTGTTTGCTGCTCATGATGCAGGTAAATGCACAGAACATTAAAATGCTCTTTTCTTATTGTGTACTGAAAGAATAAAATGGCCGTGTAATAATAATAATTATAATAGTATTAAAAATAGTCAGTCTGGACATGCTCTATATGAAAGTGTCCTCAGAACATGTGTTCTGTTTTGGTGCTGTATAATTAAATTCAGTTGAAGCAGTCTAATTAAAGCCTCTTCACGTCTAGTGATAATGTGCTTACACTAACACTATACCATTACAAACTGCTGTTATTCATAGCACACATTATTGAGGCAAACTCTTTTAACATGTTGTTTTTCTGCTATGAATGTATAATATTAACAGTTCTTTTTCCTCTGTGTGTGTGTGTGTGTGTGTGTGATCTGTTTACCAGGCCTCGGGGAGTCCTGGGGTCATGTGAGCCGCAGCACTTCTCTGGATGGAGTCAGCCAGGAGCTCGGCTCTCACCTCCTACAGGTACTTCCTGCTATATTCACACTTTAAACAGCAGCTGACACAAACTGGAGTGAGACGCCACGAGGTCTTCAGATGAGGCTTCAGATGCCCTTTAGAATGAATGAAGACTCAGCTCAAGACAGAATTATTATTATCATTATTATGACTATTCAATAATAGGTAGACTGTGTGTGTGTGTGTGTGTGGGGGGGTTGGATGGGGGTTTAGTGGCTGCTGCCATCTGCCTCCTGCTGCCTTCATTCATGTGCTTAAAGAGTGAAATGAGCTGAACACATTCCTGGTCACGCACAGAGCCTCAGCCTGTCCTGCAGCCCCTCTCACATCAGCAGCAATACAATGGAACAGGGCTACAGGGCTACAGGGCCACAGGCTGGCCAGAGAGAACCACGGTTGGCTAGTTGTGGTCACACAGACAGAGGAGTGATCACCATGCTGATCAAGGCTGCAAGACTGTCAGTTACAGAGTAAGAAAACAGGGCTGGACCATCACAAGCTTTCAAAGCAGTCTACAGAATAGTGAAACAGAAGAACACAGTGGGCCTAAAATTAGGTTTCATAATGACAATGTAGATCTGCAAGTCTGACAAACAAGAGTGTACGCTGACCAGCAGAGGACCACAGAGCAGCTACAAGCTAGCAGCTCAACTCTATTGAGCTTAAGATTATTATTATTGGCAGTTTTCCATAGTATTATTGTTGTTATCAGTTAATGTGACAAATACTCATAATACTAATAATAATAATAATAATAATAATATATTCCCCTACTCATTCCTAGTTCATTCGCCACAACTAGCTTCACTAAAGATGTCTGTCTGATTTAGGAAGCTCTATTTACAGAATATAATATTCATAACTATGCTGTCATTTGTGCCTCGTCCACAGTCTGCCATGCTTCTACAGTAGCCTAGAACATCCTACGCTGGACCTTTAATGCAGTTAAATACAGCAGCCAGTAATACATTCTACTCTCCCAAAGGTTGTTTGTTTTTTAACTGATAAAAATAGGTGGACAAAACATTAGGAACACTTCAACGGCAGCACAAAATACAACTCGCAGAATGAAGATGAAGTTGAATCAACAGCTCATTAAAACAAAATGTGAACAGAGAGGAGTTATTGTATTACACTGCATTCATCTGAGTTCCTTTAAAGCACGTTAGATGTCAGCAACAGTCATAATAATAAGACACAATACTGGTGACTGTGAAAATGCACTAAAGATAATATATTATATATCTAATGTAATATATAATATATGTGATTTTATTCAAAGTCAATGATTATATTGACTTTTGTTATCTGAAATAAAACCTCTCCTCTTGTCGTTTCTTTCAGACGTTAGATGGCTTCATTTTTGTGGTCGCTCCAGATGGAAAAATAATGTACATATCAGAAACAGCATCCGTCCACTTGGGCCTGTCGCAGGTTGGTTTGACGAGCAACACGTGAGCTCTTCTGATATGTGTCACAGTTCTGACACCAGTGTTCATTTCAACAGGTAGAGTTGACGGGAAACAGCATTTATGAATACATCCATCCGGCAGACCACGATGAAATGACAGCTGTCCTCACAGCACACCAGCCTTACCACTCACACTTTGTTCATGGTAATCAACAACATAGGCATGTTGTACTGTATATGACATGGACTCATCATAGAGGATCAATAACTTTGCATATTCTCTGCAGAATACGAGATGGAACGCTCCTTCTTTCTCAGAATGAAATGTGTCCTCGCTAAAAGAAACGCTGGTCTCACCTGTGGAGGCTACAAGGTAGGAGGGCAACGCAGCTCAATGCTCTTTATTTGATGTTCTTACTTTGTCACAAAACAACCAGAGCAAATGTTCTGTGAAGTCAAAAAAATCTTGATTTAGATTCCTGATTTTGATGTTTGTTCTACATTTGAGGATAATAAGACGAAAGGTTTTGTTAGTTCCCACTACAGGCTGCTATGCTCATAAGTCCTCCAATATGTGCAGTGGTCGATGGAATGAACTACATGACATGTTACTATTCTAAGTACCTGACAGGTATCGCTTAGTAGTTAAGAGTTTGAGGGTGATGGAAAAGGAAAGTCACATGCTGTCCTGTGTGCAAAGTTCAAATTTTCAAGCTAGAAAAAGTGTCCAGTCTGTAGATGGGTCATCCTCCGGGGACCATGAATATGACAACAACATTAACAGAATCAGTATGGTTCATCCTCTGGAGACCAGTAATATCCATAGAAAATTCCATGTCATTCTGGCCAGTGTGTTGCTCTGGATAAAAGTGTTGGATGGAGGAGGTTGGCGAGGACTGTGGAGACTGATGATTCTTGACTTTGGAAACAGTCTTAACTCCAGGCCCTCTTATGCTTCATCCGACATCACAGTGACCATCACAGCGAAGCACAAAACAAGATGCAGGTTATTGTCTGGGTACAAAAAGCACATATACATTTGGTTTAGGTGACGCCTTGTGAAGCCTTAATTTGTCTCCTGCTAGACTGAAAGTAGGGTTGAGAATCTCTCACAGAAAAAAGAGAAGGCAATGAAGAAAACAACAGGAAGACATTTTATTTAGTCATTGTTAGTCATTCCTTTGCATCATTTATTAATCATTAATAGCAGCAGATCAAACTCTTAGCAAGTGTGTTATGTTAAAAACAAATTAGATCAGGTAGCAGCGAGGTGATGAAACACTACCCAGGATGTCCAGTTTGAGTGACAGCGACACGCTGTGTGTTGCTTCCTGAAACCCTTTTTCACAACGTGGGAAAGTTAGTATGAAATGAAATGTCATTGTGTGTGTGTGTGTGTGTGTGTGTGTGTGTGTGTGTGTGTGTGTGTGTGTGACAAGAAAAGACACACCTGGCAGAATAGGACCAGTGGACTACTGGAACTTGTTTGAATTGGTATTTATACTCCGTATCCGTCTGTGTGCTCTTGACCCAGGTGATCCACTGCAGTGGCTACCTGAAGATCCGTCAGTACAGCCTGGACATGTCTCCGTTCGATGGGTGCTATCAGAATGTTGGGCTGGTGGCCGTCGGCCACTCGTTGCCGCCAAGCGCCGTCACGGAGATCAAACTGCACAGCAACATGTTCATGTTTAGAGCCAGCCTGGACATGAAGCTCATCTTCCTCGACTCACGGTACGTTCTGTTCTTGCCGGCATGCGCCGTGTTTGTATGTGGCTTCATGTTTTGTGTGCGAGTGTGCAAATGTATAAATGCGGGAGGTATTTAATATACCCTGACAGTGTGTGTGTGTGTGTGTGTGTGTGTATGCGTGTGTTGTTCAGGGTTGCAGAGCTGACAGGATATGAGCCTCAGGATCTAATAGAGAAGACTCTGTATCATCATGTCCACAGCTGTGACTCCTTCCACCTGCGCTGTGCTCATCACTTGTGTGAGTTAGGTTTGTTTTACCTTTCTACAAATTCTCTACACACACACACACACACACACAGTCCAGTCCACCATATTACACAGGGTTGGGGGAGTAATGGATTACATGCCATTGCACTATAATGTGGTCGGATTACATTTGAAATTAGATTAGCTGCACTGTCATGGATTATTGGATTATTACACCTTTAAAATATTGTCATTTTTAAATAATCATTTTGAAAAGAGCATCAGCCTGACATACAGAGACGAGCGCTACACTGTGTGGTTATAACGTTACAATGTGATCATTTATTGTTATAACATGAAATGTATCACTAACGTGGAAAGCAACGCTACCTCCAGCAGGTCGGACTGATTTTTCCTCCTGTACAGCTCCATGCATTTTAAAATCCTTCTTAGTGTACACTTACTGATCCCAATATCATCCACTGTGCTCAGTAACAACAGAATGTCAGCATGCCTCAACCCCAGCATGAAAGAACTCATGAAGAAGTCATGTACAGGAGCCATATTCTTCAGTTTATCGGCTCTCAGCACAGCGATTAAGGTTATTACAACATTCCAACTGATCACATTATGACATGAAACTTTTTCATGTCATAATGTGATACTGATGAATTTAAAAAAAATTTGGTGCGGCAGCAACATTCATAAGGTCGAAGCAGCAGCAGCAGCTCCACACTGCGTTCAGTTTCTGGAAATATCACCATCACTTCCACTTCAACACACATTTGTCCATTTGAAATAATATTTGTAATGTTTGATTTTGAAGTAATCCAAGTATCCAGATGAGAGTACATTTTGTTTGTTTGAGTTCAATGGAATATGTTACATGTTAAAAATGTCATTTGCATTTAGTAACTGACTTCATTTCAGAGTGATCTGACCCAGTTTACGTCATGGTCATTTTGAATATTTGTTATTTTTTATTTACATTCATTGCAGTTTTGCAGTTTCAGGTTTGGATCACCTTTTGCTGTATTTTGCTGTGTTGATGTCATCGGTAAATGGTGCAGTTCACCCACTGTAATGTCCTGCTGTCATTTCTTCCCCTCTCTCTGCTCCTGCAGTGCTCGTCAAAGGTCAGGTCACAACTAAGTACTACCGTTTCCTGGCCAAGCATGGCGGCTGGGTCTGGGTTCAGAGTTATGCAACTATTGTGCACAACAGCCGCTCGTCGCGACCTCACTGCATTGTCAGCGTCAACTACGTTCTCACGTGAGTATCTGTTCTCATCAGCGCTGATACATTTACCCTCATGATGTCAGTGTTCTTCCTGTATGTTTATGTGTCATTGCTGCCGTGCTGTTAGTGCACTTCATTTCCCACAGATCACATGTTAATCAGGCAGTGTGTCAGGACTGTGACGTGTTTTTCCTTAGTGGAACACTTTCAATGACTTTATCTGTCGGCCACGGTAACTGCTGCTGCTCATAATAACAGTCATCATTTGTTGTTGTCTGCTCACAGACACACACACACACACTTGGCTTGGTTGCTTTCAGTTCTGTGTAGCTCGTAATGTATTGACGCAGGGCTGGCTGATATATTGTCTTACATTTATGTACAATGTGTAAAATGTGTGTATTGTTAAATTGAAGCTTTTCGAATGCTCACAGAGAGTTTATCTTCAGTCAGAACGTAACATAGCTGGCTTCAACAGCCGTCTCGGGTCAGTAATCTGAGGGTTGCTGGTTTGACTGTCGGCTCCCCCAGTTCAGTGTCTGAACACCAAAGATACTGACTCCCAGGTTGCTCCCGTCAGTGTGAGTGTAGTGTTGGTGAGTGTAGTATAACTGTGAGACTGTATTGGTCGGCCCCTTGCATGGCAGCCTCTGTGAATGGGTGAATGTGAGCAGTGTTGCGCTTTGATTGGACGATATAAGAACAGTTCATTTAGCATGTAAGAGAGGGACGGACTAAAGAAGAGCAATGCAAGCTGACAAACTCAGTGCATGTGTGTTGTGTCTCTGGTTACAAGAGGTGAAGTCACAGGAGTGGACAGTCTGTCCTGTCCTGCTGGGTGACTAACAGCAGCTAGCAGTTGTGTGAGGATACAAGGCTGAGGTCATATCAGGAAACACAAACAGCAGGAGATGAACTGGTGTGCAGTCTATCTCCATCTCTATCTCTGTCTACACCTCCATAGCTGTGTGGAATAAAATCACATAAAGAATGATTTATCATCATTAAGAGCAGGAAAAAAGCAGAGAGCAACTGTTGCTGGCTGCCGTTTTTACAGTGCCAAAACCACCTTTTTTAAAAAATGTAGATATCAAAGACACTTATGGAGGCCTTTTATTATTCATGCTTAACTATCCTGCACATAAACTCCTAAAACTATGATGAATAAAAAAAATGATAACTGTAGTAACCGTTTTGTGACAGTATAATTCTATGTTTTAAAAACTGCGATCTATATGACTTAAATTAAATACGTAATATTTGATAAAAACTATTTTGATGAAAAATCTATTAACACTTCATTGGCATAGAGGAAGCAGCAGCTGACATGGATGTATAACACATATGTGTAATATGTAGCTGACAGGGTGTGAGCCCATATTTCAAAATCAATTATAGACGACTGATGAACAATAAGTGGTTCCGAGAAATTGATGGACGGATGGAACGCCCACCACTGATTAACAGCAAACTGTAGACACATCCACACTGACGCTAATGTAAAATAAGTTGTATATTTATCATTTAAACCATTAAAAGTTTATGCGTAGAACATTGACTGATATAAAATGATTCTGGGTCAGAACTTTATATGTCTGTAGTGGTATACTGTATATAGACTGGAGGATAGCTGACAGTTGTCAGTCAGATGGCTCGGTGTGTGTCTGCCAGCTCCAGGGCAGAGATCTCTGTTGTGCTGTCATCCTCTGCTTTGATAAGATAATGAGTGTTGGTACTTGAGATTTACGCAAACAGTTGCTGTGAAGCAATTAACTGGAGGTTAATTGGAAATATGACACGTGTTTGTTGAAGCCCGGTTTGCAGAATCTGGAAACGAAGAAAGTTTGTCAAGTCATATTCTGTTTTTTTTTTTTAGTCTTTGTTGTTGTGTACTGAGATGGAAACAAAGAAAATGTGATTATTTCTTTGAGGAGAAGCAGAAGTTTCCTGGGAGTACACATTCCCTGTTCTATCACTGTATCTGCTCTCTTGAATGCCAGTTCTGTCAGAATGTCTGAGCCCTTTGTTTCTCAGTTTGCTAAGTGTGCTCATGTGTTGGTTGTTACCTGTGGCGGCCTCTCTGTCGTGGCGTCAGTCACCTGGTATAGTTTATCTAAGACTGGCAGCTCTGCCTGCAGAGTATATAAACAGAGGCAGGCGCTGAAGCGTATCTGACTGGACTGGGATTGCATTAGCCCGGCCTCTATCCTGCACAAACAGTCCACCAGCACCGGGGTGCCTCAAGAAACCCTCAATACAAGCAGCTACTTCACTTTCCCCAATAAAATCAAGCTGTAATCACGGCAAAGGCTGTACCTGCATGAGCCACGCTCTTATTAAGTGACTTACTCGCCTATTATCTTGTTATTTTATTACCCCTGATGTGCATATTTCACAGATGTACAAGTGAGCATGTGAATGGATCAGGCCTATAAAACCCTCCATTAAGCAGCGCGGCTGGCTGCATTCACAGAACAGCTTGACACACATTTTCTCTACCTCCTACATCAAATCCATAACAGCTTTGTGTTTATGGCCTTTTAATTGATGGGCTGTAAACTTAATGAGCGTTTATGGGCTGCAGCTTACTGTGAGGGGAACGCAGCCTTATTTCTCTCCTTGTTATGCTTTTGTAAATCTTTTCTCAGATACTGTATATCAGGGTCAGAGCCAGACACGGCGGGCTGCAGTTTGAAACATTAAAACAATTAAATGAATCCAGGCCTAATTAGCCTGCTGTTGTTTCATATTTTCACCTTCATACATAATTAACAGACATGGTACAAAAAAAAGCTCACTGAGGAGTGACAGCTGTGGAATGCAGTCCTGATTGGCAGGAAATATTAATCAAATTTATATTGTTGTTTTATTAAGAAAGGCAATATTTGGCCTTTTTCATCATCATTCTGTCAGCAGCAGTGATCTGTAGATTGAAGCTGCAGCAGCAGGAACCGTTCGCATCAGCATAAACTTAACACAGACACTGTTAGAATACTGTAAATCTCTTAAGAACACTTCATCAGTGGCCATTCTGCAGGCTGGATGGGATCCTTTGGTGGGCCAGATACCGGAAGCCGCCTGGTGTATGAATTGAGCCTCAGAGCGTCGCTGGAAATGAGGCAGCACGCTCCTTTTGTGTGTTGTTATCAGCAGCAGAGTCGGTTTGCTCGGTAGATTTAGCATATAGAGCCACGGATAACACATCTGATAAGAGCACTTCACCTGCATGTGAACTTCCACTGTGTGTTCAGCTCTGATAGCCTCTGCACCTGCCACTGTTACCACAACCTGACAGTGATTTAGCAATCCTTTGGATAAAGGCATGTCTGAGGCAAGAGCACGTAACCACATGTTTCAGTCATAACAGTTCCGCTGCCTGTTTAATCAGCTCTGCTGCATTCTGTTCAGAGCAAACAGAGCAAACTTGTCACTCTGTCTGTCCGTCAGTGCCCAACACAAATACTTCCATGATACATCAACAATTTGTCACATTTTACAAAGATTCATCCAAATGAATCAATCTGAATTTCTTACAGCTCACATGTGAGTGCTGTTCTTTACAGGTCCAGTGTGTCAGATTAAGAGGGCTCTGCGCACAGAATATGGCAGAAACAGAATATAATGTATAATTATATTGTATAATTACATGAGAATAAGAATCATTATGTTTTTGTTACCTTGCAACCAAACCCAACCGGGCACGTCTCCGTCACGTCGTGGCTGTGACGCTGTGTCGGTCCGTTCTCCAGGCGACTTCAAACCTCACCAGGAGCTTTTCAGAAGCGTTTTGACCGCCACACTTTAATAACTTGCTCAGGTTTGGTCATTTTTCTGGTTGATGTGCTTCTAAATATATAAATATGCCAAGTAGTTCATTTATTTCCCCTTTGGCTGTTTTTACAATTGCACAGGGTGTTTTATTTTGAAATTCGACTGGATTCTGAAGTTTCTGTGTCTGACTTTGCTCAAAGCGTCCGTCAAAAATAGAACAGCCACATACTTAGCAGAGACCCGCTTCTGAGACACTTCTAAAACAGAATGTACATTGACTATGGCCACGATCAGCTCAGGTGGCCGCGGCGTACACGGAACATATCGCATCCGTGCCTGGTGGAATTCAGCCTTTAGAATGAGCCTTTTATAACTACGGATATGAATGGAGTCCACCATGTTGAACCATCATGTTTCTACTGTAACTAGACAGAGCTTTTCACATTATTCTGCGTGTTACACGACCACTGTCATTTCTCCTTCACACTAGAAAGGAGGGGCTGAAGCGAGGGGGCTGCAATCAGCATCTACACCACTAGATGCCACTAAATCCTTCACACTGGATCTATAACGGGTCTTATGACACAAAGGTCAGGCATGGCTAACGAAGGCTAAAGATCATTTCTGCTCTGACAGCGGCACAGTTAGAGCAGACTCTCTCCAAATGCAACTGATGCAAATGCGATGAAATGTGTCTGCATGTGTGTGTGTATGTGTGTGTTTATGAATTTGTGGTGAGAGATTGAGACGGGGGGGCGTAATCTGTGTGGATGATGGACCACTATTTGTCTCAAGTAAACCCCGGCCAGGTTTTCTGTTGTCTCAAACTTGATTCATCATCCACGGTGAGATCCGCAGAACACTTTAGCGAGAAATCAATTCCCTTTTCTCCGCACTGAGTCGCCCCAAGCTTCTCCTATGGGCCTGATTTAGCCAGACATAGCCTTTAATCTCCCGGTGTATTTGATTGGACAGCTTTCCCTCTGTAGAGTGTTTGTTGAAGGCCTTGCTGCAATCCTTCTGGTAAAACAAGCATCCCAACAGCCATCCCAGCCCTCTTAGCACACCCCCACCCCTCCCAGCAGTCACACATACACACACACACACACACACACACTTCTCAGCACCATGATGAGGCTCTAATTGCTAAACAGATGTTAATGGCTTTTTGCACCTGGAGAACAACCAAACACGCAGGTACACACAGGCTGTTTGTGTTCTTTAATAAACAGCCTTTCAGGGGGACTGGGATCTCTGCTTGTGTAATTATGGACCATATTAAATCCACGACACGTGAATGCAGAACATGAACAATATTGCTGTGAACACACCACATGGAATGTATGTTTGTGTCTTTAGGGAGACGGAGTACAAAGGCCTCCAGCTTTCTCTGGACCAGTCCACATCCAAGACCTCTTTCCCCTACAGCAGCAGCACCGCCAGCAGCCTCACAGACAACTGCAGGACTCCCAAGAGCAGAGTAACCCGGCCCAAGACCAAAGCTCGACTCTCTCCGTACACTCAGGTGAGGATTTAAAGTGTTTGACTGATGTGAACATGTATGACAGTTGTCTCTCTTTCAGAGTCAGGAACTCGGGCAGTCAAACGATCAGGCAGGTTGGAAAAAGTTAAGCTGCATTATCTAAACCACTTTATTTGTGTAATGACTGGAAGAATGAGATCACAGATACAAGCAGCCAGGGCAGCTGTGGTCAACATCTGGAGGGGCATCCAAGGAGGAGCTCAGAGTAGAACTGTGTCCTCATTTGTATTGAACAGAGTCAGTTAAGGTGGTTCAGGCGTCTGATTAGCATGCAAGGTTTATGTATCCCATACGGCCTTGAAACACGTCCGGCTGAGAGAAAGGACATCGAGACTTTACTGAACTCGGTGCCACGACAACCCCGAATCTGCTACGCCACACACCATCAATACATGGACTTTATTTAGCAGTGAGTGCACCCAGAATGTTTGGGTAATGAGGTAATGATCCCTTATTTCACAGGAAGTGTGAAAAAACACAACCACTGCGAGTACAGTCAATCAAGTAAACCCAGAAGTAATCGTGAAAACCAGTTTGGCTAGAATTCGACTTTGTTTATTCTTCCAAATAAGTTTGGCTTCTTTCCAACTCAACTGGTGGTCTGACTGCTCATGTTCTTGTCTGTTTGTAACGATGTTGCTGTATTCTGATTTCTTTGGAGTACACTTGGAAACAATGGCAGCCTATACATAACCACAACGTTCATGGCTCTGTTCCTGTACCTCCGTTGCATGTCGTATCTCTGTCACGTTGTTTCCTGTCTCTCTGTCTCTACGCTGTGTTTAACCATCAACTAACAATGAGCAGACCCACAGAAATAAGTTCCAAAAGTGAATAGAGCAGAATTATCCTTCCTGAGAGCTGGATACGTTCTGCCATGGTTGGGGCTCCATGCATTCCAACTAAAGTCGTTCACTGTACAATTACACAGCAACATTTCTTCAGGCTATCACATTTTTGAAGCCCACAGCACACATGCTGATCGGAGGCAGCCAGCTCCTGCACACATGGGCAGAATGAAAAGAGTTAGTGATCGCTCACTTTGGGACTTCTGATTAGCGGTTTCATTAGCAGGGTTCAAGTGTGTTATGTGACTGGCTAACTTTTTATAGCCAACAAGTGTTTTAAGTATAATTTTTTGTCAGAGAGCTGTTCATCGTCACTGCTCTTAACTCTGACTCCCAGGAGGTTCATTTGAAGCCTTTCTATAATCTCTCTTCTTGTTTCTCACTGCAGTATTCTAGTTTCCAGACGGAGCGGTCAGAGTCTGACCAGGACAGCCCGTGGGGCAGCAGCCCGCTCACCGACTCAGCCTCCCCTCAGCTGCTGGAGCACGGCGACGGCCTCGACGCCTCCTGCGTGTACAGGCAGTTCAGCGATCCCCGGGCGCTCTGCCACAGCCTGTCAGAAGAGCAGCATCACGCCGCCGGCAACGGCTACACACACCTCCACAATCATGGTCAAGGTCAAAGCTGTGAGCGTGGCCGATGCGAGGCCGGGCGGTATTTTCTAGGAGCACCGTCGTCTGGCAGGGACGCGTGGTGGGGCACCACCCGGTCCATCCTACCACTGGGCAAGAACTCCTTGGAGAACCACGAGGGATACGACAGCAGCATGCCACACATCACAGCCGTCCACAGCTACCACGGTGAGAACTGAGGACCATGACAGAACTATACAGGCAGATGAATTCATTGTTGTTAATGTGTCTCAGCACTCATTGTTTTCATCGTGTCCTCCCGCAGGCCGGGGACACTGGGACGAGGACAGTGTGGTCAGCTCTCCAGATGGAGGCTCAGCCAGTGACTCGGGGGATCGTTTCCATGCCGACCACTACCGCTGCAGCCCGCAGGAACCCAGCAAGATCGAAACACTGATCCGAGCCACGCAGCAGATGATCAAGGAGGAAGAATGTCGACTTCAGCTGCGAAAAGGCCCTCAGGACGTCCTGGTGGGGCCAGCCAATGGACTGCCCAAGGGCCCCGCTCCATGCTTCTCCCCTGAGTACAGTCAAGGCCCCCTGCCGCTACAGACCGTGGTGTGTCGAGGTTTGAGTCAGGTGGTCAGCCCTGCGCCCAGCCCTGCCCCGCTATCCAGGCTCAGCAGTCCAGGGTCTGAGCGCATCCACAAGCCCAAAGACTACCTCCAGGCAGACGTGTCGCCCCTTTCTTTGCCATTACACCACCCGTTTGGTCGGCCAGGGCCATGCTCAGCCTCCCCCACCCCTGCCCCAGCCCTCTACCCCTCTCACACCCACCCGCGGCCCTACTTGGACAAGCATGCAGCCTACTCCCTGACAGGCTACACTCTGGAGCACCTTTATGACCCAGAGAGCCTCCGGGGTTACTGCACCTCCGCCAGCACGGGCCCCACCCACTATGATATGACCCCTCACCTCCGCATACCAGCAGAGCAGACCCCCGGACACAAAGGCACCTCTGTCATTATCACCAATGGCAGCTAACACTCATCTAACACACACCATGGGACTGCAAGCACACAGCCCGAGCTGGTTATACTGGTTTCCATCATACCGATCGTTCTGACCCAAATCACACCCACTGCTTCATCATGGAGCTGTGACAAGTGTTAGTCCATTTCCAAATATAGATCCATACATATGCAAAATACTCACACATAGATTCATTTCAACAGTCAGACCCAAAACATAACAATAATTAGACCAGTTCCAAAGCAGACTCCACCCAGACAGATCCAGACACTGACAGCACCGAGGTGAAATACAGGGCTAGCTTTAGCTGATCTGAGTTCGCTTAGATTACCTTCAATATAATTTGGACCCCAACCTCAAGTCCAGCAGCAAAACAATGATGAACGTGTTAACTGCTGGTCCACTTTAATGTCAACAAGTCCTCCAAATGAAACCGCTCAGTATTTCTGCATATTATTTCTCTGTAGAACGAGACGTCAACAGGACCACCGGTTTGTCTGTGCCTGATACTGACAGGTCACATGACACGTCAGGTTTCAGGAAACATCACGGTTTGGGTTGAAATGACTATTCCATTAGTTTGGGGGGGTAGCTTTGTTGCCATGGTAACAGTACAATAATAACCACGATTAAGGTTAGGAACGATCGTGGCCGTGCTTTAAAAAAAATGTTTGAAACAAACAGTGGTGTCTCGATGTTTTGACGTCCTCACTATGAATCGTCACGATTAACCAGCTACACCGACAGTCAACACAGCTGATCTGAGCTCAGACTCAGTAAAGCTGATTTTTATTCAAAACACGGTTTTTAATTCCACAGTGTTGTTAAATAAATGAATGCATTATAATCATGAAACCTCCGACTGTAATCACACCATCATTCTGTCCACGGTTTTCCTCCACTCGAGGCCTTCGTCACTTGAGCATCAATATTTTGTATTTGGGGCATTTGCTGAAACAAGTGATGCTGTTGATGCTGCTGTCACAGCTGTCAGACAAACAGGAAATACATCACAGTACAGTCCATCATCCGCCAACATCTCGTTCTTAAGTTCACAGACTGAAGTGTAAGTCGCTCTGAGGTCAAACGAAACAATATTTTAGTCAGAATTGATCGGTGTGATGAGAAAAAGGAATCAGTGGTGACCAGTGATGTTAGAAAGTGGCTGGAGTCGTGTTTGGTCCCCGCGTGTCAAACTTTTGCACTATAAGAGATGGAGCTTTGGTGAAGAGGTCTCCATGTTTTTTGATGCGTTTGGTTGAGGAGGAATGACAGGGTTGGGTGTGGTGCACTTTGCAGTGATGCAGACTAATTCAAGTTCACAAACTAATATGCAAAGCCATTCTCGTGACGTTTCTGTTCTCAGTTTAGGTATCTAGCAGGAGGGTGAAGACAGAGAAGACACAGGCAGACACAGTGTTGACCCTCATGACTGTACAGTGACAGCATGGATACTGTTAGACAGGTTTTAATAGTTTGCTGCTTCATGTTGGATAATCATTTGATTGGCAGGACAATAAATGACCTGATACATATTCTACAGCACTCCAAGTATCATATGAGGAAAGGACAGGAGACAGGAAATGTTGCATGTTTCCATCCTGACATCTTTGGTAATCATTTCTGAGTGACTGTAGGCAGACTGACACGTGTGATCATATGCAATGACCTGTTGGAATGCCAGGTAAGGCAGCTTAATTGCATTCATTAAGACGGATCCCTGAAGCAACTGTTAATTATTGTTCTGTGGGCATGTTTGTACAGCAGGATTCACGTTTTCTCTGCTTTTCTTCTTTTTGTCCTCTTCTTTAGATGAACCTATATTTATACAAGTTTGGATTGTTTTCTCATTTTGTCAAAGCCTGACATGTGCTCCATCTCTTGAAGTTATTTATGGTGTACTGTAAATATGCCCATAAAAGAAAATCCCACCACATTTTAGCACATGGGCGAGAACTGTATTTATTGACTGAATGTTTTCTTTATGATTTTGAAATATAGCTGCAATCAAATCCAGTCTGCTTGTATATTGAGTGTGTTTTTGACTGAAGCAAATTCTAAAAGACAAATAAAATCATTTTGCAGAGACGTTGTGGTTATGGTTGTTTTTAATCCACATTTAAACATCCATCACTTCTTCAACCAACACATGAAACATGAATTCACCACATATGAAACATTTCAGATGACCAATATAAGCAGTCAGTTTGGTTTGTGATAGACGTGAACATTGGGTTTATCATGAGAAAAATTATTTCAAAAGTGATGAAGTCATGTACACATGTACATATATGAAACATATATTCATACGCCTGTTTGGTTTTATTTTTAAATGTACAAGTCAAAGTGAATTTACAGACATAAACTTACACATTTAACAATCACTGAATGTGAAGGTGCTACATGTGACTTTCAGACATGATCACATGAAAAATACATTTGACATGCAGTCTCACATACAGACATGTCATTTTTAACATGTAATTAAAATGTATTTGAACATTTCACATGTCAAACAAAGAGTTTGATATGTGACTTGAATTTAATATATTATACTTTTATACTTTTTAAAATATGTATAATACCTATTTTTGGGCAGATCAGTTATGTAATATCATATGTGAAACAACATGTCATATATGAAACATATAGTATATTTTTTTCATATATAGAACATTTCACATGTGATGAGCAGTCACATGATTTCATCACGTGGTTTTCAGACATTTCAAATATTTCACATGAACACATGAACTCCACACAGGATATCTGGATGTGTTTTCATCACATCAGTCTGGTGTCATTCATTTTCGATATCTATTTTTTTTTTTCTGGCGGTAAGCACACTAAAATTTGCACAGGTTACGTGTGGCTGCTCCGGCAAATAAAGATGGCTGATGGAAAGCGACGCGGCAGAATCTCCAATTAAGCCTGTAGATCTGTGTCTGTGCCGAGGTCAGAGATGAAGGCCAGCCTTCTCTCCGGGCTGATGGACGTTTACTGTTTGCTTTAGTCATCTCAGTCGACTCAGCTGCTGGACTCTCCCGGGCCTCTGCCTCGCCTGTTACCTCCATATTAAAAGCCTTTCATCCTGCTAGTTATTCCTCACTTTAGCTATGTTTTAGCAGCTTCTCTCCTGTGCAGTAGGTTCTTCACTCACTGTCAACAAAGCTGATGTAACTTTGCCCATTAGCTACAAACACGTTGCTAAGTAACCAGAAAGGAAGCAAGAAGCTGTGTCAATATCAAGGCAGACTGGGAAGGGCCCCGGGGGTTAGGCCAAAGAAATGTGGTACAGATATCAGACTTTTATTGTGAAAAATATGCCCCTCTGTCATTCACATGATCAACCTTTACCTTTGGTTATTTTTAAGCATGGTGATAGAAGCTCATGTGTCCCAGCTCATTTTGTACAGACTAATTCTTTTTGACCTCGTCCTGCAGTAAATTGTAATATTCTGGTGTTTTCTTACCAGCAACACACATGATGCTAACGTAGCTTAGCATTAGTTCAGGCAGAGCACTGAAATCGACTTGAATTGGCTAATTGGGATCAGCTCTTTGCAATATGTTCTGCAGGTATTGTTTGTAGCAAATAATAAATAAAGAAAACATGAAGTGCTTATTTCTAAAATATTTCACTTAAAGGTCCAGTGTGTCAGGTTTAGGAGGCTCTATTTACAGAAAATAATATTCATAACTGTGTTTTCATCAGTGTATAATCACCTGAAAAATCATTGTTTTTGTTACTTTAGAATGAGCATGTAATATCTACTGTGGCCTTGAATGTACAAATGGAGGAAAGGGTTGCAGTCTGTAACTACATTGCATTGAACACTTTTCCTTTAGTAAATGTCCTGAAACATCAGATTTCCCTGTGTGTTTCACTACCTTCATAGCACAGCACCGTCCTGAGGCAACAACAAATGAATTGCAGGACAAAGAGTGATAATTTGGATCATTGATAGATTATCAGAGAAGATCACTCTCCAAAGAAGAATTCTCTGAGGCCTCCATCAAACAGAAACTTCCACCAACTGTTGCTTGAACTGAGGCTTCGTCTCCCTGTTGTCTCCCCTCACTTTGGTGTCCTGTCTGTCTCTCTGTGTCTGTGTGCGCTGCTGGGCGTGGCCTCTGGTTCTCTCCTCTCACCTGCCTGATCACACGACCGCACCAGCATCCCATCATCCAATCAACTTCCCAGATTTTGTCACGTTGTTCTGTCTTCCAACACTACAGCCAGACTCACCCGTTTCCAAATGTCCTGTCATATCTGCCACACCCAGCCCGGTCATGTCATCCTCTCTGCTTCTTGGATTACTTCAGCTCTGTACCTCCCTGGACACCCCCCTCATCACAGATGAGCCATGCTGTTGTCAAATTCTCAGATTCTGAAATTCCATGTTTTTTTTTCACCAACTGTTTGACTGGTTCTGGTCTCCTGGCTCGTGTCTGCATATTAGGTCTGTTATTATGACATGTGATCATTTGCTATAAACTGTGAAATCCTCAAATTTGGATTGAATCAGTGCTTCATCACACCTAGAATATATAAGAATATATTGATATTCTACACTGTAAACTGGTCACTGTGAAATTCACAGTAAATAACTGGCAGCAGTTGACAAGTAACTCTACAGTTCATTATTTGATTGCTGTAATTTTCACTCTATAATTACTGTAGTTTTTGACTGAATGTGAAATGGTTTGCAGTCTTTTACAGGACACAAACACAGTGAATGAGCTGAAATTTACAGTGTACTATGTACAGTGTATACAGCAGACTGTGAAATGAGCTGCTGCTCCCTTCTCTGTGCAGTAATATTAGATATAGTCTGAGGTTTTGATTAACTAAATACTTTAGGAGCATGCTCTATACAAAGATATAATCAGCACTAATTAGATTAACTAACTATTTATTGTAACAAAAGAGCTGTTACAGTTTCACACTTTATATTCCCAAACAACATTACAATTAATCAAATGACAAAAAATGATTTCAACACAGTGAACAGTATTCGAGTTTTCACTTTCCAACATGTGTGCGCCCAGCTTCTTTCAACATGCAGCATGATGGCAGCATAAAGGCACATCTGAATCCATATTCAACCACCTGTTATGTGCTTTCATATTCATTATCAACTCAGCTGACTCATGAAGACCCTGACGTGCAGTGTTCTGCAGTATGCTAACTCTATTTTGTTCCCAAGTTGAAGAATGAACTTTGACTCACAAAAATATGAATAATATAATAATCTGACAGCACAGGTTGTTTTGTTTTGAATTACATGAGGCCCAAACAGTCACACAGACACATTTGACTCTTCAGACTTCCTGCCGCTGAGCTCAGACTCTCCCCCTCTCCTCCACCTGGAACAGGAGACCTCCTCTTCTCTCTCTCTTTAGTAATCTCCTCCTCTTGAGTTGCACGTCAGCTTCCCCCTGTTTGTATCAGAGCTCTGCAGAGCACTTCCTGCTCAGCATGGAAGCCCTTTGTGCCCAGAGTTCTGTGTAGACTCTAATTCTCATGGATCACTTTCCTCTTCTCATCATCCCAACTGATCCTCACGCTGTTGAGCCTCTCAATCCATCTGCTTTATGGTTTTCTGTTCTAAGAACAGGTTCTGGATCTCTCTTCAGCTCAGATAAGAGCTTGGACGTCCACACTGTGAGCCACTTGTGCAGCTGCACTGTTTGGGTGATCACAGCATCAATGTGCTACAAATGTCTGGAAGACACATGCTTTTCCACTTTTCCTTGTGTATTGTCTGTCTTGTCTGTCACTGTTGTGTGTGTTGATGGGTGTGGCCTCCTGTGTTCCCCCTCACCTGCTTGATCACCTGACAACCTGCTCCTCGTCCTCCAATCGACTCCTGCTGTGCAAAAGACCAGCTCATCCTCCCTCTGCACTCTGGTCTGTGTTTGAGTCTGCTACTGTTCACTGTTAAACTTACTGAATAAAGCTAGATTCGATCAAACTTCCACTAACTCATCACAGGAAACCACAATGTTTCTGAGTGAATCCTCAGCCACTAAACATCAACAAAAAGAAATATGTTTCAGGTCTGCTGATGGTCCACGTCCTTGCTAATTTTTAGGTTAGGATAAGTGGAAGAAGCAGTACAGCCAACATGGCCAGAGCCACAGCTTCAAAACGGCTCTTCAGAAACCTGTAGGTGACGCTTCAGAATTTAAGATTCTTTTACTGCTTTATAAATCTCTTAATGGTCTTAGTCCAGCCTATTTATCTGATTTCCTTTCACCCTATGAACCCTCGAGGACCCTCAGCTCTTCTGGGAGTGGCCTTTTAATAATACCAAAAGTCAGAACGAAAACCCACGGTGAGGCGTCATTTCCTCACTGTGGTCCGACCTGTGGAACGACCTGAAGACCCGAGGGCGTCAGAGACTGTTCATATTTTTAAGAGCAAACTTAAGACTTATATTTTTAATTTGGCTTTTACTTGAACCATTTTTAAATATTTTTTTGTTTATGTATTTTAATGTTACAACATTTTCACTGTTATTTATTTATTTGTTATTATTTATATATATATATATATATATATATATATATATATATATATATATATATATATATATATATATATATATATATATATATATATATATATATATATATATATATATATATATATATATATATATATATATATATATATATATATATATAATTATATAATATATATATATATATATGGGTTCTTCTCTTCTTTTCTTTTTATCTTATTTATTATTGTTGTTGTTATTATTTTATTTCATTTGTTTTTATCTGTTTCATTTTTAACCTGCCTCGGGTGTTTCCTCACTGCAGGACGATGAGATGGCGCTTCCTCAGTGTGTGTTGTGCTTTGTTTATAATGGGATGGGTGGGATGGAGGTTCCCGGGTGGATGGTGGGTGTTGGGGTGGAGGGCAGGGGATGGGCGGTGGGTGTGGGGTGTTTTTATTGTTTGTGTTACATGTATTGTATGAAAAGTGCTATACAAATAAAGTCAGATTGATTGATTGACGTTACACATACGCGTTCATTCATGACGCACAGATTTCCACTAACAGCAAAATGAAACAAAATGAAAATGATTTATCATTTATGCTTTGTATGAGCATACAGTATAATCAATACTAAATAGATGCTGACACATGGTTAGGGCATGTTACACTCTATAATCTGTGAACAGTGGAAAGGTTTTGTCTATAGTAGGCTTTTTACACATTAAAAATATATATATATATATTCACACAGATCAGTCAAAGCAGTGAGATCAGAAGTGTAAAGCCATGACAGCTCTTTTACTGGCTCGGTTCATTATTTTCCAATCCATCTGACTTCAGTCAGAGTATTTGTTTTGTGTGCAAGAGAAGTGAAAGTGTTGAAGTTGAGTGGGATTATTATGGCATCGTATTTGTTTTCATCATAACTGCAGTCCCTCGAAGTATGGTGTCATCTTGTGAAGCCATTATGAACTATTTGTGAGGCTCGCCCTTTGCAGCAGGCCTTCATGTGTTGGAAGGTCACCAGTAACACATGTGAACTCTGTGATCTGTGACTCAGGTGAAGCTCTACAGTCTGACGCCTGTTGTTCACTTTCACTCTGCATTTACCCCCCTCCCCTCCAGTCCCTCTGCAGTTAGAGGTAGCAGTGCATGTCTAATGGAGGCTCCATGAGGTTAACTTCTGCACTCATTTGTTTTGCGAGCCTTTCTCCGTGGCTCCCCATTCATGTCCTTACATCGCAGACATGTCACTGACAAATCATTTACAGATACTTTTCAGCTCAACACACTCCTACCTAACAGGCATGTAACAGCAGCCCGGGCTGAGGAAACATTGTGAGATGACACGATGTCTTAAAACGCAAACACTCTGTGAAATGGGTTTCCCCAGCAGGGCCGGATTAGACAGAACCAGGCAGAAGTTTGACTTCTGAACGATGGAAAGTAAGAGTGTGTGTGTGTCTGCTGGAGGTGATGGACAGACTCCTGCCTTGAACTTAGTGACCCGAGTTAAACCCTCAACTCAAACCAGAGACTAAACACAAGTTCTTTATATATTTAAATGTGAAGGCTCAGTGAAATACAAAGAACAAAAAGTTATAATCCAATGTTCACCTGTTTCTTCTCTACCAAATCTATATATATATATATATATATATATATATATAGCAAAGTCTACTGCCAGCACTTTACAATGTGGTACAAACAGCTCTGAACAGTTAACAGGCAATGAGTAGAGAATAAATCGTGATTATTAATGGATCAATTATTAACAGTAGTTGAATGACTCATACAAGAATTTGTTAATAAGTCATAGGTACTGTTTAGTTCATAAATCTCAGTGAACTGACATAATGAGCACTTTCTTCATGAACTGTTCATTCTGGACCAACTGCTGAGCGGCCCAAAACCAGTAACAACTCATCAATTACTAATTATTACTTGATACTTTTGTGCCCCATCAAGTAAAGTGTTGAATACTTGATGATTTATGGGCATGTACAGTTGACCAGTGGTGTATTCCAGTATATACGCATGTAACTAGTTCTTTTTTAGTCAGCATTTGTGTATACACAGCCAAATTTCTTTTCCTAGGATGACCTGCCTACTCTGCTTCTGATTGGCTAGTATTGATGTTGGTTGGGTTTGTTTGCTGATCTCAGAGAGTTATTTTCCCTCTTCAGTATTTTTTATTAAATACAAAGGTGTGCAATGGTGACCAGGCTGAAGCAAGCAGTATATAATAATATATATAATATACTATATAATAATAGTAATAGAGAAACTCTGAAAAGATATTGTGACGGAGCTAACAGCAGCAGTTCACCAGTAGCCCTGCAAGTATCTCTGAAACTAAAGTATTACTTTTTGAATGAATGAACCACTTCATGTTCATTTCTGCTGTTAAGTTGGACATTTTAACATGGAGGCTTATGGTGGTGGTTCTGCAGCCAGCCTCACGTGGCTGTTTGAGGAACTGCAGTTTTTGGCACTTCCACATAGACTTCACTTCACAGTCGTGCCAGTTGCGGCTTGGTCTCGACTGTACTCTTTGTAATATTATTTACAGAGACCAAACAGTTCCCACCATGAGCGAGCACTTGGTGACAGTGGCAATGAAAAACTTCCTTTAAGAGGCAGAAACTTGGAGCAGAACCCAGCTCAAGGCGACGACCATCTTCATCTAAAATATTAATATATAAATATCTGATAATCAGTCACTCAAAGACAGAAAACTGAGACATCTCTAACTGCCACATAATAATTTTATTGAGAGAACTAGTTTGTATGTCAGAGTTTCTACCAGACATCTTTTAATGAAGTCCCTGCGTTACATTTGAAAACACTGGATCTGTGTTACTGGACTATATTTTGCCTGAACAACCCTGCGTGCAGAAACATTGACGCCTTCAGGTTCTGCAGTTGCTGAGAGAAACACGAAGAGCAAACAGGAGTCGGACCTTCTGGTGGCGTCTCCTCCTGCAGAAACAACAGGAAGCACAAATGCTAATCTTGTACTGTTAACGACCGAGCTTTAGAGCATGCCCAGTGAGGAAACCTGAGCTCCTCATTGTGCCAGAGCCCAGACAGGTGAGGGGCCTGCTGTTGGTAAAAAGAATGTTCTGGTAGGATGTACACACACACACACACACACACACACACACACACTGTCTGCCTTTAAGACACTGTTTGTGTCTTAAAGGCAGACACAAAATTGAATTATTGCCAAACATTTTATTAGTACAGCCAATTTCTTCATTAATGCATTGTGACATGTTTCAGTGAGAAATATGAAAATGGTCAAAAAATTTGACAAATGAAATGGTGATTTGTCTGCCCTTCATTAAAAAAAATGATAAAAAGTGGTTAACTAATTAGATTTTTTTCAACAATTCTGATGAATATTAATATTTAAAATAACAGTTCCTAGTTTGCAGATTAAATGCATGTTAAAATACACAGAAAAGACTCACGGCTGAAAGCTGAAAATCGTTTTCATACTTCAGATTTGTTTGCTTGATGAACATCGTCAGTTTTTCTCTCACCTGTCCATCATGTTCATGACTTGTTCTGTCCAAATGGTGCAGAATAAAAATGATGATTTGAACTGATTGAAAAAAAGTGTTATTATTGTTATGAGTTACAGATGTGCAGGGCAAATCAAAATGTCCACTGTGAAAAAGGTTTCACTCCATATTTTTCTTTCTGTTCATAGTTTAACTGAAAAATGTGAAAATATCAAAACATTTAGGCTCGATTGAAGGAACTTAACATCACACAGCAAAAGAGTCTAGAAAGAAAAGAGGAAGTGAAGCCACATACAGTTTGTACAATTAAATTACTACTCTACTTCCTTATAAATCCAAACATTCATTCTTATGGACAGTTTACAAATGTTACAAAAAACTATTTTAACTTCCATATTAACAGAGGAAGTACCCTTCAAAGTAAAGGTTAGTCTATGGTTACTCAACATGATTTAATGCAAACAATATACACACTAAGTCTAGATACATAAATGAATACTTAGTATTACTATTATTTATATATTGTTATTAATAAAGAAGTAATACATTTTATTAACCAGATTTATGGTCAGTGTCGTTCCATCTCTGAAGCACGTTTAACTTGACAAACAAACAGTAACATCAGTATTAAAACTTAGACCACAGTCACACTACATGATGTATGGAAGGGCCGTGTGTGTGCCTGAGCTGCTGCTCTGCTGGCATTTAAACCATCTTTGTGTGCGTGTGTGTGTGTGTGTGTGTGTGTATACCTGGAGCTCAGCTGTGGAAAGAGCAGCATGTCTGTGGTATTGATCCCCCTGAAAAGCAGACAACAGACTTCAGTGTTAGTTTTTGGGATTATCTCGATTTTTTTTGTTCCACGTGAGGTATTCCCATCCCGTTTGAGATGTGTGTCCATATGCTCAAATGTCAGAGAATGTCACTGCAGCCAGCACAGAGGAGCTCCACGAGCCTGCTGGGGGAAAAAAGGGAAAAGATAAAAAAAGGTTAAACATCACAAACATTGCATTGTTGACTAGACTGCAGCACCTCCGAGGATGCAGAACACATACTGTATCTGCAGGTACAGGAAGTGAAGTGAATAAGAGAGAGTACTGACACTCAGCAGAATGTGGAAGCTTTCAAGAAGTGCTTACACATTTTATCACTGTTGTTTTATTATCAGACATTTCTTCAAACGCCGCTTTGATGTTTTTTCTGTTTTTCTCATTAACGTCATCATGGAGTAAGAGGAGATGGTCTCTATCCTTCACACACACACACACACACACACACACACAAGCGGAGAGCTCGTGGAGCAGTGTGTTGTCCCACACTCAGACATACCTTTGTGAAGTGGTTTGAGGGTGGGCGGTGGGGGTGCCGGTCTTAATGCTCTTTTTACAGTCCCATTAATCCCTCTGTTCACAATTTCACGCACAGCTTGGGCCTCGGTGTTATTTTCACAACCTTTCACCACTAATTCCTGTGAATCCTGAAACAGAACACTTTCCCTTCTCCTTCTCCCTGCTGCGTGTGTGTGTGTGTGTGTGTGTGTTTGTCAGGCAAAGGCAGCTTTATCTCTGATTCCCCTCATCCAAACCCAGGAAAAAGGCAGAAAGAAGAATGACAAACCTGTCTGCATGTTTACCAGACTCAGAGGAGAAGCTGGCAGTGTGTTCAGGACGTGCTAATGTCTGAGAAGAAGTATGTTTACACTGGAGGAGGGACGAGACAGTAGATCTGTCAGACGATCTGATCATCAAACACACAGAGACTATTTCATCAAGTAACAACATGCATACTTTAACTACCTCACAAGTGAGCTGACAGATGAAGATGAGGATAACCGATGATATATATAATGAATCACTTACAAGATAATTACACGTTATTACAACTTTGCCTGTTGTTATTATAACACTGTGCTGGTCAGATGTGGAAACACAGCTACCAACTCAGATGCCAATCAGTTCATATCAGTGTCTGGTCTAGATTTTATGTGAAGAGTTGCATTGGAAACATGTTTAATGAAAATAAATGTTCATGTGTTGAATACTTTTACTAATGCTAGAACACAGGGCTGACCAGTCATCTCATTTTAGCATGGATGATGTACAGTACATGATAGTTTGCAGTATTTTAGGAGCTCAAAGGTAATCATGACCTGAAGTAACAATGCTCAGTGAACTTTCAAAGTAAAAGTGATCCAAGACATTGGTAATAATCCTTTAAGCAGCCACACTGGGTCCAGATCTCATTTGGTGATAATAACTTTACTGTCACCAGTAGAAATAAAAACAAAAATATGAATATGGTGCCAAAAAAATCTTAGTTTAGCTTAGCATACATACTGAAAGGTAGAGAAAGCAGCTAGCCTGGCTCTGTTCAAAGTTTAAAAATACACCTGGCAACACCTCAATAATTAACATGTCTCAGTTAAATCTGTATAGATACAGAAATCTAATTTTTTTTTATTACTAACAAAAGGTGTGCTGGGTAGACCACTGTGATATGACTTCTGCAAGTCACTGCATCAGGCTTTGAAATAATTACAGTGCGTAACGTCACCTTACACCATATATCTCTATGTGTGTATGGATTGAGCTGATTTGAGAAGTGCCTTTAGACATTAGACTTCAGAACCGCAGAACCAGGCCAGGTGTTGCACTCTGCTCACAGTTCTTTCTCTAAGGTTGCCTCGAGACTCCACTTCCTTACTAAAACAGAAAAGGTCCAGTGTGTAACATTTAGGAGGATCTATAGGCAGATGGAATATATTATTCATGTATGTATAGTCATGCATGTAAGTATGGTTTTATAATCAGGTCGTCTTCCACAGAGTCTGTCATGTTGAAGTGCCATGTTTCTACAATAGCCTGGAACAGACTAAACACTGACTCCATATTTCTCTTTACTTCACTAAATCCTACACACTGGACCTTTAATACGCCCGGATCCAGTGTTGATGTAGGACTGAACTCCAGTGTGTCATCACACCAAGACATCACTGGTGGTTAGTGGTGTAACAAAGCTGACTTTTGACCAAACCTGTGTGGGGATAGGTGAAACAAAGTTATTCTTTGATGCACAGACATAAGAGCTGTATCAATCATCTCATCTCATTCTGAAACAAAGATGGATGTCATGTAATTATGGACTCAGTGAAGCATTCAGCTTTTAACAATCATATGTGAATATAAATATGTAAATATTTACCTGGTACACAAATATATGAGCACATTGCTGCCTTGTTTTTTCCACTGATACATCTGTCTCTTTTTATCTTATTCTCTGTTGTTCACTTTGGTCTTTTACCTGGTGTAGATGAATTTGTCTGAAAGAGTTGATTAGTTATGGTTATTTATGACAAGAACATCAGACAAGTAACAGTTTGAAGTTTAAACAACACTTCAGAGATCAGACATCAGCACCCAAAAACCATAAAGAAACCATCAATTCAAACCATTTCTGAAGAAGAAATACCACCATATCATTCCCATGTGCGTATGTTGTGGTGGTCTTCTTGTTTGAGATCAGCAGCATATCATCCTCATGCTGCTCTACAATTGTTGGGCAGTTCATGTCTGCTAACTGGCTCATTGACCAACATTCATGTTGATGTCGAGGACGTTTGTTAGCAGAGGTACAATGAAAAGACACAACATATTGATACATGTTATTAATATTTACAGAGAGTTTGGTTGCGTTTTGTCTTTTTTTTCTGCAGTTTTATCGATTACTGCTGTTTGACTTCATGTATTTGAGCATATATATATGATATTACAGTATAGAATATATATATATATATATATATATATATATATATATATATATATATACATATGATGCTACCTATCTGAGCTGAAGCATCAAAACTGCATGATGCTACCTATCTGAGCTGAAGATCAGTATTCACACCCAGTCTAACAGAGCATAGAAACCTTCTATTCTCCAGTCATTTAGAACTCAAACAGAAGGACAAACAATCTGTAATCTGTTCAAAGTCTGGTGATAAACTTCACATATACTATGTTGTTCTGCATTTCAGGGAAGAAAGAATAGTGTATGCGACTGAGGGCTCTCGGCCATCTGTCTGCTGCTGGGACCACCATAGCAGAGTGTGTAACAGCAGTTCTGTGCCAGAACAAGTTGAGTGTTTCACAAGATAATGGGGGACAAAGGAAAAGTCATTGTGCCTTACACTGACCTCTGACCTCTACATGTACCCATCCCACACTCTCAGCCTCCTCCCTGCTCTGTCTGCCCCTGTTACTCCATCAAAACCCTCAAAAAAAGGCCTTATATCTCCTCAACGTACCACCACATGGCACACCATCAAAACACCACTATTCACCAAGCGGCAGATTGCTGTTGAAGGAGACCACATACATCCCAGCCTTAATGTCCAACTACAACTGGCCCTTTCTACCTCCTCCAACATGCTTCTTTAACATACAAATTGGCTGTTTTGTGCGGCTGAATTGGAGATTAATTGCACACACCATTTGGTGGTGCTTGTTCAAAAAGACCGTGGCCTTTTTTTTTTTTTTCCACAGTGTCCCGGTGATTGAGGTTAGAGATTAGGCACTGGAGATTACTCCACACTGCTTTCTTTGTGAGGCTGTGCAGAGGCAGGCTGGATTACACTTTAACATCCTCTGGAGCAGGTGGTTCTCATGGGGACAAGCCAAGCAGCCACTCTGTCCTCCTTTCACTCCACCATACATTAACAGCACACAATCAGCACGCAGTATTGACTCTTACCAAGAATAGATACTCGTCGTAACATCTGTGAGCAACAAGTCTTAGTAATGTGTTCATGTCAGTAATCCATACCTTCACCTCTAGGTCCAAATCATACATCATGTGCTGGAATTGTAAACTAAATATTTAACATGAGTTTAAACTGTGTCCATCCCCACACATCTTCATGATTTTTATGACAGAAGAAAGGCTTGCTCACTGCATCAGCTGTTTTCCTCAAAATATCCATTCAGACTTTTAGCCATTCTAGTGGAATAGAAAAGTCAGTTGACCCACCACTTTGGTTTAAGATTAAAAAAAATACTGGATTGATTGCTATGAAATCTCATGCAGATGCTCATACTCTCCAGAGGATGCATCTCTCAAACCTTTCAGGTTTATGACCCTCAAAATGAATCCCATCAGCCTCAGCTGTACTTTACGTTTAGTGCCAATTGGTGGACTAGTTAACCTTCTACACCAAAATAAGATGACTGCCATAGTCAGCCCTGTTTTCTACAAATTATGTTTATATATACAACACATCGTCGCCTTTTTCATTAAACATATTGCAATGCAGCTTTTCACATGAAGTTTAGACCAGACTGATGTGCACAGATAACAGTTAAAGAAGCTGTAACAAAACGTGTTGAACACGAGAAGAAAAGGCGCTAAACCAACTGATTCCAGACTGATTAGTTCTCCTACCTGTGCTAATTAGAATCAGCTCGGTTAGTGGATAGTTATAAGCTGTCTGCAGGCTGTAAGCTTTGTGTTTACTACAGATATGAGAGTCATTTCACTTTTGACAAAAGACAAATCTGTGTATTTTCCAAAATGTCAAACTATTCCATTAACCAAAGTCCTGATGTTCTGTGGAACAGAGACACTAACATAGAAGATTCTGATGTGTGTGTCTCATCAACCAAAAAAGTAAAAAAAACAAAACAAAAAAACAACAAAATAATTATTATTAATAAAAAAAAGGAAGAAAAAAGTGCAAATCCAAAATTTGACCCTGACAGGTATGTGGAATGTTTTCTCATTTTCTCACTGTGAATATGTAACTCAGAAATAGTAGAACACACACAAACACACGCACTCTGAAGTAATTGGCCGCAGGCTCAGTGCTGGATAATTAAAGGAAACCAGACACTTAAGTTAACAGACAGTTAAATGTTAAACTGGGACCAGCCCGCAGTGACAGCCAGTTTTTTTTCCAGGAGTCACCGTTCATTGCAATCATTAGTAGATATTTGAGTGGTCAGTTAAATATTTTGGTAAACAGGAAGTGTGTTAACAGCTTTTAAGTCCAGTCTGAATGTGTGACTGTGATTACAGTCTGTCAAACATTCCTCTGAGCACTGCTGTACCTCTCCAGACTTCATTACACTATAAAAGGAGCTGTCCACCTGACGCCCTCTGACATTTTCACCAGTCACCTGACCTTCCCCACCCACCTGCTCGCCTATTTCCAGTTCACCTCGTCAGCCTTGCAGTGCTTAACCAGCCCGTTTCCTCATAGTCCTTTCGTTTTATGCCATTACTTTCCAGTCTGTTACCTGGTGATCTACCATCTGAACCCACTTGCCTCATTATATGGATTTTGGCTTTCTGTCAGTTCCTGGTTGGGTTTTTTTATTTGCCTGTTTTGGCCTTCCTGTCTGGTCACCCTGCCTCCCTCATGGCCTCATAGGCTGAGCCTTACATATATGTTATAAATTATTGAACTCAGCGAGAGCATTCGAACTGCAGCAGCAGACGAGCCCTGACTTCTATTAAAGATATGAGGACTCTCTTCTTTAACCAAATCACCAAACATTTCCTCTAGAAAATCTAGAGTGTCCATTCCAGGGAGTAGGTTTAGTGAAAGCTCTAACTCTCTGAACTTTCTTTAGCAAACTCAGAGTTTCTCCTGCAGAGTCTGAAGGAGCCAAGTCGCCAAGTACTTGCTCATGGTGAGAATTGTTGAGTCTCTGTAAATAAAGTTAGAAAGAGTAGAGTGAAGAAATAAAGTTGACTTGGACTGGATTCAAATTATTTTGCGTTCCTTCGTAGAATGTTTTGCCTCCAGTCCATGGAGAAAAGGCTGAGCTGTGTTATGACAGAGTATGCAGTATTCTGTAGTAGCGTGTGACCGTGTCTGTATCTTTGCAGCTAGATAGATAACTAACATAGCTAGTTCAACTAGCTGTCTGAGCGTCTGTCCTGCTGCTGAGGATGACTGTAGCTGTGATCATGATTCTAACCATCTGATGACAGAGCTTTAACCGTTGCTGTCGCTGTGATTGTGGCTGTAACCATGGCTGTGCTCTGGTTGTTATCATTATGGGTGTAACACATTAGTTTATAACCTGTCATATCTGATAGAAAGCACCGCGGGTTCAAATCCTTAACGATGCATTCTTGGCTAACGTTCACAGGGGCAGTAAAGAGCAGTCACAGTATCCATAGCATCATAGAGTCCGAGCAATAACCACATCCACAGCTGCAGCAGAGCTCCCAGCCGGTGACTGTGTACTGTCCGAGCACTGCCTTTTAAAAGGAGGAAGAAGACGTGAGTGTATCGTGAGAAGTGTGACATCATCTCTCCTTCACTGTTACAGTATAATCAGATGCCAGTTAGGTCAGCAATAACAATATTTTCATCAAGTTTTATATTAGTCAACTAAACACAGGACTCGAGCACATATCTTGAACCCAAAAGAACACATACCCAAGAGCTAAACATACTACATACAACAGGCCATTGACAAACATTAATTCGTTATAAAAATGCCATCACAGGAGTCAGTTTTTCTAACGTGGGGAGGAATGTAACAATCTGCAATCACAACTCCTCCGAATATTTTTTTGGGAGGTTTAAAAAGCAGTGAGCCATCTTGGATTTCAGCATCCTAGGAATGGTTTTTACGTGTGGAGGTGTGTTTGTGATTATAACCTCCTGTGGCAGTGACATTACTACAATATCTGCAAAGCCTTTCCATAAACTGGCAGTGTATCAGAACTGGATTGGACAAACACTGACTGTTCCTATGGATCAGGGGAAGGCCAGAAAATATTATGACCCTGTTAATATTTTAGGTCCTGTCCTGTCCTTTGTTATACAATAAACAGGAAATTCTCTGAACACAGTATGGACGGATGAGGATCTATCACTGCTGTTAAATGTGAAAGACTGGTAAGTTTCATTCTCTTGTATTAGAAGCTTCATTGGCACAATAAATTACACATTAATCTGGTGACTAGTTAATTTGTTGAGAAGGTAACAGGTTAATCAGAGGTTCACGCACACAGTTTAACCCGAGTCAGACCTCAGACATGGTGTGGTCACTAGCTGTGCTGTTCTGTGGCAGTAAACATGTCTGTCCGGGCTGAGGTGCAGGTTACACATGGACTCCCTCCCCTGGCAGATTTATGTGTGCTCTGACAGCAGGGGCTTCCACCTGCACAAACACTGTCCCTGACTGCTGCTCATTGTGATAACAAGACCTGGACACAGCCTCTCCATGACCTGCAAAACCACGCGGCACAGGGAGCATGTCACACACACACACACACACACACACACACACACACACACACACTGACTGAGCTCAGGTTGGAAAAAAGTCTCTTTCTACTCCTACCTTTAAAGACTATTGCATTTCAGGTTGATACATCTGAGGTTTATACATCTTCATGCACGGCAAGTAAGTAAAAGCGGTTCAGTGAAGGGGGAACCCACCTACACTCGGTTCACAGTGTAAATGTTGCGTGTTCATAGAGACCAAAATCCAGCAAAACAGATGTTTTACTGTTGTAAACTCCTGCAGGTTCTGATTCAACACTGCAGCGGCTACACTCACAGTAAATGTTAAGATGTTGCTGTTGGCTTTGACTACATGCACTGTCTGGGAGCAGCTGTACTTCACCTGTTCTATTAGATGAATCTGTGAGGCCTCCAATATGGCCGTGATTCCCTTTTATCCTGTTTTGTAGATGCATTAATCATTAACAAATCATTTATAGTCATGTAAATTATTTGTGCATAATTAGTCGACATGTCATAAGACTTACATAACTCACTTCTGCTTTGTTCTGAACCACTGTCATCATGTCTAATGTCAGTGTCCACTTCAAGCGGCAATGAAGCCAGTGTGGAAGTGGCAAAACAAGTCAGTCCCCATGTTAAAATGTCCAACTGCACAGCAGAAATAAACATGTTTACAGCCTGGTACAACTGTACTGTACTCACATATACAGCATCCATTATATTTACTGTCAGTGGTCCACTTGTGTTTTCTTTTCTTCATTTGTGTTTCCATACAGGTAATAGAGGTTTAAAGGTACAGTGTGTAAGATCTGGGCCCTTTATTTTCAGAATAAGGCAGACATGGAATATAATATTCATAAATATGTTTTCATGCATGTATTGTTATGAAATTTTCTATCCTTTGGTTACACAGGGCCTTCTCCATGGTGGTGACCCTCTACTGTACATAATGTACATGGGTCAAAGACTTCACTATATCCAGATTATTTAATCAATTGTTTCAGTGTTCAGTAATCTAATCTAATCACACGTTTTGGTGAACCCACTTTTTAATTTCATCTACTATGTGAATGAATGAATTGGATTTTGATGAATTAATCTTAAACTGACTTTTTTCTTTGAAAAATAATTTCTATTGATTTGTGATTGATTTCTGTGTGATTGAGAATGCTTCTGTAATGCTTGTGTCGTTCCTATTCTGAATGTGCTCCCTTTTGTCTCACTGAAACCTGGCTGCAGGAGGATGAATATGTTAGCTTAAATGAATCCACTCCTCCCAGTCATTGTAATACTCATATTCCTCAAAGTACCGGTCCAGGTGGTGGAGTTGGAGCCAAATTTGACTCAAGTCAATTAATAAATATTTTACTCACCCAACCCAGAAAACATTACAGCCACCTCTATTTGTTACAGTATATTGTGCTCCTGGTCCTTACTCTGAATTTTATCTGAATTTTCAGAATTTGCATCAGGCTTGATCCTTAAAACAGATAAAGTAATTATTGTAGGTGATTTTAATATTCATGTGGACAACCACAATGATAGTCTTAGTACTGCGTTTATCTCTTTATTAGATTCAATCGGCTTCTGTCAGAGTGTAAATAAACCGACTCATTGTCTGAACCACACTCTTGATCTTGTTCTCTCATATGGCATTGAAATTGATCATCTAATAGTCTTTCCACAGAATCCTCTTCTGTCTGACCATTTTTTAATAACCTTTGAGTTCATATTACTGGACTATAAGCCTTTTTGCAGAAACTCCTACAGCAGATGTTTATCTGATAGTGCTGTAGCCAAATTTAAGGAAGTGATTCCTTCAGTATTGAATTCAATGCCATGTCTCAATGCAGCAGAGGACCTGTCTGCTTCCTTTAGCCCTCACAAATAGATCATCTTGTTGATAGTACTACAGGTTTTACAGACAACTCTAGACTCTATTGCACCTCTGAAACAGAAGATAATTAAACAAAGGAGGTTAGCACCATGTTATAGCCAGCAGACTCGTAACTTAAAGCAAGAGGCACGAAATCTGAGCGCAAATGGCGTGCCACTAAACTGGAAGAATCTCGTTTAGTCTGGCAAGATAATCTTAAAACATACAAGAGAAGCTCTCCGTAATGCCAGAGCAGCCTATTGCTCTTCATTAATAGAGGAATAAGAACAACCCCAGGTTTCTCTTCAGCACTGTAGCCAGGCTAACAGAGAATCACAGCTCTATTGAGCCATCTATTCCTTTAGGTCTAACTAGTAATGACTTCATGAGCTTCTTTAATGATAAAATTATAACTATTAGAGACAAAATCCATCACCTCTTGCCCTCAACAGGCACTGATCTGCATTCTGATACAGCAACTTTGGAAACAGCTGTAAAACCTGATATATATTTAGACTGTTTTTCTCCCATCGACCTTCATAAAATAACTTCAATAATTTCTTCATCTAAGCCGTCAACCTGTCTCTTAGACCCCATCCCAACCAGGCTGCTCAAGATTGTTTTACCTCTAGTTAGTCCTTCTTTACTGGATATGATTAATCTGTCTTTATTATCGGGATATGTACCACAGTCCTTTAAAGTAGCTATAATTAAACCTCTTCTTAAAAAGCCCACTCTAGATCCAGAGGTTTTAGCCAACTACAGACCGATATCAAACCTTCCCTTTCTCTCTAAGATACTTGAGAAAGCTGTAGCTAATCAGCTGTGTGACTTTCTCCATAAGAACAGTTTATTTGAGGATTTTCAGTCAGGATTTAGAGTGCATCATAGCACAGAGTTACAAATGACCTCCTAATGGCATCAGACAAAGGACTCATCTCTGTACGTGTCCTGTCACTCCATTAAGTTTCACTGTTATGCCGATGACACCCAATTATATTTATCGATCAAGCCTGATGAAACCAATCAGTTAACTAAACTCCAAGCATGCCTTAAGGATATAAAAAGTTGGATGACCTACAATTTTCTGATGTTAAATTCAGACAAAGTTCTTGTCTTTTTGGACCCAAACACCTCAGAAACTCTCTTTCTAGAGACTTAGTTACTTTAGACGGGATCACCCTGGCCTCCAGCTCCACCGTAAAGAATCCTGGAGTTGTTTTTGAGGATTTGTCCTTTAACGTCCACATAAACCAAATTTCGAGGACTGCATTCTTCCACTTACGTAACATCGCCAAAATCAGATGCATCGTGTCTCAAGCGGATGCAGAAAAACTAGTCCACGCATTTGTTACTTCTAGGCTGGACTATTGTAACTCTTTGTTATCAGGCTGCTCCAATAAGTCTCTTAGGACTTTGCAGCTAATTCAGAATGCTGCTGCACGTGTTCTGACAGGAACCAAGATCAGAGATCACATCTCTCCCATTTTGGCTTCCTTGCACTGGCTACCTGTTAAATCTAGAATAGAATCTAAAATTCTTCTCCTTACAGACAAAGCTCTTCATGGTCAGGCACCATCATATCTAAAAGAGCTCATAGTACCTTACTACCCCTCTAGAACACTGCGCTCTTATAATGCTGGGTTCCTTGTGGTTCCTATAGTTTCCAAAGTAGATTGGGAGCCAGAGCTTTCAGCTATCAAGCTCCTCTTCTGTGCAACAAACTACCATTCTGGGTTCAGGAGGCAGACACGGTCAACACCTTTAAGAGTAGACTTAAGACTTTCCTTTTGATAAAGCTTATAGTTAGGGCTGGCTCAGGTCATCCCTTAGTTATGCTGCCATAGGACTAGACTGCCGGGGACTCCCCTCTCTCAGTTTATAGTTAGTTTAAGATGTAGTCACATCTCACTTTACTGCTGTGCATCTCTCTCTCTCTCTCTCTCTCTCTCTGTCATTATTGCTACTGCAATTACAGTTTATAGTTAGTTTATGATTTGCTGCTGCTGTGCATCTGTGTCATCTCTATCACAGGTTCCACTTCTGTAATCATTCTATCATTCATTGTAATTGTACAATATGTTTGTGTTGATTTGTTCTGTACACGTGACATCTATTGCACGTCTGTCCGTCCTGGGAGAGGGATCCCTCCTCTGTGGCTCTTCCTGAGGTTTCTTCCACCTTTTTTCCCTGTTAAAAGGGTTTTTTGTCGGCAAGTTTTTCCTCACTTGAGCCATTGATTTCAGCGATTTCTCCACAACATGTATGATCACCTGAAAATAAGTAAATAATATATATTTTTTTGTTACTTAAAAATGATCCTTTTATATCTATGGTAGGAGCAGGTCCTCTTTCATGGAGGTCGCCGTATTGAAAAACCATGTTTCTACAGAACTTAACAGTGACTCTAGATATGGCCCTTAAAGTGTTGTTTCTCCTTTACACTAAGAAGGTGAGGGTGATGTGAGGAGATTAATGTATATCTCTATTATCATTGCCAGAAATAAAAGAAAATGCCAAACAAACAAAAATCTTTAAAATGATCATTATAATAATAATGTTGAATTAATTCATTTCATTTTAAATGGTTAATGTAAATTGTTACTATGCAATCATTTGTCAGTATTATGATTCTTTATTAATGTGTAAATTATGAAGAAAATAATGGAAATGCAAAAAAACAATGGCTCAAAGTTCCTTGTTCCTTTCAGACCTCTCAACAAGATGTGACTGTGATCACCAAAACACACCACGATGTCCATGTGTAGTGAGTGTAATGTGTAGTGTAGTGTCAACATTATGCTATGTTTATGTCTGAACAAATTACATATTATATTAAAATACATAACTTTAGTACAAACATTTCATGAAACATACATGTGGGACAAGAGAGGTGGGGCCATCCGTCAGATGCTCAAATGGATCATGCTCCTGCACGCTGTATGAAGTGACTTTTGTTCGGATGCTTGCAGGGGTCCTGGAGGTGTTAAAAAGGTCATCGTGAAGAGCTGGTCTCCCTGACACGGAACAGAGGGCGGCCTTTAGACTGCCTGTCTGCATTACTGGGACGGTGGAGGGGTTAGGAGCCAGGAATCATTTGGATTGACCCACAAAAACTCACACACACACACTTTTACACCTGTCGTATTTTAAAATAACAAACATTTCCACACATGCACATGAATATGTGGTGACACTGGACAAGCGCGGTAAGCACGCAGTTGGTGTGCGAAAGAAATATTTGAAAAACAACATTGAGAGTAATTCACACACTCCATTAGTCTTTGCCCTCTCTGCTGGCCTGGCATACATGACTACAGCTGTGTGAGTGTGTGGAGACTGACACTGAAATGGCTCTGCTCGCCGATCCTTTTTTGGATGACCAACTCGACAAATTCTTGACCGTGGATAGAGACATCACTGTCATTGACACTCCACTTATCTTGCACTCACAGGGTATCAGAACGGCCGTCACGGCGTTGTCTGCCCTTCCGACAATCAACAACGGTTCTCACACGCTCATAATTGCCTCTCCTCAGCTCTTTGACGTCGCTGCTGCTACTGTCACTGTCAGTATTGTGTCTATTTGCTACTTAGAGAGATGGGTGCAAATGTCTCATTGAGTATTTAAGTTGGTGGAGGAACATAAAGGAGAGCTGCCTCTTACACAAACCAACATGAGGCTTTTTAGAATAAAGGCCAATCAACAGGCCGTGACCAGTGCTCTAAAATGTTTCATATTTAGGTAACTGTTAAGATAATTTGCTGTCATGCATTAGTCATAAAGAGAGAAAAAAAAAATATGAGCAAACTACAGATTATGTCAAAAAATATTCCAAAAAAGTACTGTTAAATATCTCTTACAGGTACCAGGTACCACAGAGGAAGTCTTGGCCTGTGTATCTGTATTCCAGATATCTGTAAGCTACACCAGAAGCCTTGAAACATTGCCCATGAAAAATCTGAGATCTCTTGTCATTTGTCAAAGCAGCAAGTCCTATAAGCTAAAAGCCAAAAAAAGTATTTTTTTGCCTTTTAGTTTCCATATGAACAAAAACATTCGACTAATTGAAAATACCCTTACCCTCAATACTTACAAGTAAAAGTGGAAAATACTCTGAGTAAATGTTCTGTCTTTAAATGTTACTTAAGCATTACAGAAGTATAATCAGCAAAATGTCAGGTATCAAAAGTACAAAGGCTCATCATTTATAATGTGAGGGTTATATTGATGTCCACTTTATTATTGGGTCTCATGTGTTAATGTGTAAGTGGCTGGTACACTGTAAAAAAAAAAAGTTTGTGGATGGTGGTAAAATCCAACACATGTAATTAGTTTAAATTTACTTAAAGGTCCAGTGTGCAAGATTTAGTGGCCCCTAGTGGTGAAGTTGCAAATTGCAACCAAATGAATACTCTTCCACACCTGACCCTCTACTTTCAAGCATATAAGAAAAACTCTGGCTGCAGAATTCATATTAAAAGCAAAAGGCAAAATCTAGATTAATATTTGGTTTGTCTGTTCTAGGCTACTGTAGAAGAATAGTGGTTCAACATGGCGGACTCCATGGAAGAGGACCCGCTCTCACTATAGATATATATAAGGGCAATGAAAATACAATGATTCTTATTTTCAGGTGATGATAAACTAATGAGAACATACTATTGAATATTGTATTCCATTCCTGCCAATCAATGCTCCTAAATCTTACACACACACACACACACACACACACATATATATATTTAACCCCTTAAGGCCTGAATTTATATAGCTGTATATAAAAAAAATGTTTTATGTGTGTTTTTGCCTTTAAGTAGATGGTAAATAATGTTGAGATTATTAATTTCACTTTTGTACAAAAAATAAATAGAAATTTTGGTATGTTGCAAATTTGCAACAGCAGGCATAATGGTTAATAATAAGATAACAATAACACAGTAATATAACAGTAAAAACTTACTTACTTATTTATATAAATCTGCAAAAGCAGGTTTTCAATAATAAGAATTATGACCACTTTCATGTCACCAACACAATATACACAAACATTACTGTTAAGGATATAGGAAACAGTTAGGGTGTTGTAGCGGTTTGTTGCATACTTGTGACAGCAGGCGTTAAGTGGATATATATATATGTATATATATATATATATATATATATATATATATATATATATATATATATATATATATATATATATATATATATATATATGTACGACGTGTGTATGCGTAAAGCTCAGCGGTGTCGCACTGCTCCTGCTTTCTGGAGGTGAGTTTCCTGTTTAACATGTTGCAGCATACATAACATGCATTTAGATGTTCGCTTATGTAATGGTCTATCTAAGATTTTCAGGTGTTGTATATTTTAATAGATCATTATCGATTATCAGTGGTTACATTACATTACATTATTATCAATCACTCACATTATAAGCACAGCAGTCGGCAGATCACTCCATTCATCAAAATGTTCCCTATTGCACACAACTCTCAGCCAATCCGTGTTGATGACATACAGTCCATCAGTTAATATGAGTTATGATGTATCAAACCATGTGGAACCCCATTAACTTCCACTGTATCTATAAACTATTCAGCACACACTTCAACATGTTCAAGCTCAGCATGACAGTGGATTGATCTTCAGCCTATTATACAAGAAATCTTACTACATCGAGTACAGAACATTAAACATCATCTATGATATCCAAAACACACTAAATAGCTGAACCCAGTGTGTAGCACCCTTGCAGATTCAGAGACACTCGAGCAGCCTATTTGTTCTCTCAGACCCAGACACATCAGTCTAATTTAGGCTCTGGTCCAAAGGTATCGATCACACCCTTCGCCGGGTGCACACATTATTCCTTTCACCATTTCTCAACCTCAGCCCACTTTAGTTTTCTCAAATGAAACTGAAGCTCTGCTTTGAGCTTCGGTGTCTGATTGATTTGCATTCTGGTGAGGAAAATACATGTCTAGTATTCATATTTTGTCTGGTCGGAGTGGGAAGTGTAAGGTGATATTTCACTTCGGAGCCTGGTTATTTCTCTCTGGCCTTAGGTTACCAGAGGGCAGGAGATGCCAGAGGGTGAGGGGATTGACACATGCGGTGTGTGGATGGTCAGGTGGAGAAAGGAAGCACTAATTTAGTGCCACTGGCTGTCTATTCTCGGCCTGTTGAGGTTGCATTTCTCCTACACTGTCAGACTCTCAGCCATTTGTCATTGTATCAATGCTGAATTTACATGCACAGACTATTCTCTTCTTAACATCACTTGTTTTGGATAAATTCATAAGAGGCCTGATCATGATGCCTGGCTTTCTTACAAATGATCACTGTGACATGGGAATCGTGGCACGCTCATCATGCACATTGTTTCTACCAAAATAAAAGCATTGGGTTGTCTTATTCATGCAGTTGGAAATGGATGATCAGTGATAAAATCTCCTGTGCTCAGTGTTGAATCAGCTTCAACTGTAACATTTCATTGTCTGTGAAGTAACCTGCAAGCAACCTGTGGTGGTCACAAAAGACCAGAGATGTTTTATGTACGCAAACTTCTTCCTTTCTTCAGTCAGTGGCACCAACCTGTGTTGCCCACTGTTGTGGAGAAATTGCTGAAGTCAAAGGTCAATGGTGAGGTCAGGAGGGAAGAAAGTGTTCAGGAGCCTCTGATGTCTTATGCTGTATTATTTATTGACGCTTGATCAAGGAGAATTAGAGACACTCTCATGGTGCATCAGAAGTGCCTGAGTCGGTCTCACATTCTGCCCAACTCATGCTGGTGGATAGACTTTAAACCTCAAGATAACACCACAAATACTATACACCCAGAATTAGAGAATGTTTTTACCCATGCAGGTGTTATTGTCAACATATTCTAGTCTGGAGACACAGATGTCTGTTTACGTCAATAGGAACATCAACGGCAAGGTATCTATCATGTCTAAGCAGGCAGCAATAGGTTTCTTCGACCCTGGCCACCACAGTGTTGAGATAGACTGGCACCTACTGTTCCCAGTCAAAGCCAAACAATTAATACTGCTGAGGACCTCAAGGCCCACACGTGACCTCGTGTAACCTAAGGATAGAAAATTCCATAACACCCACAATGCAGCTTGATTGCAGACAGTTCAGACAGAGATTTAGTGTTATGCTTGTAGCTCAAGCTGAGATGTGGAGCAGCTGCAGAGGTCTGGTAAGCTCACTTCTTTCTAACTCCACAAACTCCAGATGTTTTTCATTTTCAGACTCGTCGCTGACTCAACTGACATCACTTGAGGCCATTTATCAGATTTATCAGACACAACTACAGCCTCCAATTTTGGTCACATATGTAGTCCTACATTGGACTTTGATGTGTGAAATCAGTGGAGCTCCCATTTAATATCAGAAGTGCTGATTTACGCTGGTTCAAAGTTCCAAACTCTAGTTAGATCTTCTCTCGTACTGATGGGTTGCTGGGCTGAGACAAACATGGTCTAGACCGTACTCTTTAAAGTATTATTTACAGAGACCCAACAATTCCCACCATGAGCAATCAGTTGGTGACAGTGGCAAGGAAAAACTTCCTTTAAGAGGCAGAAACCTGAGCAGAACCCAGCTCATGGTGGGCGGCCTTAGTGGACTTAGTAAACAAAAACATGCTATGACTAATGTTCCTCAGTCAAATGAATAATTCATTCAAGGAAACAACAAGATCGACATGAGTAATACCTTACGTAGGGTCTGACCGGCAGCCAGCCTCTCAAGTTGTCATCAGAAACTGCCTAATGCAACTTCATTCAGACGTCCTGCGTGTTGCCAGTAAACCAAGCTGTGTTGTTTCAGGCACACTATGGCTTCACAGATGTGAAGTTTAAAGCCTGGTGATATTAAAATCATGAGCCTCATTAAACTCAGTTATTTATGTTCATCTAAACCCCCACACAAATCTCCCTGGTAGTGCGGTGGTCGTGAATTGTCACCTGAATAACAGCAGCTGTGAGAGCCTGTAGAGTCGGGCTGACTGATGTCTTGGCTAAGGATGCTCCCGGATCACAATAAAACTGTCACAGGCATTTTATCATCTGCATTCCCCTCTCAGGACATTTCCACACATCTTAAATTTCCATGATATGAGCAGCAAGATGGACCCATTCTCATCTTGCCAACTTGCATACTGTACATCCTCACATACATATTTCACTCCTCTCTGGACTGTTAATGGCACGAGCATTGGTCTTAAATGAAATGCTTTTCTGTTCTGACACTTTTTGTAGTAATGGTGACATCGGCCTGTCTCTATGTCTTGACAAACTGGTCAGACCGACCATATGGGGATCATTCTCTAATGGTAATTCCTCATGATTTTGACCTGTGTTGTAGTGCCAGCACAACATTTGGGGACTGTCCTGTCAGTCGTTTTCTTCAAGTTTCCCTTGACTTATAATGGCCGTGATGATCACAAATAAAGGCAGAAATAATGTAATGTTACCATTAACATCACACAACCTCCCATGATGGAGGTGAGGGTGAGTGGATGGGTCAACAAAGCAGGTGACTTTTTTTGCCTTTTAGTTTCTAGGACTTGCTGCTGGACTAATGACAAGAGATCTCAGATTTTTCATGAGCAATGTTTCAAGGCTTCTGGTGTAGCTTACAGAGATCTAGAATACAGATATGCAGGCCAAGACTTCCTCTGTGGTGTCTGGTACCTGCATGCAACCAAAGTTTGCTCAAATTGGTCAATACTACTTGGACTACAAATGGACAGGAACACTTCTGATGCTAAATTATTGTCACTTGCTTACAGATTTTGCATCATATGCTGTATAACACTGTTAGTAAATGGCTTATATTTGATATTGTCTTGTTTAATCAACATTGTAGTGTTCAGGGGGCACTATACTGTGCTCTTGTTTTCTGCCTGTGGCTCATCTTCTATTGCTGTCTCACAAAGGGAAATTACCCTCTTGTGACATGAGACCTTGAATGTGGATAATCTGAGGGTGATCCATCCCATGGACAGGGGTGCTGTGTAAATACCCTTAATGTGGATGTTTTCCCAGTCTGCAGGCCATCACGGAGCGCATGTTGCCGCTGATATGACAGCTCCGTACAGTCTGCAGCCATCCTGGGTGGGCGAGGCCAGCCATGGCTTAACAGGATAATCTCCGGGACAGGCTCAGTCCTTTGTTCCTCTTCAAAGAATCTTTGAAAGGGAAATATCCACCTAAGGTTTTACAACCAGAGTTAACCCCTCAGACAGAACCAAGTCCCCTCACCAGAGAGCAGTATCCACAGTCCATTAAAGACGCTCAGTGACCGGATGACAGTTTTTTTTGTTTTTTGGGTTTTTTCTTTCTTTGTCTTTGATGTCTATGCATGACTCAGACAGTTATGTGGATCCATTTGTGTGTATGCAAACTCTCTCTCACACACATGTGCATGCATGAGGGCTAGTTTCACCCTGTGCCCTTGTCTGAACACAACACACTGAAGGTCAGATGGACCAAGGCCATGACAATACAACTAAACAAACATGGACCTATCCTTTTAACCTTTGACCCTGCCCGCAGCCCCCCCACCCTGATCACTGACACCAACAGAAAAGAGAGGGATGGAAGGAGGACAGAAGGAGTTCGGGATGGGAACTGATCAGAGCTAATATGAACAATTTAAAAGACTCTTTTAAAACAAATGAATTTGTTTTTATGTTGAATGTACTTCCTCATACTCACAAGATCAAATCGACTGATGACGTGGTGATGTAAAAAAAAAAAAAAAGATTTTGGGAACAAAATACAAATACTGACTCTGAAAAGTGACACAAGAGAAACTTCTCATGAAGCTATTCAGGCTTGAGTCTGATACACTGTCAGCAGTATTGATGAAACAATCTATTTGAATACATGAAGATAGGGAGCATTTGGATTTGGCAAGACACAGCTGCACACACATGCAGATGTCCATGCATCAGCAGACACACAACTTCCACTGATCACATGAATTCTTGGAAATCTAATTCAAATTGAACTCTAATCAGTTCTTAGAGTTGCACTTATCAATATGTTTATATTAACAGTATTTGACGGCCTGTAATGTGCACGGGGTCGCACACATGGGTCCATTTCTCTTTGAGTCGGAGGAAAAAGAAACAAAAATAATAATAAGCAAAGTAACCACTCCAGTAATTTTCAGTAATTATTATTATTATTATTAGAAGTAATATTAATTACATATATAAAACATTAAATATTATGTTTGGTAGTAGTAGATTATTTTGTATTTATCAGTGTTTTCATCCTAATTTCAATTTTTTTTTTTACACTTTCTGTAATTAAGTAATCAGTTAACTGTAGTCCAAAAATATCAGAATCAACCTGAACACAGTGAATAATGTAATTGGTCTGATTAGATTGGATTTGTCCCCTGCATCCACCCACATTAACCAGCATCACCTCTCCCTTGTTCCTTTGTTCATTTCTCCTGGTGGATGTATGCTGTGCATGTGTTATATATGTTGACATACATGCCGTGTGAACACAATCCCCCTGGTTGGCCCGGCAGAAGCAAGGCTACATGTCACCATGACACGCAGACTAATGCAGGAACAAGCAGGACGTGGATTAAGCAAAAATCCTACACGGGATTCCATTATGTTCTGCAGCCCTGATGGAGGCCGGGCAGGTGTGCCGCAACAATGAGCTCTTTCAAATGTCCAAGCGGGGTACAGTGTGTGGGTTCATGTGTATTTATGTGTGCGTATGGGTGACCAAATATCCTCACCAGGGCCAAAAGAAGAAGTAAACACTTAAGTGAAGACAGTTTGTTTGGCATGAACCTCTACAAAAGGTTTATTTAGAAATATCATCTGGGTTTAAATGTAAGCTGAGACGATACAACTTTAAAAAGGCGGAATAACTCACGCCACAAACAGCCTGGCTTAGTCTGATATGGTCGGTAACTTATTGTGGCAAATGACAGCTAACTTTAAATAGAATCTCTGCTGTGTTACCAACATGGTGAAGTTGATATTGCAATAAAAATATCTTGATCTTTTGCTGCACTGGTTAGAGTTAGTGGGTTGCTTGAGTTTTATCACTGCTGAGGCTGATGAGAGTGGAAAGACTATAAAACCAAAACAAGCTAAAAAACACTAAAACATCATTTTGAGCTGAGGAGAATTGATATGGTGATGGTAATAATAAACCTCATTCAATTTGATCCTTGATTAGCGCAGATTTTTTTTTGGCTTTTTTTTTTCCAAGCATTATTTTTGATAGAGACAGCTGAAGAGTGACAGGAATGTGGGGAGAGAGAGATGGGGAATGACATGCAGCAAAGGGCCGCAGGTCAGATTCAAACCCTGGGCCGCGGCAAGGGTTTGTACAGGGGGCGGATGCTCTACCAACTGAGCTAATTGACACGCTGATTAGCGCAGATTTAAGTAAATGAACAGACAAATCTCTTTTGTACTGAGCAGATATTCTAATTATTTTCTTTCTTGTACAGATATTAATTATCATCATCTTTACACAACAAATGGTGTTCATGTTTAGTTTTTATGAAAAATATCTGAAATAAATATTTTTTGAAGATATCAGAGAGTCTTTGTTGTTGTGATCACGACTTCAATGTATTTTTATGTTATATCAGTCTAATCAGAAAACACGTTTCTGTGCTACACGGACTGCTGAAGTGGTTTTAATTATGAATTCATTAGTCTTGTACCATTCTGTGATAACAGAGGGGAAAGACTGTGCTCTGAGGAATAATTGTTATCTTAAAATAATGACACAATAAAGCTGTGATAATGAGGTAAAAGTTTGACATCTTGACACAACATGATAATATAATAAAATAAATATGAGCACTAGCAAAACACAATTTATTATTTGAGAGGATAAAATCTACGTGAAAAGGTTGTATTCTTGAGGTTACGTGCCTACAAAAAAATCCTTCTCAACCATGTTCGCTGAGCTTCCAGAGATACTGCTTTTCACCGTCAGAAACCCATAACAGTCAAACCCAATCGTAAATTATGGCCAGACAAGGCAGACCACACAAATGAAGAGGTGATGAGAGCAGCTACCTGTGGAGAGAAAGTCACAGAGGAAGGATAAAGATTTTAGAATGGTGGATGTTAGGTTGTTGTTGCTTTTGGGGTGGTGGAGGGTTCAGATTCTGTATGCTTTGACCTCCTGCTCCGCTACATCTTTATTTCATGGCTGACAAAATGAATGCCAACGCGGCGTAAGGAATTCTGCCTCCACGTCTGATTTATGGTCCTCAGCTGCTGTCAGCCACCAGCTGGCCTTTAGATGGGCCTCAGAGGGAAGCAGACACACGTACACAGACAGACAGACAGACTGAAAGAAGAAGACACACAAGTTGAGTTAAAAAATGAGACGAAATGAAGTCCATTGGTGGCTCACTTGGATCATCTACATATTAATAAATGTTTTTGTAGTCCGGTCACATCAACAACATCAAATAAAAATAATATCTTGAAATGGAAATAACTTTATCACTCCTGTGCTCCTATATGTCACACACTCGATGGACAGTAAAGATGCAGTAGAATTCTTTTTATATCCTACATTGCCCACAATGCAACGTGGCCACCAGCAGTTCATTCTGAGATTTGGCTGTGTTATTCTAGTTGCATCTGAAGAGGAGATGAGGAGCGAGTTAGAGATGAGGTCCTGGAACACAGATCCTTTTTTTCCATTTCAAACTTCGACACTTGATCAGACTTCTCACAGCTCCCTCTGGAGACACAAAAGGCTTAAACAACTATTTTTCACATATACAGTAGTCATCCCCAACACCAATAGTACCACCAAGGTGTGGCCGGGGGGGACCATGACCACCCTGATACAATATCCCCCTACTAGCCGCCCTTCACCAGTCGCATGTGCATAATATGCCTTTAATTTAGCAGTTTGTTCATTTTTTATTATGTTTTATTTTTTAGTTATGATAGGCTGTTAAAACATTAACCCTTTATAAGGCACTCATTGAAAAACTTTTTTTTAAAATTTCAACCCTGGAGTGTTATTGGTGAATATAAGAAGTTTTAGGCTGCAAATTAAAGTCAAAGAAGTTACCGTATACGGTCACTCGCCCACCAAGGGTAAAAAAAATAAATAAATCTGTGGAACATTTATTTCCAAATGAACAATCAGACACATGTCTTACAGAACTTATGACACATGTGAAACAGTACAAGAAATATTGGGCTTAGCGTTAGAGTGGGATCTAGTAGAGGCCATAGCAACTCTACCTGTGACGTAGCCTGACATTCACTGATTGGCTGGAGAAAGTCACGTGATTCTGCTCCTTCATTGAGAGACGTGGGGCACCATTTTAAAAGCCCATGGAAGTGACCATATATGGTTCCTCGCCCGATAAAGGGTTAATACAGAACTTTGTTAAATCTTTAATTCTACTTTGTGAGTTGTGGCGTTCTGTGGTCTCTGGATAGGAGACTGCTGCTATGGGCACAGTTCTAAACATAGACTCTGGAGGACCACAGCAGATGCAATAAAATCATTTTTAAATCAATAACCATTTTTTAATTGATGTCAAATTATTGTTTTTAGCCATGTAATAAGCAGGATAATGTACAGAGACCTTCAGGATGCTTCAAGTCCTGCATCACCCTGTTGGGGTTTATTTCACACACACACACACAAAACTGCCGTCTAGGCGACTCTGTTCCGCTCTGGACAGTTCACACAGGAGGCAGGTTTATTAGTAATGAGAACATTTGTTGCTGACACTTTCACAATCCTAAAAAGAACCGGTTCAAGAACCAGAGCTCATTTGGTATAAAAAGCCTTCTCCTGATCAGCACTTCTCTTCCTAATATGTCCTGTTTGCTGCCACCATTGCAGCGTTTATAAAATGTCCCTTTACACAACCTTCTGTGTGCCGTCACGTTTTAGCTCACAACAAATCATGGATGAATGAGCGCTCTACGTGCACAAATGTGACTATGTATCAGTATCGTAGTATCGTATTTTCATTTGCAAGAGTTTCAGTGGCCCCATCCGACCACACCTATGAAACATTTGTGGGGGCGCCACTGCCCAACAACTGGAAAAAGAATTTGATGTGTAAAGTCGGTGGACCTTTGATACAGTGAGTAATGTGATGCTCTGGTGTTTGATCTCTTCTTCATTTAGCATCAGAGCTGCTTGCACGACTAACTATTTTATAAACTGAACTATAAAAACAAACTCACGGGAATCCTTCTTTTTTTTAGTATTGCTGGTTACTAAATCAGCGAGCTAGGAAAATAAAATAAAACACAGCAGCAGATGCAGACACATCCTGACTTTCAGCCCCTAGTATGGCTCAAACTCCAAACACCCTACAATCCTAAAATTCCCATATTGCAACATGATAGTGTCTTTTATTAGACCATCTCTGCCTGGACAACACGCACGACTTTTAAACTCTGTGTCTCAATCTGTTCCCAAATAACTCTGATAATGTCATCAGGATCACTTTGTCAGACTTCAGCAAAGTCATGGACGGCATTATACAGCTGCTGTCTGCTGAGTCATACTTCTTGTGATGAGTAAACTGATCTTCATACGCAGCCTAAGGTCTTGAGAAAAACAAAATCATTTTCTATCTTAAAATGGAAAAGACAGCATTATCGTAAACCTAGGTGGCGGACAGGGACAGGCAAACTCCTCAATTCATTTCAGCTCCCCTCACCCCCAGATTCAACCTCACGCTCCACAAGCCTATCAGACACTCAGATCAGCCAAACCTCCACAGACAGCCTCTGAAGCAGAGACTATCCAGGTGGATTCACGGACTAAACTCTGATAATCTACCTGTGTGTGTCTCACTGTTTATTTCATGTACCAGCTTCTAAATCTGAGTCCACTAAGTTAATTTTGATTTGTGTCCAGTGATTACAGAGAGAGAGCACTTTGGTAGATAGAGTAACAATAACAGTGATGATAAAGCTGTTAATCAGAAATAAAAGTTCATTGTTTCTTACATTCAGCAGGTTCAGCTGAGGCTAAGTGAGTTTCTTAATGTAAAATGATGTTATGTGTCAGCTCCACTTCTGACCATGTGTCTACCACAACTTTTTGTCTTTGAGGTTTTATAGCCATAATTTTATCAGTTCCAATTTGTCTGTTGCTTGACATACACAGGTTGTCAAAGCCTGGTAAAAACCATAGACTCTATAACACATGGACGTGGCACCAGCGACATCACCCATAGGTTTCTGAAGAGCCATTGTGAAGCTCAGTGTGGTGGCTGTGGCCATCTTGGCAGTCCTGCCTCGGCTGGCTTCCAGCTCATCCAAAAATGGGCAAAGATGTGCAGCATCTGTGGAGCTGAGGCAGGTTGCTCAAACAAGCCACCTCTGATGGCACCAACCTGTTAATCAATGCGGCCATGCTGTTAGTTCTGCATAACTTTAAGCCTTAATATCATTTGAACAGGTGAGTTGTATATAAATTCACCCTCAGTACAGTTGTCATGAACGGGGAAATTAGCTATAGAGACCAAAACAGTTTTTTGTACCAGGCTGTAAACATGTTTATTTCTGCTGTGAAGTTGGACATTTTAACATGAGTACTTATGGAGACTGACTCATTCTGTAGCCAGCCTCAAGAGGATGTTTGAGGAACTGCAGTTTTTGGCACTACTGTGTTGGCTTCATTTTACTGCTGTGAACAAAATTGTACTGCTAACCCTAGCTTTGCTTCTCTAAGACTAAATGTTACGTAAGTAAGTGTTGGAGCATGTGGAGGATTACCATCCTACACATGCTCCAACACTTACTTAAACATCAGAGTTTCTGTCCATGCCAGGACATTTTGTGAGATTGTACACTCCTATCCTGTCTGTCTTCACTGTGAAACCTAATGTTTGAAAAATGAATAAGAAAAGACAGGGGAGGGAGGGAGAGGCGCTGAGCATGGAGAGGAGGGGGAAAAAACCCTCAGCTGAGCTTGTTAAGAAAGTCATCTGAATTCAGGCCTCATTCCCTTCATTGATCTGACCGTTGAGAGGGAAACCAAAATGTTTGGCTTATTTTAGCCAATTAAGCTGTGAGAGAGCCAATTGTGCATGTGCTATTGAGCGTCTCTTTGCTCAAAGTGCTTATTGTGGGGCTGCTTGCAGAAGGATCAATTGCAGGCTCTGTGATCGGATTAGCCAGGTAATCAATGCTGGTCGCTAATATATTAACAAGGTAATTATAGCGCTGTGGAAGAAGTAGCCCGCTGTAACAAATGCAACACACCATCGTGCTTAGATATTACATGCTTGAGTGAGAATGACAAAAGATACTCCCCCCTCCCAACCCCCTCCAAACACACCACATAATTGTCTCTTTTCTGTCTTACACACAAAACACACATGCTCACACAAAGCGCTGCCCCCTACTGCCCCTGTGGAGAAGGTGTTAATCACATTACTAATGATAACACTTCACACTCCCACCGTAAAGTCGTGCAGCAGCAGGGCCCGGACTCTTAAATCTCCCTGCAGCTCACAGCAATTATTCTTGTACATAAACAGTGATGTGATGTCTGATGCCTGGCTGAGAGTGTGTGTTTCTCCACTGAACACACACACACACACACACACACACACACACACACACACATTAGATTTTACTGAATGCATTATGTTACATAGACACTAAACTGTGTATATCACAATAAGTGTATTCACAGTCAAACAGTATACAGATGCTGTATGCAGGCTACAAGTGGGGGGAAATGGGTCTCCTCAGACTTTAATGAAATATATAACTCACAAACAAAAAAACTCAGGTCATAATTTACAGTCACTCCGCATTTTTCTTCACACAGTAACACACATTGCACATTTCTCCTTTCTTACTTTGCACTAAATCAACATTGACAATTTTCTGTATATACTTTTGTACAATATATTTTATTTACTATTGCTATTTTGATATTTTATTATGTATAGTTTGTTCTTTGTTGTTTTTTTTTTTATTCTTATGTTGTCTATCGTCACTGTGTGTAATGCTGCTGCTGCACTGTAATCTATCTATCTATCTATCTATCTATCTATCTATCTATCTATCTATCTATCTATCTATCTATCTATCTATCTATCTATCTATCTATCTATCTATCTAACAGCACAGTCAAAGTGACTATGTACAATACTGAATATTTTTTAAATTTGTATTACAAATACAATGGGAGTCAATGGGCCTCCATAGAAGCATCTATAGATATAGAGAATTTTATGCACAAGTCATAAGTTACTCATGTATTCATAATAAGCCCATTCACGACTGATCAGTGTGGAATATTGAGCATTTTAAAATCTGTTAATATAATGTAAATATAATGGGTGTATATGGAAATATTTTTAAAACCTTCAAAGAACTGTCCATACTCTGACATATGAACTATCTGGGCAACATTAAAACTGTCAGAGGTAATATGAACTAGAAGCGTCTTAAAGAAGAACTTAATAAATATATAATTTTTGAAAATTGTATGAAAATGAACAAAATTGCATATCATTACACACAGGACAATTGAACAGTAGCATACATGATTTTTGAGTTATAGGTGAACGAAACAAGTCACTGTCAGGGATAGAATAATGGAAGTATGCAAGACAACCAGTTCAAGAGCAGACACCTCATTAGACAAACAAAAACAGAGAGTGTGCATGAGTAGGTGAAGAGGAAAGAAAATATAGCCATGAGTTCATCTTGTCAATTTTCTCTTTTGACGACAGTGAGCAGGAGTGTGGGAGATCTTCAAGGGTTTAGTGGTGCAAAGTATTCTCAAACACTGTCGTGTTTAAAAGCGCTCGCTGCTGTTAACTGTTTAAAGGCCCAGCGATGCTTTGAAGAGCTCTGTCTTTGTCTAGTGGATGGGGACGGGGGCTTAGCTGAGCTGCTTGGTATTCCCCCTAAGGCTTTGTGCCTTTGGCTGCCATATGGGAGAGAGAAAACAGCCATATAAGTACTTAAGCAAAGTTTATATTTACTCAGGAATTTTCTCAGCTTTGCTTTACTTTAGTGGAAAAACAATAACCAGGCTGAATCCACGCTACCATTATAAGCACTTATGCAAAGTTCATATTAGCAATGGAAATTTCAACCTTGGCAGGAATGTCCATGAGGCAATACATAAAGCTTCTGCTGCTGCTTTTCTCTCACTTCTGAGCAAGCAGTGTTTTGAAGACTTGAAAGACGATGTGAGAAAACCTCGACCATCATTACCGTTTTACCTCAAGCAGAATGTTTTGTTACTCGCCCAGCAAATGTCTTCTTCCTCAGTTATTTAAAGAAATACAAATTAAAAGCGTCAGGTGACTGAATGAACTGCACAAAATATGAGTGTGGTTACACAAAATATCACTGTCGTGTAAATCCTACTTTATTCTCACTGATGCAAGTTTCTTTTATTGCAGACTAAAAGTTTAAGACTAAACAAGAATCTTCCTTAAATGAGAAGAAGTCATTTACAGAGAAGCTGTTTTACAAAAAGCATGTGGTTGACGTTGGTTATGTATTTCTTTATTTTGACATATTTTATATATTATTTGGTTTTTATTCTTTTCCAGGAGACATGTTAGAGACCTAGATCTTTAAAAACAGGGACATAGATCCTGAGCAGACACAGTCTTATTGTAGTCTCACTGTTTTATAAAAAATTATAAATATATAAATAATATAAATTATAAAAGCAATATTTGTACTTTGTCACGATGCAGGGGGTAAGTGTAATATCGCTTTCACAGTGTCAGTGCTGTTATCCACACGCTGAACGACAGTTTTCATCTGGACAGTGTAGACTTTTGAAATGTATTTTTTTAAATGCCAAATGAAATTTAGTTCACTGCCATTGTATTAGAGTGAAGATATGCCAGAGAAAAATGACTCATAACGGGGTGGTGTTTAGCTCAGTTGGTAGAGCAGCCGCCCCATGTGCGAAGGCTCAGTCCTTGCTGCGGAGGCCCAGGGTTTGAATCTGACCTGTGGCTCTTTCCTGCATGTCATTCCCCATCTCTCTCTCTCTCCCCCCACATTTCTTGTCACTCTTCAGCTGTCTCTATCAAAATAAAGCTTGAAAAGGCCAAAAAAATAATCTTAAAAAAAAAAAAAAAAAAAAGATACATAACCTCAGGCGTTTTTCACCTGTAGCCACTAGATAAATGTTAAATCGGCACCCTGAAAAGAGGTATGATTCAGATTCAAACAGTTATTGTAGTTTATAAGCTTGCAGACCAATGTTATAATGGAATTTTGGTTACATAGCCAAAATGACAATAGTTCCTGTGTGGCAGGAAGTGTCCAGCATTCCATTCTCTTTTTGACTGTTATGAGTTCATTTTACCGTAATTGACAGTGTGAATGTACTTATGTTCTCAAAATAGTAATTGTAAGTATAGTATGTGAATGTGATTCTTTGAGATGCTTAGCTTAGCTTATATTACAGCACAGGTACCAACAGAAACTATGAATGGCCGTGAATTTGCCTCTTGTGCATGGACACAGAGAGTCTGACGGTAGTTGCTCATGGTTAGCTTGCTTAGGTCTGACGACTGGCTGCTGTTTCTGTCACACTGTATGGTACAAATGTAGCCACACCCCCTATAGTGACTGTCCTGTGGCCCATCTTGGGGGTTAGTTACACTTTAGTAAGGGTACATGTTATTGTCACTGTGATGTCATTATGCTTCATTGTCAGGTTCTTGCAGCACAGTAGCACACACAGCAGGCCCAAGAAAAGTGCTCTATAGAGGCAAAACAGCATCAGAAAGTGTGCAAGGAAGAAACTGTTCACCACGTTTCTGGGCAACAGCAACAGTTGCAGTCACAGACTGTTTGTGCCCAATGTGTTTGAGTTTAGACCAGATGGTGATGAGAAAAACAGCGATCAAGAAGAGAACGGGTGCATGATACATTGTCCCGCAATGCAAAAGAAGGTCATCTTACTTTTCCTGATGAGATCATGTTGTTTTAATGTGTGATAGAAAGTTTTATATTGATAAAGTTTTTACTCCATCACTCTCTACCTCCCCTGTTTGCATGTTGGTTAAGCTTGGAAAGGTAAGTGGCACCCGAGGTCAAAGTATATACATATTTGGAAGTGGAGCGCAGTGCTCAGTGGCAATTTGGAGCATTGCTCCATGCCAAGGGGTAGCACAATGGCATGTAGATCACACGTAGGCACCTTAGGCCTGACAAATGGAAAATTAATGTGATAATCAAAATAATATGTACTAAACAAGACTTGTCATTAGAAAACTAAAACCATCTGCATAGCTCTAAATAGGCCTAATTGAGAGAATTTACATTTCCAGTGGAGTACCTAAGTCATATCTCAGCTGCTACTTCTGCCTCCAGGTGCATTCTGTGTACAGATATCTGTTGGTGTAGTGAAGCATCGCATGCCTGGAGATGATGAGCACCCAGACAGTCATTATTTTAGACTGCTGTGTTCTTTTTCAAGTATAGAATGTAAGTATTTAACTGTAGACTTACGAATAAACTGATATTTTCCACAGGACTTGAGAAAGCCGATGTTGTTGGCTCCACTTGTTGGCCGAGGTATTCATGTATTTGTCTGGATTGCAACATAGCAGAACATATGAGAGCTGTTTACCAAATAACTCCCAGCAAAGCTGTCCATCTGGATAAGTGAGCATCAGCCCAGTGCATGCTGGGAGATTAGACTGAGCCTGCTTGGCTAAATTCAATATTTACCGAGAAGGCTGCTGTCAACACTTCTCTGTTACTGTTAGCCACCGTGTGTGTGTGTGTGTGTGTGTGTGTGTGTGTGTGTGTGTGTGTGTGTGCGCAATGCATGGGAGAAGACAGATTTTTGACTTGAAATTCTGTGTATGTGAGAAGTTTTGTCCAAATTTAAAAATGGCCTTTGTGTTGGAATATTGGTACTTTATCATCTTAAATTGGCAGCTGAGTTTTTGCAAAACTCTCCATATTTACAAAGACTTTGTTCTGCAGCTATGAAGACACCACATGTGAGGTGAGTATTTAAATTTTGAGGTGTGTGTGTGTGTGTGTGTGTGTGTGTGTGTGTCTGTGTGTTTAGGTGGGGGCAGTGGAGTGGGGGTGTAATTGATTACATATGATAAGTACTTACTGGCCTTTAATACTTGACTGTGTCTCTTGTGTGCACAACATTTGTGAGTAAACCTCACTAGTTTCAGAGAGTTTTGGAATAGATCACCCACACATGTGAAAGTCATCATTCTTCTACAAAGATTACACACAGAGGAAGGAGTTTTTTTAAGGGTGCCTTGGTTACGTGGAGTGGCATGTTAACATACAACAAAAAAACATTGGGAAACCACAGCAAATGAGCCATTGTGGTTCTCTAAATGTTTTAATACTCCTAATTTGGATCAATTATAGGATTTTAAAAGGATTCTTTACATCACCATATGTCAAACCAGGTCGGTATGGTGCTGCAGAGAACCTTTGTTTAGTGCCTCTCATAATAGAGTAATAGAGTTATTTCAGGCAGTTGTGTTTCTGAAAGTAAGAATTTAGTTCATTTTCTGCACAGCCAGTGTTATTGGACTGACATTTGGAGCAATTCTAGGCTTGGACGGGCAGGAAACCAACAAGCATCAGTTAGCACTTAGCAATTATAGCGGACAACATCCAGTTCTTTCATGAAAAGACAAAAGAAGTTTGGACTCCCAATGTGTATTTGTTTGTTTCTCTGAGTAACAGAGGAGATCATTAAAGAAAAACTTCGAATGGGGAAAAAGTGCTTCTCTAATGTGCTTATTGTAGCTGTGCATGCCAACAGATCTTTCACAATAACGATCAGTCGATCTGTCTTCGGTTTGCTGTACTTCATCGACAGCACCAGTCATCATTAGAAAGTAGACTACTGACTCTCCATGGTGCCCAGATGATGTTCAGAGTTTCCTCTTATCCAGTGAAATATCTCCTCAACTATCAGACATTCATGCTTCCCAGAGGATGAATCTCACTGACTTTGAGTGATGTCTTGAGTGCAGACGTTTGTGATTAGTTCAGCATGAGGTTGAACCCAGAACCTTCTTGCTGTGCAGCAACAGTGCTAATTACTCGTGTTTGTTTTCCTCCAAACATGAATATGTGGATATATAGTCTCTCTACCAAATCATAATTTCAATTTTTCAAATTAGCTGACCTAATCTACACCTGTCTCTCCTTAGATAATCTGAAAAAAACTGGGCTTGTCTACGACCTGTCTGACTAGGGACTGGATTTAGCTGTTTTCCAGGATCTTAGCAATTACTTTTGGTGAGTGCAAGGTTATTATCACCAACATCCAAAAATAAGATTAAAGTTGTAATTTTCCTTTCCTAAAAATGTCCAGAAATAGTATGTTATGCAACCTTTTTGTTAAGAGTGTCAGAGTGTGCCAATCTCAGAACTGGCAAAGAGCCGGTATCATTATGTATACATGCAATGGATAAGTGCATCTGTACGCACAAAGAACATGTCTTATTTACAAAATCTCCTACTTCCTCCTGTTTATTTATTAGGGTGGTAAGGGATGTTCGCCCAACTTCAAACAAATGTTTGTGTTGTGAACCATCTGTCTGGCAGTGGAGCAGAGAAAAGAAGGAGCGAGAAAGAGAACAGACACAGGAGTATGAAAGAGGTGGAGTACGCAAGAAAAGACACAGAGAGGAGACAGTGAGGGATGAGAGAGGAGGAGGAGGAGGCGGGGGTGAGACGTTCACGGCCAGCTCACTCTTTATTCATGGAGCTTAAGCAGCCATGAGATTGGCCCAGAATACCAAACACAGACCCCCCTGCCCCCTACCTCCTCCACCCCTTCCACTTCCTCATGGGTACTCCCCACCGCTCCATCCCTGCCCTCCTCATCTCCACAGAACAGGTTTCCAAGGCAACACTACAGGAGGTCAGAGGTCGGGAGTGGTGTAGGGTGGGTGGGTGGGCGTCTGAACATGGGTCCATCTGGATGAGTGACCCAACATAATCAGATATCAATCCTACACTACAAGTGGGGTGAGATACAGAGCAAGAGAATGCTAAGCTGATTAGTAAAGCATGTTTTGCTATTGATGTGTATTTGTGCGCGATTGGGGTGTTGTGCATGTGTGTGTTGGGCGGTGGGGGGTTGTAACTGAAATCATCTGTCAACCCTCCTTGATACTGACATTTACAGCACTGAGCCTAATGGAGGAAAAGGGAAGACGATGAAGCTGGGGGATGTTGGATGATGAAGATGAACTCTTTCTCTGAAAATGCCAGATGGTTCATTTGGCATGCTGGCACTGTGCCACATCAGAGCACTGTTTCCAGACCAGCCTGAAATACTCACATACAGATGCTGATCAACTGGTAATCAACCAGTATGGCTCCAACAGGACCAATCCCAAGTAGAATGTTTGGGATTGAAGCTGGCAATAATCTTTAAATATGACAATTCTTCTTCTTCTTCTTCTTCTTCTTCTTCTTCTTCTTCTTCTTCTTCTTCTTCTTCTTCTTCTTCTTCTTCTTCTCCAGTGCTGCAAAGCTCTCAAAAAACCTCTTGGTTAGATTAGAGGACCTTAACCAAGAAACCAAAATCAACTGTGGCTATGAAATGGGAAATAACCAGCAGTCTCCTACGTTAAAATTTGTCCACAACCTCCTTCCTCTGTGGACTTTCACACTCTATAACATCACACTCTTGCCTCCTTTGTGAGCCATAATTCCTCATGTTCCTGAATCAACCATTATCTATATTTTATGGCATTACGCTCAGGAGGGCAGCGATAAACATAAACATAAAACTTACCCCTGGTATACACTGACATTTATCTGAAGGAACTTAAACTGTGAATTCAAATCAGACTGTGTGTGAAGTCATTATTTTCTAAACCAACACAATGCAAGTTGGGAGGCAGTGACATAGGTGGATCCCTTGTAAAGACCTATGTGTGGTGAACACCCCAACATTTTTTTGGACCCCACTTTGGCAAGTACGTCCCTTGTTAGAATATCACACCTTCTTTTCTTGTCTTCTGGATGAGTAACCTTGTTCTTGTTCAGATTTCAAAAAATATTTTTCATTCTTTAACTGGAAATTTGTTGAGTAAATGCAAAAATAGACACAGATAAAATCTAACAACCAACAAATATGCACTATATTTCTAGTTGTGCATCTAGTGTTTCAGTAAAAACATAACAGTTTTGCTTTTTAAATGTAGTTTTTCAAATTGTTTTTATCATTAAAAAGTCACTGCAACTTGTTAATACTTAATAAGACAGTGATCTTTATGCCTGGTACTGGCTTCTCACTGCATCTCTCTGAGAAGGCTGTGGATATCATAAGGACGATGTTTTAATGTTTTGAGTACACACATATTAAGGGATGATAGTCTCAACTCACCCAGCATATGCACTTCCAAGGACAGGCTGGTCTCATCTGCCTGGCTCTGACGAGTTGATTTAAGCCACGTCATCCAATTTGCTGACCCCTGAGGCCATGTTTGTGTTGTGATTATGAGACTCCCAACACTTTGGTGGAGGAAACCCCACACAGGAAAGAAACATTCTCTTGGCAGCCAGTTTAAATCAATGTGGCAGGAGTTTTGTGGATATTTTGAGAAAAGAAAAATACTATATTCATGGTTTGTTCAAACTCTCCTCCCCGGGAAGTGCCCTCTTACCTCTTGTAGTTTTACAAATGACTTTAAAAAAAGGTAGATGTTCCAGTGTTCAAGGCAGACTGTCATGAAAAACATCAGCAGTCATCATTTGTTCAAATACCTAGAAACAATGTATTTTTTCAGTTCTTTCATATGAAGAGATCAGGGTGGATGGAAGGGTCAGCTCAGTCTGTGACTTGGACACATAAGACCACTGTTCATTTTCCCTTTGACAACAATCAACATGGTTTCTTTTAACCATGACTGTGATCTTTCTCTAACCTTACAAGCTTCCTTTACACATGCAAACCTCGAGCATTGTTGCAGCAGATCAGGAAATGGTCATTTTTGTAGTGGTCATTTGTGACCACTATCTCTTTATCTCTCACTACCTTCAGTTGTTATGACCTAACCTAAGAACCTGAGAATCTTGTCCATGTACATATCAAATAGATGTACACATCAAATAGATGTGTACATGACACATCAAAATAGATGCGTACATGATCATGATCATGAAATTTATGTCACCCTTGCACACCATAAATATGTGAAACATGGATGGGGAATCTGTGACATCATCCACAGGTTTCTGAAGAGCCGTTGTGAAGCTCAGATTGTGTTGGCAGTAGACAATAGACAATGGAGCGTGGGTGGAGCTGAGGTGGCCAGAATGAAGCCCACCTGTGACGGCACCCACCTGTCAATCAAAGCGGCCACACTCTTAATTGAGATTGACTTGTTCTGTATCCAGCCTCAAGTGGCTGTTTGAGGAACTGCAGCTTTTTTGCCACTTAGTGTTGTATTCACTTTACTTCACTTCCACAGAGGTGGACACTTGTTGCGCACTTACAGATGCGGAAAGTATAATCCAGTTTAAGGAACTAAATGTGATTTGGAGCAGTAAAAAGTGTGTGATCACCTGTCTGATAAGATATTGTGTATATTTTTATGTTTATGCATGTATCAAAGACTTTTGTTGACCCATAGCAGCCTTTGCTGTGATGTTTTTGACCTACACTTCCCGTAGATGTCTTGTCATGCTAACCATGACATGGTTATGGGCTTTTTTCTTGAGTGGCTGGTTGTTCCAAAAGCTTTCTTTAAAGCTTTTGAGAACAGAATTATGGAAATAAAATCACATGAAAACCAACCACATCTCTTCCAGTTTGTAGATCAGGGAGGAGGTGAGAGGCAAACAGATGGGAATGTATAGCACGTGGGTGTTTTCAAGTGAAATAAGCTCTAATTATGCTGTAAAACACAGCCAGAGGCAGTTGAGAACAATGCAGGACCTCCGATGGCAGACAGTGTGACTTAAACACTATCAGCTGTGCTCACACTGTCAGCTTATTCAACCACTGTTTACACCCCAAATCTGGCCCCTCTCTCTCTCTAAGTCATTATCAGTCTCTCTTTACCTCTCTTTATCTCACTCAGTGATAGTGAAGTGTGGGAGAGTACATATTTACCTTCCAAAGGTGGGAAATTTCACCATCACTTGTTGGTAAACATGGGCCTCGCTGTTATCAGAGCAAATAGAGTTTATTGCTCACAAATACTGCTGTATGAGGCATCTCTAACAGAAGTGTGCTACATCTGGAAAAATAGTTGTGAATTATTCTGTATTCTAGCAGAGCTATTCCACATTCTCACGACCCTGACTCCTGTATGTTTACAGTAATTTAATAATATGTTTTATGTCTTCAGATCGTTATATGTACATTGTCCATTTCTGATAATTAACAGCATAATACAATAAACATGTGCAGGAGTTTAAGGTGTTGGGTCAGATGCATGGTTAACTAGAAGTGCAAACCTCCACCTAGGTGATTTGTTTCTATTCCAGGTGGCTGTTGTGTTTTGCTGTATGTTTTCACGGCACACAGTTCACTTTAATTATGACAGGTTTGCACATGTGCATCAGATTCACTTCATTTTACCGCACACATCAGTGCTAAAGTTGACTTACCTCTCTGCTGCAGTGGCTGATGGTTTAATGAGTTAGAAATAAATGACCTCCTGATTACTGTTTGGTTGCAGTTGGGTGAAGCATTGTGGGGGATAATTTTGGTTTAGTGGGACCAGAGATCAGCTTATTGCTCAGTCTGGAGTTTGGAGATACCAGAACAAGCTGTATACACTTAATATAGCTGCTATAATGAACTAAGAATAGTTAGTCTTATTTAAACAGTCATAGCATTCACTTGGAGTTATGTTGTGTCCACCTGATGTATGCAAGTCCCACATTCCCTCTCCTTCTAGCTCTGCTATCTGTCTCTTTAGCTGCTAAATTCTCCACTGTGTTCACCAGCTAGTTTCTAACTGTGTCTGTCTGCTATAAGAGCTTTTTACTGACAACAGCTGCCTGCTGCTGGAAAAGAGGTTGATGAGAGCAATGAGATAGAACCAAAACAGTAAAGCTTTGGGTTGTAAAACCAAAACATTGAGCTAAAAAAGTTTGTCACTACTAACAACTCATTTTAAATTACATGGGGCGGAGTTTAGTTCAGTTGGTAGAGCAGCCGCCCCATGTGCGAAGGCTCAGTCCTTGCTGCGGAAGTCCAGGGTTTGAATCTGACCTGTGGCTCTTTCCTGCATGTCATTCCTCTCTCCCCACATTCCTGTCACTCTTCAGCTGTCTCTGTCAAAATAAAAAAGCTTGAAAAGGCCAAAAAAATAATCTTAAAAAAAAAAAAATACACAGTCATTTGATCCATAGTTTGTATTAAAATATTGCTTGGTGTAGCTATTCAATTCCAGGAGCAAAGGTGAGGCTACATTAACCAAGAACCAGCTTGGGGCGGCTGTGGCTCAGGAGGTAGAGCGGGTCGTCCACTAATCATGCCATCAGTGAATGGGTGAATGAGATATGTAGTGTAAAAGTGCTTTGAGTGGTCAGAAGTCTAGAAAGGTGTAAGTACAGTCCATCAACAACATCTGTCAATACTCCACATTTGATACAAGTTCTAAATTATATCTAAAGTTCCTTAGATTGGAACAGATCTCTTATTTTTCAGTTTGGGTAATGTAAGAAACAATTCAGATGTTTCATTATCAAATAACTTATAGTTGGTTGTGGAAACGCCAGAAAGATATCTTAAAGGACCAGTGTATAGTGTATTGGGATCCAGCAATGTAGTTGCTAATGGCAACCCCGTCGCTTCACCCTCTCTTTCCTAGTTTGAAGGGGAAACTACATTGGCCCTGAAAGGCATGAAAAGGCTACTGTAGAAACATGGAGGTTCAACACGGCAGACTCTGTGGAAGAGGACCTGCTGTGTCTGACGGGCCTCCCAGCCTGCACAGTGAAAGCCTTTCAGATGATCCAGAACGTGGCAGCGCCTGGTCTTCAACCAACACAAAAGGTCACATGTTACCCCACTGCTCATCGAGCTCCACTGGCTACCTGTAGCAGCAAACATTAAATTTAAATCCCTAATGCTGACTACAAAGTAGTCTCTGGTTCTGCACCCACCTACTTGAACATCCTCATACAGACATATGTTACCTCCAATGAACAGCGCCTGGCTCTGCCACGCGTACGTTCAGGACAATCCAAACTTTTCTCGTCTGTTGTTCCCTGTTGGTGGAACGTCCTGCCAGTTCCTACCAGATCAGGGGGCCTCTCTACCTTTAAAAACCTCCTGAAGACCTCCAGCTCTTCAGAGAGGACCTCCTCTAAAACACTACCAACAACTGGACATGAAAAATCTATCCCCCTCTAGAACTTTCACAGTACTTGTTGCTGCACTAATACATCCTAGTCACACTGTACCTTGATTGTTTCACTTTGGACTGATAAAGCGTCAGCTAAATGACTGTAGATATAAAAGGCTCATTCTAAAGTAACAAAGACATAATGATTCATATTTTCAGGTGATTAAACACCAATGAAAACAGTTTTGCATGTTGAATTCCTTTTCTGCCATAAATGAACAGAGCCCCACCAATCTGTACCTTTATGTTAATTTACATTAATTTCATTTACATTGATTTACATTAATTAATTTACTTACTCTACTGACATACTCTTGTGTTTTAAATGATTTTTTATTAAAAGAGAACTGGGGTTACAAATCCCACCTACGGCCCTGAAAAGTCTTGGGCCTGCCCTGCATCTGAATATCAGCCTGTGAAAAAAAAGTGACCAGTGCTTGGATAATTATAAAGTAAAAGCTCATAAAATCCAAATAAAAACTTTTATTTTCCCTGAAACTTACACAAAGTAGAGTTGTTAAATGTAAAAGTCAACTCCACCAAAAGTAGACCTTTACCTGTCCAATGATGATTAGATTGTCCGACCTGACCTCCCAGGGCTGCATGTGATATCATTAACACCCAGTAACAGTAATTAATAAACTCTGTTCTAATTTATTAAGACTGTCAGTGACAAGGCACGGAGCAATTAGTACAAGCATGCTACTTCCATTAATTACCACAAGTGCAGAACATTTAAGAAGCTATCATAGGTCAGACTCATTATGGAGGACAGTATTTAGTGTCAGCTCCATTGTCTTCTACTTGTTGTTGGTGCTCAAGCTGAATGAACACTGATTTGAAACCATTTATAAGGAGACTGGATGAACAGGGCACCTGTGGTAAAACCCCTGACAGGTCAAATATAGCCACAGAGGGCGATAAACAGGTTCCAAGCACATTGTTTTGACTTGTAAGGATTAAATTACTTTGAAAACACAAGAATCACCACGAGTGTGAAAAGAGTTGTTGAGAAGAGATGCTAAAGTTCCAGAGCTGGATTCAGAGCAGGGATCTTATAGGCACAGGTTACATTGTCTTAGAACTCTCTGCTTTTTTGGACAAGACAGGGTTTTTTTTAGTAGGAGGTATGTCATAGTGAGTTCAGAAGTGTTGGAGTAGTGAATGCATTTTGGTCCTTCACAGGACAAGACATCCTTGACAGCATTTGGAGTTTTGACTGAACATGCAGTGAAGCAAAGGTTTGACCTTCTGGTGAATTTTGACATTTATTCTGAAGATTTATTGCCATATTGCTGAATGTTTCTAAAAAATCATGAGCTTAAAAATCCCACATGTTTTGATAGAACATGAATCTGGATATTTTGGTACAGTGCATGTTTTGCGGTTTTAAGTCTTCGTACACGTGTATAGTATTCACTCATTTTTATCTCAGTAATACTGTATGTCTTATCATCTTTAGATCAGTGTAACAGGATGTGATTATTGGTCTGAGAGAATAAGGCTGACATCAGTTTAGATTTTTCTTATTGTTCACAAATCCCATAAAAACATACATACAAACAACAATGTGTTAGTCCATCTCTCATTACGTATTGTGGCTCTAAAAACCTAAGTCTTAAAAGTAACTCATGGTTTCATATACAGATATTCAAAAGTATGGTGCAGTCTGTTTTATCAAACATTATTCAAACAGGAGGAAATAGCGCATTTGTTGGGGACTATTCTGAGCGGTGGATTAATCCACATTTGGTGGGTGTGTAATACTCTAGTGAGTATTTGTGTCAACAGGACAGTTTGTGTGGGATCAAGTCAAAATAAACTAGTTTGTGTGCTCACATGACACCCAGTGCAACAGTGTGACTCACTGATGTCTTTAGAATCATTTTTGAGCAACAAAATCGGAGGAAAAAAAGATACATCAAGCTGTTAAAGTTTGTCGTTTACTTCTATACAGAGAAAAATAGACTACGGTCAGCTTGAACACTTACAATGGATGGAACTTGTTTAGCATTTGGATTTAAACAAAATCTGCATATATATGTGTATATTAAGGCAATAATATAACAATTTAGGGCATGAAAAGACAAAAGGGTGGAGGAGAAGTGGATTATGTGGCAGGAGTGTTTCCATAAGTTTGAGATTGCTACTTTTTTCCACTGAAAAGAAAAAAAATGTCAGTTGGAATCCATTAGTGAGTCCAATTAGGCTTTTCCTTTTCTGGTATATTTTAAGAGCTGCAGAGTCTGTTAATACTTTTCTATCATATTATAACTTTTCAGTGATTTTATATGTGCTGTATATTTATAATTGTTTGTCTTTGTTTGGCATTGTAGCATTCTTTAAGATATGTGTTGCTTGTTGTTTATATTCTATTTTTTTCTCTCAAGTTTTGAGAAGTGCTGTACAAATAAGTTCAGAGCTTAATTTCTGAGCCCTGTTGGAATTGGAAGAGCTACAGTGAAACACTTTCACCTCAGGATATTTTTACAGCGTCAGCTGGCACTAAACTTCTTACCCTGAGGACATTTTTGAAACAGAAGCCTGCTTTGACAGGCGGGCTCTGCCCTGCCGCTGGTCTAATGGGCTCTCAGTTGGTTTTGTCCTGCTGAGAGTTTCTTTACAGGGTCGCTCATGTAGCCCCCCACACTGACAGCGCCATTCCTGCTTTTCCTCCCCTTCCTGCTGACCCACCACAGCGAACAGGAGAGACTGCCACGGCAGTTAGGTTGCACTGACATCTCTGGGTCTCAGGAGACACATGCAGACACATTCTTGGCCTTTAGATGCTGTTTGACTGATGAAGCCAGAGATACACAACATTCCATGTCATTTAAGTTAAATTGCTCTGATGACTGAAATCATCGGTATTTTCCATATTCACAAATGGATAAAGCAGCAAGATCAGCCTAAAATCATTAAAGGGACGCTGCAAACAAAAACACTTTTGCATTTTATTTTGATAGTTATTTAAAACATTCAGCAAGCAATGAATTTAATAACTAAATTGTGACACTGAATAAAAAAGAAAATCTCAATCTCCCCAAAATGAGTTGTCTGGGTGATTTATTGGCTGCTGACCTGCAGTGAACATGGATCTGAATTAGACACAGCCAATCAGGCTGAGCGCAATCACCTCAAACCTTTGAGGTACAATCGATTGGTTCAATGATGAGTGAGCCCCTCAGCTGGGGTCAGAGGTGAAGGGTCAGGAAGACCGCCAGTAAGAGACTAGGAAGCCGTGCTCGTTCACAGATCTCACCTTTCACAAAAAAATGTATTTAAAGAGACGTTAGAACATTTAGAACTGTCCATGGAAATGAAACATATGATAGTGAAATGTATTTAGCTGCTCCAGGAAGAAGGGGGATTTATTATAAGTTTTACATACTGCTGAGTAAAATCCTCTGTCCTTATCCCGGAATATTTGACTTTGTGTAATGTGAAAGTAATGATGCACCCACAGAGGATTATCAATCAGCCACACTCCTTGCTAATATTTTAGTTTTTGGGCCCACTGGGCTTCATTCAGCAACCGTTCTGAAAAACTAAGACCAGAATCTGTGCACACTCACACACATTTGTGTGCTGACATGTGCGTACAAAATAATTGGTTATGGCATTTTCTTTAATTCTACATTAGTGTAATATTATAGGATATTAATTACAATCATATTTTCATAATTTTGAATCATATTAATAATACTTGGCATGTGTCTTTTAAGATAAGTAAACACTACACCAACACTTCAATTCATATTAATCATGTTAATTGAGACTCATCCCATTCAATAATCAGTAATTAATTTCTAGTAACTATTAGTAATTAATGTTTCTCAAGTATAGTTATATATATATATATATATATATATATATATATATATATATATATAGAGAGAGAGAGAGAGAGAGAGAGAGAGAGAGAGAACACCCTCTCTCTCTCTCTATGTCTCTGTGTGTGTGTGTGTTGTGTGTGTGTGTGTGTGTGTGCAGTCACATGTCCTCTTACAAGGATTGGCCGAGCTATGCTAATTAGGTAAGTAACTAAGCGTCAGGCCCTTAAAACTTAGTAGAACATTGGGCTTCATCATTGTGAACAATTCTGAACACTTTTATGAATCTGACCTTTCTTAAAAACTGATTTAAGAACATTGGTGAATGTTTTCAGCAGCAGACAGCTATTTATAGTGAAATATATATAAATATAATAAGAAATATTAATAAACCAATTATATGTTACCAGTCCAGTACCAAGCAGCAGAGACTGAGTCTAATTGTTAGAAAGTTTAAGAGGCTGATTTTCTGCAGAGGTGGAGGAGAACAAAACAGAGCTGAAAAGATACTGAATATTCATCAGATCAAAGCTCCAACTAATTTTTAATTTATGCTTTGTTTGATGTGTAAATAGGCAAATTATTGCTGACAGGGTAACCACATCAAGTTGTATTTTTAGCTTGTTCTGCTGCCCCCAAGTGGTCAAAAAAACAATGCAGATTTTAAAAATATTCAGGCCATGAAGTGAAAGATTAGAAAATATCCCATAAACATCAAATAAAATGAGAATAACATTCAAAACAAACAACAACAATCACACCAAGCTGCATCAGGGCTGATCATTGCAGTCTTTTCATCTTAACTTTAAGTTTTACTTTAGAGTTTCCGGGCCATTAAATCAAATAATTCAAATGCAAATCTTCATGTTTACATATCAACATTTTCATCCCTATACATTCAAGTAGTGAAACCTCAGTCCAATAGCTGTAACTAAAACGACAGATGACTTTGACTCGTGCACACTAAACTGTAACAACTGATGTGTTTGGCAATAAATCAGCGTCCGAGCGACGCAAAAAGCGTGCATCACATTGAACGGAAATGGTTGCCAAAGCCATTTACGCCTGAGCCTCGTGTGTCGCCATGGAAACTCCCTGTGCTTGTGGCATCATGAGCCGTCTGGTCAAATGACCCACTGAAGGAAACACAAGCCGGTATGCCACACATACAACCATATGGCAGCATGTATGCATTGACAACCAATGTGCCGCTGGGAAATAACTGTCAATAACTACAACAAACAGTCCACTGGGTGTGGATGTTATGAGAAGGCACTGGCAATAAGACTCAAACACACAGAGGAAGAAACAGATGGACATTAAGGTCTAATGGGTTGCTTTTGGTACAAACCAAGTGTTTCTTGTCTTCACAGCTCTGGTGTAAATTCCTGGCACAGATGGAGAGCCCTGCAAGACGTCAAAGGAAACCATTGTTAGTGTACAATGATACTATACAAAAATATATGTTGAACATTCAGTCATTTGCATACAGTAATGCAGCTTTAATCCACGTCTATACTGTACGGCTGCATTCAAAAATCCATCTGCAGTGCTGGCTGTAAGACATTTGTAGCAACTTGTTGCTGAAATAAATGTGAAAGCTGAGGCTCGATGAGCCACCTCTTACCTACTTACCATTATATACAGAGAATCGTGTCGTCACAGATTCAGGAGGAATTAGTCGAGTGAGCAGATGAGGAGAAACCGCGGAAGCACAACAGTCGTCAAACCTGAACCGTACCATGGACGGTGCCCCGAGGTGCCAACTTCAGCGTTGATAAGAATTTAATCTGGTGTTCTCATATTTTCATTTATTTGTTTTTTACTTTTTCATTTAGTCTCCCTCTCTCTTCTTTTTCTTTCCTCTCACACTCATCCACAAACACATGTGCCCCAACCACTCTTACAATCACAGCTTGCATATTTTTTATGATATATATCTCATTATGTTTTTCTTTTGTTGTGTTTTGTTTAATATTATCACGTTTCCTCTGACCGAGGACATCAGACATTACGGTTTTTGATGCTTACAAACCTTTCCCACTGTCTAATTCAATGTATTGAACTTCTCCCAAAAGAAAAAAAAAAAACTCAGTCAACTCAAGAAGAAAAAAATAGAATGAAAGGCTTTTTATCAACACTGCTTAAGAACAACGCTTCAGGCAAGATGATGACAATTAGTCACAGTGGATACAATCTTTTCAGGAAAACACTAATCTAAACACTCTAATCTAACTGAAAATCTTGTCTACATTCACACTTCACACCCTGTCCTTTAATTTCCACTCCGCTGGGTCTCGTGATCCCTGCTTGTCCTGGAGAAACACCCCACCCCCCAAATCCAGCGGTCTGGTGGCCCCACAGGGCAGACCGGTAGTCCTTGGCCAGTGTTTGTGAAAGGGCCCCCAAGCTGCCCCTCACCGTGGCAAATGAGGCGCGTGACTCATCAGACCAAACATGGGATTAGCTGGTAATGATCTGGCAAATGGTTTTGAAATAATAATTATCTGCCCCTGTGCTGGATCTATAGCAAGAGAGAGAATAAAAGATGGGTTGAGTAACGAGACAGATAGAAAAAGAGGGAGAATGCAAGATGGTAGTAAAATGCAGCACTATAGGAGCCTGCAAACACAACACCTTTACATTCACCAGTCACATCACTGGCAGAGGATTTAACCCTCTATGAGTAACAGTCATTTAAACCCTTTATGTGGGTGCAGTGTCGGTAACAGGACAGAGCTCAGAGCTGTGTCCTCTGTGTTCATGTAATGGAAGACAACAAGACATCGATCAACACCAGAATAAAAAACAAGAAAATACTGTCAGACGTTCAGTGAGGATTGTTGATCTCTGCTGCCATCTGCAGGCAGCTACATGGAAGAACACCTCTTCTAAGTCTCAAGTCATTTATTTTCTCTCAAGTCATCAAAACAGTGGCTGGATTCGACTCGAGTCCACATCTCTGCTATTTGCAGAAATGGAATATGATCTACGTATATATGTTTTCATTAGCGTATGACCACCTGGATATAAGACTCGTTATACTGTTACTTGTTACTTAGAATGAGCTGATGTACAGGTGCCGAACGTCCTCTTCTGCAGAGTTTGCCATGTTGAGTTTCTCCACCTCCTGGTCCTGCAGCCTCACCACTAGGTGTTAAATCACACACTAGACCTATAATGTTATTATTCCTGACATGCTTTTCCTGAAGTGACAAGTCAAAATATATGACATGAAAAAAATCCATTAGATATTTATACCCATGCTAAAACAGAACTATTTTCACCAACACTACACAAAAGCTCTGCCAGTCTTTACTGGGTGCACCCGGGCTTTTATTTTGAAGTCAGAGAGCTGAATCCTCTTAAGAAAGATTAGCCTTTCAACAGCAAACCTTTGACTGATCACACTGTAAACAAACACTTCATCTGAGCTGTGTGAGATGTTTCTACGATGTCAGATGAAAACCAGAGAGATTCAGAAGAGGACGACGACGATGACAGTGAGAGCTCTTCAAGCGAAGGACGAGCTGGTTCATTCATCGCTCTTTTCAGTAGTTTGATTTCAGGTGAGTATTTCTGAGAGGAGAGTTTAAAATAAAAAGAAGAAGGTTTAATTACTACTATTTATGATGAGACCTTCCTTTAAGTGCGTGGACCATGTGAGCCAGCGGGCACAGTGCTGGAGTCTGACAACTGGCACACATTACACAAAGAAAGGCAGCCATCGTCCATGTTTAATCAATTACACCTGTGCTTCTCGTGCTGTGGCGCGTGATAACAAACATTCACATAACTTTATCATTTCTCAATGATTCTGTAAATACTGTCATTATTTGCAGTGTGTATATTACGAACAGTAGAGGGCGACGGAGGGCCGTCTCAACTTGATGACACCATTTGTTGATGTTGTTGTCAAATTGTGCGACAATAGTTGTAGTCTTTACACGGTAGCGGAAAAGACAGGAAGGAGTTACCTCGATATTAACCACAACAGTGTGAGAAACTGCTCACTGTGCGCGTTCAGTGTTTAATTAACGCGGGAAATATTAACTTTAACCGGAATTTCACGTGACCATAATGTGACAATTTGCTGTCATTCGTTAGCAAGGTAGCTTCAGCGCGTTAGCCTAGCTTAGCTTAGCCTTTTAGCTAAGCAGCATTGCTCAACACAGTTTCAACAGAGATGTGTCTCATCAAGGAAGGAACTTGTGTCGGTAACACCGAGCAGCCAGTGTGACCGCGGAGCTGTCGTTCATGTGTCATTGTGCTGTAACCGCCGCTGGTTGAACAGGTTTTCTTCGAAGCTGGGGCTGCCTCCGGAGCGGTCACAACATGCTGAACATTCCCACTCAGTCGTTCCCCGCGCCGGGCTCCCAGCAGCGGGTCGCTCCGTCCGGACAGTCCGGAAGGAACAAGGTAACACTCTTAACCACAACACCCCAGACAGCTGTTTCCTCTGCATGTAGAGCTGTCAGAGTGGTAGAAGCACACACCCCTATTTCGACATGTATGCAATGAACATTATAACTAATAACTGCGACATTAACAGCTGGTGTGTTTATGTTAGCGGTAGTATGTAGCCAGTTGACGCTACTGTGTTTTTAAACCCGGTGTGATGCCTTCACACAGCTCATCATCTGCCCCATGACTCTGTCCTTTAACTCATCAGGTGGCCTTGAAGCCTGGCCACAGTCTGATGGACTGGATTCGGTTTTCCAAGAGTGGAAAAGATCTGACCGGTCTCAGAGGGCGCCTGATCGAAGTGACCCAGGAAGAGCTGCAGAAACACAACACAAGAGATGACTGCTGGACCTGCATACGAGGTGAGCCTGAGCCTGACACAGGACGGGGACTGATTCACACCTGAGAGACAGATGGATCAACCCGCATGAGGCTGTAGTATTCAGCCTATTGATGAGTACTCGATGTCATCTTGATGGTACTTGATCCCTCTATGTCTTGAGCATAGTGGAATTTAGAGAGGTGTGTTCCAGACAGGGACGCCCAGTATTAACATCCACTAGACCAAAGCAGGGAACCCTCACACACACTTCAGTTAATATCCCCTGTGTGTCAGTGTATGTTTTATAAGGGAAGGTACATCACATTCTACCTGGAGGCAAACACTTTTATTTGGCCAGTAGCTGCTTAAGTTGAAAGCCCATAATGTTAGATGTTCTAACTTAAAGTCATCATCTGATCCTAGGGTCAGTTTACACTTTGAATGTAATATTCTCTGTATGTTTTCAGGGATGGTTTACAATGTTACGCCCTACATGGACTACCACCCCGGTGGAGAAGATGAGCTGATGAAGGCAGCTGGGGTAGATGGCACTGAGCTGTTTGACCAGGTATGGAAGGTGATGGAAGAAGTGAAGCACTGTTTAATATTCTAAAGAGTTACGGTCTAGAGCTGCTCTGTATGGACAGTGATCGAGGAAGTGAAGCAATGTTACTATATATAGCTGATACAGTCAAATGACTTTGATGGAACAGTCGAGAATATATAGATATATTTTCAAACTTGACAGAATTTGTTAGTGATTGTTATTCTTCGATTGTAAAAGCTGCTCATCGAGGCCAAACTAAACGTGTCTGTCCAATCAGTGAATTTAACGTGTCCTGGAAAAAGCTGAGCTGAAACAAACAATCCCTGGGACCTTGGGACGACTGGAACATTTTTGTTGTGGCTGCCTTGTGGGTGCTGCAAGGTTTGATGTAGTCCTGTATAGGGATGTGTGCGATGAGTCAACTTGTTAAAGTAATTAGTAATGTTTTATTAATGTTATGTCTAAGATGTGCAGCAGTGAGAAACTTTCACTCAGCCTTGCTGTATATGCTGACTGGCAGGCAGTGTTTAGTTAGCCATCACAGTGTTAGATTACCTGAATCCTGTGTTTTGTTGTTCACATCTCAAAGTTAATCCAGCTAGCAGTGGAAACAAATGTATCATAAAAAGCATCATGTATGAAGTTATCCCATAACAATCAAACAGCCAAGAGAATGATCTCTGTCTTCATCTGCTGACTGAACAGTGTCTTCATTTTCTTCATAATCATTTACAGCATTGTCCATGTATGTCCAGTTTTTTAAACAAACTGTCCCAGCATGTAATGCCTGTAGCAGGATGTACCTCATAATTCCGGGGTTGTATCTTAACAGAGTAACATGTGAAGTGTGGCTGTGTGTGTCAGTCTTTAAGTTTTGTTCAGTTTTTTAAACTTTTAGACGAGTCAACTAGTCTACGTTTAAATGTCTGTTTAACTGAAGATGAAATCATCAGATACATCCCTAGTGCTGTAAGCTGTTTACTGTGGACATGGGGACTTGGGTTTATATGTGTTGCTATGGTAATGTGTTTGTGCGCAGGTGCATCGCTGGGTGAACTATGAGTCCATGTTAAAGAGTGCCTGGTCGGCAGGATGGCCACAGCTATTAAAGGTACTAACTCTCTGTCTTACACACACACGCACACACTCACACACATTCATCAGTGTGTTCCATGCTGTATCTAACACCCTGACCTGAGTGACAGCTGAGGGCACTCGTGTCTGAGTGGCTCTTGAAATGGAGTCCACTTTAAGTAGATTTTATGATCATGTATTGTACTTTAAGTAAGTATTAGACAATGGAATATATATATAACATATACACATGTATACTACTTATATATAGACAAATAATAAGTAACCAAGTTCCTATATAGTATGAAGTATGAAGCTGAAATTGATACTGAACAAAAAAAGCTGATATATTAGTTGTGTTCCAGCTACTTATGCATGCATTAAGAAAAGTTGATGAATTTCATTGTCAGGTGTTCCCAAAACATCTCTCCTCCTGCAGAATGTTTCTGCCTGAACAGCTCTTCATGTTACCTGAAGCTCATCTGAACATCAGTCTATATGAGTCATTTGCTGATGAACAGTGTTGATGGAATGCTTTCACTTTCACTCTTAATCTTAAAAAAGTAGTACCCGGCTGTCAGCTGACAGCCTTGATGTCAGAGTTTCTTACAAACACTTGAACAAAACAACAAAAAGAGATTAAAAGCTGGATTACAAGAACAGTTTTGATATGAACACAACTGTTGTGCATGATGTTTATCTCAAGCAAGTTTCAAGTCTCTGCAGCTGGTTTGAATATGGTATTAAAGCAGTGAGTTAAACTGTAAACTGAAGTCAGGTATTTTCTCTCTTTCTGTTTTTCTTCCCAGCTATCATCCCTCCTCCACCACCACCCACTGCCCTTGCACCACCTATCTCAGTGGCCCCTCCACCAGACAAAGACTCTCGGCCTCGATGCGAAGGCAGCAAATCTAAAAAATGACACAGGAATGTCAAAGTTGAACAAATCTGTACATAATCAGTGACGTTATTATCTGCTGTTTGTAGGTATGACTGGTTCCAAACTGATGTGTCTGTTCATCTGGTTATTTATGCTAAAAGAAAGGTAATCACTCATTGATCTCACACACATTCACAAAGCATCAAATGAGTGAGTTTGTCCTCTGGTGGCATAAAGAAGAAACTGCAACTGGCCAGAGAGGTGTCTTGATCAATGTGAAGATAGCATATTAATAGTATATAATTTTTTTTCTGTCAGATCCCCAGCGCAGGCTGTTCTGTTGTAGACCTTGAGGCGGGCGTTCTACGAGTAGAAGTGCTGCTGGGGAAAATGTCCTACATGATACATTTACGTAAGTAAAGACAGAACTCTCATTTTATTTACATTTACATTACATTTACATTTAGTCATTTAGCAGACACTTTTATCCAATGCGACTTACAGAGAAGGGAACAATCAAGGTACAGTGCGATGAAAGCGTTGAAAAAAGCATGCAACAATAAGTGCTATGACAATTCTTAAAGTAATGTCCAGCTAGTAGACAAGAGCTGTCTTCAGGAGGGGTATGTTCTGGTAGGAACTCATAAAGGTCCAGTCAGAGATTATCTTGTGTAGCCTGTACAGAGCAACTTAGCATTAGCTCTTGAATTTAATGCGGGCTGCAACAGGTAGCCAGTGGTGCTCAATGAGCAGCGGGGTGATATGTGACCTTTTGGGTTGGTTGTAGACCAGGTGCCCCACCGCGTTCTGGATCATATGAGAGGGTTTCACTGTGCAGGCTGGGAGGCCCGTCAGGAGGACATTACAGTAGTCTAGTCTTGAAATGACCACAGCTTGTGTCAGGAGTTGAGTGGCGTGTTGCGTTAAGTAAGGTCTGATTTTTCTGTTGTAAAGTTCAAAGCGGCATGACCAGGCAACTGAGGCGACATGATTGGAAAAGGTTAGTTGGTCATCAATCATAACCCCAAAGTTTCTCACCACCCTGGTGGGGGCGAGACATAGGGAGTCAATTTTGATGCTGATGTCGTGGTGTATAGTAGGTTTGGCTGGGAGGACCAGCAGTTCAGTTTTTGAGAGGTTCAGCAGGAGGTGATGTGCCTTCATCCATGTGGCGATATCTGAGAGGCAATTGGAGACACGTGCAGAGATCGAGGGGTCCTCAGGAGGAAATGATAGATACAGCTGAGTGTCATCTGCCTAGCAGTTAGGGCTGTGGCGATACACTAATCTCACGATACGATACACAATATTCAGCCAACGATACGATTCAATACGATTTGATACGATTCGATGCGATTACATCATTTTCTGAAAGATTTTAAAGGGACAGTGTGATTTTGGTGACATCTTGTGAGTGTTCCATTGACTTGGATTGAATTAATTGAACTGAAAATTGAAAGCATCAATTACACAATATATGGCTCTGACTGGGCAGTGAGTCTACAGCTTGCAAATGCTGGACAACATGAATCTGATTTTTGTCATATCACACCTCAAACAGTACTAGTGAAGAGTTTTTGAATGAAAATATTATTTTTCAAACCCTTTGCATGACATACATATGCAGTTTTTCAAACAATAAAATAATGCCCTTTCAATAAAAAAGGTCCCATAGGTTTTTGCCTCATTTTCCTCAGACATGCCACTTAGCAAAGCAAAGACCCTCCAGAAAGTTGAGGGGAACCTGTCCTTCAATAGAAATAGTATTTATGAAGTTATTCTGTCACTGCAGTCACTTTGGGCCCTCTGTCACTCTGCTCTGTGTGCTCCCTGACCCCTGCACTCTGTTCTACATCGCCTGCTGTTTCTCTGTTGTCCCTTCCCCCCCAAGACCCCAGAGTCCTTTGATTGGCTAGAATACGTCATAGATACATCCACTGATTGGTTGAAAAAGAAACTAGTCTGCCTAGTAACGTTTGTCCATTTGTTGATTGCGCTTTCAGTATACCGATCTATTTTTCGATTGGTCTTTTATGCAGTGGAATAGAACAAGGGAGTGTCGGACAGACACAAACTGCACATCTCTGTCTTCAGCGGAATCTCAGGAAAACAGTGCAAAAAAACACATCTCTATATTATAAACTGTTTCAGAGATATTCACAGATATGTAAAACTTTAGACTTTTTGGGCGGATCCGCCCTATCCGTCCCCAGAGGGTTAAACCCGAAGTGGTGGGAGCACTTCTGCTTTTAAGCATGAAGGTGCTGGACTTATGTTTGCCGCCATTCTCTTGAATCTCCTCACTCTGACTGCGTAAACAGGAAGAGGAAGACGTCGGCGTCCGTGTAAAGAGAGTATCTAGACGGTAGAAATGCTCTACAGCGAGACTAGCGGCTGGCTGACCTAATCGCTCTTTCTGCAAAGCCAACAGGGGAAATGGGCAGCGAGCAGAGTGCCAGGCAGAACACAGGGGATTTGAATGGGACTTAATGTATCGATACTCACGGCTGAAAAATCAATAATTTCTGGGGAAACAAAATATTGATATATATCACAGGATCGATAAAATTGCTCAGCCCTACTAGCAGTGATAGGAAAAGCCATGTGAGCGGATAATTGGACCCAAGGAGGTGGTGTAGATAGCAAATAGGAACGGCCCCAGCACTGAGCCCTGGGGTACCTCTGTGGTGAGGTGATGCGAAGTGGACAACTGTCCAAGCCAGGATACACTGAATGAGCACCCTGTCAGGTAAGATTCAAACCAGTAAAGAGCCAAGCCAGAGATGCCCATGTTTGAAAGAATAGAGAGGAGGATGCGATGGTTAACTGTGTCAAAGGCAGCTGATAAGTCAAGTAGAATGAGGACAGAGGACTGTGCTGCTGCTCTGGCTTCTTTTAAGGCTTCTGTCACAGACAACAGCAGTTTCAGTCGAGTGACCGCTCTTGAAACCAGATTCATTCGGATCAAGAAGATTGTTCTGTAGGAGGAATTCTGAGAGTTGCTTAGCGACTGCCCGTTCAGGATGATAGTTTCTTGAGAAGGTTTCTTGAGTAGAGGCATTACTCGAGTTGCTTTGAATGCAGTGGAAGAAGAAGGTTTGTTGGTATAGGGTCCAACGAGCATGTAGTAGTAGTAGTAGTAGTAGTAGTAGTAGTAGTAGTAGTAGTAGTAGTAGTAGTAGTAGTAGTAGTAGTAGTAGTGAGAGTAAGGAGCTCCAGAGAAAGGTGGTTGGTGTAAGCCGTAATAAAATCGGTTTTGTTAACTGCGGATTGGCACTTCCATAAGCCCATGGAAAAGGAGGCAACAGAGTGTGAGGACTGTTTTAGAGGCCGGAGGTTAGTGGCACATACTGTAATACTCTAAGAGTGTGGAATGGGACTGGTTCTGGTGCTTGGTAAACTTGCTCGTCTTGACCGAGGACGGCTGAACGCAATAGCTGACACTTCAGCAACCGCCCCTGTTTTATAGTTTCATTGGATTAAACGCGGCTGTTCTCGCGTTCAGGCTGATTGCGACTAGCATAGACCGCCCTCTGCCGTTGCTGTGAATGGTTTTCCAATTGAGGTGCAAATTGCTCACACCCACACACAGTGTTCTGATCACTTTATCACTTTATTTTGCTGTCCTCTGCAAAAATATAAGTGAGATACACCAGCCATGTTTGTCTCCACATGTATCACAAATGTGGAATACAGTAATCGATTATTATGAGTTGGTTCATTAGATAAACAGTAGGTGGCGCCAATTCTCCAGTCAGGGAAAAAAGAAGAGGGTGCAACAAGACAAGATGCCAGTAGAAGGTTAAGCTGTGATACATGTGAGGAAGGTTCCATCAGATCTGTGTGGAACATCATGGATGGATTATAGAGACATGAGAGCCACAACCAGAAACAGACGATCAGTCACGGGACTTAAATGTTTTCTACGTCACAACTTATTGGAAAAATATGTTTCTGTCTTTATTTAAGGTCATTAACTATTGCTTGCTTGCTTACTATTCACATGGCTTTTTACGAGGAGTAATTAATGTCAGTGGTCCTGCACTGTGCCTGGTGACCAGACAAGCACCATAATGTTCAGTTACACTGATAAATTTGGATTATTTAGATGAGCTGGTGGGTGACGTACTGCAAGTTGGAATTTGGATTTGACTTAAAAAACTCTCGCCTGTCTGGTTCTAAATGTTCTCATATTCCAGCTAAACAGGGACTGAAATATGTTTATGAAAACATTTGAGGAGAGAAATATGTAATGAAATATAGTAACAGAATCTTGATTCATATTTGATCAGCACTGTCTGTTTGATCTGAATTTCATGAGCACACAGACTGACTTGTCAATCACAGGTTAGCCACACCCTGAAGCATACCTGTGCTTTATCGTCTCTTTTACTCTAAATAGGACCATCATTTACAAAATGAACATCACGCTGTGTGGAAGAAGACTAGAAACTAGTGATTGAGACAAAGATAAGCTCATGAGGAAGCTGTTTACTGAGGTCATTAGGAAGAATGCAGGTTTAAGACCCTTCACGACCTGGAAGCTCTGTCCACTATTTTTTACTGTCAATGATTCATGAGCACACTGTACACAGTATTACGCTGATGTTCACATGACTTTGGTTGTATAATCAGTGGTTTTCATGCCTTTTCAGGTCTAGCTGATGAAGTCGAGGGAAACGTTTCTGGTAAGACAAAATACATTTTTTTTGTTATCTGTTATTGTCCTGTGTTTCTTAAACTCTCATTTCTTCAACAGTCCACACTGCCTTCTCAGTGGGAAAGATCCAGGTCACCATACGCAAACAGGCTAAAGGAAAATGGATAAGTCTTGGTCAACCACTGGAATTTCACAATACATTTCTACGCAAAAAAGACAGAGGTGAGATCCAAGGATTGTTTCCTCCTCTCCACGTATTTATAAACTAGTAGTCTTATCAGATCATATCAGATCATATCAGTTAAACCACGTTTCCACTGCAGAAAATTTCCCCAGTGACTAGGAGCCTTTGGAGGAACTCTGTGCTGAATATTTCTGGGTTAGGGTTAGGCCATGTTTTCATACGTCCAGCACACTAATTTGCCTAACCTTCGCAGATCACAGTGGAAACACAGACACCACCGGGCTGATTTTAAATCCATCGTTCATCAGAGAACTTCGGATATTTAGGAACAATAAATAATGAGTCTACTTCAATGATCTCCTTTTTGTTACAGCTCTCTATTATCGGGATTGTGTGTTGGTGTCTAAGACTGAGGTGAACCATAACACACATGTGTATAGATTGCAACTTCCACGTGGGTCTGTCAGGCATGTGCCTGTTGGAAAACATGTCTACCTCAAAGCCCTCATTCAAGGTAAGCAACCACACAGACTAATACTAGACAACTACTGTACTGAACACAGTGAACGTTGTCCTCCACTCAAGCAAAAATACAGTACACAGTGCAGTACACATGATTCAAGCACGTTCTGCGGACCTTCAGTACGTTTACTGAGTGGGCAGAAGCCAAAGCTTCTTGTACATCAGTGAGCATTCTTCCTCATTATCCACAGCCAGTAATTACAGTAGATCCTTAATGCTGTTTCTTGTTACGGTCTGATCTTTCGATGTCCTTCTGGTGGAGATCTGCCTTCACATCTCGGGGATTATTTTGCTTAATTAGACATCTGTGCTTCATCTTTCCTGGAAACTGTCTCACAGAACATCCAGCTTCTCTAATGAGCTATTTCCTGCTTTCTTTGGTCCTCCATCACAGTGAACTGTAAATGTTTGTGTTGTGCACAAAACAAGACATTTGGGGACATCTCCTCAAATGTCTCTTCAAAATAGAGATCATCATTGTTCACCATTTTCTGACATTTTAGGGATCTAAATTTATTGATTGATTGATTGATTGATTGATCGATTGATCGATTGATAAAATAATGAACAGATTAATTGTTAGTTGCCTCCCTAGTTTACATAAACATTCATGTGCTGTTGCATGTTAGAATATGATTGTTATTTTGCTTGTGAACAATCACGATCAAATTATCTCAATTTTTGAGATGAATTTTATTTTTATGAATTTTATAGTTTTCTATGATTCACATTTATCTAAACTGAAGTTTAATGATTCATTTTACTAAAATCTTTGACAGTGTGACTCTGAATGTGTCTTTTTGCTCTAGTCAAACAGAAATAAATCTATTAAACAGCCAGAGGAACATGAAATTAATATTAAGGCCACTCCCACTGTTAATAAACCTGTTATTAAAATGATTTAAATTATTCTAATGGACTTTAATATTATAAAGAGTACGGCCTGGACCTGCTCTGCATGAAAAGTGTCATGAGATGACTTTGGTTATGATATGGTGCTATATAAATAAAATTGAATTGACTTGAATTGAAATTGATCCAGACAAAGACGATATGATTGTTCTTTTATAATTATAAAAAAATAAACTGAATAGAATAATTTCATAGAAATGATTTCAACCATTCATGTTGGTAAACATTCCATTATCATGATAACCATGACTGCTCCAACACAAACATGGTGAATAGTACTTAATGTATATCATATCAGCACAGATGTGACACCTCAAAGAATTCTGAATGCAGTGACAGAGGAGCTGAAAACGCATTGGACTGAAGATGTTTCATATCATTCTAAAGTTTTCTGTTGTTTAGTTATGATTTTTTGTCCACATCCAGACACAGAGGTCGTCAGGCCATACACTCCAGTAGATCCAGACCTAGCAGCAGCTTCCAACCACTCCTCACAGGACTCTGACCTCTACCTCATGATCAAAGTTTACCCTGACGGGGTGTTCACCCCACATCTCAACAGCCTGCACATCGGTAAGTCACAGCGAGCAGGTTGCGCGAGAGAAGAAAGAGAGAGCAATGTACTGATGTACGGACATGAACGAGCAGGAGAGCACTACAGCACAGTATAACGGGACCGTTAACTGTCTGACATTTCCACACTCTGAAATGAATTCAACAGAAATCATTAAATGAACTTCAGAGGAAATGAATGAGAGACACAAACTAAATGTGAACTGTACAATATTACGTTAATGACTCACTGAAATAAGATAAATGCAGCTGAAGGTCACCGTTATGAAAACATTGCTGCTCTCCTGATCTGAAAATGATTTGGCTGTTTAATGTGTGTTCAGTTAATGATCACAAAACTACAAGTCCCTCTCCATTCTATGTTGGCTCTGTTTTTCTCATTAGGAATCCTTTTTCAAACTCTAATTTTGTTTTCACATATTAATCTGCTTAATTAAGCCTGGAGGGGATCGTGGGTGTGAGTGTGTTGTGCACATTTCTGACTGTATGTTCGAGGAGCTCTTGTGTCGGAGTGATTCAGCTTGTCACTTCTCTAAAGAGCCACGAGAGATGAACATAGACTTTTCGTCACAATTTTCACAAACATTGTACGCGGCTGGTGATTTGGTCACTGGTCTGACGTTTGTCTTCTCAGGTTCCACCTGTCAGCAGAGACGAAATGATGTGAATTCACACATAAAAAATAAAAATTCAAGGTTCCTTCCCCTACTGCAATCTTCATTTATAATACACCAGCACTATTTGCATCTGCTCCGGGCAAAATGTATTGCTGTTTGATAAATAACTTCTGGAGCTGAATGGATCAAAAATGACACAGTCAGTCTGCCAGTGTTTTGTGAGCCGTTTCTCTTGTGCTGCCATAAAAAGCTGTCAGTGTTTGAGATCAGTGGTTCCAACCTTTTTCCTAAAGGAGCTCCTTTTCTATCATTTAGTAACATTTTTTGACAAATTCACTGTTTTCTTCTCATTGTTCTTTGAGCTCTTTGGTTGTTTTAACTGTGTCATTTTTTCTAATTCAGGACGGGCTGTGTAGCAGAGTGAAGGCTCTGTCAATATACCTATGAACTGTTACTGAATATTTGGACAGTGACACCGTTTTCATAATTTTAGCTCTGTACACCACCACAGTGGATTAAAAATGAAACTGAGATGCAATTGAAGTGCAGACTTTCAGCTTTAATTTAAGGGCTTGAACATAATTATTGTATGAAACGTTTAGGAATTGCAGCCATTTTTATACACAGCTCCCTGATTTCAGGGGCTCAAATGTGATTGGACAAATTAACATATTCATGAATAAAATGTTAATTTTTAATACTTTGTTGAGAACCCTTTGTAGGCAATGACTGCTTGAAGTCTAGAGCCCATGGACATCACCAGATGCTGGCTTTGCCAGGCCTTTACTGCAGTTTAGTTTTACTTCAGTTGTTGCATGTTCGTGGGTCATTCTACCTGAAGTTTTGTCTACAGTGAGTGAAATGCATGTTTTTCTTTACCATGGAAAGCGTCCTCCGATCATCCATCACTGTTGTCTTCTGTGGACGTCCAGGCCTTTTAGTGTTGCAGACCTCACGAGTGCGTGAACGTGGGTTCACAGCAACAGTTGCAAATGTCACACCTGGAATCAAGTCCAGACCTTTTACCTTCTTCATTGATGAAGAAGTAATGAAGGAATATCTCATACCTGTCCATGAAACACCTTTTGAATCAAGTGTCCAATTACTTTTAGTTAAAAGAGGCAGCGACATATTAAAGAGCTGTAATTCCTAAACCCTTCATCCAATTTGGATGTGAATACATCAAATGAAAGCTGAGAGACTGCACTTAAAGCCTGTGTTCATTATTTATATTTGTTTATTTCAACAACAACTTGTTTGAAACTTTTTGTTGAAGTTTAAATAATAATCTAAATTTATAAACTTCAACTTATCTAAATTTAAAATAACTATTTCCTTTAGTTTCCGTCACAGAAATCACTTCATATCATCACAGATGTTGGCACTGTGACTCCAGACAGCACGCTGCGACTCATTGTGTTTCCATGTTCCTGTTTGTACGCTCCAGGTGATCATATATCTGTTAGTGGTCCAGAGGGTCCCTTCAGTCTCCGCCCCCTCCGTGATGTCACACACCTCTACCTTTTAGCAGCTGGCACGGGGTTCACGCCCATGGCTCGCCTCATCCGAGTGGCCCTGCAGGACATCGACACTATTAGGTGGGAAATCAGGAGGCATCCACATAGAAGTTCTATTAAAGTCAGTGTAAAGGCAATTCTGAGATTTCTTTCAAAATACATTAAATATGTTGGAAAACATGTGAAAAGACTCTGAAGCATATATTACTGAAATGTGGAGTTAGAGGTTCAAACAGTTTTTCTCCAGTTTTCACTCCAGGACTTTGTGGCCATACTGTTTGTATCACCAATTAGAAATCCCAGGCTTTACCTTATAATTCACAACATGTGTGTGTGTGTGTGTGTGTGTGTGTGTGCGTCCTCAGAAAAACCAAGTTGCTCTTTTTGAACCGACAAGAGGCGGACATTCTGTGGCGCAGTGAACTGGATGACCTGGCTGCTAATGATGACAGGTACTGACTGTCAGCTGTGTGTTTGTGTTTAAAGCTGTGTTCTGTTTGTTCAGTTACTGCCCGGCCTGCAAATGTCAGTGATAATAAAGAATAGATTGTTAGTGTGCTCAGGAGGATTATGCTGCAGCCAGTTTCACTTTTACGGCAGCACTCTCACTCAGCACTGGACCAACTGTTGTCCTCATTAGTCACTTTGACACAAACACATGGGAAATGGGCCCTGTGTGACAAACCTGCCACAGTTGCAGCATCATATAACAAGCTGCAGTCTTTAGTGGCACTTAATAAAACACATGATGTGCTGCCCAGTGCAGAAACACATTGTGAATGGTTCAACATCATATCAATAAGAAGAGATCTATTTGTGTTAATATTCATGTAGGTTAGCAACAGAGAATAACCGTCGTCTAGACTGTGTCCTTGTGGAGCATCTTCAGTAAGCAGAGCCTCTGATGATGATGAAGAGGAGGCTGCACAATGTTAAGTCTGGAAAGGTGTTTAAAGCAACAAGAAACAAATCTGCATCACCCCCCAGGCCTGAAAACAAACTCTTCCCAGTGGTAGCTTGTCAGCAGAACTAATTAGCAAACAGCAGCTAGTTGGCAGCAGAGGGAAAACCAGGAAACATTTTGTCCATGAATTATGATCCAGTTTCACCAAAATCAGTGAATAAAGTTGGTGCTGTGTGACCTAATTTATGGTAGAGTGGCAAGTTACATAATGTTGCTGAAGAAAAACACCAAGCGAGTGATTTGCTTGTGTAACGGTTTACAGGCACTCCACCAGAACACATCAGTACAGGCAATGTTAAAAAGTGTTTGATAATACTGGCATGACAGCTAACCCTTCATGTGTGCCCTGTGTCTTGACTTTGGATGTGCTTCCACATGCTCGATCTCACGTGTGTTTCTGTTTCTGTCGGTGTTGTGTGTCAGGTTTGAAGTGGAGTATGTTCTCTCTGAGCCCGGCGAAAGCTGGACCGGCAGGAAGGGTCGCGTGGACGAGGGCATGCTAACGGATTTTCTCTGCAGGCCAGATGGGTCCAGATGCTATGTGTGTGTGTGTGGCCCCGCTGCCTTTACGGAGCTGACGATAGGGTGTGTATCATTTCCTTTATTGTAGAAACAGTTCTTATTGCATAACCATTATGTTATTGTCATAATTCCCAGAATACACTGATGTAAAGACAGCTTGTAAACAAACTGTGTATCCAGTAGATGAGCACAAGATAAACTCCTTCCATAGGACATGAGGCGTTATTTCTTCTTTTCTTAGAGAGCAGTGACACTCAGCCGTCAGCTTGGATGGATCATGTCTGTGTCTATGCTCAGTCACCTTTTTTTCTGTTTGTTCACTTTCCAGTTTGTTGAAGCAGCAGGGCTTCAGTGAAGACGAGCTCCATGCCTTCCAGGGCTGATGAACTCTGCCTCAACCCAGCTCCTCTCTGCAAAGACTGTGCTCGCCTGTGTGAGAGGGAGAGTTGATTTTAATTTATATGTTTGTGAGAAATCAAAAGAACATTGTATTTCTATGCACCGAGGACCTGATGATGCTGACAGCAGACCACACACCCCCCCAGGCTTCTATGATTCTCGACTGTTTGGTCCGTCTAGAACAAAAACAACAGAGTTCATGAAAACTATAAGTTGAAATGTTGTAAAGGTGTGTAGAGTAAAAGCAGTAATGCAATGTGAAAGTATGCAATATGAAAGAGAATTTCCATGAGCTTTGAAGTGTGTTGCAGAGGATCTTCTGCAGACTCTTCAGCCTCCAGTTCCATGGATGCAGTTACAGGAGTTCAAAGCAGTGCAGTGAAATAAAATGCATTATGGTGCAAACTTTAAAGCTTAGTGTCACATTCATTAAGACTGGCCTCGTTTTCATGATTACTTCTGATTGGAGTTTCATTTGGAGTCATCAAGTTACCTTACTTTACAGAGTAACTATGCACAGGCTCCAGGCCTCTTTTTGCTGCCTTACAGACATTGAAACTGTAATTCTGTACTATGATAACATAATAACATCATTCTTCATCCAAAGCTCCTGTGCTAGCAGCACCAACACTCCCCCAGCGCCACTAACTGACTAACAGGGGTGCCTCCTCCAGATTTCAGCATCTGCGGGCCTCCTCAATAACCGTCTGCACCTCCTCCTGGACTAGTTGGTGTCAGTCCTTGTCATAACAAATGGTAGGGAGGGCCAATCCCTCAGCTGAGAATCAGATCAGTGACTTCTGTTACCTGTTGTTCTCACAACTTCCTCCCAGATCATCCAGACTTTTCTCACAGAGGATATTGCCAGTAACTCAGGGGCCATGGTTAGCTCCTGAAGTCAGGTTCTCAGTATTTCAGCAGAAGAAAAAGAACAGTATAGAAAAGAGTATCACTCTTTTATCTTTGCTTAATGGATGTTTGTAGATTTGCAGTTAAAGCAAGTCGTGCATCTGATTTAAACCCATAGATGTGCAAGTGTGTAGTTACTCTTAAACCTTGAGATTCTGAGTGCTGTAATGTGTCTTCACTGCAAATCACAATGTGTTCAACTTCATTATTCTCTCTGCAAGACTGCTACATCGCCATGATGAGCAAAAAGGAAAGCCACAGCATTCACCAACTCTGGAGTGAATCGAAAAGGTTTCTGACTGTGCAACATACATTTGAACGTCAGGCTTTTCAAACGGATCTTTTCAACAGTGTCTCCCCAAAATTACCATCACAAATACAAGCTCCTTTAAAGGCAGGCATGAACGCCTCGTGCAAAGAGTCTGTCCACACCGAACGTCCAACTGTCATCATTGTCATCATTTCTCAGCCTGATAAAGATTTTTTTAAAAAAAAGATTGTTGCTGGATTGAATATTGGTGTAACGTTCTGGCAGCTTGGTTCATACAAACATTAAAAATCCCATGTAAGGTAAAGTAAGTACTTACTGCTGATTATAAAGCCCTCCCACGGCTTGGCATGTTTAAATGAAGCTGCTCTTCCTTCTGTTGATGCAGCTGTTTTCATTGGCGGGACAGCTGGACACACTTCCTAAAAGTTCCTGCCAAATCTTTTTTGCCTCACATGATTTATCAGGTGTGCACATGAAGACTGAGTGCTCTTTGTGCAGTTTTAGAAGTATGCAAGTTCCTGAAGTAAAACTGCAGCCATGTCTGTGCAGCCTGTGTTCCTATCTCACTGATGTGATGTGATGAGATGACTGCCTCCTGAACACTTTCACTGTAGTCCACACAGGAAGGATGTTTCGCTCACAAACATCAGCATGTTACAGTGCCATGATGAGCAAGTTAGCATGCTGACATTAGCATTTAGCCCCACAGAGCTGTGTATATCCTGCAGACTTAAATCACTCCCTAATTCACTCATTCATTTCTCCCAGAGTAACACACCAACATTTTATAGATCCTTTTGGTCATTTTGTGTCATCACAAAAAAAGGTGCAAGGGTCGGGGTTAGATGTAGAGGGTTAGGGAGTTAGAGTTAGAGCCAACATTGGGGGGAATTGTTGGCTCTCTGTAGATAATATTATAAAGAGTACGGTCTAGACCTGCTCTGTGTCATGTCAGATAACTTCTGTTATCATTTGGTGCTATATGAATAAAACTGAATTGAACTGAACCGAACTGAGCTCTGATGAACTGGTGACTTGTTAAGGTGTACCCCGCCTCTCGCCCTAAGTCAGCTGGGATAGGCTGCAGCCCCACCGTGACCCTGATGAGGATGAGCGGTTACAGATGATGGATGGATGGGTGAATTGAATGAAAACAAACATTTCATAATTCACACACAAATAAAGTAGTGCACTAACAAATGATTTCAGACACAATCATCGTCTTGTCCTTTTCAAACTTTGGAGGTTTGTCCTATTTGGCTTGAATGCAGTTAGCCCTGAACATTCTTACAATTTCGGTGCTAACATGTTGGACGGAGATACTACTGAAATGAAGGCTGTTATTGCAGTGCTCCTGGACTTTTCATAAGGCTTTTATATCAAGTGATAATAATTGAAAGGCAAAATGTCCAAACATTGTGTTAAAATGACATTATTCACCTCAGTAACCCTCCTCCAGCACATCAGATATTTAAATGACCTTATGTAACATGATCATCAGGAAGTGACATCATAAAAACAATTTGAACAACGTGGTGCAGGAACAGTCAAGTTCCCACCTTATTTTATACTGTATCTATATTTCACTCATTTATACTGTGATGTGATTATCAAGCTTAACAAATCAACCCTGTTACATTAAAATAAAGATAGATCAATACACAGATCCATAGACACTGACTGAGAAGGTCCATTCTTTTTCCTGGTACTGTATACATCAGTATATACACAGTTCTAGTTCACAGCTTGTGATCGTCAGCACACACAGCTTCTGCCTGCTGATGTAATGATCGTCACTTACAGGCTCAGAGCTGAGAATGGCTCTCATTGTTCAGTGTGGAGGGCAGGGTTTGGATAAACGTATACCGTGTGTGTGTGTGTGTGTGTGTGTGTATTGCCACCATTATGTTAGAGTGCAAATGAGCTGACTGATAGATCTGTAAGATGATATGTGATGTAATGTTTATGGAGCTCTGAGAAAATGGCTATGTGAAAAGACTCATGACTGTCATGTGTCATGAGCTTTCTTTAGGCATCATGGAGCGATCCTCCAGTGGTACACTGGAGGCAGTCATGAGATGAAGAATGTGGAAGGAAATAGAGAGGACTCTGTTTAGTATTACAGGGGCTCACCACTGATTACACACATGAAGTTCAGTTTCCTCATGATCTGGACTCAATGTTCTGTGGTTCTGGAGGAGCTTTCCAGAGGAAAACAAATCATAAAAGACACTATCCATCTGCAGCGTGTACCGTACGATCCAGTGTTTCAAGATCTTGAGCCATACATAGACACTAAAGTATCTCCGTCTGTGCTGCTTCAATTTTGACCATTCTTTTGAAAAGTGTGTCTCTAGTAAGTTTAACATGGAAAGACATGAAGCAAGACACTTGAAGCAAGCAGCGTGAGCATGCAGGGTCGCAGGAAGAAAAGAAAGAAAAGAAAAGGCTGGAAACTGCTGCTCCAACTTCAACATCACTTTACCTCCAGTTAGCAATTACTAAGAAGTAGACTTCCAAATGATCAGGTGCACCTATGCAGGCTGAAAAATCTAGATGTTACTATGGCAACTTGTGTCCTGAAACTACTGTATATGTACTCTATATGTACTTTAAAACCAACAAAGTCTGATGACAATATAATGTCCTTAAAGCATCAACAGTAAAAGTACTTGTTGTGTGCATTGGCCCACTTTCAGTTTTATTATTGGGTCACTGTTGATGTAGTATTGATTGGTCCACCTTGAGCTAATTTTAACAGAATAATAATAATGGAAACACTCAAGTATCATCACGATGAATACAACCTCGAGGAAATGTGTGTGCAGACTAACATAAAAAAAAAACCCAACATGATGATGTAATTGTTAATTGGCCTTGTAAACAACAAATCCCAGAAGGCTTTTCATCATACAGAAGAGAGGTCACTTGCAGTCTGAGGCTGAACACAAGCTGTTTGCACTAATAAGCAATGGTTGAAGGCTGAATGACAGTATGAGTGGATGATTCTGGATATTCATCGCAGCTGAATGCAGCTGGTCTAACATCTCAGATGGGGTTATTGTAATGCACCTGTGTTTTCCTAGGGTGCTTAATTGGCACTCAGTGTCACATGTCATGAATAGTCATGACACAAACATAATATAGAAGTTTATCAAATCAAATCAAATTTTATTTTAATTTTACATTTTGCCTCGGAGGGCTTTACAATCTGTACAGGGAGTGACACCCTCTGTCCTTAGACCCTCGGTTCGTGTGAGGAAAAACTTGCCCACAAAAAACCCTTTTAACAGGGAAAAAAGGTGGAAGAAACCTCAGGAAGAGCCACAGAGGAGGGATCCCTCTCCCAGGACGGACAGACGTGCAATAGATGTCACGTGTACAGAACAAATCAACACAAACATATTGTACAATTACAATGAATGATAAAATGACAATGAATTACAATGAATGATAAAATGATTACAGTAGCAGTGGAACCTGTGATAGAGATAGAGAGACACAGATGCACAGCAGCAGCAAATCATTAACTAACTATAAACTGTAATGGAGATATGCTAACAATAATGACAGTAATAATATATGTAGTGGACGTCGTGCAGGACCACAGCAGCAGCCACGATCCACGAGAACTGTATGTGAGAATGTAGTGAATCTTTTTCACAAATATGAGCAAATCAAAGCATTTAATATGTTTAAAGCAACACTGTGTCACTTTTCTACCATAAAATAACAGATTTTATTCATGTTGATGCTACACTGACTTGTAATCAGGTAGTTATTCACATTGTGTAACTTTGTGATTTACAGCACCAAGCCACACATCATCAACTATTTGACTGAGTTAAGTTTCCTGATGGACAGTGAAGTAAACTGCTGCCAACTGTAGCTGCTGTTAGCTAACATTAGCTCAGTTTGTTAGTTAGGCTGCCTGGACTGTGAGCTCAGAGCAGGTGTGGGCAAAAGCTGACAGGGAGTGTAGCTGGTGTTGTGACAAAACTAGAGCTGGACAATGCAGCCTCTATGAACATAATGGCAGAGAAGAAGAGACCGAAGAGGGGGTTGATGGAGGAGAAGAGGAGAGAGTGAGTGAGAGCCACCAGATCTGGGACTGACTTTTAGTGGTTGGTGAGAGCTTGGTGAAATAAAAGGCTGAAAGACAGACGCCGAGCTGGGCTGACTGCTGTTGGACTAGTCAGTAATATTAGCTGCTGCTGTGTCTGCTGTTGGTGACCTTGTTGATGAAAAATACACATGTACAGCTGTCCATATGTACCACAGTAAATACCACTCTGAGACTGGAGGCGCTAAATCGCAAATTTAAAATGTTTCTTTAGGTTTGTACCTACAGAGGTACAGAACAAGCAGGAACATCCGGCTGACAGATTGCACTCACAGACACACCATGAGGAGCTCTCAGAGGAAACTGAGTCTGATTCTGGATTTATGGATGATGTAAAGGGTTAACAAGAGTCCTACTGTGGCTATGTACAGCCTCTCCTCTCTCACACTGTACCACCACCACCATTATGAACTACATTACAGCACCTCCTCATCACCCGCTGTTTCCAGCAGAGCCATGCAATTGTTCAGACAACGAAGAACTATTAGCATCTACAGCACAACTACCAAACTGCAACAATTACCTGAAACATTTCTAAGTAAGCTTTTATTTTGAAAGTCTAACAAGGTTTATTATGTCTAAAGTGCCCACAGTAGAGGATAGTGTTCATTTTTTTTTGGATTGTTGGGGTTTTGGGAATAATGAGCCGTCAGAGGAATGGCTAGTCCAAGTTCCAGCAGCCATGAGAAGAAACAGCTGGACAGACTACACCAGAACAAGAAAGCAGGTTCTGGTAGCATCGCCCCCAGAATCCTGAAGGCCTGTGCTGACCAGCTGTGTGGGATTCTCCAGCACCTTTACAACCTCAGCCTGAGTCAGGAGAAGGTCCCTGTGCTGTGGAAGACATTCTGCCTTGATCTGTGTAAAGTTTTTACGTCTAGAGAAAACCTCTGTACTTTAATTTGTGCAGCAAGATGTACAACACAAAACTGACGGTAACAGTCCAGAAAAATGACCTGTTGTCATGGCAATGATTGATGCCACGACAGCTTTGGCCAGCCTCTCTCACAGAGTGGCCATGATTGACGATGTGATCAATGATTGTTCCTCACTAAGGTTTGTGGTGGCAGCCTCCTCGATCCATGCTTGGTACCAACTTTAATCTAGTCCTCCAATGAAGACGCTTGCTGTGCAAAGAAGGTGTGAGCATTAGATTAAGCTGGCCCATGGTTTGCAGAAGGACCATAATAGAAAACATATCTCATAATATCAAATCAATTAATCCAAAAGTGAAATGTCGCCCTCACTACTGCTTATTCTATCAGAGGCACACGCACTGTAGGACTCTGTAGGAAACTTTGCCTTTTTCCTTCAGTGCAGTCACCATCCTATTAATGACAGAATCACAGTCTGTATAAAGAAGCACCCATTCACAGACCCTGACAGAAAATCTAATGAAATTTCTAGCTGAACAAACAGGACCGTCATCACTTCCCCAAAGTACATCTGAAGACAGACAGACAGGCGGACAGTGGAAGAATAGTAATAGAATCTTCTCTAGTCAAAGGTAGTTAGTACACGTATTGGAGCATCCTTCAAGTGTGTGTGTGTGTGTGTCCTGAACTTTTCTCATGTATTTTTACCTGAACAGAAGACGATGACCAAAAGATTGGCCAGAGGGTGTCACTCCCTGTACAGATTGTAAAGCCCTCCGAGGCAAAATGTGTTTTGTGAATTTGGGCTATACCAATAAAATTTGATTTGATTTGATTGATTGATTGATTGATTGATTGATTGAATCTGAATACAGGCTGCATATTCAGAGGAACACAAAGAAAATCCATGTCCTTCTTTTCAGTTTCCTGTCACCAAGTTTTAAATGAAGGACAGAGCAAAAAGGGAGAGAGCGAGGAGAGAGGAGCAGGAAGAGAGAGAGAGAGAGGATGAGAGGGAGGAAGAGGGAGGAGGAGGGAGGAGGAGGAGGAGGAGGAGGAGAAAGAGAGACAGAGCAGAAGCTCTCAGATCAGAGTGTGTGTTGCTCAGAGTGTTGCAGCACACGCTGGGATGATTCTCGAAATCTAAGTCAGTTAATTGAACGAGTCAGAGGAAACGGTCAGCTCAGCGTGGTTCTGTGCTCTTTGTGAGATGTCAGGCACTGGCAGTCCAAACAGCACCAGTGTGTCTCCGATCCCGGACTACGAATGGAGATATGAATACTATGATGAAGAGGAGCCGGTGTCTTTTGAGGGACTTAAGGCGCACCGCTGTGAGTAGACCTCTGTTCATGTGTCTCACTGCCAAATTAAAGTGAAGTTGGTCAACATAGTCTGTCATCTTACTTAAAATAACCATGATGATAATAATAAAGGCTAGACTTCAGCACGACACATAAATATGCATCATGTAGTGCTGATGTTATACAATTCATCACATGCTTTGGTCAAACCACAGCAGGTCGAGATTCAATCAGCACATTTAATCAGGTGTTGAGCTTATTTGTTTATTAATTTAGTACTTTATATTTCTCCTCCACATCATGTATTACATTAGTTACTCTGAAATTTACAGTACTGTAGTACAATTTTACATCACAAACTATCATGCACTGTTAGAGACTAAACTACCCAACGGTATGTAACATTACAGTTATAACACGTTAAAGATGTGTTAATTAAATATACAACGTGTCAATACAATTCACATTTGACGTTTCACAGGAGACAACAATCATTTCACAACTAATATCACAACTGTTCTGTAAAAACAGTGATGCATTTATTCAGTTTCTTGTCTTACTTTTGTGGCTGTCCGTCCAGAACACAGTCTCATCAACTGCACGCTGTTTAGATTCATTTAACATTGTAATGACCCTTCATCCCTCTTTGTAGCACCTTTTTCATGCAATGGCTCTTTCATGGATGAGTTGGGATCACACAATTTGAAGGACGTGCCTACTGTGCAGATTCCTATGAAATTTACTGAGCATGTTTAGGCTCCCCAGAGGTAGAACCATTTCCATTTTGAATCGTGTGTAAGCTTCAAGGACTATTGTGTAGAATTTAGTGGTACCCGGGGTTGTAGTTGTGCGGGGTGATTACAACACCCTCGCGTCACCCTCTCCTTCCTGGCATGAACGGGGCCACGAAATGCACAAAAAATGGAAAGGCCCGATCTGGAGCCAGTGTGTCTGTGTCTCACAGTAGTGGGCTCATAAATTCTGTGGTTATGCGATGACTATTTCTGTCCTGTGGAAACATATGGTATGTCTGGCGTGTAAGATTTTATCTCTGAATGGGTGTCATTCACAAACTGTGTATGCACAAATCTGGGTTTAAACTGACGACAAACGTTATAAATCAAGGGTTCATCAATATTTTGTTTGTACTGTACGAACAAATTTAGAACTGCTCAGATCATGTGCGCACAAATGATCAAGGCCAGGCTTCATCATTCAACTAAATGCATATTAAAACATACTGATTAAAAAGCCTTTAATAGACAACAATATTTAAAAAAAAGGTTAATATACTAATGCATTGGCCCAATGTATTAAATTACCATGAAATTGACGTCATTTCAGAGTTCAAATGTAACAGCTGTTTTGATTGACTCGACCTATAATGATTGGCTTGTCAATGTTTAGTGACACAAGATAGTAGGTAGGTTGTTAACAGGCACGGGGTACATAAAAGATTGAGTTTATCTCTAAGCATGCTGGCAGGTCAAGCTTTGCTGGAAGATATTGCAGCCTGAGCTATGTGAGGACTGACCTCAGAAAGGTCTTGCATTTCTGGTCTCCAAATCAAATCAAATGTAATTCAAAGTAAAGAACTTTTGATTACATTTGATTTGTTTGAAAGGTGCTATAGAAATACAGTTTGATTGATTGATTTTAGATCACGCACGACAATTGACCTGGTTGCACCACTACAACTAAAAAAAGCAGCTTCAAAATGTAAGCACCAATGGATAAATACAAATATCAAGAAACTCAAACTTGTAAGAAAGTCAGGTGTAGATGGAGTAAAAGTAAACTCCTGATCTACTACGACAGTGAGTTTCTCTCCATCACTGCATCACTGCAATGAATTTTCTGCCTACTTCAGAAAGAAAATTTGAACAATTAGAATGAATATCAATCGAACGAGGTCATATAAACCTCCCATTCTTAGGTAAGGTTTTAGAAAAAGTAAGTTTTTAAATAGACTGATAATAGTTTTAGTGCAGCCTTTGTTTGGTCTGTTGATCATAACGTCCTATTAAACATTTGACTTTGTGCCGAGAATACGAACATAACTCACTTTGGTTGTACAAGGACTGGATTGCTCATTCTAATGGCCATGGCACCCCATACTCCCCCAGTACACCCCATAGGAGCCCCCAGGGGACATGGTTGTAGGCCTTTTCCAAATCCCCAAAACACATGTAGACTGGATGGTTAAACTCCCATCTCCCCCCTCAACCCCCCATGGATGAGGCTTCCCCCGAGTCTTCAGGCTCTGCCTCCTCCACAGAGGACGTGTTGGTTGGAGTTCCTCAACAATATCCCCAGTCCGGGTCAGCAGTTCTCCACCTCGGCTGAACACAGCCTGGGCCAAGCCATGCTTCCCCTTCCTGAGATTTTGTGATAGCTCTTATTTTATGCGCAAAGTAAGAACATCTCTAGGATCAGGCCCAATATGAGTATAATATTTCTGTCAGACATCATTCGTACATCCATATTATGATGACTACTCAGTACTGACTTCATGTTCTGTTTGTTTTGTAGACTCCATAGTGATCTGCTTCTGGGTCGGCCTGGCTGTCTTTGTCATCTTCATGTTTTTTCTGCTCACACTTCTGACCAAGACAGGAGCTTCACATCCTGAGTGAGTCACAACTCTTCAGCTCCACTCAGTGCTTCCTGCTTCAGCACCACAGTGACATGAAAAGTATTAGTGGTTATTAGTGGTCTGTATTGTTACTATGTACATGTATGATAAGTACAATACTTACTTTTTACTATACTATACTTTTGAGGTACTTGTACTTTGCTGCCCTACGCCATAAGCAAATATTGATCTTTTTACTGCTACTCCTCCTACAAGGACACTCATGATGTGTTTAAACTATATATGGAGGAACCTTTAGAAGGTGTCTCTAAACCCTTTTGGTTTGTAACAAACACGTATTGTGTGTGTATTAATATTAAAGAGCTGCTCTAACATAACTAATGATATAATCACATAATCACAACGATGATGTTTCCTGTGAGGACGCTCTAAATGAGACAAAAGTTACAAAAAGCTACACAGTCGTATGTGTAAAGAAAGCACAGCAGGGGACTCAAACATAGCCCTGAGATACTCCGATGTGAAGGATGATGGTGGACGAGGTGGTGTGTCGGGTAGTCAAGGATCCACATGTACAGGGAGGTGTTTAATCCTGGGTCCTTGAGCTTTGTGTTCAGCCTGGAGAGGACTTTGGTGTTAAATGGTGAACTTCAGTCCATGAACTGCTACTCACATAACTCCTTTTCTTGTCCAGGTGGGGTCGGGTGGTGTAGAAGATGTGTGCTATAACATCTTCTGCTGATTGGTAGGGTGTGTAGCAAACTGCAGTGGTCCAGTGTTCTGAGTAGTGAGGAGCAGATGCAGTCCTTGACCGGCCTAGTTTCCAGGGTTCACACAATTGAAAGCCCTCCTGACGTCAGCATGTCCACTCTGTAGAAGTTTTTGAATGTTGTAGCAGTGATTCAGAGTGTTTATTGTAATTTTGAAGTTGCTTTTTTAAAAAAAAAAAAAAAAGCTTTACATCTTCATTAGGAACCAATTGGCCTAGAGCTGTGCCACAGACATGGTAGGAAAAGCAGGAGGCAATCTCGAAACACACTGGCTATCGTCTGACATCTGTCAGGATACGGATATCAGACAACGGCTGTCAAAACTTCCTTTGCAGTCAGTTTAACAGCTGTATAGGTGAGAACGACGAGAAAGACACATTTTGGCTATCAGTCTCTATAAACAGATATCTGCACATGAATGTAGATAATCTAAAGCATTGTCAGACGATAACTGACGGGTTCTGAGATTGCAGCCCAAGTATTCCACGTCTTTTCATTAGATTTGATGACAATAAGCAAAATAGAACATAAGATCAGCCTTAACCTTTCATGATCGTGCATCACAGGTCATGGCTGTTAGTGTATGTTCTGTTAGCAGTTAAACCAGCCAGTAATTTTTCTTCTCAAATTGTTTCATTTCAAATATTTTTAGAGGCCAGAGGAGTTAGGAGGGTTCATTACACAAGAAAAATGCAAAAATGTATTTATACCGTTCCCCAACATAATCAATCTGACATCACAGTGTTTAACTGATTGATTGAAGCCCTAAGGAGTGCTAAGTGCTAAGTAATCAAATCAAATCAAATCAAATCAAATCAAATCAAATCAAATTTTATTTGTATAGCCCAAAGTCACAAAATACATTTGCCTCGGAGGGCTTTACAATCTGTACAGGGAGTGACACCCTCTGTCCTTAGACCCTCGGTTCGAGTGAGGAAAAACTTGCCCACAAAAACCCTGACGTGCAATAGATGTCACATGTACAGAACAAGTCAACACAAACATATTGTACAATTACAATGAATGATAAAATGACAATGAATTACAATGAATGATAAAATGACAATGAATTACAATGAATGATAAAATGACCACAGTAGCAGATATGGTAGCAATAATGACAGTAATAATATATGTAGTGGACGTTGCGCAGGATCACAGCAGCAGCCACGATTCACGAGAACTTGCTGGACGACAGAGCACAAAAACTCCGGGAAGTTCGGTTAGTAGCATGCATTAATGAGACATGTATGTCCACTGATGGTGAGAGAGAAAGAGGAGGAGGGGAGGGAGAGGGAGAGAGAGAGAGAGAGAGAGGGGAGGGAGAGTCCCCCGGCAGTCTAGTCCTATGGCAGCATAACTAAGGGATGACCTGAGCCAGCCCTAACTATAAGCTTTATCAAAAGGAAAGTCTTAAGTCTACTCTTAAAGTGTTGACCGTGTCTGCCTCCCGAACCTGGAATGGTAGTTTGTTCCACAGAAGAGGAGCCTGATAGCTGAAAGCTCTGGCTCCCAATCTACTGGAGACTATAGGAACCACAAGGAACCCAGCATCCTGAGAGCACAGTGTTCTAGAGGGTAGTAAGGTACTATGAGCTCTTTTAGATATGATGGTGCCTGACCATGAAGAGCTTTGTAAGTAAGGAGAAGAATTTTAAATTCTATTCTAGATTTGATAGGTAGCCAATGCAAGGAAGCCAAAATGGGAGAGATGTGATCTCTGATCTTGGTTCCTGTCAGAACACGTGCAGCAGCATTCTGAATTAACTGCAAAGTCCTAAGAGACTTATTGGAGCAACCTGATAGCAAAGCGTTACAATAGTCCAGCCTAGAAGTAACAAATGCGTGGACTAGTTTTTCTGCATCCACTTGAGATACAATGCGTCTGATTTTGGCGATGTTACGTAAGTGGAAGAATGCAGTCCTCGAAATTTGTTTTATGTGGACATTAAAGGACAAATCCTGATCAAAAACAACTCCAAGATTCTTTACGGTGGAGCTGGAGGCCAGGGTGATCACAGGTCATGGCTGTTAGTGTATGTTCTGTTAGCAGTTAAACCAGCCAGTAATTTTTCTTCTCAAATTGTTTCATTTCAAATATTTTTAGAGGCCAGAGGAGTTAGGAGGGTTCATTACACAAGAAATAACAATCTTATTGTATCTACGTTTATCTTTAGCCAGCAGTTTCAAATAAGATTCGATGTCGCCGCTCTGGCCCCGGGATGCATTTAACTATGGACCCGGTGTCGCTAACTTCACGTTCGGACTATGGAGCTGCCAAAAACTAGAGTTGGTTTCTCAGCGGGTGTGTCGCTGAGTGGGAAAATCTGTTTGAAACGTGGAGCGGTTGGTGGTGTACCGTGGGCTTCAGTTTGGGGCTATGCCTCCTTCGGACAGTCACCCAGCCTCCCGGCTGCTCGGAACTACCGGGACGGCTAGCTGAAGCTACCTGCGGTGGTACCGCACCGCTACAGGGGACATGCTAACTATAGCAGCTACTGACTGTTCGGTGGTGCCCGTGCCTCTAACTCACTGACCCTCGCCTCCAAAGCTACAAATAAACTACATTTATTACAAGTACCATTATCGCTAAAGGAGGACGAGGAGTAACTAAACATATGGCACACCGGGCAGGAGAGAGGAGGAGAGGAGAGAGCAGGAGAGGAGAGAGAGCCATTGCTATCGCTAGTAAAGTGTGACTAACAGAAACTGGTGAAACTAGCAGATTGTAGTTAATGTAGTAAAGAGGCCTGTTCGTGCACAAACAGAAACAAGTCTAAGGATAGAGCAGAGATAAGTAGATAATCGCTGATGTGAGATATATACAAAGTCTGTTTAGATGAGCAGAGCAGAGAGCACCGTGGCGGCAACACCGATAACGGAAGTGACACAATACGTTAGCACGTTACATATTACACACATTGCCAGCATGAGTTCAAAATAAAACCAGACACTCACTGTCCATATATTTACCTACTGGGAATATTTGCATTAGTTTTCATTTCCCTGATATCTCATCTTTCCTAAAATGAGCAGGCCTGTCTCTTCTTCTTGCTGTAGCTGCTGTTTGGCTCTCATCAAATCAAATCAAATCAGATTTTATTTGTATAGCCCAAAGTCACAAAATACATTTGCCTCGGAGGGCTTTACAATCTGTACAGGGAGTGACACCCTCTGTCCTTAGACCCTCGGTTCGAGTGAGGAAAAACTTGCCCACAAAAAACCCTTTTAACAGGGAAAAAAGGTGGAAGAAACCTCAGGAAGAGCCACAGAGGAGGGATCCCTCTCCCAGGACGGACAGACGTGCAATAGATGTCACGTGTACAGAACAAGTCAACACAAACATATTGTACAATTACAATGAATGATAAAATGACAACGAATTACAATGAATGATAAAATGACCACAGTAGCAGATATGGTAACAATAATGACAGTAATAACATATGTAGTGGACGTTGTGCAGGATCACAGCAGCAGCCACGATCCACAAGAACCTGCTGCACGACAGAGCACAAAAACTCCGGGGAAGTTCGGTTAGTAGCATGTATAATGAGACATGTATGTCCACTGATGGTGAGAGAGAAAGAGGGAGAGAGAGGGGGGGAGAGGGAGAGAGAGAGAGAGGGAGGGAGGGAGAGAGGGAGAGGGGCGGGAGTCCCCCGGCAGTCTAGTCCTATGGCAGCATGACTAAGGGATGACCTGAGCCAGCCCTAACTATAAGCTCTATCAAAAAGGAAAGTCTTAAGTCTACTCTTGTGTTGACCGTGTCTGTCTGACCGCAGTGTTCTAGAGGGGTAGTAAGGTACTATGAGCTCTTTTAGATATGATGGTGCCTGACCATGAAGAGCTTTGTAAGTAAGGAGAAGAATTTTAAATTCTATTCTAGATTTGATAGGTAGCCAATGCAAGGAAGCCAAAATGGGAGAGATGTGATCTCTGATCTTGGTTCCTGTCAGAACACGTGCAGCAGCATTCTGAATTAACTGCAAAGTCCTAAGAGACTTATTGGAGCAGCCTGATAGCAAAGAGTTACAATAGTCCAGCCTAGAAGTAACAAATGCGTGGACTAGTTTTTCTGCATCCGCTTGAGACACGATGTGTCTGATTTTGGCGATGTTACGTAAGTGGAAGAATGCAGTCCTCGAAATTTGTTTTATGTGGATATTAAAGGACAAATCCTGATCAAAACAACTCCAAGATTCTTTACGGTGGAGCTGGAGGCCAGGGTGATCCGTCTAGAGTAACTAAGTCTCTAGAAAGAGAGTTTCTGAGGTGTTTCGGTCCAATTACTAGAACTTCAGTTTTGTCTGAATTTAACATTAGAAAATTGTAGGTCATCCAACTTTTTATATCCTTAAGGCATGCTTGGAGTTTAGTTAATTGATTTGTTTCATCAGGCTTGATCGATAAATATAATTGGGTGTCGTCAGCATAGCAATGAAAATTGATGAGTGATTCCTAATAATGTTCCTAAAGGAAGCATATATAAACTAAATAGAAGTGGTCCTAGTACAGAACCTTGTGGGACTCCATGACAAACTTTGGTATGCATGGAGAATTCATCATTGACGTGAACAAACTGAGATCGATCTAAGAAATACGACTTAAACCAGCTTAGGCGGTTCCTTTGATGCCAATTTGATGTTCCAGTCTCTGTAAGAGAATCTGATGGTCAATGGTGTCAAATGCGACACTAAGATCTAACAGGACAAGTACAGAGATGAGTCCTTTGTCTGATGCCATTAGGAGGTCATTTGTCACTTTGACTAATGCGGTCTCTGTGCTATTATGCACTCTAAATCCTGACTGAAAATCCTCAAATAGACTATTGTTATGGAGAAAGTCACACAGCTGATTAGCTACAGCTTTCTCAAGTATCTTGGAGAGAAAGGGAAGGTTTGATATCGGTCTGTAGTTGGCTAAGACCTCTGGGTCTAGAGAGGGCTTTTTAAGGAGAGGTTTAATTACAGCTACCTTAAAGGACTGTGGTACATAACCTGATAATAAAGACAGATTAATCATATCCAATAAAGAAGGACTAACTAGAGGTAAAACATCCTTGAGCAGCCTGGTTGGGATGGGGTCTAGGAGACAGGTTGACGGCTTAGATGCAGAAATTATTGAAGTTATTTGATGAAGGTCGATGGGAGAAAAAGAGTCTAAATATATATCAGGTTTTACAGCTGTTTCCAAAGTTGCTGTATCAGAAAGCAGATCAAAGCCTATTGAGGGCAAGAGACGATGGATTTTGTCTCTAATAGTTATAATTTTATCATTAAAGAAGCTCATGAAGTCATTACTAGTTAGACCTAAAGGAATAGATGGTTCAATAGAGCTGTGATTCTCTGTTAGCCTGGCTACAGTGCTGAAGAGAAACCTGGGGTTGTTCTTATTCTCCTCTATTAATGAAGACTAATAGGCTGCTCTGGCATTACGGAGAGCCTTCCTGTATGTTTTAAGATTATCTTGCCAGACTAGACGAGATTCTTCCAGTTTAGTGGCACGCCATTTGTGTTCAGATTTACGCGTCTCTTGCTTTAATTTACGAGTGTGCTGGCTATACCATGGTGCTAACCTCCTTTGTTTAATTGTCTTCTTTTTCAGAGGTGCAGTCGAGTCTAGAGTTGTCCGTAAAGAGCCTGTAGTACTATCAACAAGTTGATCTATTTGTGAAGGGCTAAAGGAAGCAGACAGGTCCTCTGTTACATTGAGACATGGCATTGAATTCAATGCTGAAGGAATTGCTTCCTTAAATTTGGCTACAGCACTATCATATAAACATCTGCTGTAAGAGTTTCTGCAAAGAGTCTCTGTAGAAAACTTTAGGTTATTTACATAACCCCGGTTCTCTGAGTAATATGAGTGAGATGTCTCACTATGGGATGCACGCCTCTGCAGAGACCTCAGAAGCATTAATCTCATTACGCCAATCCTGATTGGCTGGTGAAACGTGTCCGTCCGCTCCCGGTAGTACCACCTACCTTAAATAGCCCATGCGGACGGCACCACATCATTCAAGATAAGCACCTCTTCTTACTCGCCCAAGCAAGAAGGGTTGTCTGGTGAGACATCTCACTCATATTACTCAGAGAACCGGGGTTATGTAAATAACCTAAAGTTCTCTTTCATAATATTTCGCTCGATGTCTCACTATGGGATGTGGTTGCTCCCGTATTGCCAGACAAGCTTATCTAGCGTCCACCAACCCACAGGGAAAAGTACTCTGTTCCAATCAGGACAGCAAAACCGCGCGTGCCACGCACGGAGCGGAAACGTCCAGCATATAGAAACGGACAAAAGTGAGGGGCAAGGACCAACTCGCCGCAGCACAGATGTCCTGAACAGAAACTCCCCTGAATAAGGCCCAGGATGCGGCCAAGCCCCGAGTCGAGTGCGCTCGCAGGCCCACAGGTGGCTGCAAACCCTGACTCGTATAAGTCAAAGCAACCGCCTGCTTTGAGACAGGCTTCCCCTTATGAGGGTTAGCCCAGGAGACGAACAGCTGATCGCTCCTCCTGAAACCCCTCGTCCTATCCATGTAAGTGTGCACCACGGACTGGACATAATGCATGCGACAACTGCTCACCCGGTGAGGCAGCAAAAGCCACAAGGTCAATAGGAGAACATGAGCCCACCACCTTAGGCACAAAAGCTGGGTTGGGCTTCAAAATCATCCTTACATCCCCCGGGAAGATCTGGGCGCATGAGGATGCACCGAAGCGCATGGATGTCACTAACCCGTTTAGCCGAAGCCAGAGCCAGCAACAACACTGTCTTGAGAGACACGTGTTTCAAGTCCGCCAACTCCAGTGGCTCAAAAGGAGGGCCCTAAGCCCCTCCAGAGCCACAGCCAGATCCCACGGTGGTACCAGTGGTCTGGACACGGGGAGAAGCCTGCCTGCTCCTTCATAAAACGGCAAACCAGCGGGTGCTGGCTCGCTGTTTGCTTGCCAAACCCCACGTGACAAGCGCCGATAGCCACCAAGTACACTTTAACTGTGGAGAATGCCTTTCGTTTGTCAATCAGGTCCTGCAAGAATGACAATATCACTCCTACCGGACACTGAAAAGGAATGTGGCCGTTTCTGTGACACCACCCCTCAAACACTCTCCACTTACTGTCATACAGAGACCTAGTGGAGGAGGCTCGAGCACTTTGTATAGTGGAAATCACCCGCTGTGAAAGACCCACAGCTGACAGATTTAGCCACTCAGGGGCCAAGCCCACAGAGCCAGGCGCTCTGGGTGCGGGTGGAAGACCGCCCCCCCTGCGCAGCGGGAGCTGCCAGGGCTGAGCGCACAGCAACTGATATATTTCCGCCAGCCAATGCATCGCAGGCCAATGCGGAGCTATCAAAATCAGTGCGTGGCCGTGCTCCCTCACTCTGGACAGAGTGGGGGGTATCAAGGCCAGGGGAGGGAATGCGTAAAGACGCTTGCGCGGCCAGGCGTGCGCTAGTGCGTCTACGCCGAGGGGAGCATCCATGCTGCGCAGAGAGTAAAACAGCGCGCACTGCGCGTTGTCTCTCGACACGAACAGATCCACCATGGCCATATCTGTTCCACAATCTCTGGGTGCAGAGACCACTCCCCGTATACTGGCGCGCCCCTGGACAACAGGTCCGCGCCCGTGTTCAGGACTCGGGGCGTCGTCGCTCTCAGGGAAGGACGACCGCAACTCCACAGGATTAGCCTGCGTGCCAGCATGTGCAACTGACGGGAGCGTAATCCCCCCTGACGGTTGATGTACGCCACCGTCGTCGTATTGTCCGTCCTCACCAGGACATGATGACCCATGAGAGACGGAAGGAAATGTTTCAGGAGAGAACACCGCTGAAAGTTCCAGAAAATTTATGTGAAACGCTGGAGGTCTACACCCCAGCGGCCCCTCTGAACCGGCCCTCGTGAATTCCGCCAACCTGTCAGGCTGGCGTCCGTAGTGACCACCTTCCTGGACAGGACGGAACCCATGGGCACCCGTGGGTCAGAAAGGATGGGACTCGCCAGTGGCGCAGCGCCCTGGCGCACCCGGTGTGACCGGCACTCTCCGCGCGCTATGATGCACGGATCCAGTTCACTCGGTCCGCCGAGAGCGCTGTAAAGTCACGAATCCAGGGATAATCCCAGAAAGATTACGCCCTGTGCCGGGGACAGCATGCTCTTTTCCGCGTTTATCACGAAACCCAGATCGACTAGGTGTCGTGTGAGAATACGCGTGTGCGCCCTGGCCTCCTGCTCGATTGTGCCAACAGCAGCCAATCGAGCCCGCTGAGACGGCAGGGCATCCGCCGTGAACCAATCGCTCTGTCGCACAAGGCGCAGCAGGATGCGTGCGTTAGCATCCTGAACTTGTATTTCCTGAGATATTTGTTCAGAGCAAGTAGATCCAGGATAGGGCGAATACCGCACCCCCTCCCGTTTGAGGACCAGAAAATACCTGGAGTAAAAACCGCTCTGACACTGTGCGGGAGGTACGACACAGATTGCTCTTTTGTTTAACAGTGAGAGGATTTCCTCCTGTAAAACGCGAGCTGATTCTCCCTGAGCCTGGGAGTGTATTAAACCGGCGAATCGCGGGGGAACGGTGGTGAACTGCAGCCTGTATCCCCGCGAAATCGTCTTTAACACCCAGGGTGGGACCGGGAGCGCGGCCCATCTCTCCCATCTGGGGGAGAGAGTGGACACACCGCCGCCCCTCCACCGTGAGAGGCCCCAGCCGCGGTGCGGTGGCGCCCTCTCTTGGCGGAATAGTGACATGGCCCCCGGGTGCCGCTGAGCATTTTCGCCCGGGAGGACAGCGCAGCGACGGGGCCCACACAGCTCCCTCCCCTGGGAAAGCCGTGGCTTTCCGCCGAGGGGGCACAGCGGGTGCTGCCACCGCGCTGTTTATTTTGATACGTTTGGCTTTTATTAGCTGCGCCCTCGGCCCTCGGCCTGGATGCGACAGCGGGACACATTTTATTTTCTTTACGAAAGCTTGTGTGAACGTGCGTGCTTGTGGACATGAGAGAGGGGCAACTGCTGAACCCTCCGCCTTCAAATGTCCGTTTCTCCCGGTTAGCTCTGGCACGGTCCGTGGCAGCCGGGGATGGGGCGTGGTGTGCCTCCAGGTGCACTCGAAAGCCAAACAGGTGGAGCTGGAGAACGGGAACGTCCAGCTGCATCACCGGTGAAGAGAGGGGCGGTCAGGCCGCTCTCTTCTTCTTCCTGGCCTGGTTGTAGACAGCTTGCGCGGGCTGTGCCGACGGAGCTGCAGCCGGGACCGAGGATTTCTTGGGCCAGCCGGCCCGACCGGGCAGGGGGGCCGGGGCTGGCTGGGGTTTCGGCAGTTTAGGTTTCATTTTAAACTGCGAAACCTGGGAGGCAGCCTGCGCGAAGCTCTTGCACAGCGCAGGTGGAGAGGGAGCTGGGGGCTTTCGAGGGAGGCAAAGCCGGAGAGCTTCGTCCTCCTTCTTTTTGGCCTCACACCGCCAAGTGCATCGAGTCCAACGCGGAGCCAAAAATTCCAGCCGGGCGTGTTGCAGCCCCAGGCAGCTCGAGCAGACCTGGTGTGGATCTCTTGTTCCCACAGCGACAGGGACGGGCCCCAGAGTCTCCGTGCCCTCTGGTGTGAGGGGTTTCAGCCTCCATTCCTGGCGAGCTGGTGTGCAGGCAAGAAGTCGAGGAAGTTAGCTGGTGTGCTAACTGTGAAGAAGCCGAGAGATTAGCTGGTGTGCTAACGCTCGGTACTCGGACAGCCGTGGTGAGGCGTCGAGGAAGTTAGCTGGTGTGCTAACTGTGAAAAAGCCGAGATTAGCTGGTGTGCTAACGCTCAGTACTCGAATAGCCATGGTGAGGCGTCGAGGACAGTGCTGACCTGGCCGTGGAGGGGCGAGGAAAGCACAAAATCCGATCTGGTGTGACCGGCGAAGAAGAAAATCTCCAAGGCTAGGTAGCGCCCGGCGACAGAAGCTAAATAAGATCCGTCTGTGGACAGTTTAGCTAGCTAGCCCAGGACGCAAGATACGCTCTGAGTGAGAAGAGGTGTTTGAATGACGTGGTGCCGTCCGCATGGGCTTTTTAAGGTAGGTGGTACTACCGAGAGCGGACGGACACGTTTCACCAGCCAATCAGGATTGGCGCAATGAGATTAATGCTTCTGAGGTCTGCAGTGAGGCGTGCATCCCATAGTGAGACATCGAGCGAAATATTATGAAAGAGAACTGCAGTATGTTGGGCTATTTTGGCAGCTGAGGGAGATAAAGGGCACGGCCCTAGTTTATTAGGAGCTCTGATTGTCAAAGCCTCTAAAAGGAATGAGTCAGTATTTACTCCTGCCTGCTGGATGGCAACAGTATACATCTGAGAAAAATTGAAGCCGCTGAGGGAAGAAAGGTACTGTTTACTGAACCAATACTAACTGTGCATGCAGGGCTGGGATCATTTATTATGTTTGTAGATTTCTGCCTGCTGCTGTGGCACACAAATAGCAGTAAAGTTGCTGGAACTCACTATAGACCCGCATTAAGCTGAGGAGAGATCTGGGTGTTCTCTGTTCGTCAAGTTTATCCTACTTCTTCCACCTCCCAACTAATCTAGAATTGGGCAAAGATGTGGCTCATCAATGGACCTGTGGCAGGCTGAATGAAGCCTGGGTGCTCCAACAAGCACCTTAACATGGGTGCTTATGGAACCTCAAGGGGCCTCAAGGGGCCATTTTAGGAACTACAGTTTTAAGAAATGTCCATTATAGGCACTTCAAGGATGTAATTTTTGTCAATCACACTCATGTGAAGTATCTTTCTGCTTTTTCATGTAGCAGCATGGCTCAGCCATGTGAGAAGCGGCACCGTCTAATTGACTACATGGACACTGAACTCAACAATAGAGTCCGTCCTCCTCACTCCAGCGGTCTGGACTCCTCCTGCTCTCTTTTCCAGTGCTATGTGTCCAAGGAGGGTCAGTTGAGTTCCAGAGCCCTGTGGACCACAGGCGGAGGAGCGTCTGGAGGCTGCCACAGGAGGCCCAGCAGCAGTCTGGAGGGGGAGGATGGCACGCTCCTGCAGGAGCTAGCAGTGGCAGCTAATAGGACTGAGAAAGAAGGCATCCTGTTGGCTCACTTTAGCATCCCTAACTGTGTGAACTCTGACCAGAGCTCAAGTGTAGGGGACGATGACCGGCTGCTGGGAGAGCCAGAGCTGCCAGTCACTCCGGAGGGTCGGGATCAGAGTGCTGTGAACCACAATGATTTCCACGCCCCCAGGAAGAGTGTTGGACTTGAAGCCAATTTGACACAGTAGAGGGTAAACCGGAGTTACCAACTCGGCTGGCAGAAGTCTTTTTCCATGATATGGAAGCTTGTTGAACTTCATGTGAGTGGTCTCCATAAGAATGAAAGGATTCCCATCTCCAACGCTGTATCCAGTTCTTTCTTAGGACATCACTGATGATTTTACATAAACCTGGACAGCTGAGAGCATTCTTATGATAACTGCTGACACCTGAAGACACCACAGGTTTGATTATGACAAAACATTGATGGAGGATGTGTTTACACTTCCTGACATTCAAATAGCCACCAAGGGATCACAAAATACACAGACTTGCCAACGTCTATGCTCTCCAGAAAAACTTTAAAATTCTATGTCCATAAATATATATATGGTTAAGGACCACCGAGAAAACCATGAAAGACAAAATATAAGAACGAAGTGTGTTAAGTTGTCCACACCTGTCAAGTCTCATAGGTCATCTGTAAAATATGTTTTTCCTGTCTGTCTGTCTGTCTGTAATGTGACAGTTGGGTTGACAGGTGGAAGATTTTCTCCTTTGTACTGATTATATAACCCGTCCTGCCTCTTTTAGTGCTTCAACTAAAGAATCAGATAAAAACAGATTGTAGCAAGGTTAAATAGACTTCACACAGTATATGTATACATACATGACAACAGCGGGTTGCTATCCTGTATCACCATCATGTCCTGGAGATGGAAAAAGATGTTTTCTTTAGTTCTCTTTCATTTACCGTTTTCGTCCTTGAGTGTATCATTTATTTTCTTCACAATGAGTCTCTGACTGCTGTTAAACATGTAAATGTTTTTTCCTGTGAAAGCACCAGTGTGTATGATTTAGTGGCATCTAGCAGTGTAGATGCTGGTGGCAAACCCCTCACCTCACCCTCTCCTTCCTAGCATGTGGTCCCTATCTAGAGTCAGTGTTTAGTTTGTCCATTCTGGGCTACTGTAGAAACATGGTGGTTCAAACATGGCGGACTCTGTGGAAGAGGACCCACAGCATCTGTAGATATGAAAATCTCAAGCTGTGTCCCAATTCAGGGGCTGCATGCTTCGAAGGACGTGGCCTTCGCGGCCTTTGAAGGCGACTCCTTCTGAGGACCTTGAAGGCCGCATCAACCCTTGAGATGGTCTAGCCTTGAAGCATTTCCTGGTTGCGTTACCAGCTGTGTCACCTGCCGTCAGTTGGTACTTTGTAACGTAGTTGCCTGTCAGTTGATAATGAATTAATGAATTAATAATTAATAATAATGAAGTATAACATATAATAGTGATAATCCTAAACATAGCTCTTTATTCAATCCAATCGTTTAGCTAGATTTACAGTTTAGTAGTTAGATAGTTTTACAGTCTGGAAATAAAGCAGGGATAATAAAAGTAATAAAATATAAGTAATTAGTAAAAGTATAAGTAGTAATAAGTAAAGTAATTAAATATAAAAACCCAATACTTACATAAAATGTAAATTCATCGCCGCTTGGTGTCACCATTGTCTTTTTCCCGGCACTGAACAGCGGCACGCAAAGGATCTTGGGATATGGGAGGCTGCGAAGGATAGTTGCGGTGCATCCTCCAAAAAGAGGGACGCATTTGAAGGCTGCGTTTGAAGGAGCCTTCAAATTGGGACAGCCTTTGCGCAGCGTTGTGACGTAATCGGCCTTCAAATGCGTGCTTCGAAGGATGCAGCCCCTGAATTGGGACACAGCTTCATTCTAAGCTAACAAAAACATAATGATTCTTATATCTCTTCTGGTCTCACTAATGAATGTTATATTATGTAAACAGAGCTCATAATTCAGACACACTGGACCTTTAAAGCCTCCCTGGACATGTGAGGATCTGTATTTAACAAACACTTAAGGATGATCACGGAAACTTGGGTTTGTCATTAACGGAAGAATAAAACACTTTTATCAGCAACCTCCCTCTCACAGTGAAGTCTAGGAGGAACGTCTGAATGTAAGGTAAATGGCTACACTTATAGAGCGCTTTTATCCAAAGTGCTTTACAAGGTTTCTGCTGCTCCCAGTCTCACACACTCACACACACACAGACAAAACTTTACCATAAATCCCACATGATAAATAAATCAGCCGATTTGTGAAAAAATAATAATTATGAATTATTATTAGTTTTTTTTTCAAATATTAGATAAAGGTTTCTTTGTTATATCGGCTTCAGCAGTCTGACTTTGTCAAATCAAATCTTACACACACTGATGACTCTTTAATAATACATACTGTACAGGCATGTGGGTGATGTTTTAAGGCCAACTTAAAACAAATGAACATATAATTTAACTCCACAGATTTGCTTAAGTTACTTTGTAAAACATCATGTAAAAATGTTGTGTAGGGTCTGTGTGGAGGCAGATGAAGAAAAAAAAGGCACCGTGCAATCCTGTGCAGCCTGTGGAGCCGCAGTGTTAATAATCTATTGCTCATGTATTTATTAGAATTGCATGCTCCCCTCGAGGAGAACTGTCCTGATGTAATCCCACAGTAACTCTTGTTGCTTTTGTTCAGTTCGTCTGCTTCTCAATGGATCCATTTTTTTATTTTTTATTTTTTTGTCATCACGTCTCTCAGCTGCTGTGTGTTAATTGCAGCTCACGCTCAAGGACTGCGGATGAGTCACTGAAGAAAACACTAAACCCGCACAGGGTCGGATGTGCCCCAATTACAGAGTTGTTAAGGTGGAACACTGTAGTGGTGTTTGAGTGTGTTTTAAAGAGCAGCTACTGAGCACTGAAAGCTACACTCACCAAGATTGACTGAACCACTACACACACACAAAACACTTCACACACACATTCATACACTGATGGCATAGGCTGCCAACTACTACTCATCAGCAGTGATATAGCACGATAATACTAAGCCCCGGATCATGAGCCGACCTCGACAAGCACGAGGCCAGCCTGATGGTGGAGCACAACATCGCAGGGGACTCGGGATGAGTCCATTAGCTTCAGTGATGACGAGGGTGGTGTTGAGCCCTTGGCCAGTGTAGTATAAAATGTCATGCCTTTAATCAGAGGCCTCAGCGATGGGTGCTTCAAAGTTTGATTCTTTTCTTAAGATATATGGTTTAGAGTAATCAAAGGGAGAAGTATGTGGAAATGAATACAATGTTATGTGAACACAAAATGCTATTCATCAGGTAAAGAAAATAAAAGCTCTGAAGAATAATAACATTTTTGAACTGCATACACGCCCACATACAATATGTCCAAGCCTTACAGAATAAAGCACAGCATGTTTTCTGTCTGTCATTCATGGATGTGGAGTTCATTAGTGCAGCTGTTGTGTCCGTTGGCAGGTCTGCAGACTTCTTGTGTCAAGCCTCAGCTGAGTTGTTGAATGAATGTACAGTGGGTGGTATGAGAATGAACTCTTGTATATAAAAACACTTTATACGAGAAAATATTAATTTAATAGCCTGAAGTTAGACTAAAATATGTGTGATTAAATTAATCGGACCTTCAGAGAGGAGAGCTTTTCCTCTGCTGCAGTCAGTAATGACAAATCAGGTGCAGCAGCTTCTTGCATAAATTCTTATTTATAGTTTGAACTCTCTCGCCACGTTCGGTGTGAATTTGCATGTATCCAAACGTGCTATTTCTAGCAGTGTTTTTACAGACATTATTTCCATTTATTAACTATAGAATATGACTGATTATCAGCTAAAAGAGAGCGGTGAATCCTCAGTAACTCTTCAGTATTGTTTTGATCCTGTTGAGATTAGGTTGAAGTTTCAGTGCACAATGCATGAAAGCAGGAAGGGAATACAATTTTACAATTAGAGTGCAGACTTCAGAAAAACGTTTATTTTCTCAACACCTCAAACAAGTTACAATAATTTAAATAAAAAGTAGAATCTAGTTATGAAATATACAGAGAGAGATTACTGAGGCTGATCAAGAAGTATTGTCCATTTCACCCATGTGGGATATCGACTAATTTATTGATTATTGCTCATGTTATCTATGTCTGGCTTCAGCATTAGCTTTCACTGGCACGCATTAGTCAAACCTTGTGTGTGGATTAACTGCTGGCTGTAATGGGGAGGACCACTCCCTGTGTTTGGAGGTGTCTCACTATGTCCAGAATGGAGTCCAGCTCCAGACGAAAAGCCTCCAGCTCTCTGCTCTTGTCCTGAGCCAGATGCCTCCAGCGCTCCACCTCTGACTGCTGATCAGCGTCTAATGTCTGCCACGACCCTCCGATCACCTGCCAGGAGGACAGACAGTTACAGAATGTCTTCAAATGTGTTGGCTAAATCATGAGTCACATCTCATTATATTGAACGTCAGTGGGATTATACTTGTATAATCCTCTGGCCTCTGTGTGACTTAAGAGATTTCCATGAACAGTAACTTGCTCCATCATCAGTCATACCTGCTGCAGCTCTTTCTCTCTGTGCTGGTGTCTCAGCTCCATGTTCATGATCTTCCTCTCCAGGCTGCACAGCAGCTTCACCTCTGGGCTCTGAGCTTCTTTAGCCTCCTTCAGCTCCTTCAGCAGTCTGGTCAGCTGAACACAAGGTGGGAGGAATGACTCAGTGTTAAAGGTCCAGTATATGTCCGTTTTGTTTTTATTATAAAGTAAGTCTGGATGTGATGGAAACAGTGTGAGAGCATTAAAATGCACAGAGGCTGTATTCAGAAAGTCTTTAAACAAGTCGACAGGACTTCTGCAACATTGTGATGTCACAACTATACAGTTTCACAGAGAGAGAGCGCTTTGGTAGAGAGACATAGAGCATCAATAACGGTGAGCGAGCTCCGGCCTCGATAAAGCTGTCAGAGAAGTAAGACGTTATTTCCTGATTGTTTCACAGCGGTTACATTCAGCACGTATAGACACACCCACAGCAACACCTACACTCCCCTCACCCCCCCACCACCGGACAACCCTGCTACGACTGGCCGCAACGCCTGATCCTGTGTGAATGCACGCTTACTGCCCTCAGCCACGCCCCCGACACAACACACCATCCAGCCAGACGACAATGTACAACAAAACCTGTGGTTGGCTTTTCAGACTAACTGATGAAAACTGATTCAGTTCAATGCTTTGTATTACTTTTAAAAGTTACAGCATGCTGTTGGAACAAATCTAATCCAGGAGAGGAGACATGTTGTACTGTGCCACATGTTTAGCATCTGTATGATGATGTCACAGGGTGACAAGGTTCTTCTTCAGATCTCTGAACCTGGCAGCTGCTGAAAAGATGCCTTCATGCTCCACAATCACTCATTTGATTTGATTGTCCTTAATCATCTTTCATCTGACTTACATTATGTATTCAAGAAATGCTGTGTGATATCAGTGAGTGTGTTATTTTGACACTTTGCTGACTAAACTATTTGAAAGTTTTCTGTCAACTTTGGTGTTTTGATTTGCTTGTTATAAAATCAATAATAAATAAACAATGCATCACAAATGAACAAAAACTGCATTTAAAGCTCATCTGTCTTTCCATGTTTGGTGCATTAGTAAGAGCTGAGCAGCACCTGCTTCTGCAGAGCGTCCTCTCTGGTCCTGGATATTGTCAGTGCATGTTTAGTTCCCTGCAGCTCTTTCAGCTGCTCCTGCAGATGTTTCACCGTTATCTGCAGAGAAATGTCAAGGTTAAAGCAACAGCATCGTTTCCAGGACACTCTGACATAAGAGTGGTCGCTGAGTGAGCCAGTACCTCCTGAGTGTTGAGCTTGTTGGACAGTTCGGCAACCTTTGAGGACGAGTGTTGCAGGGCGTGGGTGGCGCGCAGCTCGTTCAACACCCTGAGGTGCTCTCCTTTCATAGAGGACAGCTGCTTTGCTGAGTGCTCCTGAAGCCTAACAGATCACATTAAAGTCAGCTATTTGATCACACCCATGCTGTGGAGTTAATGTTGACACACACACACACACACCTGCACAGCTCCTCTCTGGCTTGTATGGCATCAGCCTTTAATGCCTCCTTGTCCTGCTCACTCTGCAGCTCCAGCAGCTGCAGACGCTGCTTCAGAACCTCGTTCTCCTGCAGAACCTCTGAGATGTGACTGCCTGTCAAAAAGATGCAAATTATTTCAGCTTAATGGCGCTCTCATAACGTGAGGACTGTACAGGCAGCGCTGACAGTACACAGGCATTAAACCCAAAGAGGACAGTGGGGCAGTGACACAGACTAACCTTCACCTAAATATACCATTTAGCACAGGGGTGTCAAACTCAAATCACCCAGTGGGCCATAATTGAGGACTGGGACTACGTCACGGGCCGGGGGGACATTAGTGCATCATAGTACGGACACACTGGCTCCACAAACAAGGCACAGACATTTACCTCCTGTCTGTAAGCCTGTGTGCCTTGTCAGTAGCCTCCCACCTGTTCTCAAAGTCAACTTTTGGTTTGGACATTTGCTGGGCCTTTAATGTCACTGTGTGCTCATCCACTGACCGCTGTCAGTGTGTCAGTAAACAACCGGAGCAGCAGGGGGTGGGGTGATGCACAGGTCTTGACCAATGACAGTATCTTGACCTGTGTGGCGGCTGTTGCAGTGCATTGTGGGATTTGTAGTATGCGCGGTGGGAGTGTGACTTACCGGCTGGTCATTAATAATAGACGTATGAAAGTGTCCCAACTTTTCTGGAATCTGTCCACAGTGATGTGTCAGAGCCAGTGATGGGAATAACGGCGCTATAAATAACAGCGTTAGTAACGGTGTTACTTTTTTCAGTGACGAGTAATCTAATTGATTACTCTTCCTATCATTATAACGCCGTTATCGTTACTGCCAAAAAATGTGGCGCGTCACTATGATTGAAGGCAGCTGTTTTTCATCAGTCCAGCTCGATCACTAAGCCGAGCGGCAAAGACTTTTCTAGTTCCTCCTTCCTTGGTGAGAGCGGGGGCACGAGACAGTCACGAGACGATTGGCTAAAATTCCATGGTAAGCCAATCAGAGGTGGAGTTGGGTGGGTGTTGCAATAATCCATGAAATTTCATTGGATGCCAGCCTCACTTTCCCACAGCAACGTTAAAATAGTTTAGATTTGTGTACTGTCATTATAATATTCAGATTTATCATAAATAATTGAACATGCACATGTATTTTAAGTTCTGTCAAAGAGGGATGGAGGTGGGGTCCAATGTCTTTGACACATTTGAGCATTTAAAAAATGACTTGAAAGTAATGCAATAGTTACTTTCCAAAGTAACTAGTTACTTTTATAATTTGTAACTCAGTAACTACTTTAGTTACTTTCTGGGAGAAGTAACTAGTAACTGTAACTTTTTTGGAGTAACTTGCCCAACACTGGTCAGAGCCGAGAAACAGAATCTGCAACCGTTGTTTTGTTTGTTGAGCTGAGGTGAAAATGAGGCTTCAGCAGAGTGGATGTCATAATGTTGAGTTCATCTGTAAAGTGTGAACATAACATTTCCAGTCTTCAGTAACTTGAAGAGTCCAGCTTGATTTGTCTGAGAATGCTGAAGCCTCATATGAGCTTCAGCTGAACTGTGCAGTGTTTACATGAGGGACTGTTTGGAGAAGGCTGTGAGCTCTGAAAATAGCTCAAACTTATTATGTAAGGACGGACATGAAAGTTATGAACCTAAGATCACAAATTTTGTGCATCTGTATGACATTTGGTTTATAACTTTAAGCCTGATTTAAGTCCAGGGTAGTCCCAGATTCAATCAAGGGCAGTTTAGCATACAGCTAACAAAGTGTCCAGACTCATACCTGTGAAGACGGTGGGCTGGTAGGTCTTCTCGTAGTGAGCAGCTGGGAACGTTTCTTCTCCTGCACACGTCTCTGCTGCAGCAGCAGAACATGGAGGTTTGGCTGGGCCCGGTTGTCGTTTGCTCTCTGTAGAACGGGTTTCTGGTCGTGGGTTGGGGACAGACAGCATGCTCCTCCTCTCCCTCTGCAGCCTCTCCACAGTGCGGCTCAGCTCCTGAATGCTTCGTGTCTTGGCACTGAGCTCTTGGTTGAGGCGCTCTATCCGGACACCGAATGCTTCCTCGGCTTGACGCTGGTGCCGGCCCGGACTTGGATGGGCCTGTATGAAGGAAGGCTGAACTTCAGTTACCTGCTTTGCTTAATCACAACAACTTACATAATCCAAAGAAAGCTGAATGAATCCATCAACTTGTGATAGCATGCTAGAGTTCGAGCTCCTGTACTGACCTTGTGTTTGAGCTGCTGCTGGAGAGACTCAATCTGCTCCTGGAGGGACAGTTCTTTCTCCTGGTGGGCTTCCTTCACACGCTGCAGCTCTTCCTCCAGGGTTTGAACCTGTGACGCCCATGGCTCGGTCCCAGCTGCTGAGTTTGATGCTTCCAGCTGCTGTTTCTGCTCCAGCTGCTGCTCCAGCTCTGAGATCTGCTGCTCATAGCGGAGCTAAACGGTGCACAAATGATCACATTTATTTTGACTTTATTAAAGCTCAGTTTCCTCTATATGCTTATTCTGGGAGTCCACTAGAGAAGCTTTGCATGATTCACAGTTAAAAAATCTTTAAGGCCCTCCTCGCTAAAAGCCCACTTTTGATTGGTCAACTTTCCAATAGTCTGCTGAGGAATAACAACTAGCTGGTACAGCCCTAGTTCCCGTGAGCAGCACCACATCTTCTTGTTGCCGCTTTCGACTATACGACAGAGCTGTGAATTTAATCCACTGACTTGTTATCAGACCACAAATGATAGATGGCGAATGGACTGTACTTATATAGCTCCTTTCTAGTCTTCCGATTTTACACTACATATCTCCTTCACCCATTCACACACATTCATACACTGATGGCATTGGCTGCCATGCAAGGTGCCAACTGCTCATAACATTCACACACCGATGGCGTGTAGCCTTCAGGAGCAATTTGGGGTTCGGTATCTTGCCCAAGGACACTTCGACATGCAGACTTGAGGAGCCGGGGGTCGAACCGCTGATCGCCGCTCTGTCTGCTGTTTGCTGCTGAGCATGTTGGTTACAGCAAGTTTTCTTCTCCTGCTGTTCATGGAAATGACACTTTGTTGCTAAGTTGCAGCTAGAAAGCTAAACACGGAGCTGAAACAGACAATTAAAGTCTGTAAAGCCGAGGTCGATGCAGATTCAGCTGATACTGAGTTCAGCTGCGCTGTAAGTAACTATAAGTCCACTGCATTGCCTTTACTCGTACCTTGATCCTGTGGAACTGTTGTTCCATGGCCCGCAGGCTGCGCTTGGCCTCCTCGTCATGACTCTCCAGCTCAGTCTCCAGACGCTGAATCCTGCGCTCCAGCAGGGCACTGACCCTGCTGGGTGGGGACGTCTTGGTGGCATCCGCACTGTCCTGACTGTCAGCCGTGGCCGCAGCGTAGATCAGAGCGGGCAGGGAGTTTGGGTTTCTACATCGGAGTATGTGCTCCAGCTCCTTGACCTGAAAAAGAGAGAAAGACTGAGACATGAACTGAAGGAGGAAGAGAGGGAGTGTGGACAGGTTTGATGAGTAAGCTTGTTTGTCTGACAAACCTGTCGCTCCAGGTCCTGCATCCTCTTGGTGTCCACTGTTTTCTCTCTGGCCTTTCTCTGCTGCTCACTGCTTCTTTTGCCCACATCCGTCTTCAGTTTTTCTACCTGACATGGAGACACAGAACATAAGACGGGGACTGTGTATAGATATATACTGTAGATACTACATAAACAGGAAGTGACAGCGGAGCCTCACCTGCTCTTTGAGTTGGCGTATCTCAGCTGTAGCAGCCTTCAGTCTGACAGCATCTCTGTCCAGCAGCTCCTGGTTCTCAGCAAACCACTGCAGCTTCTTCTTCAGGGCTGCCACTTCCTCTCTGTGCTTGTCCACTAAGACACGCATCTCAATAGTCTTATCACCTGACCATTCAGAATGGATACACACCGTCAGTAAAACCAAAGATCACTTGCATATACAGTATGAAGATTAGCACTGCTGTGCCCAGTAATACCTGAGGCAGACGTGGCCTGAGCTTTAGCTAGGTCTCTCTCTTTCTTCATGAGCTGCAGGTCGACATCCAGAGCTTGTTTTTCTTGCTTAAGTCTGTGAATGTCCTCAGACAGCTTGGCCTCATTCCTCTGTACACACACACACATATATATATATGTATATATATATCTACAGTGAGTGAAGGGGCTGAAACACAAGTTATACACAGTATTTCAGTGAATTTATCACGTACCTGAAATGTATTTATTTGAGCTAACAAGTCAGTAATGCGTTGAGTGTGATCCATTGAGCAAACACTTCCCACAGGCCTTGAGGTTTTATTCAACTGCTCTCTGCTGAAGATGAAAAAATACATAAAAAAAGGAAGTAGGCCCACATTAATGGTAAAAGGACATCAACAAGCAATAATGCAGTGATAGTTAGCTGGACAGACACATCACTGAACCCACCGTGTGAAAGCCAGCTCGTTCAGCAGCCTCTGGTTCTCATGGAACATGGCCTCCTCGTTGGCTTTACTCTTGGCCAGCTGAGCTTTCATCTGCAAACACAGCTTCTCATTCTCCTGCAGAGTGACATTACTGTTTGAACAGAGATATCTGCAAACAGATCTGAAGACACATGCAGACAGAAGTGATCAGTGAAGACAGTCACACAGAGCTAACCTGCTGGTAACCTTTGATGAGCATCTCCTGCTCTTTTATTTCTTTATCCATCTGTTGGAGGTGTTCATCTGCAGCAGAGTCAGGCACCTCCGCCCATCTCTTCTTCTGATTGGCTTCTTCTGCACTTCGCAGCTGAAGAGTAAAAACAAAAAAACAACAACAACAGCTTGTTTATTATATTATATTTAAATAGATTATATATATATACATATATATATACATATATATATATATATATATATATATATATATATATATATATATATATATATATATATATATATATATATATATATATATATATATATATATCCATACAATGTAACTGCATAATACACACAAGGAATAGTAACTGGATGCACTCTCTTCATTTTGAGCATCAACAAAATACTGATTAACTTCTGCTTTCAGCCAGCAGCAGCTCTGTATGTCGGCTAAATATAACCTGTTTGTTTTTCTTGTCCGGTCTATCTCTGAGGACAGAGACTCAAACAGCTGTTGACTGACTGACTGACTGACTAACTGACTGACTGACAGTTTATAGATCGAAGGAAATTCAAGCATAAACTATATTAAAGATATAAAGTGAAGAAGTAAAAATGTTTTATACAACTATAAACTATATTAAAGATGTAAAGTGACCGTAGAAATAGAAATGTTTTATATAACTATAAACTATATTAAAGATATAAAGTGACCGTAGAAATAGAAATGTTTTATATAACTATAAACTATATTAAAGATATAAAGTGACCGTAGAAATAGAAATGTTTTATACAACTATAAACTATATTGAAGATATAATGTTAACATGATTCAACTAAAGCAGTAACTACGATGATGTGAGATGGTATGGAATGAATATTTTGTTTTGTCCTGTGTTGTGAGTGTGTTTGTGCACCTTGCTTTGCAGCACATAGTTCTGTTGTCTGAGTGACTTGAGCTCTTCTGCTCCTTCCTTCATCACCAGCAACTCCTTCTCTTTCTGAGCCAGCTGGACCCTCAGCTCCTCCACCCGAGCTGTCCTCCTCCTCTGCAAGTCACAGTGTGAGAAGTGTCTGTGTTCGCTCAAAACAACAATGGAGGCTGCTGAAGAGGTTAGCGTAGATGCTGCTGGCATCAGTTAAACAAGAACTGGAGAGTATATGTTCATTGAAAGAAGAGCAAAGAATTTCACTGAAGGCTTTCTGACAGTTTGAATACATCATATGGTTTGTTCATCTGATAGAAGGTTCATCCAGTCACCTGTTACCCCAGGTTACCCCAACCATCCAGTAGGATTACAGTAACTGCCACATGATACCTCACTGTCGACCCATCCTGCAAACACAGCACCTCTGCACTGCAGGTCTGTCAAACTATGGAATCTTCTCAGTGAGCAGAAGTGACGAGACGAAAGCTAACAGTCTATTCTTACTCACATCTGTCCAAATATACCAGTACTGTAATATCTCCAGGAACCATGCTAACACTGAAATGTCAGCAGCAGAAGTGTTTTATTACGTTGTCCTTAGGAAGATGGTGTGTCAGACTGGCTTCCGGTGTGTCTGCAGAATCCTGGCAACCACCGGAGTCTATCTGCTGTTGGAGGACAGCCACCAATGACTGAACAGATGCCACCAGCTCACTGCTCGCCTTCAGACCTGGCTCTGTTGATCAAACAAACATAAAAGACGCATCAGACACACAGCAGTGATTCCACACCTCCACACCACACTGCATTATGAAGATACGACCTGGCTCAGAAAGAGGGCCAAAATAATTTAGAAAAACATGAAGAGTGAAGATTTAAAAGCAAACAACACATACTGTATACTGTTCGTATCATAGCAGTATCATCAGACAGACACACACTCTGATCTGATCTCTGAACAGTTTAATGACCTGTGTAGCTTTCTTTTTCTCGGCTCTTTGTGAATCTGGCTTTGTCTTGTGGATGCTGCAGGTCGGGAAACAGAAGACTGACTTCTGGCTGTAACAGCCGCTCTGCTCAGCCCTGATGACCTGGAAGTCACTGCTGCTCTCCCCTCCACTCTCCTGCCTCTCACAGGAGCCACAGTGGGTTTCCTCATTGAAGATGTCGAGGGATGAAGAGTGGAGCCATGGGAGCCCTGTGGAAAATGTATACAACAATGGTGTTAAAAAACAATGAACAAAGTGATACAGTGACAAGTGCTTTTAAAAAGCTGGCTGCATGTTGTTTTTTCAGAACATTACGTTCTAGATTCAATGAAAGAAACATTTCTCATCTTTAAATATTTTCTGCTGTTCAATGTATTCTAAAGTCTTTTATATAACGACCCACTCAGAATAGGAATCAAGTTTCGCTATTCTTAAAGGGTTCACTGAAGTTATGTAGAAACACAGTGGACAGAGTTGGAGTTTTTCTGCAGGGATCCTTTAAAAATAACAATCTGAGCCTCTCAGTGGCAAAAACCCCCATAAAAAACACTTTTAGGATGTACTTTGATGGGTAGATTTGGATTAGGTCCCGTTATTACAGCCTGCTTTGTTTTGTGAATTTTGTAAATTAAGGGTTTATTTCAACCAAACCAATGTGAGTGATTGTTAGAAAGACAGCTATGGTATTTTGTTTTTGTGTTTTTAACAGTTATCTACTACGCAGAATGACTGGTTTTGTCAATATAGTCTGGTGGACCATGGCGCCCAGTTTGAGAACTGTCCGATGCAACAAGCCCGGCTGAAATGAAGACAGGTCTGAAGTTTGCCTCACCGGTTGTTTCTTAGCTTTGCCATCCTGAGACGATGCATAAGATGAATAATGGTTCTGACCCTGCATCAGCCTCTCTACTTCCTGTCTGATGCTCCATGTCAGGTTATGGTTGGGAGAGTCTGGGGAGCTCAGCCTCCTGGCTTCCTTTATTCCTGTGACGTTGTCAGCCTCTCCAGGTCGCTTCAGTTGAGATTCTGGTGAAGTCGCATCTGGGAAAGTCCTTTCGTAGAAGTGGGATGTCTTTCCCTGGTCAAGTTCTACAGCACTGTGATCAGAAAAGGTAAAGAGAAAAGCACATTTAACATTCTGTGTTACTATTGTGACCTGCTGTGAAATAAATCTCTTCTTATTGGCCTGCAGGTTCGATGTCAAACAAATAAAACTGTCCAGCTGTGGACTGTCCCTTTAGTAAATGAAACAGCCTTTAGGGGACGTAAATTCAACATGGTGTACACTGATGTTCCTGCAAGAGTACAACAGAATTCTAACCTGTGTTTTCAGCTCATACACCTGCTTTTAACTGATCTTAACACCAACAAAATCACCTGCAACTGCCTCAAACAGAGTCAGACTGCAACTCTTTAAATCTGCTCATGACATGGCCTTGGTGTGCCACCTGAGAGATGATCACTTCCTGTCCACTTACAGGTAGCGTGTGGACACAATGGTCACCAGGAGAACTCCCAGAGCAAAGAGCTGTGTTGTGGGTTGGCATGGCTCATGGAGGTAGAGTGGTCATCTAGTAATCTGGTTCGATCCTAAATGTATCCAGAGAGTGTTGGCACCTTGCATGGCAGCGTCTGCCATCAGTGTGTGAATGTGTGTGTGTGTGTGAAAGCGCTTTAAGTGGTTGGTAGACTAGAATGGGGACATATAAATATTAACGACATGCAGCAGGAATCATCAAGCATCCAACCAAAATCACCGGCAAAACTCAAAACAAAGCCAGCTCCATCATTAAAGACCCTTCACACCCCCTTCACCACTCCTTTCAGCTGCTCCATCAGGCAGCCACTGCAGAGCAACTGCCCCTCTTTTAATGCACACCAACTAAGACAACCGTCTGTCAAAGCAATAAAGTTTCTGAAATCTTGGATTTTACATAGTCTACACAGTCTAAGTTTCATAACAATAACAATAAAAATAACAATAACAATAACAATAGTAATACCTAAGCTTGTCCCTAGGCTACCTGTGGTTACAGGCATAATCCACATGATAGTCAGACTAACCAATGAAGACTCAAGATAACGAGGAAACAACTGACAGTCTGTTGATGTTCTGTGATGTCATCATCTGAAAAGTATTTTGTAGTCCTTACCTGACAGGCTGGAGGGTGAAGCTTCTGATTTGCTCCTTCTCGGGCGGATAAGTCTCATTAACTCTTCTGCAGTGGGTAGCTCTACACACACACACAGACACACAGACACACACAGACAGACAGACAGACAGACAGACAGACAGACAGACAGACACACACACACACACACACACACACACACACACACACACACACACACAGACAGTAATTATTCAGCACACTTGAGCTGTGTCATGAGATGGCAGCACAGTGGATGTGTGCCTCCATCAAGGCTTTAAGAGAAATATTCTATCTAATTTACGAGTGCATCGTTTCAAATGACAGCCAGAGTAACTGCTAGCAGTGGTAACAATGTCGCAACTGCTTGTAGCGACATCCAGTGGAGATGATGCTTTTTGCAGACCTTAAAGGTCCAGTGTGTCAGATTTAGGGGGCTCTATTTTACAGAATATGGAGGAAATTTAATATAATATTTAGAACTATGTTTTCATTAGAGGATAATCACCTGAAAAGAAGAATTGTTTTACTTTTTGTTACCTTAGAATGAGACTTTTATACATACAGAGTCCACCATGTTGAAGCACCATGTTTCTACAGTAGCCCAGAATGAACAAACTAAACACTGACTCTAGATAGAACCTTTTGTGTTTTTCATGAGCAGCCACCATAGGCTCTCCTACACACTTGGAAAAGTGAGTTGATGTGAGGGGGTCGCTCGATGTGACTCAAACTTACAGAATGTTTTTGCTTCCGTTCAAAGATTGCATATACCGTAAAGATGGACGACATGACAGCTCGCTAAAATATCTTGAAGGACAGATCCAAACAAAAAAAAAATCAAAGTACACAACAAATGTGTGTGTGGGGTTTTTTTTAGGTCGTTTTTCTTCTTCTCTTCAAGCTGACATCTGTTCAAATGCTTTATTTCAATTTGTTATTTAATGCTATAAGGAGGTTTCCCCATCATGATGACAGCTGAGCCCTGCTCATGATTGTGTTGGCCGGACATACAGTATGGACAGGACCTTGATACTGCGGCTCCAACCCTGATCCCTACTGTGCAGACTCTTCAAATAACATCACGAGTGCAAGATGGCAACAGCATACCCAGGATATTTTAAATGAATTTTTGTACAGTCCATCACTAAAGAGCATGATGGATTATGGGATACTGACACCTTACAGGACAAACTGGTCGTGTCTTCCATATTTGGGAAAAAGATTCACTGAATTCTTATGAAGCATTCGATCTTTAAACACAGACTTCAGAGAAGTCAGCCGCTTAACTGGAATGCAGCTTTAGTAGATGTATCATTTCTACTGTTAGACCAGTAGACAGACAGACAGACAGACAGACAGACAGACAGAGAGTCCACAGTACTGATTACAAGCAGTGTCTGACCTGACTCATTGGTAGAAGTGGGCTGAAGAGACTGTCTGGCATGTTGTGGAGGGGAGGATGGAGACACAGGCCTGTGGGTCCTCCCCCTCCCTTCCAGAGATGAATAATGGTGACTGTGCTCTTCTGAATCTTCCACCACATGGATCTGTCTGTAGGCCTCGTGAAGAGCCTCCATCTCTGAGCCCCCACTCTGCACATACTGCTGGCCTGGACAGAAAACAAGATTAATGCATTCTACAATGCAAGAAGAAACTTCAGTGAATGTGTCTGATAGGAGCTCTGATTTATTGTGGGAAAAACAACATCTTGCACAATGAACAGATCACTGTTAGCTGCAGGAGACAAATCACGTCAGAATCTGATGAAGGCCCGAGTCCAGCTGAAACGTCTGGAATGATCTTTGTTGTGTAAGAGATCTGAATACTAAGTACAACTAATTTGGAGCAGCTGCAAATGAATTCTGAGAGAAACTAAATGAAACCAGGATTATGTTTATGAACCGGATATGGAAACAGATGAGCAATGTTACAAAATGTTCACACTGGATGGATCTGCAAATCATTCACTGACATCACATTTCATTTGCTCATTGTAACTACAGTATGATATTATTCACTTTGTATGGTCATTAATTAAGTACTAAGTAACTCAAAGCACATGGGTAAGGTTATCTAAAGACTGGCAGCTTGGTTAAACATTGAGTCAACTAACCCAAACATGACAAGTGTCACAAGTGTTTTTGTCTCCTAACCCTGTCTACATGTAAGACTGCAGGAAACAAACTGATCTCAGGTGCCAACCATTCACTCCGACTACCTGCCTATGACCACTGACTGTGTAAAAGTTGGACAGTGTATTCGTGACGTCACCCACAGATTTCCAAAGAGCCACTTTGAAGCTCAGAATCTGTGGCTCTGGCCACTGCCATGTTGGCAGTCCTGCTCCTTCCACCTCCTGGATAATCTAAAAATCGGCATCAGCAGACCTGAGGAGGGCTGAATGAAGCCTGGGTGCTCAAACAAGCCATCTGTAATAGCACCCATCTGTCAATCAAGGCTATTAATTCTGCACAACTTTAAGCCTTAATATAATTTGAACAGGTGAGATGTATATAAATTCACCCTCAGTACAGTTGTCATGAGACCAAAACTGTTTTTTGTACCAGGCTGTAAACATGTTTATTTCTGCGGTGAAGTTGGACATTTGAACATGGGGACTATTGGATGTTGACTTGTTCTAGTGCTAGCCTCAAGTGGACGTTTGAGGAACTCCAGTTTTTGGCACTTCCAAATAGGCTTCACTTCACAGACATGGAGGTTGCCGCTTACCTATGACTTACACTTAGGCGTTCAGACAGGGACTGGCAAACCGGACGCTGGCGCCATTTTCAGTTAATTTCAGTGGGGTCGTGTGTTTCCGCACGGCAGCCCGCACGCAGGCGTTGCCGCAAAAACGTCGCCGGCGTCCGGGAGAAGTTGAGCCAGATTCAACTTTTGGGAAAACAGAGCCCCACGTCACGCTCAACAAGCCTATCAGACACTCAGATCGGCCAAACCTCCACAGACAGCCTCTGAAGCAGAGACTATCCAGGTGGATTCATGGACTAAACTCTGATAATCTACCTGTGTGTGTGTTCTGACTTTGTTTATTTCATGTACCAGCTTCTAAATCTGAGTCTGACTCTTAATGTTGGATGTCTTGTATTTATCAGACTGACTCTATTTATTTTCTTGCATTGATGAGTTTCATATATTGTGCTGCTTTACTGTAGAGTATTTATTGTGTATTTGTTCTGTTGTGTAAAGCTTAAACAAGTATCTAAACTTTAATGAGATAACGACCTCTCTGACTTCTGTGCAGTTCAAGAATGCATCACAGCGTGTTTACAGTATGCTAGACTCTTTTCTGACTTACTTCACCCTGTGTGTTTGTGTTACCTCTGTCCAATGATGTGGCTGTGTCCTTTCTTCTGTCTTCTCCACCGGTGTCATCCAGGGAATCATAGAGAGAAACTGAGACCAAAGTAAAGTTAGAGGACCTTGAAGATGACAATAGGTCAGCTAGAGGTCCATGTTAACTTCTTCAGTAAAGTACGGCAAAGTAAAGAAGTAATAAAGAACTAAGATATACTCTATCCTATTTATTACTACAGCAGGCAGCCAGTAATTTAGGACATGAGAATTTACTTTATTGATTCCCCAGAGAGGAAATTGTTCTAAAGTTTGTAAGAAAGTGTTATACTTGAACTAATAGTGTAATACTGTCACATGACAGTAATTTGAGCTCAAACTAATGAGACATTTGAATGAGCTGTTGCACTTACGTTGTTGGTGGTGAGGTTGTTGATATTTTTAACATGTTCCCACTGTGGCTGTATATTGCTTGTTTGTCTCAGGCTTCTGTCCACTTAACACTTTGATTGAAAGATTTGACTCCTCCTAACACCCACTCATAACCTCAGTGAAATAATATCTCTTTTTGTCTTACCTTTGGCAAGAATTGTAGACATTTTAGACTTCTGAAAAACAGATAATAGCAAGAATTATTGAATCATGTAGCAGGAAACAGAGAAGACGCTCAGAGCAAGTAGCCTCAGTAATGTCATCATACATCTTATTGACTTTGTTTGCAGCTATGAGCGCGATGTCAACTGAACTGATCAACAAAAAGCAAACTGAGCTGAGCTGAAGCTTGAATAAAGTTTGTTTTACATCAGTTAAAACAGTATTAATTGTTAATTAAGTTTATCCACATGGAGCCACTTCATTTCTTTGGCCTTTCTGTCTCTATGTGCCCTGCGATGAGGTGGCGACTTGTCCAGGGTGTACCCCGGCCCAGGCCGATGTCAGCTGGGATAGGTTCCAGCCCCCTGCCGCGACCCTAGTGAGGATAAGCGGTTACAGATAATGCATGGATGTATGTATGGACTTGGTTGTAGATACGTGAAGATGTTTCAGTCTCTTGAACGAGAGGTGAGACATCTTTACAGTCTTCATGTTTTCAGTCGGCCCATATTTAACTGTCCTCAAAGAAAGAGGACCTGGATGACTGAGAACCTTCACAGGCAGTCTAATCAGATGATTGTAATACAAAGTGGGAATCACTGCATGTGAATGCATGAATGAGCCGTGAGCTCCAGAGAAGAGCTACATAATACCACTGGATTCATGATGAACCACAATCAACGTGAGCCTGCTTTGATTACTCACTGTGAAACATAACCTTCTTCTACTTCATGTCTGTTTGTACTTCTGTGGTTATTTTAATGAAGGTAATGCAAACTTTGTGTAATAGGTACACAGAGAGTTTTAAATTCCAAATAAATCAATCAATTAATAATGGCCTCAACAATCCAGTATCAGTCTGGTCATAGTTTTAAACCCTGAAACATTATTCATCATGGAAAATTGGAAAACATTTAAAATGCTGTAGAGAGGATGTGAAATGACCAACTATGGTGTCAACTACTGCACATCCATTATATACACCTCCTATCAGTAAGTCATAGTGTTTGTGCGACAAAGCTCCTAACCTAGTTTTTGTTTAATCATTATAAAATACAAACCTCCTCCCGTGGCTCTTTTCTCTTCTCCTCTTCCTCAAAGTCCTCGCTGTAGTGAGGAGAGCCTGTGAAGGAGACAGAGAATAGACCTGACAGACCCACAGAGACGGAGGAGGAGAAGAGAGGTTTGCCACAGGTTCATTACTCTTACCTGAAGACTCTCTGATGGTCTCTGCGACAGCGGACTTCCTTTGATCAGCATCACTCTGCTCCACTGCTTCCTCAGTTTTCCTGGAGGGAGTCAGGACATCCATCCATCGTCATCATATCACAGAGGGCAGTAAAATAGTCACAGTGAAGCCACCATGAAGTAACTAAAGTCATGATGCATAACAGCAGTGTAGCTATCATCAACCTATAGAAGGTGTTTTGTCAAAGAAAAGGAAATCATGTGACCCCTGTAAGTACTTTTATATAATTATTAGTTTAAAATATACATATTATATAATACTAGTTTTTTTCCTGTTTTACCTGCACAGCCTATTGCAGTCAATGTGGTACCAGGTGTGTTTAGTTTACTGTTGTGGTCTGTGCATGTCAAATAAATGCTGAGTCACCTCTTCAGCAACTTTGGTACTTTAGATACTATCAAAAGTGTACATAATGGAGATTGTCACTGACTTGTCATCAGTTGATGTTAAAGAGAATAACTTGACTTATGAGGCTCTTCAACCAAGACTGTCCAGACTGAGAAACAGAAATGCTTTGGCTCTCCAAAAACACGTAAAATAGCCAACGAGGAGCCTGCTGGTTATATACTGTGGCTTCTAATGTTTACTGCCTGCAAAAAAACTAAAACATATTCAACTCAGGATGTCAATTTGAGTCTAAAGTCAAATGAATCAGAAAAGGCTCTGAATCCACAAGGTTTTCATGAACCAATCAGCATCACAACAACTTGTACGGTTCAGTAGTTACTAGGAAAAATCTCACCTCAGGTGCTCACAACAGTGTAACATCACCTATAATCTCATGATATAATCATCCAACTTCATGTCAGTATTTTGTTTTAGATCCTGTAGTACCACTATGTGTTGCAGTGCACTATGTGTTAAATATATGATCTGTCTGCTGATGTTAGACAACAGGACTTAAAGCTCAGTGGTGTTAAATTCATGCTTTACATCTCATAATTTAGAGGAACCTGATTATGAAACAAAAACACACTAACTCATGCACAGGTACAAGTTGAAACAAGGGATTCACGGTGAGTTTGTGCAGTTAAGAGGGCTCACTAAACCCAATTTGGAGCAATTGAATTAGCAACCGTCATAAAAGTATGCATTGTAACATGCAACACTCATGCCTTAAGCCAGAGGCCGTAGACAGGCTTGTGTTCCTTCCCAAAAACATTACAGGAGCACCTCATGTATAATTTTGCTATTTAGCATGCAAATAGCAGGTTTGCACTTCAAGCCCAATAATGTCATCTTGGTTTGATAATTTTTTGTGTGTGAAATAAAAACAAAGCTTGTTTGAATGATTTCCTTGTCGTTTCTAGTTTTTAAGAAAAAAAAAAAAAGAAATCGATTAAAATCCGTAAATCGGATGTGTTGTGAAAAAATCTAAGATTTTATTTTTAGGCCATATCTCCTAGCCCTAGGTTTAGGATAAGAACATGAATATTCCGAGAAGAGGTCAAGTACCGTACAACAAGAAAACACTGGTGGAACGTGAGGCAGAACAAAAAGAACAAACAAATGTCACCTTCAGTAGGAGCAATCAAACCTTGACTATGTGTTACTGAGAAGATACTAACTTCAAAATGTCTTCCATTGTGTTAATGGAATAGTGGCATGGTTGTTTACATACCTGAGGTTTGTACCAATGGTGGAACTTGTTGAGTCGAGCTCTCTGTTCAGCCTGGAGTAATCTATAGTTGATGAAGCTCCGGCCTCCAGTCTGGCAAAGAACCTGGCTTTCTCCTCTTCTTCCTCCATAGTATCTAAACCAGTGTTGGCTGTATTTGCAGCTGGTATCATCACTGAGTCTGAACACACACACACACACACACACACACACACACACACACACACACACACACACACACACACACACACACACACACACACACACAGGTATAAAGCAACAATCTTCTGTGAAGTAGAAATATAAGATGCAATGTCCCGTATTCAGTTTAGCGATTGTACAGAACACAGAATAAAGACTGTTGTGACCTCTGACACCACAGTGCTGAACACAGGAGCTCCTCAAGGCTGTGTGCTCAGCCCCCTACATTTCACTCTAACCCATGACTGTACTGCAGCGCACAGTTCAAACCACATCACCATCAAGTCATATTAGGCATATTCTTTGCTTGAACACATCGGAGCATTTCTCTTAACTTTCCACAACAAACAATCAAACAAAATTATACCCGTGTTCCACAGCAACTGAAAATATTACTCATGTACAGACTGACTGATAATCACTGACAGCATTTTATTGGTTTACTTTGTAAACAAATCTTACTTTTAACACACCACTATAATAGCTGACATGGTGTGTGTGATGTACTGCTTTGTTCAGTACCATTCTGTGTGCAGATTAAGTTGAACTCTGATCCAGTACATTACATCGACACATGTTTTTTAATATGCTACATGGTTCCTCTTCTTGCTCCTTATACTTTGTCTAAGGGGGGGGTCCACAGTGTAAAACTTCAGCCACAGACACCAGTGTTCAATGGTAATTCAACAAACTGCTTGTCAATATGTATCTTAGTCCCATATGTCAGTCTGTTCCTGTTTATCTCATGTTGTCCAACACTCACCCTCTGTCTCAGTACTGTCTGTGAGGACAGCAGCTGCATCTTGCTTCAAACCAGCGTCTCCTCGATCTTCCTCCTCCTCCTCCAGAATAGACTGAGACCTCCTCAAAGACTTCCTGAAAGTCCTCCCAGATCCCAGCAGTCCTAGAAACATCAAATGTAAAAGAAAGGTTTAAGAGAAGCTTGTTAATGCAGGACATGATTATATTTACTGACATTTATTTCAGTGTATTTATTCCAGCCCTTCAACACACTGGGGACTGTCTGTACACATGACTAATACAGGTTATGTAATAACATGAAGACAATTATAATACAGAACAAACAACAAACCAAAGATTAGCATACAGTGGATTTGATACGTGGCACAATCACAGCAAAATATTCACAACACCACTGCTTCAAAAAGGCAACATTTATCTCACACACTGTTGAACTGTGTTCCATTTTTGTTGCTGTGTCCTTATTCCTTCTCTGTCCTCACAGGAATATACATGTATACACTTTATAGTTTCTGTTGTGTATAGAATTTGTAACTGCTAATGAATAACAACTGCAGGTAGGTAATTGTGATTACTGATTATATTACATAGATGTCTGTACAACCAACAGTGTGTGAATGAATACTGAGGAGATCCTTCCTGTCCACACTTCCACTCATTTATCAGCCCAGTTCTAACTTACCTGACTTTCATTTCCACCTTTCTAACTTTTAGTTTTTTTAGTTCTTCATAAACAACTTTACTTTTGCTTCTTCATTCATGTTAAGATGGTTAAACCACTGAACTGCTACTCATGACCCCATACTGCCACCTAGTGTAATTTGCTGTATCTTTCCACTGAATGTTGTTGAATAAGTGAACGTACATGATTCCTGTTTTGCCATTTGCAGAGACTAACATATGGACAATTAAAGTTTTGTTTTAAAGTGTCAGGTTATGGATGCTTTGCTGAAAAAGGTGCTGTGATTTTTTTTAGAACAGATTCTTACTCTTTTCATAAGTAATCATTGTCCAAATTAAAGTTAAAAGGAAATCATGCCTCAATCAGGCAGTGAATGACAACGTTAATTATCAGCTATGTAACAGACAATATCTAATATATCAGAACACAAACACACAGGACTATACTCCAGGAAAAAAAGTTTCAACAGACGATATAATGATAGAGACAACGACAAATACTTCAGACTAGTGGTGCTACTCTACTGCTGAGGGACTAATGCAACACCACCGAAGGGCTTTGAGTTGAAGTTACCATCCTCACTACCGTCAGTACTGGCTGGTGGAGTATCATTAGAGTGCGTGTCGTCAGGGCTCCTCTCTCCTGACTCACACTCCAGGTTTTCAAGAGTGGAGCTGCTCAGACTGTCAAAGCGCGAGTCATTGGATGGAGTTCTGTGTCTTTCTTGGGAAACCTCCACCACTGTATCTTTGTGGGTCTCGTCCAGTTGAAGCGGAGCTTTGCTGCGAGGTTTAGGGACCGGCTTATAAAAAGGTTCTACACGGACAACTTCAGGCAGCAAGAAGAAAAAAGGAATGATGATGAACTGTCCATTTAGATCTGGAATTACTCTTTGAATGTGACATCTAAACTACACAAGACTTTGTGTTCACCTTCACATTTTATGCACAACATTAAGAAAAATAATGGTAGAGCAAATTTCCATGTAGAGTAGACTCAGCTTCATCTACGACACTGAAGGAGGTCACTACTGATGTCTGTAACTGAAACTAGAGACACTGAAGCTGTGACCAAAGTGTTTGCGGTTAGGTTGCATTCTGGGTAATGTAGGCGGCAGGTTTTGAGAAGGAAGAAGAATGTGTGTAATAAAAAGAGACTATCTTTTGTTCTGCTGCATTGATTTTTTTACTGTTAGAACATTATGCTCTGTGGTTGTGCTATAATTTATATGTTAGATACTATAGTTACAACACACTGATATTATCTATTTTAGCATTTTTGTCACCTAAAAAAACAGAATGGAAAAATCTGTTAATGCTGACTTGACAATGATGATGACGAACTTACAAAACAATACTGTAAATTCAATTCAATTTTATTTATATAGCGCCGAATCATAACAAGAGACCAACAATTTCACCATGAACAAGCACTTGGTGACGGTGGCGAGGAAAAACTTCCTTTTAACAGGCAGAAACCTCAGGCAGACAAACTCAAATGTGAAAACAGCCCATCACCGAGCACGGCTGTTGTCAGTTAGCTGTATTTATGCTATTTTTTCTGACAATGTCACAATCCTAAAATAAAAATTATTGATGATTTGATCAGCTGGGAATGACTGTCTGTTATTTGTTAGATGAGAGCTATTCTGTACTCAGGGAATGAACAGAGACCTTTACAGAAACAGCGTGGAAACACTAATTTATTTTAAAAATGAGCTGGCTCTGTGTGGACATGAGCCAAAAACTCTCAGTCTATCTATAGTGGGACTTTTTCTCAACTTGTTCTCACCATCGTTGTTTTCAGGCTGAGACCTTTTGGCTTTGATAAATCTGCTTTTCGTCGTCTCTGCTGAGGAATGAGTAGAAGAGGAAAGAGAAAAAAGGAAAAGAAAAAACAGAACAGGACAGTCAGGAGATGATGGCCTGACACAGAGAGCTGTGAACGAGCACCACGTTCTCTGCAGATTTGCACATATTTGAAGAAAACTTGATGTTTCTAGCAGCAGTGAGAGAGACCTGACCCGTTGACTGGATGTTCTTACATACTGACTACATTACAATATGTCACAAAGGGCAACACTTCCAAATCATAGTATGTACTGAAATATGTACAAAACTGAGAAAATCAGGCTGGGGCAGGTTTTCACAGCACTGTATTCAGGAAAAGAAAGTTCATATCCAGCGAGGTAGACAGACTGAAGTTTGAAAACCATCCAACCACACTTGTCCTGTTAGAAATAGATAAAGAGGAGGGACATACTAAACGAGAGGAGTCAAAAGTGTTAAGGTAGAAGAGCACAGGTTAGAGAGGGATGACTGTGGTGGAATATGGTTAAAATGGCATCATCATATAATGATTATGTCTTGGTTGGCAGAGCTTACTTTGCTCTGCCAACCAATTTACTATAAAATAATGGAAAGCAGCAAAACAATCAATGGACTGATGGTTTTAGTTCTAACATTATCATCATCACTCTTTCCTGTGTGGGCGTGGTAGGCCTCAAGCTTAGAGAACTGAGCTTGTGACTGTAAAGAGAAATCTGGCTGGAGAAAGTGAGATGCAGCGCGTCCATCATTACCCATGAACCACCAGTGAGTGGCACTTGGCTGCTCTCTCACAGGAGCCTAAATATCAAAGAAGCTTTTCCTTCAGCTTTGTCATCATTCCCTCCAGACTCTGTCTCATCAGTACATGAGGAATGACCTCCGCCTGCTCAGGGAACATTTAGAAAAAAACAACTATGTAAGGCAAGACCCGTTTTCACTACGTCGAGGACAGCAACAGCTGCTCAGTTTTTGCCAGCATTTGTTGGTCTTTTTAATATATGAACATAAACATGCTCCCTGAAATAACAACATTTTGTTTGGTTACCCTTTTAAATGTTCTTTTTTTACTAAGCTCGTGTATTTCACATTCACACAAAGCTGCTGTAACGGCCTGCTTATGTTGCACAGCCTTCTCATTATAAATGGTAAATGGACTGTACTTATAGAGCGCCTTTTGCTCTATAAGTACTATTGCTACTTCTGATTGGTGCACAGAAGGACATGACATCACCTTTTTCTAACTTAGTCCCACCCACTTCACATCAGTGAGAAGAGCACTGACAAAAAACAATAACAAAGTGTGACATGTGAAACAATGAGCAGAAAATAATTCATGTGTTCATGTAGGAGCCGTCCCTCATGGTAACCAACTGACTGACTTTAAACCTCCATTATCTTCAGTCTGCACCACTGCAGCACTGAGTTCAGACTCTTTACATGAATGAGTGTACAAAAATTCGACATATCAACATGAACAGCAGCACTACGTGTTCATGTCACACGTATTCATCTGGTAATTACATCAACATTCAATAAAGTTATGAGTAAACTGCAATTTACAATATGCCTGCATACCAATTTTACATACTGTATAGGAACTATAATGCCTCCCTCTCTCTCTGACCTCTATTTGTTTCCTCCATCAAAGACTGCTATGAGTGTTTAATTTCTGTCAGCTGTTAATTACTGTAACATATTTTCAAATCCTCGCTCAGTTCTCAGTTCCTCCCTGGACTGTGAAGCTCCAGAAAAAGTGGCAGGCTAACAGTGTGATGACAATCCTCTCCTCATTATTACCTCTTCCTGTTCCTCGGCCGTGTTCGTCATCTTCCCACCAAGACACTGTCGGCTTCGGGGCTGCTTTCCGGCAGCTCTTAGCGGCGAGCTGCTTGTCAGAGCCGCCCAATTCCAACGAGTCATCTGAAACAGACTGACATGAAATCAGGTTTAAGTCACAGAGATGCCTTCAGGATTAAACAGTGTATGTTAAACTGTGATATCTTTTGGTTTTTGATGTTAAGCACTCATATTTGTCATTATGAGTGGCATTTTAGCCAACATGAGGAAGACAGTTTGGCCAGACACTGCTCATTCTGTGTTATCTTCTGTAACAGAGATGGAGCTGGTGTGGATTAGACAGGTGGATACATATCATGGTGTTACTGGTGACAATCCTACCTTTTAGTAATATTTCCATAACATTTCAACATGGCTAAAGTCTGAACTGAATTCCACAGCACAAGGTTAAACATGCAGACAGAGTTTAAATGCATGTCTTGTACCGTCTGAAATAACACTGAAACAGACATTTGTTTTAATTGGTGATGAGATTAATCTTATATCAGGCAGAGCTATGACGAGTTCTTGATTCTAAGATGCACTGTAATGCTGACACGGAAGATTCTGTATTGATGCAGTGACAGAACATAAGCTGGTGTTAAATTGTAGCGAACTAACATTGATGGTTAATTTTAAAGCCATTGGTACATTGCTTTCTTGTACTGAATTGTGGGTAACTGTAAGTCTAGAAAAGCAGCAAGTGACAAAAATACAGCCAGGATTTTTTAAAGAGGACATCTGGGCACAATTTCAGATTTTAAGTCACTGAGAGTTCTGTATTCTGAAACAGAAAGATATGTACAAGCACATCATACAGCCAGCTGAATGAAAACACAGGGTAGGTCAGCACAGTGCAGGAGGTGGTTTAACCCGCTGAAGCTCAGACATCTTTACAGAAACAACAAACTGCGTGCTGTGTGAAAAAATCTGCTGAATCTGAATTTCAGGAACCACGTTAGCCGTTTCAACTTGAGCCAACATCTGCAGCCTCAAATCATAGAGCGAGCCGCGCTAATCAGCCGAGAACTGACGAGGCATTTTCAGCACTGAGAGGAAACAGAATCATGTTAACACACTGAGGTGGGTCACACAGATACTGGAGCTTTTTACATCACAGACTGTTGTAGTATGACTTTTGAAAGCACTTTCTAAACAAAGCAGGAGTTCAGATTTATCTGACTGTGAAACTTATTAACTGATGAAAAAGTAATCATGTCCAGATATATACAGAAAACTCAGGATATAATGATGCGTTGAGAATCGTGTGTTGGATTTGTTCACAGGTGATTAGAACTTAATAAAAAGATTCACACCTCTAATATCAGATCACAGCAACGTTGTCCATCACAGTTTGACTGGTAATGATCTGACTCGCACTCTCCCTAATATAATTCTCAGTCTAACTGTCGGCTTATAGAAATTAGACGTGATTCCCACCATCCTGTCTTCAATGCATGTGAGCAAGTTTTAGAAAACAGACAGCAGGATCTGCACTCCGATAATGTTAAATGCTGAAAGTGGTGTGAAATGTGTCAGTGTTGTGAAGCATATTTAATGTTTACAGATGAATGAATAGTGTGATAATCCATGAACAGCACAGCAGCAGCAGCCTGTACGCAGCGTTACATTACCTCCTTCAAGAACAGCTCAAACTGCTCATCCAGCTCCTCATTGGTCAGTCTGTGAGACATAGCGACGCCGTCCACTCCATCAGCCAATGAGAGCACAGACAACTGGCTTAAAGACAAAAAGAAATGACACCTCATGTATGGAGAATATTTTAAAATGTCATTATGTATCATATCAAAACTACATGTGAGCAGGTGAAATGGTATCACCGTGGATACTACTCCATATTCATTCACAGAAGTTCATAATGAACCGTCTGCCAAAACATAGTCCTAACTCAAGGTCCTTACCAACTTCCTCCACCCGACTAGCTTTCAACTGCATCTCACCATCTTCACCAGTGGATGATATTTGCTCAGTTGTCATGGAGATGAGCTCACCGACGCCAGACAACAGACTGAGCAAACTCCACCTGCTGATGAATGTTAGAGCTATTGAAAAAAAAAACTAGAGTGTAAGCTGAGTTTGGATTTCTTCTGCCAATAAAACATAAAAACATAAAGGTGTCAACCAAAGGCGACGAGCTACTGAAATGTTACTTATATTTTACTTTACTGCTCGGTGAAACATCTTGTCGTTCATAATAACGATGAATACAACGAAAAACTGTGCACCAAATATTGCCATTGCCATATTCACTAACGGGGACTGACGTTTTAAGACACATTACAAAGAAGAACGGGACGTTGTCAGTTCAATGTGATCAACACAGCATGAAACAGTACCACTTCCGGTTACGACTATCAAAATAAATCTGTTATGGAAAACGACGTACTAAATTCGGTACGTTGGCGTACATGTAGCTACCTTAACTTTCATGACTAACGTAAAGGGTAGCAGAACCTGCTACAAATTCAATTACGTTATTGGGAATACGCTAATGAAAACGGAAATTTGCTAATTTTCCTTTTGTAAATAGCATATTGATACATTATCGACTAAAATGAATTCGTTATTAGTCAAACACACTCCGGTAGAGGGTTTCCTTATGAATGTCAGTATGTCATTGGGGTAACACACATGACAGTGTAACAGTAACATTAACGTCAGAGCCTTATTCATATTTTGAAGTACGTATTATCTTAGTTCCGGTGTTTTTCAGGATGGTTGACAGTCAGAATTAGCTCAGTAGTTTATCGGCTTAGCTAGTGACGTTAGCCGGCTAGAAGAGTGAGCTAACGGTTCCCACCAGGCGCAGAGGACAGCAGCACACTTTGATATATTTCATTTAGTGGACATGTGTCAGTGTTATATGAACAGAACTCACACACACGGCTTCAGCAGCTCTCAGCTCAACACTTCATGAAGAAACGTCCAACTCCGGTCTGTTGTGTTCAGGTAGTTCCCGCGACAACACCCGGGTGACACAACCAATCCGATTGGCTGGAAAAACGCGTCATAAGAACTGATAACCAATGGGCAGTAAGAAAGAGCACCTCGGGGCTTTGTTTCATGGTCGAAGGTATGTGGACGCTCATGTACAACTAAAACTGTGTTACAGACCCTGATGACCTCTGATATATTATTCTGATGGTGGACTAGGCCTACATTTTAAAAATGAACTGCCCTCCAGAACCCAAACTTTGAATGTTAGGTGAAATAAACATAAAGCACATGTGTTTGTTCCTGTGTGTTTCTTATCTTTGGAATATATATATCAATCTTGACACTACAGTTTAAGATGCTTGTAATTGTCTTAGATGCTTTTCATGATTTTATTTATTTGTTAGCTTGTAAGTATTAGTGCATATGGCAATCTATAGAGAACTGATTAGTCAATTAATCGATAAGGAATTTAAGCAGGAGCTTTTTTTGATAATGGATTAATTCTTTAAATATTTTATCAAGTGAACCTGCTGAACATGACTTAGTTCCAGCTTTTCATGTTTGTGGACGATAGATTAGATAGATTAATCAATAATAACAACAACTGTTAGCTGTAGCTCTACATTCATTGTGTATATGGGTGTGCTCACACACTCACCTTTACCTGTAGAAGACTCTTTGTAGATCATGTCCGTATAAAATAAAAGAACTGGCAATCAGCCTCCAGTGTGCAGTAGAACCTGTAAAGAGTTGATGATTGCCTTTACTATAAAATTGTTAAAGACATTAAGTCATCACGCTCACTGTGTAATCCACATGTAAAGCTGTCACACTGACATTGATTGACAGGCCCTTTAATTCAGGGAACACACAACCGTAAATCTATTCATGTTACCTGATGTTGCCAATTCATGTGGCACTATGAAGCTCTACTAAAGCTGGATTCTCCTGAACAGTTACATCCGTGATTCGGCCAGTAAAGAATATCTAAGCATTATACATTGTTACTTTGCAGTAGCTCAGTAGCATGGACTGCAGTTAACCACAGCAGAACCATCGTTAAGAACCATTTTTGCAGAACATATGTGGAGGTCATATTTTCTCCACTTGGTGGCAGTCTTGAGCTGAAGATGAGTCAGTCTCTCCCTCGTGTCTGTGTACCTGGAAGGGCAGTCCGTCACCAGAGATCAGTAGTAATCTAATAAACTCTGCCATGCTCGCTTTTCTTTCCTTCAGAGGTCAGGACGGATCCATATAAACTCTGTTTTCACCTGCCTCCCTATATGGATCTGTCCCTCATAACCTTGCACACACCCTCCTCCAACACTCACACTGTGTGTCAAGTATACAAGGAGGGAACAAGGCATCATATAGGCTGTTCTGTTTTTGCTGATCTGTCCTACAGCCTCATTCCAGTTTATGTGCCTTAAACCCCTGATGGCCAGAAATCAACACAGCAAAACATAATGCTCCTCCAACACACACACTCACACAGTGTCAGGTTATACTGTACAAAATAAAAATAAGGAGTATTTTCGTGGGGGATACACTGTGAGCTGTAAATAATAAAATGAATCATCATGGCTGAATTCCATTTCGCTGCTTCATTTTCATGATCCTTGTTTAACATTCCCGCATTATAATTACTAAAAAAAACACTCAACCTATGTTATATGTTATCCAAAGGATGTAAAGGCTTTATGGTCATGCAGAAATAAACAAGTTATCATTCATCACCACCGATTCAGTCACCAATTAATCCCACGCAGACACAGGAAGAACTCCACACAGAAAGGCCCGTGCATTCTGGGTTCAAACCCAGAACCTTCTGCATCTGCTTGCTGTCCATGCCTAAAGAAGTTATCAGTGCAATGAAATTCTTTGTTCACTATGTCTCTACCTGGTGCCGTCAATCATTCTATTTAAAATATAAGTAAACATGTCCAAATGCAGAAAGATCTGTAATTTTATCCAGGTAATGGTGTGTTTCCTTAGTTGGAACGCACTTTTTCAAAAGGCCGTTTTGGTCCCCTGCAGTTTTACCGTCCAAAAACAATGTTACGCTATAGTAAACAGAGACGCGTCAAGCACTAGGACCAAGCGGAAAACGGCCGCTCAAGCTGAAGCCTCTTTCCCTTAGTTTAGACCCGCCCACAAGTTCCTCGATTGGCTCTGCCGTTTCTTGTGTGATTGGCCGTCCCCCGCTGTCACTGCCATCAGGTTGTAACAGCACCAGGACTTGCACACCGGTCTGCTAGTTGCCCAGGAGTCCCTGTTAATCTGCCACTGTAAATTGGGCGTTTGTTCTGCCTGGGTCAGGTCAGCTAAAAGGATTGTAATATCAGAGCAGGTTTCATTTACATTTACGTTTGAATCGGTGTCCATGTGCGTATGTGCGTGCGTGTGTGTGTATGTGTGTTTGGTAATTAGGCGCAGCCAGGATGTCTAAAAAAAAGAAAAGTGCACATAAGAGACTTCTTTAGAAGTCACAGTGTAAGTTACTCAAAGAAATGCGTTACACCATCCTGCCACACCTTCACTGGCCCAATAAAGCAGCAGATCCACTTCAAGATCCTCCTCATCAATTACAAAGCTCTCAATAATCTTGTTAAGTGTCTTTGAGTTTTATTGAAAGTGCTGATAAATAAAATGTATTATTATTATTGTTATTATTGTTGTTATTATTATAACTGTAGAGCCTCAACAACGCAAATATTTTTAAAAAGCTTATATTTAATGCCAATGAGATACACTTATTTTCATGTAATATTTTTATGTTGAAAGGCAGCAACTGTTTAAAAAAACACCAACAATGAAAGTTTTAGGGAAAAATACAATAAAACCTTGGATTACAAATGTGATTTTATACATCCATACTCATGATAGTTTTTCCCTCTATAACCGTACCATCAAAATTGATGACTGTTGCACCCCAGATTGTCCCACTGTTCATGTCATGCATCAATATATTTTTGTCAGGTGACGGATAGTAGAGGTGCAGAAGGAGATACAGGAGGAGAGGCTGGAGGAGGGAGAGCAGGAGAGGCTGGAGGAGATGGAGGAGAAGGTAGAGGAGGAGAAGCTGGAGGACATGTTGGAGGAAAGGTTGGAGGCTCACAGGTAAGGTTGAAAGAATAAACATATGTTAGTCATGAGATTAAGCATTGTGACAAATGTTAGAGGGTGATGATAATCTGTATCAGAGCTTTCAAAGTTCAAACACCATGCATCTATATATTTTGTCAGATGAATGAAGCAAACTGGCCAGGTACAGTTTTATATTGAGGCCGATGTACTAAAAGTCTGTGTAAATGTGTAATGTATTATTTTTTTGGTAAGAAATAGTAGCAATAATATAGCATGAGCTGGGTCAGGAACTCACAGTAGGGAGGGAGTGACATAAACTAGTTTATTTGGCAATATTTTTCATCATTATTGTAATTAATTAAATTATAAATTCTACTAATAGAAGAACTACTAGAAAACACAGTGAACTCAAAGAGTTAGAGTTTTATTAAAAATACTTCAAATGCGTCATAACTAATCATAATGCCTCGTCAGCAATAGTGCGACAGAGGAATTCTAGCATTTCTTGTTTCGGTGTGATCTCCAGTCGGCTCCTGATGACTGGCAGTTTTATCGCATTATTGTAAAGTCACAAAATATAGTATACACTAAGCAGTAGTCAGATACAGTAGCGCCTGAACCAACAAAGCTGCTGAGAGGGTAACACCCTCACACTTCCATAAACTTCAGGGACTCAAGATACACAGACATGCAAGAAGTAAATAGACACCTTTAATTTAAATTTGAATGAAGGTGTCTATTTACTTCTTGCATGTCTAAAAATGTTCCAAAGTGAAGCAGCAGAGGCTAATATATGCTGACTTTTAGTCCCTGGTATGAGTAAAACACTGGATTCTACATTTCTCATAATGGAACCAACACTCTAGTATCTTTTCATTACACCCACGATGCCTGGAGTCATGTCTTTAAAACTCGGATGATTTCCTTAGACCTGACAGAGTTCTTTCAGAGCCACAGAATACATTATACAACTGTCTTAACAGGCTGGGAAGGACTTCTCATGATAAGTTGAGTTCCAAAGTAAATTTTATAATACAATATGTAACTTTTAATGGAGTATTCTTAAACTTTGGTGTTATTGCTTTTTTAAAGATAAATTCCCTCATACTTATAACATCCGCTAAGACCTAAAATTGAGCTAAAATGAGATTTTGTGTTTTAGGGGTATAACAAATTGAGGAGTATATTTTTAACCATGCAACCAAGTGACTTGGCTAGAGGGATTACAATGATAGTTGGTTGGTTGGGTGGGCAGGCCACCACCTTAAAATATCACAGACTGAAATATCTCAACAACTATTGGATGGATTCCTATGAAAAGTGACATTTATGTAGGACAGATCCTCATGACTTTGACTTTTTGAGCTGATAGCATGGCTGTAGACTCTTAATCTTGTTAGGTAAAAAAAGTATAGTTTGTATCCAACTCTGCATATTAAAATAGTCTCTTTCAGGGCTGACTGAACAGTACTTTTGGGTCTCATCATCACGTCCCTCTGGTTTTGCAGTTATGTCATGTTCTCTGTAGTTCAGACTGAAAACACTCGCATTAACACATCTATAATTTCAGAAGATCAATGATTTGTGATTCTAATTAATTGTTTGCTTACAGAACTGACCCGAAATTTATCTATAGCCAAGGAGGTAGTAGTGGTGAGCTGTGACCAGTTCTTTCTTGAAATGTACATTGTATGGTTATTATGATAAAATACCTAATCTTTCATTAGAAGCAGTCAGATGTTGTTATGTCCCTTAACTTCACTCGCTGTGCCATTTCTGAAGCTTTCAACACAAATAAGCGAGGCAGTGGGAGGAATAACTTCTTCAACGGCAGGTGAACTAATAACACATTCCTCCGTCAGCTAAATGGATGCTGAATGTCTTCTAGCATACTGTTTTATCCGACTGCGACACTCCATGATGACTGGTTGACTGACTGAGATGGGAATGCTGGTCAGCCCTCACCCTTTTTCATGTGCATCGCTGATGTAAATGTACCAATTCTCTACCCTAATGAAGGCTTTGTCCTCTGCTGTCACACTGACATTGGGATCACCATCTCATCCGTGGAAACTGAACAGCCACCTTCATCTTCCCAACCCACAAGCTCCTTATTCTGCTTAATATTAATCTGCAGATGCTTCTTACAGAAAAGTTGAGTATGAGGATGCACTTCCATCACAAATAATTGGACTGACCAACTGTCAATGAAGTGCACCTTCTGCAGTATTCAACAATTTGGGGGTGGGTGTTGGACGTCTGACCAGCCTTTGGAGTTAGATACACATAGACATGCTACCCTACCCCAGAATAGATACACTCACAACACTGGATCCACTAAATGGGTTGGATTCATCGGCTTCCCATTTAGATGAGAGATATGACAAAAGCAGGAGGACCACTCTGCACATTCCTTTAACTTTGGACTTTTCGAACTACTAAAAAATGGGAGAGCGAGAAGATGACTCGGTCTACATTGTGTGTTGTCTTCAAATGTGAGTGTGATCCATGCATGAAATGCAATGTGAAGAAGACGCAGCAGTTGGAGTTGAAAAGGTGTAATGGGACAAATTTGTGTTTGTGAAGCATGTGCGGAAGACGAACCCATTGAATTTTGCTCAACAGATTCAAGTGATGCTTGAGACATGTTGACCTCTGGAAGAAAATCTAACAGGGAGGAGTCTCCGATCAAGCCAATGTCACATTATCCAATTTCATACAACACTGCCACTCTGGCTGAATACAAAACAAGCAGAGATGCTGTATGACTTGCAGTAAGTCAAGAGGCAGGACGTGTAGGTACATAATAATGTGGCAAAATGCCTCAAAACACGAGCAGTTGGACTATCTGACATGTTGTACACAAGCCAGTAGTTAATCCAGATTATCTTCCATTAATCTAATTTCTGAAAGCGAGTGCACCTGAAATGTTGTTAAGAAGCTATCATTGCACAGAGAAACAAGCAGGTCAAACCTGAGTAAAGTGTGATGGATGTTTACATCGAACAGCTATTAGGCTTCTTTGCAAAATCACCAAATCCTATATATGACGTTTGTCAGTGAACTGACACAGCCTCTCAACATCTCATGTTTGCCGATGTTAGCTAACATTAGCCACTGTAAGCTAGTAGTCAATCATATTGCATAGAAATTCAATTTTTGCATTTGTAATGCCAAGAATGTGTTACTTCTTTTTGGTATTGTCTTGCTTTAAATCAAAGATAATTGGAGAGGCACTCAGATTTCAGGAAGAGGTTGAGCAGGTCCACTAATCACAAGATTGGTGGTTCTGTGCCAAGGTTGTGCCATCAATGTGTGAGAGTGTGTGAATGCGATTAGTTCCTAGTTGCTTAGTTTCATCATAGTCAGTGTATGAATGTGTGTATGAATGGTTGTATGTGATGTATGGTGTAAAAGCACCTTGAGTGATCAGAAGTCTTGAAGGGCGCTATATAAGTAAAGTCCATGTACCATTTACCCTTGGTTAAAGTGGACTAGAATGATCCGTAATGGTGTTCCGCCACGTTCAGGACTATAGGATGATTAACGTGAAGTGCACACACTGTAGTTTGTCACGAAGATTAGCTTCAGTGAGGTTGCTGCTCAATGTATTTAGTTATCAGAGTTTTCAGGTGAAGAGGAGAATTAAATAACAGATAATTGATTTGTGCCAAAGGAAAAGGAATGAGGGAGTTCAAACTGAGACCTAAATAAATGTAGTTATTACGTAAAGGAAAAGTTTCAGTGTTCATGCTGTGACAAATCTTGAAATGACTGTGCTAATCAATATATTACAGATGAGATGAGGACACTGATCTTTTTGATATTAGCGACAGACAGTGATGAACAGAACATAAACATCAAATCCTAGAGAGGAATGGGAAGAGGTTTGTTCCGGTGTTTCAGGTATAAGCTTCGCTTTAATCTCAGGCACCATACTGAAAAAAACTGATCTTTGAGGTGAAAGGATAAAATTAAGATGAATGAAACAATCGAAAGACAAATGAGCGAAAAAATGTGTCACGCCGGAGAACTAACAATCTGTCTAAAGCTCATCAACTTGAAGCTCATTCCAGTGATTGATCAGTTCTGTCTGCACTAGTCCCTTTGATTGGAAAAGCTTAAGCCCGGTGGATCCTCTCCATCACTCTCTTCTTGGGCAAACCACATGATATCTGCTGAGAGCAAAAAAGATGATTGTCGGGAGGCTCAGCGCTTTCCTCCTGGAGACCTCTCTCTCCCTCGTGTGCTGCCTGTTCCTCCCGGGCTGCAGGTTTGCTATGACAGCTTACCCGATGGCCATTGACGAGGATGACATCCTCCTCAGATATCCTTGTGTGCTATCTCAGCTCTTGTTGTCGTGTTGCGAAATCTTCCCGATGCTGTCACTCACAGTCTTGTGCCCACACAGATAAAGCCGTGCCAAACAGGTCAAATGTTTATTCGGTTTAATGTTCACCAGTCTGCGCTGCATGTTAAGAACTCTGTTGTGTTTGATCCACGAAATTACACAAGTTGGAATTTTAAAGATATTTTTTTGGCCTTTTTGAGCTTTATTTGACAGAGAGAGCTTGAAGAGTGACAGGAAATGTTGGGAGAGAGAGATGGGGAATGACATGCGGGAAAGAGCCACAGGTCGGATTCAAACCCTTGGCTGCTGCGGCAAGGACTGAGCCTTTGTAAATGGGGCGGATGCTCTACCCACTGAGCTAAACGACACCCCACAAGTTAGAATTTATGGGGAAGTGATAAGTGTTATTTTCCAGTGGGAGAATGGGGTGATTTAAGCTGGTGGAGAAGTGGCACCATTCGCCTCTTGTTTCCAGAAAACTGTAATCTGAATCAGTCATTTGACCGCACGTTTTCAACACATTTCATTTCATCGATTTAAAAGGCACAGAAAAAATGGAAAACACATTTAAAATATAATATTTTAGTTTGGACTTCTTAAATGTGAACAGTAATGGACAAGTTGACACTGAATTCTCCCCAAACATATTTGTTCTTTGCTGAACTACAACCAGGTGGATCATTAGCGTCATTGAACGTCAACATTTGACTGTGAGATATTCACAGCAGCTCAGGCAGCTTCCTCTGCTGCCATTTGCACAATGCCGGTAGTCTGCTACTTAGCCAAAATGGCGACCGCTGAGTCTGAGAAGTGTCTGAGAAGCATTCCGCAATCAACTTTTTGACTGTTATGAGTGCATCATCTGGGTACTCACAGTACACTGCGTTTTGCAGTATAGAAGTATGTGAATTTAGACTCTCAGGTTGTTCATGCTGGCTCACACTGTCATAGCTGACTGGGACACTTGAATAGAACAGTCTTCCTCATGTGATAGGTAGGCTTTGAGCCAATAGGCTACCATCAGAGCTGTCCGTCTTGCAGGAAGCTCCGCCCCTTTGCCTTATAGGCAGACACACACCTGAGAGACATTTGCCCATTAAGAGGTAACATATATCAGAAAGACGCAGTAGCTCAGCCTTGAGGTCTGTGTCTGCTGTGTTTAAGTATCTATTACCTTGAATGTGCTCTCTGAGATAGCCAGAGCTGGGTTGCCAAAGGACTGCATTGTGAGTACTGCGAGTGCTCTTTTGCCTGTACTGTCTTTGGTTTTGTGGTTTTATTGGATCCAGTTAAAATGTGGATGGCTTCTAGGAATGCTGGTGCCAATGCTAATGATGCTAATGCTATTTATTTTCTCTTTTCTAAATCCACCCTCAGCTCATGCTTTTGTTGGTCTGCGCCAGACAGACAGGGGTTGTGCTTTAGGTGCCCCTCTCTCCATCACTGCATGTATGGTATGCTATTTTAACTGTAGGAGTGTCAGTGGTGTGGTAGTGTCAGTATCCTTATAGCCCTATAGATGTGTGGTGCCTATATAATCTAATATATTGATCTTTTTTAGCATCCTTGGCTGATTGGCATCAACGCTGGGTATTTTATGAATGACTGCCTGCTTTTATTTTAGAATCAATAAAATACCCTAAAGGTTCAGTGTAAATGGACTGTACTTATATAGCACCTTTCTAGTCTTCTTCAGTACATATCCCATTCATATACTGATGGCATTGACTGCCATGCAAGGTGCTAACTGCTCATCAGTTTGAGGAGCTAACATTCATACATCTGATGGCACAGCCTTCGGTTCAGTATCTTGTCCAAAGACACTTTGACATGCAGACTGGAGGGGATCAAACTGGGGATCGACCCGCGCTACCTCTAAGCCACAGGTGTATAGTCACCTGAAAATAAGAATAATTCTGTCTTTGTTGCTTTTTTAATGTGAATTTTGCAGCCAGTGTTTTTCCTACATGCTTGGAAGGAGAGGGTGAGGCATGGGAAAGTGTTCATTTGGTTGCAATCTGCAACTTCACTGCTAGGTGGCACTAAATCCTACACACCTTTTTAAACTTGCCCATCGAAAGTCAAAGTTCACGCCTCTGTATTACCATAATTTGTGGGAAACTTCCCACAATCCAACTTCAAGGCTCATCATTCTCACACACCATTTATACTAAAGTCACTTCATGCATTTTGGGCAGATTGGAAGGTTAACAGATCTCAGAAATGTGAATGCATCCAAGAAACATTTGAGATGAAATTTAGATGCCTGGAGGAGACACATCTTGGCTGGATGCTTCAGAGGTGTAAATGCATACCCCTCTCCAGGACGAACATGTGAGATTTACTCCTCCGGACTGTCAGTAAGCAGCTGGTGGACGTAGAGCCTGTCCTCGTGATACTAGCAGCTAAAGTTACACTGAATTAGCTTTATCTCATTAAAGGGACAAAAAAAGAGGCTCCATTGGCTTCAACACATACAATCATCCAGAAGGTTTAACGTGCTGTTGTAGCATTTTCTGATCCCTGATCAACTGTGAGGATGTATGTGTGAGTAGTGAGAGTCTGTGAAGATGATAAAGCTTTCGTCTCGCTTATAGTTCATAAACAGTTCATAAACTGCTAAAGTGCAGACGTTTTTCTTCTTCCAGTCTTCTGTTAGTTAGCAAACACCTTAAGGCGCATCACCACCTCACTGCCTCCTCCTGGCCAACAGAGACACTGATTTGTGTCTGTGTCTTATATTTCATCTGGATTTTATCAATACAGCATCTTTGAAATGACAAGTGTAAATGGGACCTAAAACAAGACAAAGCGCTTGCTGTTAAAAAGGCCTATTGGGAGAGCAGGTGTTAGATTTTCCACTTAAAATTGAAGTTCAGAAAGTTGTTAAAGCTTAGATCATCTTGCCCTCGGTTAAACTTTATCTGGCAGTTTACTGTGGGCAAGTTGTTTGTTTCAGAATAATGCAACAATATCCTGAAATAGCAGGATGAGTCACGCTGAATATGTAACATCCTGTGAATATCTTAGTTGGAGAAATCACCGCCTTGAAGATGCTTCAAATGGACGCTGACCCCGCTCTCCCTACAGCCCGTTTCACCCCACCAGCAGAAAACACTCCAGTGATGAACAGTGCTGCAGAGAGTGGGATGTTCCGTCCAGTGGGTGTGTGTCCTGATTTGTGTGTGTTCTATCTCTGAGGATCTACATATGTATGCCGTCCATGTCGTATTTACTCCCCCAGTCATATGGAAGGTGTCTGGATTGGTGTTTGAGAATAGTATACTCCACTTAGCTCTGTATTTATATTAAATATTAAATCCAATTTAAATACAAAATTACCATATGAAATATTAACCGTGAGTGTAAATATTTAATGTGAGCCCTTTACCATAGGCCTGGTATTCATTACCATGCAGTGCTGGATTTTAATGGGCAATTTCCCCCGAGACTGTGTGGGTTCCCTCTTTGCCTCAGAGCTGCAGCAGGGGGCGCTGTCGCTCTGTGCGTCATTGGGCGAGCTCGTCCCAAAAATAAATACATTATAAAGAAAAGGAGGAAACCAACTGAGAAACATGTTTTGAGAAAGTAAAAGATGCATTTTTTGCATGAATTACTGTGTTTTTATTCTTTCCAAGGCCTGACAGAGAATAAAAACAGTTTGTGTGTGTGAGTCAGAATGTCTGCAGTTGAGGTGATTCTATAGTTGGGTGTTTATTTGCTTTATGCATATTGTGTGATGGGAAATCAGCTGTGTGATGTGAGTGACAAATGCCATCCACTGAATGCATGCTGGGAAAAATTCCAACAGGTGAGGACGACACACACAAGTGTCAGACAACATTTGAATTCATCTTGTGCACGTTAAAGCAAAAAAAAAAAAAAATCATTCCATCTTCAGCCAACAGGGGTCAGACTTACATTATATGACAAAGGTTTTCTTTAAATTACAGTAGAGAGAGAGAGAGAGAGAGAGAGAGAAGTGCCTGACTGTTTCTATTTGCTTCTCTCTATGATTGATCCCCTCAACACACAGCCTTGATGTCTATAGTCTTGCCACATTACAGTACAAGGGGATTTCCATTTAAACTCTTACACTACAGTAGGTACAAATTAGACTGTACGTAATGTCCTTCAGGTCCAATACAGTGACTGCAACTCAACATTCCCCCATGAAATTCATCATGCAGGAAAAGTGCCACTTGCTTTCTAAATTTTCCCCCAAAATATGCAAGAAATTGTAGTCGATGTTTCTCGAGGGAGAAATATAAAAGACGAAGGGGCAAGATGAACTTGGAGAAAAGATAGCGAAAGCTGTGAGTTAAAGAAATTAGCTTTATAGAGTGCTGGGGGAGGAGGTGTAGGGTTAGAGATGCATGGGCACGCAGCTCCTCTGAGGCAAGGCAGGGAGGAACATTAATCATTGGGAGACATCTGTTCATTCTGCCGCTTTACAATTCTGTCAAAGAGCTTGGACCCCACAAACCCAAACCCAAACCACCCCCAACCATCCACTCAGAGAAAACCTGTCCTCCGTTAAGCATGGACAGGCAGAGTGAAACATCAGAGTCAGTCCCTGCTAAGAGCTGCCTTCAGTTTGATTTCCCTTCAGCCAATTTAAGAAGAACAAAACACAGGGACGGGGTGTGGAGGTGTGGGTGGGTGTGTGTGTGTGTGTGGGGTATTATCTGCGCATGGCTGGATTTATGGAGCAAGAAACCGGCACGTACAGGAAACAGACGTTCATGTGCACATGTCAGAAGATGACACACACTTTAATATTACACATATGTCATTTCATTAACATACACATTGTTTGGAACTGATGTCTGATTTCTAACCCTATGGTAAACCTTACCATAACCGTGAACGACCATGAATGTAACCACAAAGCGGTCAACCATCTGATGAATTCATGAACTGGAAACAATTCAATGTCCTGCACCAAATGCTGAATTTGTCCTAAAATGTGATTTAGAGCAAAATATTTAGTGAAAGATTGAAAAAGTTTGAGCCGCATATGTGGTGTAGAAATGAATAATATAAAAATAACGTTTCTTAACCATGAAATAATAAAATCTTTGCTCGTATGAATCTGCACTGAATATCTAAAATATTGTGTTTTAAAACTGATGTTAGTGAAACTGAACAGTGTTTAAAATGTGAATATTTTGTTTCTGATTTAAACTTCTTGTCATAATATTAAAGAAATCCAATTCTCCCGTATCTTCTTTATGTGTAGCATTTGTTCAGCAATGGTTCTGTTGTTTGGTGGGTGTGTCAGAGGTGTTACCTAATCAGCAGCTCTTTTGATGGCGTGCAATGTGCTTTTGATTCCTACATAAGTGTGATAATTAATAATAAGGCACATTAGTATACCAAGAAGACATAAAGGACATTTATCATAATTAATTTGCAGGCTGTAGTGGAGGATTCAGTGTTATTCAGCAGAGTGATGTTCTTTAGCATGTTAGTGATTCTCTCCAGCCTGTCCTCGAGGACACAAATTCATTGTCATTATGGGAAGAGCGGCACGGTAGTGCAGTGGTTACTACTGTCGCCTCACAGCAGGAAGGTTTGCATGTTCTCCCAATGTGCGGGTACTCCGGCTTCTTCCTATAGTCCGAAGACGTGCAGGTTCATCTAAATTGCCCGTTGGTTGTTTGTGTCTATGTGTCAGTCCTGTGACGAACTGGCGACTTGTCCAGGGTGTACCCCGGCTCTCACACAATGTCAGCTCTAATCGGCTCTAACCTTCCATGACCCTGATAAGGATAAGCAGTTATGGAAATTGGATGGATGGATGGATGAATGACTGATTGGCTAAACAATGCACGCTGGGATACCTGGCACAGACCAAGCTGATGGTGTGACAAGAGGGGCGTGGAAAATCAAACTCACTTTTATTATTTATAATAATAGTGTTCATGTGAATCACCCATCTCCTGTTGGTCCTGTATGGATACCTTGTATTTTATTTTATTTTATTTTTCTATAACCAAATCAGAACACAACTGTTTCTGGCTTTCGTTCTTTCGATCAAGAGGACTATGAGCAGAGAGGGCGACAAGACAGGAACACCAGTCAGCCGGCAGAGAGAAGTCCAGAGTGTTACAACGCGACACAGAGGCAGCAGTAGAATGAGAAGCGCTGCTCTCACTCTGGCATGTGAGACCAGGGCGGTTTGAGAGGGGGTGCAAAGCCCGGCTCTGTGACATGCATGTGCATGGATCACAGTCACACACACATGGATATAAGAGTTTTACTTGAGGGTGTAGGAACCAATATTTGAGTAAACTCTTTTACATTATCTGAGAGAGAGAGAGAGAGTGAGATGCAAGCCACATGCAGCTGTTTGCACAGCCTCCCCTGCTGAGTCTGACACGGAATCATTCATAAATTCCCCAAAAATATTTTTGCACTCTGCTAGTGCAAGTTCATATGTGAGTGCTCTGATAAATAAATGTATTCTTTGACTTTGAAACAGTAGGGCTGGTGTCCATGTAGCATTTTTCTCTCTCGCTGCACGAGCACTTCATTCCAGCTCCTGTCAGAACTGCAGCACATATTGTTCATATTTAAGCAGCAAAACTAAAACCTGTAGTTCCAAATTTGACAGGACAGAGGAAAGGCAATGAAACTTTTCTGAGCTAAATGTTTTTAGACAGCTCTGATGGAGCTCTGGAGTTATGTATGAAGCTGGACTGAGTGTGAATGATATCCATTTTTTCAAATATTCAATTAAATTCAAAACTTTTTTTTTAAACAGGCTTATTTTCATGTGTTGTTTTTTTATGGTAATATGACCTGGATTTGTGTTTTTTATTTATATTTTTAAAACAAAGTTTTTTAATAATTTATTCTTTGACTCACCTTTTTGTGGCTCTTTGGTTGTGTGTCGCTCCCCCTTTTTTCTTTGCAGGTATGTTTACATGACATTAAAATTGCTGCAGCTGTTGTTGATGCACACACACAAATACTTCTTAAATGAACCGAATGGAAATCCACAAATACATGTTTCTAAAAGTATTTTGTAATGTTGCTACATTTACATACCGACTAGTGAACCTACAAACTGCTTGTCATGTGTGAACTGTACTGTTGTGTTGTGTTGTGCATGAGTAAATTACAGTCAGACAACCCACGTTTGGAATTTTTTATTACAGAAGCAGAATACAGTTAGTTTGGCGACCAGGCTCCGACCTCATCATCTGTGGGGAGAGATGGGATATTCTTGCAGCCTAAATAGCCCGCAAATTGGGAAGGTGTGTTTGTGTATTGATTGGATGATTGTGGACTGTGAGGTGTGTCATGTGTCTTTATGCAGTGCAGTATAGAACTCTGACCTGGAAAGACAAAAACTTAGTAAGCATGGCCATCTCCCCTGGTGAAAAATGCTGCCTTACCAAGCAGTCCTGGCTGCATCTGTCTTTGTCCAGGCTGTGTGTGTGGAGTGGCAGTCCACCTGCAGCAAAGAGCAGTTTCATCAGAGGAGTGACCCTGCAGCAGCAGCAGCAGCAGCAGGCCAGGCACAAGACAGCCAGAGAAGTGAGTGTGTTTATCTGAGGAACTACAGCTCACAACTGGTCCTATCAGCTCCACCAGCACCGCTGGCTGTTCGTTTACAAGCCACATAAGCTACACATAATACAGCCTCTATGCTTGACTTCAACAGTCAAACAGTCTCAGTACTCATGAACAGAAGTGCAAGGTTTATAGCACGTATTTAACTGTACACAATCTTGCAGTGTCATCACATCGAGGGTGGGAGGAGGTAAAATGCTGCTCTCTATTCTTTTGAGGCATATGGCCAGGAATTACACATTTAAGCAATATTACATAAGAGGGTGGTAATGGGGTATGAACCCAGTTTACTACTTCACTACTTCAAGGAGTCCGACCCTGAGTGACGACCTGCAACAGAGACGATTTCTAGTCCCAGCCAACTAATGTTTCTCAAAATACCACACATATAAAGATAGCAAATTTTATAATGTTTGTGACAGTTAATATTTTTGCTAAGTTAGATGTTAAAAGACAGACCTATGAGGAGGTGCTGTGCATTTCTTTGCTTCTTACATTAGGGGCAGACACCTTACGGTGAAACGCTGTCCCAAATTTGTTGTTGTGAATTTGACAGGTGGCCAGTTCTTCCATATAGGCTAGCTCCTCTAACATATCAACAGTAAGCTAAGAGGACGTCTTGGGGTTTTAAGGCAGCTGTGCGTACTATAACAAAATCAGACAGTGTATCTTTAATGTTCCACATATTTCTGTGCAGAGCGGGAACCCTATAAATCTCTTTTATCTGCTCAGATTGGCCCTGCTTGTTCTGGAGGCCTGTTATATTTTCAGTGGGAGTATCAAATCAAATCTGAATTCAACCTATGAGTGTACAGAGGTCCAAACGGTGTCCTCCCATTGGCAACAGAAGAGAGCAGAAGATGAATGAGGCCTTTCTGTGGCTTTTGAAGACTGCAGGCACGGGGGTGCTTTGTCATCATAATATTGAAAGTGAGCTTTGTAAGAGTTTGTGCCTTTTGGCCATGAAGGTGTGTGCTGCCTTGTTTCACAACTCATTAGAGTCAACATTTTGATTGACTGCCTGCTATTCAAGCTGATATTGGAGTTCATACAATTTTCTAAAGCTCTGTGGAACTTTCATATTGAGAGTTTTTATAGTTTTGCTGATACTTTTTGACCTTGACAGCAGAGGAATGCTATCTAAAATGCAGAAGAAAGAAGCAAACAACACACTCATTTCTCTTTCATAACCTCATTAATTAATGTTCATTTCCTGTACCGTTCTCATTTATTTCAATAAAGCTGCATGCTGTAGCCATCCGTTCACTTAATGTGTCTTATCTCTCAGGTGTAGGCCTATATTAAGATATCTTTCTATTGCTATACTTGTTTCTGATTGGCCGTGGGCTGATGTAATAAGTAAGCAATAATTGAACAGGTTATCTGGAAAAAAAATACAGGCTACGCTGCAATGAACAGTGATTATGATTAAACCAGAACTATTTCTAAGATGTCCCATTAGACTTGCACAGTCTTAGCTGACCTCCGCTGACCAATCAAGCAAGTATTCTTCATTGGCCATATAGCAGTTTTCTGAAAAATGGCGACAGAGAATAACGATTCTAATTGAGCATTTTTAAATACTGCACAGCTTGAGTATAGCGTTCTCATTTTTGTCCTAAATAGTCGATCTATTGTGAGGCTACATCATGGTATATTCAGTGTAATCCACTCTGACCCGTGCTATTATTGAAAAAAGCACACTTTTTGCTGTGCATTTTGGGTTCAAATGTGTCTTAAATCATATCATTCCTCTTACCCATACTGCCCATTAAAAGTGACCTAATCGGTCTGACTTAGAGAAACAACACGTTATTTGTCTAAGTCACATTGATTAAGTCTGTTGTTACTGTCTGAACAGTCCTCTCCAGGGAAACACTAAAACTCTGGGAAATATCTACTTGATGGTACTTCAGACTGTTGGAGCCTCTTATCAACTTCAGACATTTATTCACAGAATGAGGACTGATGATTTTGTCCCACATCACTTATATTGTGAAGTGAATCAGGAAGAAGAACAGGAGGAATGATCATCACAGTTTCTTTTATTTTTCTGTTAAGAGAACAAATAAGATAAGTCATCTCCAGATTCAAATCAACATGCCGTTGTTAATGTGTCAGTACTAATGTTAGGAAAATCTAAATCTACCTTACAATGGCAGAACACATGTGGTGCTGTAAATGCCGTGTCAGCAGAAGGACACAGTAACTGTGGTACTTGCAGGTGTGAAGGAGGCACGGGAAATTCACGGCATGTGGTTCACCTAAGGTGAACCTCCAGAGCACTGGCACCCCCCAATACCTGTGGCCACAGGATGTAGCTCGACCATCAATACTACACACACACACACACAAACACACACACGCTGTGGCAACAAAGGATTTTCTGTCTGTGCACATTTCTCTTTTATGGCCATGTCAGTCTACACTGACTGTGTGACTGTGAATGATGGCCACATCCAGTGTAGTAAATGATAATATCATCATGATATGATGTCATTAAACTTCTCCTATTTTTATCCAAATGTCAGTCCAAACTACTGTTTTAGGGCAGACTTTATAGTGAATCAACTGTTTAATCCCAAGATTAGCCAAACCTGTTTGAAAGAGAAAAGTATCTACAGTATAGATCTACAGTATCAACAATATCAGTTTATAGACTGATGGTTTGCCTTTGACTAAATGTACTTACTGTACACAGAAAAAACAGGAAGTAGAACATTTAAACACTTATTTTACTGCTCAAAGAAAAAGCTTTGTGTACTGTGCATTCTACAAGCAGAGAGGCTGTGGGAGGTTTCACAAACCCTCACACTTAAAACTAAGCTCAACAAAATAATCTGGCACTTTATTTTTTTCATTCTGACTAAAAAGAAATATGTAAATCAATATTGTTTAAAAGATGTTTTTTTTTTTGAAGAGTCACAAAGCTATTAAAGCTGTCACAGAGATTTTGCATCAGAAGTACATCACATGTCTATGTAAATGAGGGCTGCTTGCCGTCGAAGAGAAGCAAAAAGATTGGGGCCAATTATGTACGTCTCTTTTGGTTTGTAATGTGCTGATGCGTAGATCTCATCCACACGTTTATTGTTGTTGTTGTATCTCACCAAAACTCTGTCCTTGTTACTGTCAGGGTCTTTGCGGTTGTAGTCCTTTCTGACTTCATACGGCAGGTCCTTGGCATGAGGAGAGTTGAGGTTTCCGATGGTGTAGTAACTGTACTGTCTTCTGTCCCGTATCACTGGAAGCATACGCCCTGAGTTCCGAAACTTATGAAACCCGTACTGTCCTTTGGTGGGATCACACAGAGCCACCATGTTGTTGTCCAGGCAGTTCTGAATGTACCACTTCAGCAACCTGAGGCCATGACGAGGCGGCGGTTGACCGAACCCGCTGTCCTGCAGATCTTGGACTGAGTCTAAGGTTTCCAGAGATGAGGTCAGAATGGCCGACAACACGAACGTGAAAAGAAGCAAGACCCGCATCCCTCTGCCGTGTCAAGGTTATCTATAAAACAAGAGCCATCACAGTATCTTAAAGGAAACATGCCACTTCACATGAATATGAGTACATGACAGTTACATCCTTTTACAACTTACCTCACAACAAGAAGCAAATTTGTCTGTAACAGCTTAAGTCTTAATTTCTGCCGTGGATGAAAGCGATCTGCTCCCTTAACTTCTCTCTGTCTTGTGTGTGTAGGATGAAAGCAGACTTGTTATTTCGACCAAAGATAAAGCTGTTCTCACTCTCTATTTACCATGAAAGAGGAAGTGCTGTGGTTGCTACACAGCTGGGGTCTGCAGAAAGCATGGTTTAAATTTAGTTTCTCTTGTGAGTTAAGCGTCAGCTCGAAAGAAATAATTTATATTATGTTGACGATTACAAAGTAGAAGAATCAATCTGCAGTGTGTCAAGTCAGTGTGTCAAGTCTGTTCAGTCAATTCTGTGTGTTGTTTTCTACTGTGGCACCATGCTTGCATTGTGGTGAAGGCAAAGGTAAGATTTAAAGCTCATGTGTCTTTGTGGTGATGCGCATGAAGGGTTAAATGTCTTCTACTTCTGCTTTCACTGACACTTTGAAGGACATCTGCTCCAATGAAGTCCAGCACAGCAGCACAACAGAGCAGATTTAAGAGTACTGCTGGTAACTGGTATGTACCAGTGGATATATAAACAACCAGATATGAATTCATTATAGGTTTGATATGCACAGACAGTAGCATATGAATACACTATAGATGTATACAGTAGGACAGTATAAATATGTATTAGTAATAATATGTATTAGCTGCACCTTGTTATTCCACTGCTACCCTTACCCCTTTACTTTAGTCTTAAATCAGATGTGATGTTGGGTGTGGTTATATATATGTATATATATATATATGCAAAAATACATTCTACATAATACAGAATAATCTCTGTGGTTCTGTTGTTGGGGAGCTTGTATGAAACCAGACACCGGCTCTCAGCTGGACACATGAATGTGGGGTTGAAGATGAGGTTCTTCTGCATAACTACAGCAGTGTTTCTCGAGCTTTTCCACCATGTACCACCTCAGAAAATATGAGGCTATTATGACAGCCGTTAAAATACAGCGGCATAGTCCAAAGATAGTTCACAAAGGAGGCAGGTTTATTGTTGACTGTTGTTGAGTTGTGAATGGAACTGGTCCAAGATTCAGAGCTAAAAATCCTGATCTGTACTTCTCTTTTCTAATATTTTCTGTTTGGAGACACAATCGCAGATTTTTACTATTAACATCCGCTCACTATCTCACTGTCACATTTTAGCTTGTGGCTACTTACAGCTGTATGTGTGCTAAGTGAATGATCGTGACTAGCAGGCTGATATGAAAAGGAATATTACAAGAACTGTAGATCACATTTTAAATTCCATCTCATAGTATAATTTTATTTGAGATGTTGTAGAATTTTGAGAGTAACATGTTTTAAAAAACCCAGAGTGAGGTTGTGTACCACCAGAGGTACGCGTACCATAGTTTGAGAACCAGTGACCTACAGTAAACAGTGGTCAGCGCGCTGACAGCACTCAGTATTAAGTGTATGCTATATTCTCAGTGTGTATTTTAAACATGTCAGCATTCAGCACACATGGAGCGTTAAGTTGCAGTCATGTGTTGCCGCTTGATAATTTTGTGAATGCTACAACTTAATGGTTACATTGTCTTGTACATTGGTTATCTGAGACAAAGAGCGACATTAGCATTCATTTCCACACAGGACACCCTTACACATTCAGTGCAGCCGTGCTTTCCCTCCAAACAAGACCCCTTGAATGGGATTTGTATTTGATACTTTGTGTGTTATCTGTTGCGAGTCAGGCAGAGCTAATTCAGGGTGAGTTTGTGTTACTCAGGCTCGAGTTCAAAGCTATGTTGCATTTCAGTGGCCTGTCTCCTTTGAAAGACAGCCTATGATGGTGTAGCCTTCAGAGGCCTGAAGGCTAACAGGCTGAACCTGCACCTTTTCCCCCAGATGAGATGTCACTGCCAGGTCCTACTCCTCACCTCACAGACACTGTGCTTGTTATTCACAGCGGGCGTTTGGGACTGATGCAAAGTTATGCCACTAAAGGAAAGTGAAAGAAGCACCTGGCTGTGGAGCAGAGACATGCAGGGGAATCACACATGTAATAATGAAAGAATTTATAGATATTTCTGGCATTTCATTTTATTGACAGTGACAGAGGGACAGTAAAGGCAGAGAGAGAGCGGGGATAACATGAAGCAAGCGGACAGGCTGCTGCAGTAAGACTCAACATTGACACATGGTACCCCTGGGAGCCACAGAGGCCCTGAAAGAATTTTGACATGGACAATATGGATAATGTTAAAAAAAAAAAATGTTCTGCTTTGATTGTACTTTGTTTGATTGTACACGTTGTGCAGTGAGGCTGCAAAACAAAACACACAGCTGCAAGGATAAAAAAATATAAAGAGCTAAATCACATGAGAGATCACCAAAGGCATTCTCCAAAAAAATTACACAAGAGAGCGATGCATCCATCTCTGGGGAGCCGTCTTTGCCCACAGCCATTATTGGAAGTGTAGCACATTTCTTTTTCTCCTGTTGTCTCAGAACCAGACTGGGCTGACAGGGTGCAGTGGGTTAACCGGCTGAAGGAGGTGCAGGGTGGGTAGAGGATATTATAGGTGGACCCAAAGACAAGTGTATGCCATAGATTGTGGGACACCGATGGCTCTTGTCTTCCAAATTAAAGGAAGGTATAGCTCCATACAGCGTGACAGCCACAAAAAAGAACATAACACAACAAAACAAGACAGAACATAACTAACTAGATCTTTTGACACATCTTTTTTCTTTTTTTTGGAGTGCTTTATGTAAGCTTACACTACTGCAACTTTTTTTCTGCTGTAACTGGAGTAAAAGTTGCCTTCAGACCATGATTTCTTACACCAGCAACGAGCCACTGGATTTCTAAAGTGGAACTGGAGCAGCCTCCAGACCCTGGCCCAAATGAACACCATCACTCCTTTTTCCCCTTTCTTCCCCTGAATTAGGTCTGAATGTTCCCAGCAGATATCAGAAGTCATATTACAGACAGAACTCTGAAGAAACTGGATCCCGTGAGGACTCTCTTCTTGCTGATGTCAAAACAAGGACCATGGATTGAGCTGGAGCTGCCCTTGTTAAATATAATTTCAACAGAACTTTAGCTTCAGGGGACCTAAAATCCTGACTATACTACAAAAACACACTGCATGACATACATCATGACAGATTTCACTTATTATTATTTTTTATGTCTATCAGTTGTAAATTTCATATTTAAATAATTAGGCAGGCAGAGAGGAGGGATTACACATTCAGCATGGCAGCTCCAGTCTGATCAGTTCATGTGATCAGATTCACGTGAATGCTGTAAATCCTCCAGTCTGGTACAAAATGGTACCTCTCCCTTGTGCATGTACAGCAGGTCAGCCTTTAGTATTTATGTTGTTTACTTTATGAATAAAATATCACATTTTCACAGAAATGTAACACAGGTGACAGGACAGTGTGAATATACAAAGCTGCAATATCTCTACAATGTGTCCAGCTGGACTCAGCGCTGTCATTTCACCTGGACCTGAACTGTTTGTATCATTTGTCTAGAACACTGCGCTCTCAGGATGCTGGGTTCCTTGTGGTTCCTATAGTTTCCAAAAGTAGATTGGGAGCCAGAGCTTTCAGCTATCAGGCTCCTCTTCTGTGGAACAAACTACCATTCTGGGTTCAGGAGGCAGACACGGTCAACACTTTTAAGAGTAGACTTAAGACTTTCCTTTTTGATAGAGCTTATAGTTAGGGCTGGCTCAGGTCATCCCTTAGTTATGCTGCCATAGGACTAGACTGCCGGGGATGTTTGTGTTAACTTGTTCTGTACACGTGACATCTATTGCACGTCGGTCCGTCCTGGGAGAGGGATCCCTCCTCTGTGGCTCTTCCTGAGGTTTCTTCCACCTTTTTTCCCTGTTAAAAGGGTTTTTTGTGGGCAAGTTTTTCCTCACTCGAACCGAGGGTCTAAGGACAGAGGGTGTCACTCCCTGTACAGATTGTAAAGCCCTCCGAGAAAAATGTATTTTGTGACTTTGGGCTATACAAATAAAATTTGATTTGATTTGATTTGATTTGTCTGAATGTTACACACAAGGCAGTCTGCACCCTGTGCATGAGCAGCCTCAGTGGGCCCCTTTCCATTATAAGTTTTATTGGTCATATGTAGGTTAGCAGCTGTGGACTGTGTGTAAAAAGTGTTTAAAGTGTATACAGAGTACTGAAAAACTATCACTGTATGAATACATATTAACATACTATATAAACATAATAAACTACACTGAGTGAAAGAGGACTGTGTGTAAGACTGAAAGTGAGTCGAAGTACTGCATAAAGCATCAGTGCTGGTACAGTAGCAGCAGTCGTGGTTTATAGTTCATATTTTGCAGACAGCAGTCGTTTAAATTAAGATGTGGCCTGGTGGTGAAACCTGCAGCCGTGCTCCTGCATCATCTACCACACAGTAACATCGAGAGCAGTCTGCGAGCTGGGTGACTGTGGTCTTTGATGATGCTGTGTACCTTCCGCAGGCTCTGCTGATGAAAAATGTCCTGTACGGCCGTGAGTTTGTTGCCAGTGACGTGCTGTGCAGCTTCCACCACTCTCTGTAGTGCTTTGGGGCTGTGGGCAGACAGAATGGTTCCGGTACCAGACTGTGATGTTGTCCGTAAGCAAACTCTTGATGGTGCACCTGTAGAAGACGTTTGTGAGGATGCTGGTGTTCTATAAATACCTGAATCAACTATTAAACACATGGCCCTGTAAGGATTAGTAATGAACTGTTTATGCCATGTATAAGCACTAATCTAATCTATGACACTGTATGTAATTTAGTTTAAACAATCTCAAACTCTATATCTGGAAAATGGACCAAGACTATGCAATAAATGCAATAAACTCTCTCAGAAACAGTGACGATGTGTAACTTTTTCATGTTTGCTTAGCCGACTGTAACTGAAGACTTTAATTCCTTTATGATTATTACACAGGCTGCAGGCTGTCTGTCATCTCTGGTGAACCAGATAGTTAAGGTTAATAATATCTGTCACACTAATTCTCTTCAGAAATCATTCAAATGTCTTTAGAGCTTTTGAGCTCTTCGCTCCCACAAGGTGTGTGCAGCTGTCACTGCCTGCACATGTGCACAGTGAGGAAAAGACAAGAACACACAAAACAGAAAAAAACACAGATAACAGACATCCATTATCCACTCATATCCATACGTATAGCTCCCACTGACAGTAGAAAGAATGGACAGCGTAAGTGTAAACAAGGAAGAGCTGTTTTGAAGTTCAGAATCTTTCGCTCCGTCTGCTGCCATGTCGGCTGTCCTGCTACTTCCACCTCCTGGCTCATCTAAAAATGGGCAAAGATGTGGATCATCAGCAGATCTCAGGCGGGCTGAATGATTCCTGGATACTTTCATCTGTAATGACGCCTGTCAACTTGATTGACAGCTGTCATTACAGATGTCAGTCAAAGTGGTAACTCTGTTCTAATTCTGCAACTTTAAGTCTTAATATAATTTGAACAGGTGAGTTCTATAAATATATTAGCTATAGGTACCAGGCTGTAAGCATGTTTGTTTTTGCTGTGAGGTTTGAGTTGATTTTAATATGGGGACTTATGGAGACTGAAATATTCTGTAGCCAGCCTCAAGTGCCTGTTTCCAGGTCAGTGATCATTGTGACTGCTTTGCTGTTGAGGTGAGATAGGTTTGGGTGTATAAGGACTAATTCCTATTGGAGACATTGAACAATGGAAGACAATGGGTTGACTACACTTTTTATAGAGCAGCAATAGAAATGTGTGACAACAAGAAAGTGTGTTTAAGTTTATAGATAGCAGAGAGTCTTAGTTCAGAGCGTTTGTGGATGTCAGTGGTGTGAAATGAAGCCTATTTTTATTTTTTATTTAGAAAAAAAAAATTTAAATAGTCCTTTAATAAAAAGCAAAAAGAAATGACATTTCTTCCCACTGACACTTTTATATCATGTCACATTTCATTTCATAATGTCACTTTTCATGGCTGCTGTTGTCAACCCTCCCTCACCATTCAGCTAACCACACCCCTGTCTGATTAGGTTTACTGAGGGTTTAAATTTTGGGGTCATGGTTATGGACATAGCCAATAAAAAGCTCACACAGGGGTAGAATTTCACTGATGTGTGTGTGTGTGTGTGTGTGTGTGTGTGTGTGTGTGTGTGTGTGTGTGTGTGAGAGAGAGAGAGAGAGAGAGAGAGAGAGAGAGAGAGAGCAGTTCATTGTCACACTTGGCAGACGTAAGTACATCTGTGCTTTTTGTGCTTCCTCGATGGAGCGTCGACATTGACTGAGTCAGACTGGCAGTAAGACCTCCCCTTTAAGTCAGTCTGACACTTCTATTGAGGAGCTGCCAGGCACCCCGGGGCTCACTCTATACCTCATCCCTTTACTGCAGTGTCAGCCGGCTCCCAAAGCTACTTCTGAAATTACCCCGCGCACTCTCGATTTACGCCGTGTTTTTCCCCCACAAAATGGACACCCATTAAATCTGCAGCACACGTCAGCCCCAATAATGAAGCCAAAGTGTTTAATATCACAGCGCATGATGAAACCGCCACGTCAGTGTGTTCCTACTGTACTCCGTCTTTGTGTGTGTGTGTGTGTGTGTGCGTACGCAGAGTATCTGCAGATTTTAGAAAGCCAAATTTAGGACTTTTTGAAATCCCTGTAACTGCATTTAAGACCAACTCCTAAATCTGTAGTACATAAATAAGATGCTGTATCCAGCACAGCTGAACGTGGGTAATGTAAGCTGTAAAACAGGACGTGAAAAAAAAAAACAGAGGGTGATGCCATAAAGATTTTAAACAGCACAAAGTTTTATATCTAGGACGGACGTGCTTGCAATAATGTTTTTTTTTAATGCTGGTATCTCAAGATCACAAAATAATTATTACATGATCTTGCGACAACAAAGCTCGTTTTCTCATGATATCTGTTTCTCTTGTGAGAACACGATTCTTTTGAGATCACAGGATAATTATGGAGAAATCAAAAATGATTTTAGCCTGTCATGAGTGTCAGGGAGGATTCATATCTGAACAGTAAATTAAGGCATGAATATGGTGTTTTGTTCATTTTCATATCTGACATGTTCGTTAATCACTTTTCAATTATCAGTTGATAGTTATCGAACTTCATGTATGCACGCTGGCACGGCACTCCTCATCTCTGATTCACATTAACAGGATAAGACCTTTTTTTTCCGTGGTGCTGTGAATATCTTGTTAAGGTAACAAACCTCGTTTTCTCAAGATAACTGCATTAAAAACAATAATTTCAAGCATGGCTAGCTCAGCTTCTGTAGGTTTGACAAAGCAGACAGACATTCTACATTGACTTGGTCGTGAAACTGTTGTGAAAACAGTGTTAAAGGCCAGATTATGGCCTGATTAGTCCATAGACGAAACACAAACATAGACATTTCTAGAGTTGCTGTGAAGCTTAGTGTGGTGGCTCTGGCAGCCACTGTCTTGGCAGGGCTGAGGCAGGCTGAATGACTGGTTGCTATAAAACAAGCCAGAAGTGATGGCATCCACCTGTCTCTCAAAGCAGCCACTTGGTTTAGAATCAGGTTGAAGTTGGGTGGAGCTAATTTTGCAGGCATAAAACCCACCAATAAAAAAAATGATGATTTACAAATTGTCCTGCCCGAACAGGTGCAACAAAAGATGCATCTGTTTATGTAAATCAAGCCAAGTTTGTACACACACACACACAGTCCTGGAGAGAAGGTGTGTGTGAGTGGACTGTGGGTGTGTAGAGATGATGCCTTCCCTAAAATATCACTGATAACAAATCCTGCATCTCCTCACAGTAGTAGCAGGAAAACCTGCAGGGCAACGTGACCATTATTTAGTAATATTTACGTTTTCCTGCTACTACTTATGGTGCCTGATTAGACCCCCTGTCTAGGACTGTGTGTGCATTGATAAAATAGGCTTGACATCTACATGATTAACATCAATGGCGCATTTTTGCTGCACCTGTAAAGGTGGCACAATTTGCCCAGTTATCATTTTTATTGGTGAGTTTTGTTACACCACATGCAAAATTGGCTCCATTCAACTTCAGCTTGAACAGATGTCTAAACCAAGCGGCAGCTTCCGTCGCTGTGAAGTGCAGCCAACGCAGAAGTGCCAAACATCGCACTTCCTCGATACTTGAGGCTGGTTTCAAAATGAGTCAATCTCCATAAGCCCCCATGTTAAAGCACCCTGAAAACCTCTTCTTCCCGGTGGTCCAAAAACACCTGTGGTACAAACGCTAACACTACAGCCCGGCTAACAAACTGAGCTAACATTAACTAACAGCAGCTACAGTTTCAGGACATCAGAGGGAAAACCAGAAAATATTTTCTCCATAAAATATGATCCAGTTTCAACAAAATCAGTCAAATAGTCAAATAGTGGTGTGTGACTACATTTGAGTTGGTTTTGTGTTTCCTGTTTTATTTTGTAGTTCTCCCCTGTCTATGTCTTGCATTTAAACTTCCTGCCTTGTTTTCCCGCCTGTTGTTGATTATGCACCTGTCCCTGATTACACCTGATGTCCTGCCTGGTTATTTAGTTCCTTTGTTTCTTTGTCTGTCCATTATGTGTCTTACAGTGATTATATGTGTCTTTACTGTGTCTGTCAGCTTACCTGTTTTGTTCTTCTGTTCCCAGTTTTCCCACCGCCTTTCGGTTTGTTTTGTTTTATCATTTGTGTTCCTCCCCTTTCAAGTAAGTCTTTAAAGTTTCTTTCCATGCATGCACCTGGTCTCCTTACCTCTATGTCTGCAACTGGGTTCACTCCTGAACCGCCCCATCTCTATAGCTAATTTCCCCGTTCATGACAACTGTACTGAGGGTGAATTTGTATACAACTCACCTGTTCAGATTATATTAAGGTTTAAAGTTATGCAGAATTAACAGCATGGCTACATTGATTGACAGATGGATGCCATCACGGGTGGCTTGTTTGAGCATCCAGACGTCATTCAGCCCGCCTCCGCTCCACCCATGCTCTAAAGCCTTGACTAACAGTTGAACTGATACTGGCGAAGAGGATGTCTGTTAGTTAATAACACACAGTGAGCTGATGCGTCTCATACCCTCTTGTTTTTATATGAAGGGCTGTTCAAGCAGCCCACACAGCGACTGCACCACACGGAGCCCTGTGGTACTTCAATCCTAGCAGTTAAATTGCTGGAGATAAAGTGTGGCAATGACTGGTAACTAAAACAATACTCATTGGGAGTTACATGTGTGATCAGTAATTAGTAGTTTAAGTATGAACTTTAACCATTAGATACAAATCATCTTGATGCAAAATAAATGAAATAATTCTGTGTGTTTGTTACTATGAGCGACTCCTTTCACATTACACGCACACGCGGCTTTCAAGATGGCGAGACAAACTCTTGTCAATTTTGGTTCTTCGGTGACTCACATGTCCTGTCAGTTTCAGCGGTGCGTCAGCTGTCTAGAAAGGACACAGGCAGCACACAGTTCTCTTACACGTGGGATACAGTCAAATGATTGCACTGCAGTGTTCATTTGTCTGGTCCCAGCAGAAACATTCCCAAGTTAGCAGGTCCCAGAACAAGTCAAAACTGAGTGAGGGTGATTGCAAGGGGTAGAGGAGGCCATCAAAGATTTGGTCTACAGAGACCTGGTAACCTTTCAGATTCATGAATGCCATTGTCAAGGATAAATGAAGGAAGAAGTCTATTCTCTGTGTTATTGTTCTTCATATTTTAGCTTCCTTTGACACTTCTGTTCTTTGTTGTTCTTTGACATGTTTTTTTGTTCTTGTTTTTATGTCCCTTCAGAACAACTCGGGGTGTATTTGCATAACTAAAAGCCTCTGTCCAACACAATGTTTTTCTTGCCGTAACATAATTTCTCACGTCTGACACAACAACCGTGATGAAATGAGAAATGGATCTTAAATTGAAATTGTATTTTCATTATGCCTTCATACACTCAGCACAGATGGAGAGAGGTTACAGGAGCAAGTGTCACTTATTGTTTCCACTGCATTCTTTTTTCTCTCTAACACTCTTCATTATGGCTTTATTTGTTTGAGAGATGCAATCGTTGCATATGAGCTCTGTTTTTCTCGAGCCTATGGAATAGCTGCTCTGAGGGGACCCCGCCAGCCGCTCACAATAAATGAGATGTGGCATGGCAATCTGTGGTAAGAGGCTCAGGTCATAATAAGTGCCCTCATACATAAATTACCTAGTTAATGCACAGCTAATCATCCAGCCAGACCGCTGGCAATGTATGTGTGCAGTTACATCGCATGAAATAGGACTGACATCAGCAATCAGACCATAATGATGGAGGTCTGCATGTGTCTCCGCAGGCAACTCTGTGATCTACTTGCAGGTTACATGCATCCACAATGAAAATCATAATTGTGCTCAAAGTTTGTGGCGATTGAAATGAAACTATAAAATGGACAAAACGTGTCTTTGTCATGAAAAGTCTAAGAAATGAAATAATGTGCCACACCCATCCTGTAGCAGGCTACAGCCTATTTTTCTAAAGTGGTGGGCTATGACACGATATGACGTCTGAAAGTATCTTTGTTTTAATTTCAGATCCAGTGTTCACGCCTCGTGGCCTGGAAACACAGACACACTCCATAGCATATGGTGGTGCTCACGATTCGTTTCATTGCTTGCCAGCCACCATAAATCACAAAAAGAACACGAGGGAAGGTGACAGACAACAAACACATCAGAGGAAATGCAACCACCATCCACCAGAGTGTAGAGTGTTACAAGTAAAAAGAAAAGAGAGAGATCAGCAGAGGGTCAGCAGGCTGAGAAGAACGTGATGCATGTATGGAGTATGAAGAACAGCGTGGTCCAACAAGCAAAGCAACAGCTGGATTTAAGAACAGATTCAGATCTGCCACCTGTTTAACTTTCTCTTTAACCTTTTCCTCGGCTCTGCATTTGTTGTTGTCTTGAAGTTTCATATAGTTGTTGAGATTTCAACCTTTTCATAAAGTTCCTGGACTACTCACTGTTGTGCATTTAGGTTGGATTTTCTGCAACTAACTCATAATCAGTTTAGCTTTACTACATACTGTGACTTAATACAGCATTATATTTAAAGATCCTATATTATATAACCTTTCCCTGCCCATTTTTATGATAAAATAAGCAGGGAATAGGTATGTGGAGGGAGCGTGGTGCATCAGCTGCAGGAGAGAGGTGTGGAGAAGGCTCAAGAGAACAGCGCCAGGACAGAGTGATTGGCACACCTGTATCCAGTTAGCTAATCACTCTCCATTCTTAATACAGTAGCATGCTGGGCCAGGAGAGAGGAGTGAGAGCTAGGGATGGTCGATACCACACTTTTAGGATTCGATACAATACCGATAATATTATTAATTATTACACGTAAGGCAAATCACATGACAAATACTGGCCATTTATACCAAATGTATTATGTGCAATACATAACAAAAAGATAACATAAATATGAATGAAATAAATTAAATATGAACAAAAACATGCACATTTGCACTTTCCTCACTTATTTCTCAAAAAAAAAGAGCAAATCCCAGGTCTGTAAGAATTAGTCAGATGTAATGTGGCTGCTACCTAAAAAAACACAACAATGTTATGGTTTGAAAACCTGTATGTTGAAGTGTTTGGCTGTATGTTTAACAAAGATTTCCTTACCCTAATAACATTGCACAAAAAAGAAAGTTGTCTTCTGAAAAATGAGTTACCATTTGTAAAGCACATTTAATATGTACTAACAGAGTTAGTAGAAATCTGTTACATTTTCTACACTGTCAAGCCTTTAGTGCACTCAGGAGATATGTCTTGACACTTTACTCAAGTTTTAGATTGGTGTTAAGGAAAAGTACAATATTAACATTTTCGGTACCCCAAAGGACTGTCTTCCATAATATAGAGAAACCTGTGGGCATATTTATTTAGTCATAAGTTTTGAGCCCTTACCATTTGCATTCTTTGAGCCTTATTTTAAAATGTATTCTAAGTATTGGCTTAAAGCAAAAATATGTAACTTTAAAGGAGCAATACAATCTCACAAATAAAACCTCAAATTCATAAGAAATAAAACGCACCTTTGCTCGATTCAGTGCACTCTGGGGTTTTCCTGCTACATCCTTACATGGTCTGGTATGACCACTAACTTGGTGGCTGATGTTAGCAAACTAGATTTATGACTGACATTACTTTGACATGCTAGCCCTGTTACACTAGGCTAGCATGTCACAGATAAACATTAGTATGGTTTGATCAGACAGGTTAAACAAGTGGACCTTTGTGTTACTGAAAGATGTTTCCAGCTGGTAAACTAGACCAAACCTTCATTTCTGTGACTCTGTGTGTTCCTGTCTCAGTTAGCTGCAACATTGCTGGACTTCATTTTATTAGCTTCCACTTTTCTAATCATTTCATCTTATATGGTTTTACTTGAACATTGTGGTTGTTTGGCTCCACCCTCTGATCAGATTAGATCTGCCTTCAGAAAAGCTATTTAGCAGCAAAATGTGGCAGTAAACCTCCAACCCGACCTTGTATCACAAGATTATTCCTAAACAGCTCTGTTTTCTGGCCAGTGAGAGAGCCTTGACCCTATTAAAAGTATCTTGTTAAAGAAGACACATTTTTAATGTTTATAGGCATTGGAAGTCAGCGTGTGAGTGTGCATGCGTGGGTGTGTGTGTTATTAGGGCTCAGTAAGTGATGGGGAAGTATCTGGCTGGAGGGCTGCCAGCTCGTTCGATTCTGTAGATAAAACCAATGTGAAGAAAATGAGAGCAGGAGCTGATTGGACTGAGCGGGTCCTGGCCATAAAAGGAGAAATGAAGACTAATGGGCATATGATCGGCCGGGGAGATGGGACACAAATGAGAGGCTGGTGGGGAGGGAGGCGCCCGGGACAATGACTAATGACAAATCCATCCCACAATCAGGACATCCACCTACTGAGAGGATCATTGGCCTTTTGGACTGGATGGCAGGCTCATCGACCACACTACAATTCAGTATCACACACACACCAGATGGACACAGCATGAAAGAGAGACTAAACACACGCACGCCGCGGTCATCATCTCAATAATGTCTTTTATATAGGACTATTTGTTACTACTTCAAGTTTTTGTTCACATCATTATCAGATAAATGAACCTGTCTTCTACTCTGTCATCACCAAGTGATATTTAACAGTTATTCGGACAATTTTATCATCACCGGCATGTTCGCGTAGTCACATTCTGGATTCATAAGTAATGTATATCAAGTCAACAATGAGAAGCTCCAACAAGGTGAGATTACCACCCAGCAAAGTCAACAATGGCTGCAGAGCAAGATCAGCGGCGCTGATATGGATCGTGTTAAAGTGCCGTTTTTAGACTGGGTCTTCTAGAAGAACCAAATCAAGACCTTAATGACTTCAGTTTAACTTGATGTATGCGCCAAAAAAAACTTGTTTTATTAAATGGTCACAAAGTAATTGGAGAGAAAATCAGGCCAGTTAGCAGACTGTCACAGGGTGGGGCACAACGAGGTCCCGATCACATAAACCACAGTACAACACACTGAGCTGGTTTAAGTAGCAGGGCATAACTTCATACAAATGCAGGTGCATACTACTATACTATACTACTACTTCCTCTCTCTCTCTCCCTCTCTCCACCACCATCTGTAAACATACATGTCTCATTAATGCATGTTAATGCATGTTACTAACTAAACTTCTTCCCGGAGTTTCTGTGCTCTCTCGTCCAGCAGGTTCTCATGGATCGTGGCTGCTGCTGTGGTCCTGCATGACGTCCACTACATATATTATTACTGTCATTATTGTTACCATATCTCCATTACAGTTTATAGTTAGTAATGATTTGCTGCTGCTGTGCATCTGTGTCTCTCTATCTCTCTCTTTTTATCTATCTATCCCCCCCCTCTCTCTCTCTATCTGCCCCTCTCTATCTTTAACTTGTGGTGGATGACCGTCTACCAATGACCTTGGGTTCTGCCTGTTAAAAGGAAGTTTTTCCTTGCCACTGTCACCAAGTGCTTGCTCATGGTGGAATTGTTGGTCTCTGTAAATAATATTATAAAGAGTACGGTCTAGACCTGCTCTGTATGGAAAGTGTCATAAGATAACTTTTGTTATGATTTGGAGCTTAAAATTGAATTGAACATGAACATCAGATAAAATACCTTACTTTTGTCATGCAAAACTAAGACATCTGAAAAGTCTACAGTGTGGCTGCTCTGCACCTTGTTCTTGCAGTTCTGTTTTTTGTACTGGTAGTACAGGTAAGTAAGTGTGAGTAACAACAACAACAACAACAACAACAAAAACCACATATACCATGGAAAAATGACCAAATCTGAGCAAATTAACAAATTCTGGCAGGCATAATGCTCTGCTTCTGAACGCTCCTGGTGCAGCGTGAAGCCATGTGGAGAACGGACCAAAGCAGCATCATTGGAGCTGAGCCCGGTGAAACTGGGGATTGCATAGGTACTTGAAAGTGACATCTTAAAATGCACACGCACATATATATATAAAAAAACACACCAGGAGTGTTGTGGAGAAATTGCTGAAGTCAAAGGTCAATGGTCAGGTCAGGAGTTCAGAAAGTGTTCAGGAGCCTCTGATGTCTTATGCTGTAATATTTATTGACGCTTGATCAAGGAGAATTAGAGACACTCTCATGTGCATCAGAAGTGCCTGAGTCTGTCTCACATTCTGCCCAACTCATGCTGGTGGATAGACTTTAAACCCAAGATAACACCACAAATACTATACACCCAGAATTAGCCAAAGAGAATGTCTTTACCCATGGAGGTGTTATTGTCATCATATTCTAGTCTGGAGACACAGATGTCTGTTTACGCAGATTGGAACGTCAACGGCAAGCTATCTATTATGTCTAGGAAGGCAGCAATAGGTTTCTTCGACCCTGGCCACCACAGTGTTGAGATAGACTGGCACCTGCTGTTCCCAATCAAAGCCAAACAATTAATACTGCTGAGGACCTCAAGGCCCACACGTGACCTCGTGTAACCTAAGAATAGAAAATTCCATAACAAGGAGCCTCAATAAGGCTTAATGTGGCCATGAGCTTCCAAATGAAAAATCAGCAACCACTCGAGGCAGCTAGAAACATTTTGTGATTCACGGGTGAAATATTTGAAAGTGCAGTAAAAACGACACTGCTGCGCAATACAGAGAGTGAGAAACAAGCCAATTCCATGATTACCATTTCAAGGATGAACATGATTATTTAGTCATCATGTTGCACTACGCAGCACACAGTCCATTTAATGTCACTGCGGACATTAAAATGTTCCAGTTTGTTTCCGCTTTAAAAACAAAAAAACATACTTCCTGTTTACTAAAAGCAGAGAGTGACAGAGAGCAGGCAGGACTCTTTGTCGGACTGATAGAGACACTCAGCTCTCTCTGTCACTTCTTACAGGCTGTTTCATTCAGTCTTCCTCAAAGAGAGCCATCTGAATGTGCACACCCTGTAATACTCTCTGATTAATTGGCTGAGCTTTTCCAGCATTTTGGCCTGATAGCAGCAGTGGGAGCTCGGTAATGGAAATGTCATTTTCATGCTACTTTAAGTGAGACTTTATTATAGGACATAAAGTGGCTGGTACAGCCATAAAGTGACTGAGTGAGGGGAGTGGCCTTCTTGCTCTCATATTATATTTACATAGATCAGGGCTAGAGCACATTTACTCTTCTGTTGTCAATAGAAACTACATCTTCTGGAGCAGCAGTTTAGCTGCAGTAAATAATAATGTGAAAGTGCTCTGAAAGTGCTAACTGACTGCACTGAAAGACTTTTAATAGAGGGAATGAGAGGATAACTTCACAGCCATAATGGTCATTTGTGTAACCCTAGATCTGGTCCTATAGCGTCATTGATGAGTATTAAATTGAGGTCATCATGTAGTGAAAATGTAAAGGTGCAGAATTAGAATAGAATTTCAAGAATAGCACCACTAATGAAGTATCAGCAGTAACTCTGCACAGCTCTGATACAGCTGCAAGCGACCAGAAAAATAAGGCGTATATCTGAAAGTACAAACAGGAACATGGAAGTAAAAACATAGTTATTCACGTAGAAGCCACAGAAGTACTGAATGTCTCAAAACTGAACTTCCTCTCTAGTCTTCACAAGAACAAACTCAGCCTTCACACCAAAACGAGGAGATGGTCACGGGGTTCTCTGTGGTCGGACCTGCAAACCCAGCCAGGACCGCAGCAGTGCAGCTGTCACGGCTTGGCACGGAGGATCGACGTGTGTAAAACTGACCGTCCTCAGCTCAACACACTCAGGCCTTACATGATATGACCAGTAGTTGATTGTGGCAAACATTAGGTAGGTGCAAGTGACATTACTGAGGCAGTTTGATGACTTTATGACCTAGTCAGTAGATATGGCTCATCCAGCTTCTTGCCACAAAACCCTCCTGCATAGGTGCACATTGGTACATGTGCTTTTCAGCTTCCTGTTCACAAGTTATTTTTGAGCCTTCATTGGATAGTAGCAGCTGAAGAGTGACAGGAAAGTGGACAAAGAGAGGGGATGGCATGCAGCAAAGAGCCACAGGTTGGATTCGAACTCTGGGCCGCTGTGCCAAGGACTGAGCCTTTGTACGTGGGGTGCACGCTCTACCAGCTGAGCAAACACCAGTCAGGTTGGTCACCTAAAACTCAGGATAATCATGGAAAATAAGATCTTCAATGTCCCAGAATCCTTTCATTTCCACTTGTGGCCTCAGTAAAAGTGACACGGTCTCACTTGAAACCCAAGAAGAATTCATTAATTTTAATTGGATAATTTGATGCGCAGCTAATGAGCGTATGAAGCTGTTATAATCACATAATTATGTACCTTCAAATAACAGAGCAGTTTGATAGGATAATGTAATTAAACTGTTGAGCTGAGAGGTGATTTATGTGAGGTCCATTTCTCTTGTGCTGCTTGTTGTTTGTCCATCGCCTCAACCCTACCAACCTGCGGCATGGACTCTGTGGACAAGGACCCACACATATAAACATATATTTCATATTATCAGGTGATTATGCACTAATGAAAACATAGATATGAATATTATTTTTCATTTTTGCCATATTCTGTACATAAAGCCCCGTAAATCTAACAATTGATCTTTAATAAGTTATAAGTCGATCAGCGTGCATTTTTATTTTGCATTGAATTTCTTGCAGTCCACATTAGTAATAATAGTTTCTATGACTTGTGTGATTCCGTTGAGTGATTGATGCCTCTGAACCAACATAGCTGCATGAAGATGTGAATTAAGCAGAATGTTCTGACCCTTATCACCTTACCGTACCAAAAAGAAATTTCACAGCTTTAACAACACCTAGCTGAGATAATGAAAAGACAGAAGCAATAAAAACACCTCCAGCAGAACCACAAACTACTACATCCAGCAGAACCCACAGGGTTGGACTTTAATTTCCACTGAAGGAGGAATCTCTTTTCATTCCATGGCTGCAGATAGATAAAAATAACAACAGCCACTGCAGTCATCTCCACATGGGTTTGACGACAGGCTACTTATATCTCTTTTATTAGGCCCAACCCCCTCTGAGACAGGTCAGGAGCGAATGCATCCTGCCATGTTTTTATTATGCTGCAGTGTTCAGTATGGGGCGCGCCTGCAGCATACTATCCACTGACACACACCAGAAATGAATATGCCATTATTCCACCTCTCCAACAAGCGACGCACGAGCTTCCGATCCTCAGCCAGTCAACTGGATCTGATGGATTCATCCCCAAAGAGAAACACAGCAAGATGGAAATTGACCCAGTTGCAGATTGCAATATGTTTTTATTAGAATTCTGAAAGTTATGAGGTGTTTTGATTTTTCAGAGGGGAGATATGCTCTGGCTTTCAATGTTGTAAATCAGGCCTAATTATAGAGCCGGTAAGAAAGCTAGAAGATGGCAGGAGATTCACAGTGAGGAGATAATGTTTCTGATCAATGTAACAAGAGGGGTTTAAATTATTCACAGATATTAATTAGAAAATCTCCTCAGTTCATCTAGCAGGGAGTTTCCCCCTTTAAAGAGTGCAGGACTGGAGCTAAAGAGGAACCCAAAGCTAGTGGAAAATGTGACGTATCTGTGCTCTCTGGTGGGGAAACTATGTAATTATTTAAATAAATGATAAAAATAATAATATTTAATATTGATTTAGTTTAAAAATAAACAAAATAAATGTTTGTCATCACATCTACATATTTTTTAATGGTGATTTGTAAACTCTCATGAATCCACATGAATACGCGGCTTCACCCAATACGCTGTTGTTTTGAAAAAAATCTCCGTAAACATGGCGTCGTTTCCAGAAATATCTACATCCACATAGATTCACTGGAAATGACCCAAAACACTGTAGTACATATGCCAGGCCTGTATGTGGCGCTGTGACGCCGCCACACCAATACACTAAATCCGGAAGAGAAGCCATGGAGCATGCGTATAAAGGTCACGCGCTGTTCAGACTGAGTAGTTTCTGTAGTACGAGCACAAGCCTGTAGTCCGCCATTGTTGCTGTTATGATGCGTCTAGCAGCGGCGGCTGAGGTTAAAGGTTAGAGAGGCGGGGCCTATACGTCATCGTTTCTGAAAAAATCCGCATTCACCGTCCAGACGACTCCGGGCTGTCCGGCGTTTTAGGATTTTCCCACTCTGAGACCTATTCTCAAAAAATACCGGTTTCACACCTTGAAAAAGCCGGATCCGTCTAGACACAAGGCCGAAACGATAAAGCATTTATGCGGATTCGACAAAAACGTACTCGTGTGGACGGGCCCTTAGTCACTGACCGACCTGCCCCAAACTTCATCCATCCATCCATTCTGTTCTTCTTATCTGGGGTCAGGTCACAGTGGCAGCAGGTTTAGCAGGGCGCTCAAGACGTCCTTCTCCCCAGCAACACATTCCAGCTCCACCTGGGGGATCCCGAGGCATTCCCAGGCTAGATGGGCTATATAGTCTATCCCGGGGTCTCCTCCCAGTTGGACATACCACCAGAGAAAGGTGCCCAAGGTTTCTTTCGATGGGAAGGAGCAGCAACTCTACTCCAAGCTCCCCCCGGATGTCCGAGCTCCTCACCCTATCTCTAAGACTGAGCCGGACACCCAAAGGAAAGCCAAAGGAAGCTCATTTAGGCCGTTTGTATTCCCGATCTCATTCTTTCAATCACTACCCAAAGCTCATGACCATGGGTGAGGGTTGGAATATAGATGGACTGTAAAATCGAGAGCAGTCTGAGCTTCATATGAGCTTTATTTGCGAAGTTTCACACTTTTGCTTCAATGCATTTTTCTAGTTCATGTTGGTGACCCCAATCACACATCCTACTTTGGCTGGGTGCGATACCAGCTCGGGTTAAATGCACATGGATCCCTGGATGAATACTCACAGGTATGATTTCAGGCTGTTTGTGTTTAAAGCATGATTCAGCACAAACCACAGTGCCGTCATTGTGAACTGGCTGTGGAGTGTTGATGGAAGGATTCAGGGAGCACTGCTACCCGGACCACTGCACAAGAGCTCAGGTGGATCCAGCGAATCATCAGTGAACCCACAGAGTGGGAGCTGACATCGGTTGTTGGGACAGGGACAGTAGGAGGTTTACGGACTATGCTAATCTAACAACACACCAAAGACAATGAGGTAATGTTGGCCACAGGAAGAACGCTAAAACTACAACACACAATGACATGGGAGCCACAGTCTCAGAGCTTTGTTCCACCTGATCAGCCAATCACAGTGACTTTCTGATCAGCTAGTCAGATGTTAGAGCGAAACATTTCTGTTTTCTGAGTGCAGATATGTTTGTGTATGTGGAGTGCTTTGATCAAGCAGGGTGCGACAAGAATCAAGCTCATAGAAATGTTCATGGACATAATCACTTGCACACATGTACTCTACACACACACACACACACTTGTGTCTGGCTGCGTTTTCAATTTTCTTAATGCAGGAAGAGCAGGAGAGAAAAAAATCATTTCAAATCTATTTTGGAAATTTGCATCAGCAGGAAAGAGCAGGCGTGGAGATGAAAGCAGACTGCTTCACAGCCTTTCACTCAATCAAATCCAGCGAGCTTAATGATATAAGAATTCAATCAGGACTCAGCGACATGCAGTCCTCCAGCACATCTTTCTACATACTCGATGCACTTTTTAAACATTAGACCTAATGACTGGAGTCACATCTTTCTGTCCAAAATGTGAATTCCAACCATTTGTTCCGAGTGGATCTTTGACTTTGAACAGTGTTATCATAAAAGAAGGCAAAGCAGGCAGCTTGGGGGGTGACAGCGGGAACAAATGGTGAAAATGAAGGTTCCTGTGTGCGTTGGCCACGGAATATTAGATTTTTGTCTGTCAAAGGAGTACAACCACAGCTGCTGCCGCTCTCTATCGCCAGTCTTCAAGGTTAAATAGAGATAAAAGCCTCTGAATGGAGGGAGCTCTGCGCCGGACCAACTGCAAAGGCCCATCTGTAATGTTGAACATGCTTTGTGCTAAACCTCCTATCACAATATCTTGTTTCTGCTGCTCCACCATTTACTGCTGGGGTCTACCACATCACACGGGGGTGACCTTCCCTCAAGCTGAGAGGAAATCAAAACAGGACAAAGAAGAATAACAGGAAAATAAGCTGAGGATGAATGAGCTTTGCAGATGTTAATAAAGCTTCCCGGCAGAGCGGCAGGGAGATAAGGCTTGGCACTGTATGTGGAGACGGAGGACTGTTCATCAATTTACTAATACACAAGTCTCTAACATGTCCTGGTATTAAATGTCCACAAATGTTATTAAAAATGTTTTGACAAATCTGCAGAATGGGAAGAGATTTTTCATCTTCTGACTCGATTCACGCACGTTTTAGTTTTGCAGACCCCTGCAAAGCTCAACACTGAAACCCACCTGTCTCTAAATCAATCCCGGACGCGACCTAACATATTAATTTAAGACTCACATATTGACCACAGCGGGCTGATCAAATATGCTCTGAACTGGCTGTAGGGCAGCACAGGGAAAAAAAACTGTGGGGTGCACAACATGGGGCTAATTGAATGTGAAAAAATTATAAAAACGCAGCGACAAATGCAGACAGAAGCATCGTCCGTGTTTTCAGTCAATTACTTTCACTGTGTTTCCTCCTGCTCACACACAGCTCTCCAAAACCCTGAGTCATGTCACATGTCCGCAGCATGGACACCTTCTTTAAGCCTTTAAATCCTGTCACAGCAGATCTCCCCTGTTTTAGAAACTGGAAGGACATGAGACATAAGGCTTTTCAAATACAGTCATGGACGAAAGTATTGGCACCCCTGGAATTTTTCCAGAAAATGCACCATTTCTCCCAGAGAAGTGTTGCAATTACAAATGTTTTGGTATACACATGTTTATTTCCTTTAAGTGCACTGGAACAACACAAAGAAGCAGAAGAAAAAAGCCAGATTTGACATTATTTTACACAAAACGCCAAAGCTGGACTGGACAAAATCATTGGCACCCTATTAAAACTGTGGGTAAGTAATTTAATTTCAAGCATGTGATGTTTGTTTAAACTCACCTGTGTCAAGTAACAGGTGCTGGCAATATAGAAATCAAACCTGAAGCCAGTTAGAGTGTATAAAAGTTGACTCAACCTTTGTGTTGTGTGCCTGTGTGTGCCACACCAAGCATGGAGGAGAGAAAAATTGACGAAAGAATGCAATGCAGGATAGTTTGAATGGTGAATAAACAACCTCAGTCAACTTCCACATAAATTCAGACAGACTCAGGGTGCAACAGTGTCAGCTCGAACCATACGTCGTCATCTGAATGAGATGAAGTGCTATGGCAGGAGACCAAGGAGAGCCCCACTTCTGACACAGACACATAAAAAAGCCATACTGCAGTTTGCAAAAATGTACCTGAGTAAGCTTCAACCCTTCTGGGAGAACGTTTTATGGACAGATGAGACTAAGGTAGAGCTTTTTAGCAAAGCACGTCATTCTACTGTTTACAGAAAACGGAATGAGGCCTACAAAGAAAAGAACACGGTACCTACAGTCAAACACGGTGGAGGTTCAAAGATGTTTTGCTGCCTCTGGCACTGGGTGCATTAACTGTGTACAAGGAATCATGAAATCTGGAGACTATCAAAAGATTTTGGCCTGTAATGTAGGGCATAGTGTCAGAAAGCTGGGTCTGCGTCATGGGTGTTCCAGCAGGACAATGACCCGAAACATACCTCAAAAAGCACCCAGAAATGATTGGAGACAAAGCAATGGAGAATTCTGAAGTGGCCAGCAATGAGTCCGGATCTAAATCCCATAGAACACCTATGGAGAGATCTCAAAATTGCTGTTGCAAGAAGGCACCCTTCAAATCTGAGAGACCTGGAGCAGTTTGCAAAAGAAGAGTGATCCAAAATTCCATTTGAGAAGTGTAGAAACCTTTTTGATGGTTATAGGAAGCCATTGGTTTCAGTTATTTTCTCCAAAGGGTGTGCAACCAAATATTAAGTTGAGGGTGACAGGAATTTTGTCCGACCCAATTTTTGAGTTTTGTGTAAAATAATGTCAAATTTGGCTTTTTCTGCTTCTTTGTGTTGTTCCAATGCACTTAAAGGAAATAAACATGTGTATACCAAAACATTTGTAATTACAGCACTTTTCTGGGAGAAATGGTGCATTTTTCCAGGCAATACTTTTGTCCATGACTGTATATACAGGAGGATCCAAAGCTAGAAGTTATTATTTCTCCTATATTTGTTATGTCCAGGAAACTTTAAGTTAATTCATTCAGTTTTGTCTTGTGTCTATGTTGTCTTGTGATTTCCTGTTTTATTTTGGTTCCACTTCCTGTCTGTGTCTATTGTCACCAGTTTTACTATATCCCTTTTGTCTGTTTTCCGCTCTTGGGATTACCTGACTCCACCCTGATTGTTTCCACATGTGCCCTTACCTTGTGTGTCTATATAGTCCATGTCTCCCTTTGTCCTGTGCCAGTTTGTCTTGTCCCATGTGTCAGAGAACGCTTTCTCCATGCCATTGCCATTGCCATTGCCATTGCCATTGCCATTGCCATTGTCAGGTATGTTGTTTGGTTACTTTGTTTGCCTAAGAGTGATTTTATGTCTATTTGTTCTTTCTTTGTCTAGCTTTTGTCGAATGAGTTTTAGTTTCTTAGATTAATGTAGAGTTGTTTCCTCTGTCAAGTGATTTTCATTTTGTTATTAAAAACTTTATTTTGAATCTTTTGTCTGAGAGTTGTGCATTTGGGTTCTGGTCCATAGTTCGGTTGTGACAATATTAACTGCAGGCCTATAGTTTGTAGAGTTACAACCAGTGCACAGGTTTCTGAAGAGCTGTTGTGAAGCTCAGTGTGGTGGCTCTGGCCACCTGCAAAGACATTGGATGGATCATTTGTTGACCTGAATTGACGCCTGGTTGCTCAAACAAGCCATCTGTGACGGCACCCACCTGTCAAAGTGTCCACGCTCTTAATTCTTCACAGCGTTAAGCCTCAAGGTAATTTGAACATGTGAATTCTATAAAAATTCACCCTCTGTACAGTTGTCATCAACAGGGAAATGAGGCTGTCTGCAGTGACTTAGTGTAGTTAGACTGTAATAAATGATCTAACTAAATTAACTGGGTTGAGCCAGAGCAGAAAGTCTGCTACCAGCAACCAGAATACATTTGAAGTTGAAGCAGCACATGAAGTTCAGACATAATTTGAACATCTGGAAATGGAAAATAGAAGCAAAGGTTTGATTTGAATTAGACTCTACCTTATCGCTCACCATGATTTTAATATTGGAATCTTTCTCCTCCTCAGTTCTTTGTTCATTTGGCCTACTTTTATCCCTCTGCACATGATGGTGGATCATCTGGCTTTACATTACTGTCTGTTGAAGGCCGTTAGCTGAATTTTTAAGTTAGTGGTGAAGCCAGTGTTAAATGAATGTTAAGATTGCAATGAATCTATTAATACCAACCATGTCATGCTATTAGTGGGAAAGTTGTCTTAACCATGAGGTCTGTGACCCCTCAATGACAAATGATTGCTTGTAATATTTTTTTTCCTCAGACAGCTGTTGGAAGTTCTAAAGTTAGCACCAAATTAAAGGTGTGTCTGACAGCAAGTTTAAGCACTGAAAATATTCTAATATAATATAATATAATATAATATGGTGTACACTTAAACAAATTGAAGAATTTTTTTTTTTTTTAGATGAGCCTTTTGATGTGGCATGAATATGTTTTTGTTGTGCTCCACTTCATATAAATACCACAACTGCCCCTTTTTAAAGGTTCCATATGTAAGATTCTGAGGCATTCTACCTATTCATTTCATGTTTGAATCGGTTTTTATTGGGTGAACCGACTGTAATGTAGCTTAAGAAATGAACCCTTCCATGGATTTCTGTTGCCTATGACTGTAAAAGACAAGACATTAAGTTAGCATGAACACTTAATTGCAAAACAAATGAAATATATGAATGAATATTATATTGTGACCTTCAGTTTGGATGTTAAAAGCTAAATTTAAATAAAATAAAATCGGATTTTGGGAGACGTGTCTTTGGACACGTGGGAGAAACCAGAGCTTCTGGGGAAAACCCACAACACTTGATGTTACTTGGGTCCTCATACTCCTTCTTCTTTCACTTCTTTGGGTTCCTCAAGCCCAGAAAGTGACTTGTTCTCTTCCAGAGTGACGAGGTCTTTGCTGTCTTCTCTGGGAGAGTTTCCTCATCTCCTCTTTTGGTGGTTTGAGCGCCGATACATGTCTGATGGTTTCCTACTGCTTGCACAGTGTTTTCCAAGAGAAAATATTTTAATTATAATATGGCACCTTTGGGGGATCCCAGCTGTTAATTATGAGTCCTAGACCTGGATTTTTACACGCTGCCTGTGACAAAAAACCTCATAAGTGACATTATTTACTGAATATGTTGAATCAGATCAGTCATGACCAACATCGAACAGCTTCTAACCTGTGTTGTGCTATAGTATTCGTTGTAGTCTGGTCTTAGACTTGTCTCAGACTTGGCTATTGATCTTGACAAATATTCTAGTCCAGCAGTGTATATATATATATTTTTTTTGTTTTGTTTTGTTTTTTTCTGAAGTGATTTCCTCCTTCAGAACAGACATCTGTGTTATTTAACAGATGTCTGTTATTTGTTGCATTTTCCAGGAGAAGCTAGAAACCATTATTTATTTGACTTCAGCTGTTCACTCTGTACACAGCGGAGAGATGGAGCTGTCTGTGAGTTTAAAATCATTTCCTAAATAAGGATGAAAATGTGATTTTTACCTGCATACAGAATGTTCTTGTTACATCATGATAAAAACTCAACATGCGCCACTTCAGCTTTATGTGACTGTCAGTGAAAAGCCTGTACGCAAAGTAAACATTATTACCTAATGTGTTCCAAGAATGTGGTTACCCTGCACTCGCTTTTCAAACGTCACAACAGTACAGCTTTCTCAGGGTGGGGGTTATATAACGGTATGTTGGTATATTGAGTATGATAAAGTGAAATTGCTACACTTCAAGTAAATGAGACGGCCTAATTTGATCCAGGATTGTTACGTTTGTTTTCTTTGTGTGAGGATGGGGGTTTCTGGAGGTCTGTTTATTTGTACTTGACTGAACCGCTGTGAAACAATCAGAAAATAACTTTATTTCTCTGATTTACCTGCTTTCTCAATACCGACACTCCCTCACTCTCATTCACTATCTATGTCGCTTGACCACTGCTCTCTCTCTCAAACCAAAGGAAATTTCTTCATGTCACTGTTTTCTAGCATTGACTGCGAGGCAGACTCAGACAGAGAAGCTGGTACATAAAATAAACCAAGCCAGGACACAACAGGTAGAGTATCAGTTTGGTCCATGAAGCCACCTGGATAGTCTCAGTTTCAGTCACATTTCAGGCTGTCTGTGGAGGAGTTTAACCGGTCTGATTGGTCACCACAGTGTGAGGTCAGATTGCATTTCTCTAGTTGAATCTATCTCAACTTCTCCATCACAGGTTGCTAAACTTTTTCAGCACCACCTGTGTCCCATAACACCACAGCCAAACCACACAGCCTGTGTTTTTGATGCAACACTGGATTTGGTCTGTATTGTACCTTACCCCCAAAATCTACCAAGCAGGGTCACCGCAGAGCACCTCGAGCTGACAGGAAGCCAGACACAGAAACAGCATAGAGAATCGGGCGGATTTTCAAAATAAAACACCATGTGCAAACTGCTGGTTGTAAAACAGGCAAAAGAGAAACAAATTAACTATGTAGAATATTTACACATGTAGAAGCATATTTAGAAGCACATAAACCAGGAAAATGACCAAATCTGAGCAAGTAAACAAAGTCTGGCGGGCTAAACGCTTCTGAAACGCTCGGTGGGGTTTGAAGTCGTGTGCAGGATGGACCAAAACAGCGTTGCAGCCACGTGGCGTTACACTGCAATTGTTTTTAAAATGAATAGTGCCAAATGATCATGTTGAAATAGAGAGAAGATAGTAATAAATAGATATAGATAAGTAGAAGATGGACTACATTTCTAGCATCATAAACATTCTACAAGTGGTCTTGAAGAGTGTCAGTTGTGTCAGATGAATGAAAAAGAGTTCACTGAATATATTTATGTTTAAGGTCAAGTGGGCCTATGCTAGTCCAGTTTCCTATGATAACCTTCAGTGGGCATGGAAGCAGAACAAAGCCCTGCTGTGAATGGTGTCAGCAGAGAAAAACATGTTTTATCCAGATAAAAAAGACCCACCAAAAAAAATCGATCTCTGTTTAAGTGTACACTATAGTGAGCTTATTCTCACCACTTTACCTTTGGCCACTTAAGGACAGTGGAAGTTCACCTTTTATTTACATCAGCTCTTAAGTTGATATGCTGAACTTGTTTGGGAATAGTTTATTTACACATCCAGCAGTTACTGAGCAGCAATATAATTCATTTGGAGCCCTGTTTGTGTCCACCTGATGAATTAGGTCAATATCCACTCTTTTTTAACTCTAACTTTTTACGCTCCACCAGCTCCTGAAGAAAAAAAAAAAATCTGTCTCTTTAGCTGCTAAATGTTCCACTATGTTCACCAGCTGGTCTTCTGGGACGGTATGCTGTTTGCAGGTTGTGTACAGTGGCTTTTTAGAGCTTTTTCTCACAAAACAGCAGCTGCCTACAGTAAGAGTGAACCAGAACAGCAAAGTTCCATCCAGACAGCGAAACAATGAGCTGAAACTCATTACAAATTGTTATTAATTAAAGAATTAATCAGTCTAAATTATAAAGTGCTGAAAAATCTGGGGAGCTGCACATTCAGCTGATAGCTCTCATCACAGGGACCACTTTCACTATTCACATCGTCATACATTATTATTCAAACATCTTCCTTAATAGTGGCTTTAATGTGCACAATCATACATGATTTTATGAGTGAAAACATGTGACACATGTAGATAATGCAAGGTGCAAAGTGACAATGATGTCACTGTTATTAGCTTAAGGAAACTCTTGGGTTGTGTATCCAATCATTAGACTGACAGAAAGGACAGTTACGGAATCTCAGGTGACGTTTGTTAAGTTCATTAAAATGTCTGTTGTAATGTCAGAGACAGATAATGAATAATAAGTTGTCTATATCACCATTCACCTCCTGTAAATTTGTGCAAAAATGCTGAACAATTAGTCTGGTACCAGAGGAGCATGGCTGATCTTTTATCACCCACACCCAGCACTAAGCATCAACATTAACCCTGTCCAAATGAACCTTCAGATAGTAAACATCTGCATTTTGTGTTTTATGTTGAATTTCTCCCTCGGCTCATGTGTTGATGTATTCAGGTATTTCAACTCATCTCTGCTACAGTTTAAAGCAACATTCTGTGACTTTTCTACCATAAAATAACTGATTTTAAATTAGTTGATAATACACTGACTAGTAATCAGGTGAATGGTGAATAAGTCACACACCATCTATTTGACAGATTTTGGTGAAACTGGATCATATTTTATGGAGAAAATGTTTTCTGCTTTTCCCTCTGATGTCCTCCGGCTGCTCCGCCTCAACTCTCTGTGATTTACAGAGTTTCCTGATGGACAGTGAAGTAAACTGCTGACAAATGTTAGCTTAGTTAGACTCAGAGCACCAGGGGAGTATTAGTGTTTGTCAAGAGTAAATCAGGGACTGACTTTTAGTGGTTGGTGAGAGCTTGGTGAAATAAAAGGCTGAAAGACAGACGCAAAGCTGGGCTGACTGCTGTTGGACTAGTCAGTAATATTAGCTGCTGCTATGTCTGCTGTTGGTGACCTTGTTGATGTTTGGCTGTCAGCAAAGTTCTCGACTCGTAATGTGATCAGAACAAATACATGTGTACAGCTGTCCATATTTACCACAGTGGGATTACACTCTGAAACTTTAAACACAATGTTCTCATACCCATAAAGCCTCTGTTTGTTGGTCCTCACGCTTAATCAGTAGCAGTGGAAAAGCTTTTTAAGTTATTTAAGACGTTTGGTAAATATTCAGTTGAATTCTAGAGTATCGTCCTAAACTCAAGGACCAAACATATCAGAACATTTCCTTATTTGACTTCATCACTGACTCAAGATTTTCTCACTATGTCCCTTCACAAATATGTGCGTTTGAGTGTTTGGACACGTCTCTACTCAGACAGATAATGCAATATGTTTATTGCAGATAAAGGAGAGAAATATAGATTCAATGAATCTCTTATGGAACAATGAAAAAGTGCTTTTCTCCGCCTCTAACTTTTTGTAGCTCTGCTCTGTGTGCTCCAAATCGGTCTGGGCACGCTTCCAGCCGGCGTGCTAAAGCAAAGAAAAGGAAAGGAGTGCTTTGAGCTGTGTGTGATGAATGACTTCTGTGAGCTAAAATTCGTGGAGCACTTGTTTATAGCGGGAACATAATGTACCATAAATTCCACCTCCACTTTCCCAGCTCCCAGATAACATTTTATCCAATTCGCCGGTGCTTTCTCTGCTGATTAAAAGGCACTCTCAAGCAAACAGTTTTTGCAGCTGCTGCTACATTGCTCTCTCTCTCTCTCTCCCTCATACAGCATCTCGTCCCCATTTCCTGACTTCTTTCCCTCCTGGTTGGTCAGTCATATCTTTCCCTATTACTTTCCATCTGTCTTTTCCTCCCAAGCCCCTTCGCGTCACTACTATAGGCAAGGAGAGAGTCACAATGCTGAATTCACAGTGTGCAAATGTCCTGCTTTTGTGTGCAATGCCTCCACAACAGATTACTGCACTTGCTCCGTGATTTCAGATTAGGTATCTCTGACTCTCAACCTTCCCGACCTGTCCAAACATGTTACCACAATGTTGGAAAAAAAAAAAGGCAGAGCTGATATTTATGCATGAGAGACCCCCCCATTGATCTTGATGGCAAAACACATTTATTGTTAGAGCGGCCTCTAAACTCCCGCTGCAGCTGTTCCTCCGCTACCTAGTCTGTGTCCAATTACTGTCTGCGAGATCAGGGCTGGTCGCAGCAGGACACAATCAGTGTTCAAGGTAGGGAGAGACAAAGTAAGGAACGTAAGCTGCAAGCAGAGCGTAGAAATGTAAAATCAAGACAGGCCATTTTTAGAGAAATGAATAAGACGGGGAGATAATTAAAGAGTGTCAAAGCCTATAAAACCATCAAGCTCAAGGCGAGACAAAAAACATCTTACTGAGGCCTTCTGTCATCCAACCAGTGAGAAAAATCAGAAGTCAGGTTTATTTCATCTGTATAATGAAGGAAAATCATTTTTGAAGATCATTGAATCCAAAAATATTTTTCTATGACTTTTAATTGACAATTGAGTTGGCAGAGACAGTTACTAACATTTACTGCTGCGGCCTGCTACGTCTGAATGATAAATACAGCTCATGTGTTTGAGGCACAATGTGTCACCTTTGTGCACCTGAACAATACAGCAGTACAACATACAACCTACTGCAGCAGAGTCAACAATCCTGATCTGCTGATCTCTAATTGTCACCCCTTACATACGAATTTGCCCTACAGTCAATGCAGAAATGTCAATGCATTAAATTTCCTGCTTCACACGCTTCCAAGTGTACCAGAGCTCAGGTTGATAAAGCATAAAGGTTTCTCGAGGCAATGAGTAAGCAGTGGGCCTAGATGTTCTTTTGTGTGCCAAACCTCTCCAAAACCTCAACAAAAAGGCAAAATGTGCTTTTTAATATCTTGAAAAATATAAAAAAAAATGTAAACAGATAATGTCTGATGACAAGTGGTTGTGAGTACTTTACAATAGAGGAGTAGATATTTACCTGTCCTGAATGTGTTCAGATGTCTTTAAAGGTCCAGTGTGTAAGATAATATTGGGATGTATTGACAGAAATGGAATATAATATTCATAACTATGTTTTCATGTGTGTATGATCACCTGAAAATTAGAATTGTTAAGTTTATGTTACCTTGAAATGACACTTTTACATCTACAGAGGGAGCAACTCCTGTTCCATTGAGTCCACCATGTTTGTACAGCAGCCCAGAAGGGACAGACCAAACACTGCCTCTACATAGGACTTTTCGCATTGTCATGGCCACTGTAGTTCCTCAATCCTTCATGCTTGAAACAAGAGGGGGAGGTGAGGGGTATTCAGCCAATTGCAATCTGCAACTTCACCACTAGATGCCACTAAATTCTACACAATGGACCTTTTAAACTACATTTTGAGGCAGATGACTTTGTTTTTTTGTGTGACTGACAGCACCTGCCTGCCATGGCTGAAATTCAGTTCTTGGTCTTCTGCAGGTCAAACCACTCTGAGACTGTGAGGAAGAGATCATGAAGGATTACGCACAGAGTGACATTCTAAGACCAAGCAGCAAATCACCTGCAGTTTCTCTTCTTTGCATTTTATCATAGTTGTAATCAGATAATACGAGCTTCACAAATCACAGGCACAAGTGCACTTGACTTTTCTCCTCACACATTCTCCGTACTTGACATCAGCTAATCTCAGGAAAGAAGGTTACAAAATATATTAAATCTAAAGCAAACAGAAGAGTGAGAAACGAACAGTTCGTGACTGATGTCAGATTAAAGGACGATGGCTTTGTGTTGAGGAACAGGAACACAGAGATGTTATGTTGGTCTTTGGGACACTTACAGAGCTGGAAATGGAAACTGAAAATGACGTGAAAAAGAAGTAACGATGTGCTGAGTTTCAGCTCTTTGGATCACTCTGTCTCATTCTTTGTGTTCATTTTCAGTTTTGCTATATCAGTGTGTTTACACGAGTGACATCAGAAGAAAGTTCGATCGCTGGTCCCTATATTGATATGAACTACTTCCAGTAATTGCTCTATGCATGATGTGGCAGTCTCAGTGCTGTCAACCCAGATAGTTCCTGGGCCATCAGGAAGTACCTCAGAGGGAGGAACTTTCTGGGAGGCCGTGGCCCAAGAATACAAAACTTCATAAAAAAAGTTGCAGTCAAAACTGACCTTTAGCAAAAGTGTTTATTTTTTTCAAATCAGTATTCAACGGGCTGCAGGAGGAAAACAGGAAGTGCTCGAATGTGTGTGCTAAAATAATATATAGGCAGCTTTATGCCTGGTCAACATTTTCTAAGACTGAATTGTGGTGTGACATTTAGATTTTATATTCACCAGGTGTGAATGCTGAGAACTCACAAGTGGATGACATACATACAGTATGACGTAGTTCATGCAAAGAGTATGCTTTGGGAGGTGTGTGTGTTTGTGTGTGTGTGAGCATGTGGTAGAGTGGGTCGTCCACTTCTCATGTAATTGGTGGTTCGATCCCTGACTGCATGTCAAAGCGTCCTTGTGCAAGATACTGCACCCCAAGTTGCTCCCAGGCTGTGCCATCAGTGAATGTGTATGAATGATTAGCTCCCAATCATTATTGGCCAGCAGGTAAGACAAGTTGGTCAGTATCCAGTGATCAGTCTGATCTTAGCAGACCTTTGGTGGAACGTATGGTATGTCTGATGTCTGAGTTTCAAACAGAGGGCATTATTTTTGGAACATAAACTGACCTCAGTGCTGAAATCTAATATTTGTTTGTTGGATGCCAAATTGGTGTGTCTGGTGGTAAAGTTAAAGGTCCAGTGTGTAGGCTTTAGTGCAACCCCCTCGCCTCATACTTACTCATTTACATTTACATTTAGTCATTTAGCAGACGCTTTTACCCAAAGCGACTTACAGAGAAGGGAACAATCAAGGTACAGTGCGATGAGAAAGTGTTAGTGCAGCAGTAAGTGCTGTGACAATTCTTAAAGGGATAGATTTCTCATGTCCAGTTGTTGGTAGTGTTTTAGAGGAGGTCCTCTCTGAAGAACTGGAGGTCTTCAGGAGTTTTTAAAGGTAGAGAGACGCTCCTGATCTGGTGGGGACTGGTAGGACGTTCCACCAACGGGTAACAAAAGACAAGAATCAGGCGTCGTTCATTGGAGGAACACAACAGTCGTGAGGTAACATAAGCCTGTATGAGGGCATTCAAGTAGGTGGGTGCAGAACCGGAGACAACTTTGTAGTCAGCATTAGCGATTTGAATTTAATGTTTGCTGCAACAGGTAGCCAGTGGAGCTCGATGAGCAGCTCTCTCATGAAGCAGAAACTATAGTGGCTAACTTTGGTCAAACAGGCCCTGAGAGTGGATTTGTTAATCACCACACCCTCTGATCGATACTTCACTTCACTCAGCACTTTTGCACTTTGTGCAGCTGCACTAAATGAACCAAACTATCAGGTGTGCTGTGTGCTGGTTGAGCTTTCACTGGTGGAATCATCTTGTTGAAACTATAGTGCTGATGTAATGAATGAACTCTTAATATTTACGTAAAGGTAGTGGATGGAAAGTGTCAGCTCTTTGCACCAGCTCTTCAGAAACCTGTGGGTGACGTAAGAACTTCCCACACATTTGGACAGAAACTGAAAGAAGTCCGCTACATTGTCATGGAGATGGAGCTGTTTATATGCAGGCACCCATGGTGTGTAAGTTAAGCACAAAAGTTTATCCTTGTTCCACTTTTTATCTGAATCACGCTGCCTTCATCCTGCTGAGTTTTGTTCCAGAGCATCACGTGTGCAGAGCCACACATCTGTGTGTCTGTGTACTATCAGAATTGGCTTCAGTGTCAACTCGATTGCTTCATTCTACACGCCTGAAGTTCTCTACGGTGGTTGAGTATTTATCTGAGCTGGGCAGAGAGATGAGAAAAGCAAAGCACTGCTTCCACTGCTGCTGACACAACAGGTGCTTCATGCAGTGATGTTGGCACTAAAGGTGATGATGGCAGCACATCCCATGCACATAATGAACAAAACATACTTATACTTGAAGTCTGATACATTCTCTTCTAAGAGGATGCGGCCTGAAATGGATTTATAAGTAGAGGATGCCTTTTATTCTTTTTACTTTTCAGGATAGATCACAGAAACTTTGGCAGTAGATTAATTCAGCTGAGCAGTGAAAAAACACAAGAGGAAGAGAAAAGGGTTAGAGGAGCAGGTAAGAAGGCCCTGTACCTGTGTTTGCCTTAGGCCTCAGAACACTGAGTCGGCCCCGCTCAGTAAATCATTCATAACACACAGACACACTGAGACCTCCCAGACTGCCAGGAGAGTAAGTTAGGTCTCCCCTTGTGTCCCTGGTGCCTGTATCTTTGTAGGACTGATTAGACAACTAACCTAAGGGCACTAGTTTCCTCCTCTGTTCTGGGCAACAGCCTCAGAATATTAATAGATGCATAAAGACAGAGTGATGCTGGGGAAATTAAGCAAAATCTGCTGCAGAGCTTCCTCTGCCTTAACAGTTTCTAATCACTCCTGGGATTGTCTTTCAGCTCTGCTCTTAAAGCCGTGGAAACTGAAGAGGAGAGGAGAGGAGAGGGATATTAAAGAATAAAACATGGGCACTGTGTGAATTTAAGTGAGGAAGCTTCAGTCTCCTGTGATCTCTTTGTCTGTGAAAACACATGACAGCTCAGATAAGTAAGTCACAAATATTGATTTCTTGCATCATGCAATTAATTCACATGAAGATAAATATTTCCTATTGACGCATGTTAAGCAGTTCTAAATTGCCTCGAAGGTTGAGCCAAAGTTAACTGTCAGGATCGGTTTCTGAAATTGCCTTTTCAGCCAAACCACTTTATGGAATCGATGGCCTGAATAAGAAGCAATTAATTGACCTTGCCGTTCTCTGTGAAGCTGCAGTATCATTCTCCATGTGCACAGTGAGCCTGTTATTATAACAGCATCCTTGTCATATATATAAATATATATATATATATGTCATATATAGTATATGCATACATAAAGGAAAATGGGACTTTAAAGAAACTTTTTTTCTTCTTTCTCAGAGATAATTGTTGCTCTTTCATGTTAAATAAATACCATCATGTCTGGCTCTGAATCAAAGTGTTTTTATGCTAACTGTACTGTAAAAAGGCTACGAAATAATGGTGGCCATGGTCCATATTCATCAGTGTCCCAGAGAAGGAAATTAGTCCTAATTTGCCACAAATTCTCAGAATGACACATGTCCCTACTTTAGCTAGGAAGTAAAAGCATTTTATCAATTTCAGACATACTACAGGGAGTTTTTAAGTGCTTATGAAACAGTCTCAATTGAATACTGATGCCTCTATATGAGCCACATAAACAAACAACAGCATCAGTGAGAAGATTGGATGTCTCTAAAGTTATTCTTAATGTCTGCCTCTGGGTGGGATTCCATTTGAAATGTGGAAACACTTTTGAACACAAAATAAAACTTCCATGTAACTGCTGGAACTGTTATTATTTGTTCTGATATATTACTTATGATCAAAAACTAGCGACTTGACAACTTTGCTAACAGCCAAACATCAACCAGGTCACCAACAGCAGACATAGCAGCAGCTAATATTACTGACTAGTCCAACAGCAGTCAGCCCAGCTCTGCGTCTGTCTTTCAGCCTTTTATTTCACCAAGCTCTCACCAACCACTAAAAGTCAGTCCCTGATTCATCTCTTGTCTTGTCTCTCATTTTGTCTTTTTAGCTTTTTTCCTGTGTCATGTCCATAGAGGTCACTGTTACTGTACATTGCCCACCTGCCCAGCTTGGATTCTGGCATGACACCGGCTGTGCTCCCCTTCTCCACTACCTGAACCTCGGACCTGGACATCTCTTCCCGGTGGTCTGAAACATCTGCTCTACAAACACTAACAGCCTTGCTAACATACTGAGCTAACATTAGCCAACAACAGTTGGCAGCAGTTTACTTCACTGTCCATCAGGAAACTCTGTACGTCACAGAGAGCAGTTGGAGGGAAAACCAGAAAACATTTTTAACATGATCCAGTTTCACCAAAATCAGTCAAATAGCTGATGACATGGGACTTTTGGTGTGACACACCAAAACTGTTACAGACTTCTCTGAGGTGATTGCACCCCTGGTGTAGAGTGGGAATGGGACACCATTCACCTGATTACAAGGCAGTGTAGCATCAACATGATTTAAAATCTGTCATTTTATGACAGAAAAGTTTCTGGGTTAAACCAAACAATAAATGTATATACATTATAATATCAGAGACAATGATTTAGCTGCATATCCTAGTCAGGCCTGTCCAATCACACTGTTTTGCTATAAGGTGCCGCATTGTGCATGTACTGTGCAACACAATCTCTGTGGGAAAGACTCCATTGAACACATGGAGTTTGTTGTTCTCCACTGCTTCTAACTCATGTACTCTAAAACTACAAGGACCAGCTGTGTGTGGAAATTCTGCATTATTCTGCATTCTGCCTTTGTGTTTTCACAATTATTAAAATGCCTCCAAATGCTGCTTCTTTTTCTACCATCACTCATCTTCCCATCTCCGCCCATAGTATTTTACAAATAAATAAATAAATAAATAAATAAAACGGCTCACGGACATGAACCTGCTCCCATCACTCACTTATAAAGGCTCTTTGAACAGGCTCGTTTGTGACCGACATCACTATTCAGTAGAACCTACAGGCTCGGAGCTGAGTAAGAAGTCAAGGCAAAGTACTGAGCACATGATCTTAACACATTGCTGGTTTTGCGCTTCTTATGAGATTTGCTCACAGTAAGATAAATCTTCATATTACAGCATCATATTACCCATGTTTTCATGTATTTCATGAACATTTAACTACCTTTTACAATATATTTTTATTTTTATTGTAGATTTTGTTCCCTCTGTCTGACAAGCTCAAGCTGTACAAGCCTATACCCTCAGGCCTTATCTTATTCTACTCAATTAATGCCATTATTCAAATATCCTGTTTTCATGAAATACCACTGTCTGATGATGTTTTCATCACATTCCATTGAGCCATATGTTTCCTTTCATTCCAGTTCATATAGTACACTGTAAAAAGAGTTAATTTGAGTCAACTTATAGTGTCTAGTTTATTACACTTCAAAACACGAGTTGACGCAACATGCAGTCTGTTGACTCAACTTCCTGTATCAAGTAAGTTGGACTTGAAAATATTATTTGAGATGTTGGTTTGGTTGATTTATTTTATCAAGTTCCTACAACTGTGAATCAAGTTGGCTCAACATGGAATACATAATTGATACAACTCACGATTTGTTGACTCAATTTTCTGTATCAAGTAATGTGGACTGGAAAACATTACTTCAGAGAAGTAAAAGGATGTTGGTTGAACTTATTTTATCAAGTTAGGGCAACATTATTTTTTTCTCATGCTCTATTGCCAAGTTACTTGAGTTTACAGAAATTGCTAGATTTCAAAAATTTAAGCAAACTAATATCTACAAAGAATCTACATGAGAATTAGCCAGTCAAACTTAAATATTAACACATGAAAAATGAGCTGAAAAGACAATTCAATAAGGACCTTTATTAAAACCCCAACAAGTCCAACTTCAACCAGCCTTGCTTCAACATAAGTGTCAATGGATGTTGAGAAGTCAAAAAAGACCTTCCGTGGGCGTGTTTAAAAAAACACACACTTTTGCTTGGGGCTGCTCACAAACTGAAATTACACTGTCCCACACATAAATAATGATATAATACATAAAAAGAAGAGCACCCTTCCTTTAGGGAAAAACAATAACTCTCCGAGTTCAACTGAAGATGAGTGACAAACTTGCTCAAAATGTTGAAAATGAAAACATTCAAACATTACTGAAATGTCCACTCTCTTGACAACATCACATGGATTAGTGTTCCTCCAAACAGAGCAATAGAAATAAGTCAGAACATGAAAACAAGGTTTTGGGACCCACACAAGTTCTTCTTAGTCTCAAGTCTCCTCTTACTAAATAGTGCAAAAAAAAAAAAATTCTTCATCTGGGACATGCAGACAAAAAAAGCTTTCACACCCTCTTAAACATCCATGCTCTTCCAACTCTTTCAGGGCTGGTCAAAAACTGAAATTTCACTGTCCTGCTTGTAGGAAGAAAAAAAAGAGCATCCTTCCTTTGAGGGAAAAAAAACAACTCTCTAAGTGACTTGATCAACATCTACATCTTGATCCATTCTAAGTGAGTGTTCAGCATTGTTGCAGTAAAATGCAGCAAGATATACATACAAAATTGTATCTCTCTGAGAAACTTGAAAATGTACACGTTCAAACATTACTGAAATCTCCACTGTGTTCATGTTTGCTCTACAAAATAAAATACAAATTAGTGACTGCAAGAGCCATTTCCTCCACAGAGAGCAATAGAAATCTGTTAGAACATGAAATTATTAAAAACTTTTGTGACCCACAGAAGGGCTTTACATTTCTTTTCCTCTTGCTACATAGTGCAATGGACAAATGGCAAAAAGAGAATACTTCCTAAGGGCCAAATGCTGAAACATCCTCCTGAGACATCGCTCTAACTGAGCAGTTTATTCTTGAGAGAGTGGACCCTGGGAGTGCACACCTCGGACCCCATTCCCATGAACAGGTGCTGAATCACCTCAAAAGTATATTTCAAGTCTTTCGGATAGTCAAGGTTCAGCATGTACAGCAGGCCCATCAGATTCACAAAAGCATTGGGTACATCACCCAGATGACGCATGACAATCATTTCCTCGATGACGATGGCAACATCGTTGTAGGAAACTGGAAGGGGCTCCTTCACATCTTCAACGACCAAAAGGGTTCCGATCACCATTCCCTTGATGACGTCCTCCCCAGGATCTGTTGGCTTCATGCGAAAACAAACAAAAAACAAAAAGGTGCCTGTGCTTTAGACATGTTTTTTCTACTGAAATGATGTGTAACCCTGCCCATTGTGAGCTAGTTTTTGTATCACTGAACAACACTTTGCTGCTTACCTCACATCTCTTCATCAATGTAGAAGGATTTTCCTTCATGTACCATGGCAGTCCCTGCAAAGCTGCTGCTCTCTTCCTTTGGTTTGATGCCTGCAAAAACACGATACATGCATTCAGTTGATATCAGAACTCTGATTTCTGTCAACCCTCAAATGACGGAAACTGAGCTTTCGGTTCAAGAGAGGTAACTTAAACTCTGACCTTCTCACTGGCAGGTTTTATTCAACAAACCCAGAGCTTCTCTCCATCTTACAGAGCCAGCTATGTTGTTTCATTTTCCTATTCATTCAGTCTGTATCAAAGTGCCAAGCACTTATCCAAGCACATTAATTAGTGGAGGTTTACTGTCTCTCACATTCTACATCCTGGTCCCTCTCCTCAGTGGGGTTGCAGAGGGTTGTCTAACCCTAGCCCTAACCCTGTCCAGATGGCTGTCCAGACCCTCATAGAACTTGTTGATGTCCATTGACATGAGCCTGGTGAATTCCTTGACGATCTATGTAGAGAAGTAACATTACAGTTTTAGTTCAAGTTAAAAGTCATCTAAATCTTCACATTTCAGTACTACAACTGACATGTTGTCAGACATGTGACATACAGCGAAGACCTGTCTCAAGGTGCATATGATACTACTAAATAAACTTCAACCTCAACGATCTGTGTCCTCAGACTGTCCTGACCTGTCCCTGACCATTACACAGGGAGAACATGGAGTTGGCTCGTGTGACAGGTTATTGAGTTTTATTAATGTTTACATCAGACTGATATGTCTGATAATTTGATAGTATGTTGTCATGATAATTCATACATGCTAAGTAACAAGGCGGTAAGTTTAACAAATCAGTATGTACTACTATGATTTAAGTAGTTAAATAAAAATATGTAATTCATATCAGTTCAAGCATTATTTAACATCATAATATATAGGAGTGGCCTACAGGAAAGATCAGTTTATGTTTAATGTGTCAAATATTGTGTTAGTCATAATACAGAGCAAGTTATTGCTTGTGTCTGTTGATTAAAAAAGATGAAAAATGTCCATGTTTGTATATTCTGGGTCACATCAGAAGTCATCACATTACAGCTATAAGGTAAATTGTTGAGGGTTTTTACTGGGGTCACGTTTGACCCTCAACATTAAGGGTTACATAAATGTGTTACTTAAACAATTTTTAATTTTACTCCCAAATATTTCACTTTAGGAGCACATGTGCTCCATGGGAGAATGTTAGCATAGAGCCCTGCAATATACACAACACAACATTACTACTTTGCTATGACTAAGAAAAAATGTACACATTTTACCTGTCTTTCAGTAAAAAGGGCAGGCCATCTGACTCTCAGTTTGGCCACAGGTGGCTCCTCTTCAACAATCTCCTGTCTTCTCAGTGAGTATGTGGCGTTCATTGCATCATCTTTTCTCTATCTTCTTCAAGACTTCTGCTGTCTCTTCCTGGGGAGATCTGGAAGAAAATTTGTTTCAGACCGTCTAGGTTTCTTTACTTTGTTTCTTTTCCTCGCGTGTCCCCAGCACCTCTTTTCTTAGAATTAACCTCCAGTTCTCGGCAGCCCACGCCTTTTAATTTCTGTCTGTAATTGCCCATCTTGAACTTTATGCTGTGTTTCCAGATGCGGAGCCAGGTTCTGTAAGGCAAGGGTGTTTTTCAGTGTCTTGGCTACACATTCAAAATGTTCAAGAGTAGGGTAGGTCATTGAATATATTGTTTCAGCAAGTTTGAGCAGAATCTCAGACTTCATGAAATGGATAGAAGTGCTCCACTTTCTCTAAAAGTGTCATTGCCCTGCCTGAGCCTCAGCTCAACATCATATGAGAAGGTGGGAATGGGAAAGTGAGCTGGCCATTGCTGTGAACGCCGACCTGCAAAGCACTCTGTTTGGTTGCTTGATGAAGAGGATGTCGTCGGAGATGAAAAGAATTTCCCCGTTATGGGATAAATAAAGTATAATCTAATCTATGTCACTCATTTGAATGGTAAGTGATTACATTGTAAAAACAGAAGCCACATGGCACAGCACTGACAAGACAGCGAGAAAAGAGAGCTTCTCACGTGATGTGTGTGCCGTTACATTCTGTATCCATGGCAACGCGCAGCTTATTTCAGTGGGGAAGCGGCTCATAGTTTTTTTTTTGTTTTTTTTAAAACGCGGGTTGACCCGCTTTCAAACGGCATAGGGCTCCTTTCCACTGGCCAAAAAACCCACGTCTGATCTCCAGGCGGGCTGCGTTGCCGTTCACCCCCACTGCTGCGCGTTGCCATGGATACCGAGTGTAACGGCACACATATTACTACGCACATGAAAAATGCATACATAAAAAAATATAGTCCACGGACCATGAGTTGCTCTGTTATCTCGCTGTCTTGTCAATACTGTGCCAGGTTGATTGAGTTTGTGCAAAGCTTCTTGTACGAGTCGCAACGTCACGTAAATTAGCGGGTTGACCCGGGTAAAATGTTCCCACTGTTCACACATTTTTCCGTAATAATGAGGACAGGTCTCACACTCTTTAACTCGTATAAGAGTATATTATCGGTGCCAAATACTTGTTACAGTCGAATATGAGGCTTAATCCTACATTAAATACCTGCTGTTTCACTCCGGCGGCGCTAGCCAGCTAGCGCTACATGCTAACGTATTACAGCGAACGAAGATGAAATATTCATCATATTCAGGTTATGTTGACGGATCATTTGAGACAGAGAGACATTAGACGATCAATGCACATTACCAACAGATGAACTAACTAAGCTAAAATAATTTTAAATGTACTCCGAGGAAAAAAGATGGCGGTCGGTTCAAGACTGTGCGTGACGGATGCGTGTTGGTTGAAATGCCCACCTTGATGTATTTTCTGAAGTTCACTGAACGCATTATTGCGGGTTTTAATGAGTTTCCGCTTTTATCATGTTCAAGTTGTTGTAACTCTTCTTTACTTTGTTGTAATGGGCAATGAGTTCACAGCACATGTACTGTAACCATTAATGTGGTGTAAAATCAGTTTCTAACATGCATCAGCACTGTTCACGCAATGAAAACTGATCCAAGTTCAGTTTATTTCACCAAAGACACATGTGCCTTTACTCTTTACTGAGTGACCCTACATCTAAACAGCGTATGAGTAAATGTGTGCTTCGCATGTTTACATGCGCACCTGTCTCTCTCAGTGTGTGCCAGTGCATACTATGGCTCAGTGGTTGCTCCAGCAGGCGGCATGGCATTGGTTTGATATTCAGCGCCACGCCAACATAATGAGACCTGGGAGAGGGCAGCGGGCCGATGCCGACAGATGGTCACATCCACTGGACGTAAGAGCACTAAAACATTTGGAAAAGACTGCACACTGACTGCTTTGCATGACCGGCAGCAGTGTTTCTCCAGGAAACTGGGAGGCTGCAGAGCAGTGGGAGGAATCCATTAGAATGAAAGCTGCTGACGTCAGTGCCTGGATATGGGCTGCTCTGAGGAGAGAATGACAGTCTGGCTGCTTCTATTAGGCTATGATTCAAATACGCGCGGATTAAATAGCAACTTAAAAGTTGTAAGTTGTGAACAGATAGCCACTTACAGACATAAATGATGCAGATAAACTTGCATTAGTTCTTTATGATGTCGCTGCTCAAATACAAGCAACTCGAGGGCTGTAGCCACAAATCACAGGCTTTTGCAAGTATTTGTTTTCCCGGGAAACTGCTAACCCAACATCAAAACTGCCTGTGCATCAGCAGGGCTGGCCTAAGCCTTTTTGGAACTTTAAGGCCCTATTCAGACGAAATCAGGCGTTGTGGTGATTCATTGCAGGGTTGTGCAATGGTGTGTATGAGGGGATGTGGGGTGGGAGGAGGAGCTGCAGGTGTGTTTAGACTTTGAAGCTGTGTACATGAAATAAACCGTGCCATGGTTTAGTCCATGAACTCCACCTGGATAATGTCTGGTTTCAGTGATATTTCAGGCTGATTGTGGAAGGGTTGGTTTGACGAGTCTTATCATCGGATTCAAAACCACAGCATTACTCAAAAAGTTGAATCTAAAGCAAGTTCTCGAGCTCGCTGTGGTTTATTTCAGCAGACCCTGCGGCCTGCACTGCCGGAGCCAAAATGCGGCACCCCTGTTGAAATGAATGGAAAAACCCTGGTTTTCAATGCAGTGCCAGATCAAGTCTGAATCTGACCAAAGAAGAATTTGATCCCTCCTTAAAATAACTTAGTGTTTTATTGCAGTGTCTAGCCATGGACTAGAGACTGAAAGAACACCGGAAACAGACAACGTTGTCAGTCTGTGAACACCAGACCAAACGCACTGGGAAAAGGTCAAAGGTCAGCTCAAATTACAGAGGAAGAGGGAAAGATTGTTCTCTGGCTGCTCCACCTCAACTCTCTGTGATTTACAGAATTTCCTGATGGACAGTGAAGTAAACTGCTGACAACTGTAGCTGCTGTTAGCTAATGTTAGCTCAGTTTGTTAGCTGTGCTGCCTGGACTGTGAACTCAGAGCACCGGGGAAGTGTTTGTGTTTATTCCACAGGCATTTTGGATCATTGGGAAGGATGTCATTATAATAAATACATGTGTACAGCTGGCCATATTTACACTCTCAAACTGGGGCACTAAATCACAAAAAACATGACAGAGCGGCAATTTTTCAAGCTTTTGGTGCTTTTGTGAAATCTGGACAAAGCCAGGCTAGCTAAGGTAAGCTAATGGAGTGTGTTATTGATTTTGTCATTTAACTCTTGGCAAGAAAGCAAATAATACATTATTATTGTCATTCTTGTTATTGTTTGTCTCTGGGTGTGTCACAATGCTCAAAAGTTAAACACACACACACACACACACACACACACACACACACACACACACACTGCCCCCAATTTGTGATTCATGATTTCATCTTTATTGCGAGCCCATTAAAGTGCCATTAGTAAGTGCAACATAAATGGTTGTTTTTCGATGGTGACATGACTCAGTAATAAATCATCCTTTTGAATCCCAAACATTTTTTCTTCTTTAGAGAGTTGACATGCAGGCATTTTATTGTGACAGCTTGATAATTTTTTCCTCCTCGGCAGAGAATTTGTTTGATGACAGGTTGAGAGAAATGCACTCAGCCGGCAGCAGTGTTGTTGTGAACGCTGAGCGCTAATCTGTGTTTTGAAATGTGCCGTCTCAAAGCCAGTGCTTATCTGGATTCACAAAAGGATGTGGGGACACATGCCACGGCAGCAGCAGCAGCAACAACTATCCACCCACACACTCGCTTTTGACCTGTTGATCCGAATGGAGTGACGGTAAAGGCCTGCGTCACATAGCAATGTATGCACGCTTGAACATCAACGAGGCCAAAAAAGACAGATAGGGTGAGTGAGCTGAGGCAGACTGCTGAGCTGCACCGTGTGTGAGGGGATTAAGAGCTGCACAGAAGTGCGAGCTGACTGGTGTGTGTACGTGTGTGTACAGTACATAAATTAAATTATAATTACACTTGTGAAAGTTAGTGGGAGGCTCTGCATACACTATAAGCAATTATGTGCACGTGTTTTTCTGCATCTCAGATATTGACAGTGAGTAGTTCTGTGACAAGCTTCAGTCTACATGTACAGCACTTAAGTCCTCCTGAATACTTGACCACAGAGGCAGAGTCTTAGAGCAGCATACATTTCTGACAGCCTTTGGAAAAGGAAAAAAAAACAGCTTGTGCACACATCAGAATGCAGACTAATCCACAATTCACTTTAGAGACGTGTGAGCTCTGTCACTCCAGGCGATTACATCAAGGTTAAAGAACTTCCCACCGTGTCTGCTGCTGCAGCTCCTAAGCAAATATTTTTTGCCTTCTGTCCAGAGGACTGCATTATTTCTCCTCTGTAGTTTGGATGCTGTGTGGGTTCCCGGCGCTCGCCCGCAGCTACTAAGTCAGCCATCTCTGAAGTGTGAAAACCTGTCTTTGAAAGCACAGGAATGGAATTTCTTTGGAGTTTTCCAAAGGCTGCCACAGACTACAGGATTATGATTGCTACAGGGTTGTTTTGCTACACTCTGACATAATGAAACAAGCTGAGCAGCTGCAGGCAAGGCAGAGCATGGCGGCAAACCCGGCAAAGTCTGCACATGAAAACAGTTTGTATTTTTCGGGGTAACGCTGCTTCGAATCTGCCGCAAACTAGATTTCATTTGTACAAATACTTCCTTCAATACGGGTCTGTTAAAATGAGCACTCCATCAGCAGTTACCCAACTCTGGTGGTGTTGTACTCACTGTCAGATCAGCCTATTGATGTGATCACACTGCGAGATAAACTGTCGAAACACAAGTATCTGCGATATTAGCCACAAAAAAGTGTCAGTGTCAGTGCTCTGAATCAGCAGCTGCAGCTCAGAGTGTAACCCCAGAGTGTAAATATGGACAGCTGTACACATTTGTTCTGATTACTTATGATCAAAAACTAGCAAGTCAATAACTTTGCTAACAGCCAAACATCAGCGAGGTCAGCAACAGCAGACATAGCAGCCAGCTAATATTACTGACTAGTCCAACAGCAGTCAGCCCAGCTCGGCGCCTGTCTTTCAGCCTTTTAGTTCACCAAGCTCACATCAGCAACTAGTTGGAAATGTGTTGTTCTGGCATGACACTGGCTCTGCTCCCCATCAGCATTCACCTGCACATCGGTCGCAGAGTGGGAACGACAGAGACTAGATTTGGAACATTTGAACACCTTTCATTAAATATACCTGAAATCTCTTATCCAGTTCTGTTGCCTGACATATACTGTTATACACTTTGTATGTAGTTGTCCAGTCATATCTAAACCAGTTGGAAAGATGTCATTAATTAGCCTAAATAGTCAATAAAGTGTTTATATGGAGATTTGTCTCCAATTCCAATTGAAGCTAGAATTAAATGTTATCTTAAAGTAAGAACTGCAGCGAACAACTTTGGTCAGCAACAGAGGAAGTCAGAGCAGAATTTCATCACTTGATGTTGTTTGCTCAGAGTGAGAATCTTCAGTTTGACCTTTTGGCCCAGAGACGGCGGAGTCAGGACGGCCAAGATGGTGACATGCAGAACCCTTCACGCTGAGCTTAACAACCACTGTTATGCCCTGAATATGTTTCATATGTTAAAAAGACTCAACCTTTTTTTATTGCTGTATAGATATTGCAGAGCTTTTATTTTGAAATCCGCCTAGACACAGGAAGCAGAGAGTAAGAATGTAAACGGTGAGAAAAACGCCACAGCATGTAATGATCGCCTGATGGCTGATTCGAAGTGATCATACTTCAGAAAGCAATGGCTGTAAGTGTTACATGTGTACTTTAATTTATACTGATGAGTTTGTGGACATTTTTTTGAAGTTTGTATAAAAGTAGTAACATAATTACCTGGTTTCCTGGTCTCTGATGTTACTTACCTGCTGTATACTTGGTGGGTTACGATGTTAACATTAAGAACTTAATACTTACCTGTGTGCAAAGTCATTAAAGGAGCAAGCACGCTCACTTCTCTTGAAAAGGAGTTTGGCGGGAAGTTTATCTATGTTAACACATAGAGAGAATAGTACAAGCGCTCTTCTGAAACATATGGGTGACATCATAGAGGCTATGATTTATACAGTCTATGAATTCAGATTTATTTAGCTAACTCTCATTCTGCAAGGCATCAGGCTTCACCCTTAATAAATGTTGGCATATATCACACTGTGTATTAATCTCTTAAATCTGACATTTCTGCACAATAGCTTCTGCATAGAACTTAAAATCGACTTTGTGTATGCATTCAGCATTATACCCACATCTTTGGGTGATGCTCTTGAAGGGATGGAGGTGGTCTGATTGCCACTTTGTGCCCAAACTTTGTCATTCCTGGTCCAAAGTGCAGTCTTGTTCAACATGTCATGCACATGTAGGTGGTCTAAGAAAGCAGTAGATGGTGATTATCAAAGCAGGAAAAATGAATGAATGTTACCACTTTACATTTAGGCTCATATATAGCCTTTTCTAACACAGTACATATAGTCAGTGCATATAGCACAAAGGAACCACAAGTTATTATCTCAACATTCACATGGCAGTGATGAGTCACACTACCACAGAAGCTACAGAAGCTCTACTTAATGTAAAGAAACAGTTTATAGTCAGACTTTTTAATAATGAGGTCGTCTGTGACATGAAGTGTTATTCTTTCTAAAATAATGCAGAGGCCAAATCATGTCATTCTTTTGTGGAAGATTTATGTTGTTTTTAAAAATTAATTAGAGTGTTAGAAAGTATTGTAGGTGGAGAAAAAAAAAGGAACTTGAGGATTACAGTAATGAGTGTCTCATGAGAACATTAACTAATTAAAATGATGCTTTTCATTGTATCTGTGGTTGAAGCATGCAGACGTAAGCATGCAGCCCTCGACCTTTCACTCCATCCTGCACAATGGAGAAATATTTACCCGTTGTTAACAGCGCCCTGCCAAATGCCTGCGTATGGCTGCCTGCCCAAGCCATTAGCTTGTTTAAGGAGCAAAGGGCTGTTTTCTCACAAAGGAAATTAGTAAAATCCTTGGCCCATAATCACTGGAGCCCGATGAAATTAGTCTGAGACAAAAAATTGATTGTTTGTTGTTTTTCAGCTAAAGATGGTTAAATTGTCTGAATGTCTGCTTTACAGGACCTCTTCACATTCCCGACAATCTATTACGACTAATACGCTCACATTATTGCTTTTTCTGCTTCTAGTACGAGTCCATACTGTAACTATAGGCCTGTGCTCTCTCCTGTGCTGTGCTTATTACAGAGGATTCTCAGAGAATCAGCTCAATATGAGCACGCACACGTCTGTTTTCTGTCTCTGAATGCTAACAGGGTTCACTGCAGTCCGCTTAGAAGAGGACTGACACGGCGGTTTGGCGATTAAGTCCAGTCACAAGTTTTATTTCCAGTATGAATGAGGGCAGCACGGAGGTGCAGTGGTTAGCACTGTTACCTCACAGCAAGAAGGTTCTCGGGCCTTTCTGTGTGGAGTTTGCATGTTCTCCCTGTGTCTGTGTGGGTTCCCTCCGGGTACTCCGGCTTTCTTCCACAGTCCAAAGACATGTAGGTTAATTGGTGACTAAATTGTTGACTCATAGGTGTAGAATGTGAATGGTTGTTTGCCTTTATGTTCAATCTGTGATCATCTGTTGACTTGTCCAGGATGGACCCCGCTTTTTGCCCAGTGTCAGCTTGGATTGGCTCCAGTCCTCCGTTACCCTGATAAGGATAAGCGGTCATGGAAAATGAATGGATGAAGTATGAATGAAGATTTCTCAGTTGATATGTTTTAAAGTACAGCTGGTATTTAGGTATTTAGTCATAAAACATTATAAAAGTGTTGACATGATGGTGCTAGATGAAAAGAAGAGGATTGCCCAAGTTTTACAAATTCATCCTGAGAGGACCATGAATGTCTGAGCCAACAGTTTTCAAGACATTTCACTAAAAAAAGAAAAACATTAACCATATCACTAACCAGATGTGATATTTTGCAAAAGTCAGGTGATCACCAAGGTCATTAGGGTTCATCCTCTGTGGATCATGAATGTCTTTATAAAAGTTCCTCCAATTGAGATATTTAAAGGTCGCCTTAACACGTTTTGAAGACAAATTCAAATGCCATCCTAGTGTCAAGACAAAACGTGTAATAGACACTGGTCATGGCAGTGTAACATTTCAACACCTTCTCATTCCACGGTCAACTCTGATACCATTTTCCCCCATAAAAAGTTGAATGAGCCAGTTGAAAATTCTGAACATTACATCTACTTCATCTCTGTTCAAAAGATGAATTTCTGGACGCAAGATGTCTCCTAACTCTCTGTAAAGTCTATTCTCTGTTTAGGTGCACTGGAGGTTTCAGGTTTCCACATCACATATGTGTAAGATGCACGTTGGACCATAGTTGGCTTTCAAGCTAGTTTTGATGTCACAAAATCCTACATGCATATGTTAAACCGAGCTCTGAGGTGAAAACAGACATTTGGTATGAAACTCTGCTCAGTGTATGACAAGAATCTAAGAGGAGAAACAGTAAATACAGCACAGTTTTGACAGGAGGTGAAGAAAACCGGCAGACTGGCCTAGAGACACGACACTAGCATAATTGATGATGGCAACATTTCATAGATTTTAAAATACCAATATGCAGATTATAATCTGTCACTACTGCCCCAAAATGCAACAAATTAAACTTAACTTTTAGTGAAACAGCAGTGATCCTAAATCAGGCATGTTCAAAGTCTGGCCCGGGGGCCAATCACAGTCCACTGTCAGATTTCATGTGGCTCCAAGCTTCATTTTATTATTAACATATTATTTATGGCCTGCTAGGATTGTCAGATACTGTATGGCTGGAAGATTTAGCTTTTTTGGTTGACATAACGAAGCATTTGAACCTTTAAGGACATAACCACTGGTGTTATATATCTGTAGACACAAAATATTACTTTCTGAATGATTTTGTTAAAGAGAAGAGCAAGAGTGATATGTTTTAAACTTAAATGTTAACAGACTTTGCATTACTCATAATAAGTCATGTTTAAAATGAATGAGGTTCAGATTTGTATCAACTTCATGCAAGTTTAACATATTCCATACAATTTGTTCTTTGTTATCTGACTCCAGATGTGAAAGAAAGGAAGGACTGGTTTTTAGATTTGTTCACGCCTGATTGGCCTAGATTTGGTTACATTGCCATTAAAAAAAGATAATTGTGACAATGAAAATAAAATTGTTACAGAACAGTACATATGTATGTAACTTTTATTGGTAATTTCCATTTTTACAATATTAGTATTGTCCCCTGGGCATCTTCACATTGTCAAATCTGGCCCTCTTTAAACGAAGTTTGGCAAGTTTGGACTGTCCTACATGACAGCAGAAGTTAAAGATGCACTGTAACACTATACATTTTGGATGACTCTACTCTATCTATGACTAAAAACACACACACACACAAACAAAACAGAACGCTTGTGGTAGATCTTTAGAGATTTAAGTAAAGTTTTGCCATCATATCATTATGAGGACAGTGTTTTGAGGATTATGCTGCAGAAATGGTTCAAGAAGTTTCTACGTGGATTTGATGCATCGATTTTTGACTCGCTGCAAATTTGTCACCTTCAAAATAAATCATTGTGTCACAGCCTTTATTCTCAGTCACAGGTGCTGAAAAGTGAAAACTAATTATATATTTTTTACAGCCACCTTTCAATCCTGCAAAGAAGGAATGCTTGACATAAAAGATATTGGGCAGTGTGCAGGTGATACTCTAGTTTAGAATAAGTTTTCATCTAAAACAAGAAGACTTTGAAAATAAAAGTTTTGATCTGCAGTCACAAGAACGTCTGCAGTAATATGTGAGGATGCTGATGCTTGGATGGATTCTCCTGAGAAATAAGTCAGCCAGTGTCCGTCCACTTTCAGTACAAACAAGAAAGGAAATAAGTGTGGCTAGAACAAACAGTGCACACACACACACATGCACACACACACACACACTGAGCCACACATGAGGCTGCAGAACAAGCCGGTCAATAGTCTAATACATTGAAAGCCACTGACTTCACTGCTCATGCAGGAAGGCCGACTTAGAAGAGATTATCTAGGCTTGATAATGACAACAGCATCACAGTGAAATCAATGGAGCTGATGATACTACTGCAGCTTAACAAAGTAAATGTATTTTGCACTAACTAAAGTTCTTTTTAAATCAATACACACTCGCTCTCTCAGTCTCTCTCTCTACTCGCTGGGGTTTGGCAACATCTTTCGATTATACAAATTTGAAAAAAAGAGAGAAAAAACAGGAGGGAGAAAGAAAAAACAGGACTCGGAAGATGAGTTCTTCACTCCTCAATTCAGCTGGTCACGTCGATTAAGATGTGAACTTCTACAATTCCAGCAGTTCACATTCAGCTCCGGGGCTTATCTGAAATTAAAAAAGTCCCCTTCTCCCCGGCTTTGAAGTTTTTCTAAGCCACTCAAATAGTTCCATTCGCAGACTGTGGAAGCTAAAGGAGGCTTTGATTTTGGAGTCAGCTTTGCCTGTCACTTTGTGTTACATGCTGGCTGATCTAAAGGCTAAACGGAGCGACATTGCCATGCTGTCAGCCTTTCCCACCCCTCCATTTCAGCGTCTGATTCACCCATTATTGACTGTTGCACAGCCCAAGTGATTGGCAAACTGGTGTAAGGCTTGGGTTAAAGACAGACACTGCGAGAGAGAAATGAGATGTGTCACTGAAATGTTTCATTGTATGGATTTGTGTCTTTTATTTGAATGGACCAGAGGTTCTGAATGCAGCTTATTCAAACCACATACTGTGAGTCAAAGATGGAGAGCTCGCTCTATGATGGTTTGTCTCTGCTTACACTGTTAATGATGCAGAAAAGCTTGACTTCAGCAACTATACCTGAAAATAATACATCATTTTATATTTATTAATTATTTATTATTACTATTATTATTATTATTACTTATTTATCTGTTGACCTACAGACCTACAAGTTCTAAACTTTTATGTTTACTGCTCTAAACAATCTATGTTGGGGAAATATCATAGTAATGAAAGCCTCCGGGTACGAAAACTGCTCCATCTCGGACCGGAAGGCGCTGCAGAGGGTGGTGAAAACTGCCCAGCGCATCACCAGCTCACCACTCCACACCATCGAGGCTGTTCAGAACAGACAGCTCTCATCCAGGGCACAGACTGTTTATCCTTCTCCCCTCCAGGAGGCGCTTACAGGTCCCTCTGTTACAGAACCAAGTTCAGGAACAGCTTCTTCACTTCATCTGTCACCTGCTATGAACTCTGTACGGCCCCACCTACCCCGGATTGACTGAACCCCCCCTTACGCCCCCATATTTATGATTATTTACGCCCCCAGACAGCAATCATTATCTATACTGTCTGACTGTATACATCATGTATACATAGTGTATTCTTTGCCACCATATTTACTCACATCTGGTTGTTTATTTTGTATCTAATGCTGACCACATGCACTATTTAATAACAGTTCATACTTGTTATGGAATTTTCTATTCTTAGGTTACACGAGGTCACGTGTGGGCCTTGAGGTCCTCAGCAGTATTAATTGTTTGGCTTTGACTGGGAACAGTAGGTGCCAGTCTATCTCAACACTGTGGTGGCCAGGGTCGAAGAAACCTATTGCTGCCTTCCTTGCCGTTGACGTTCCAATCTGCGTAAACAGACATCTGTGTCTCCAGACTAGAATATGCTGACAATAACACCTGCATGGGTAAAGACATTCTCTTTGACTAATTCTGGGCGTATAGTATTTGTGGTGTTATCTTGGGGTTTAAAGTCTGTCCACCAGCATGAGTCGGGCAGAATGTGAGACCGACTCAGACACTTCTGATGTACTTTGAGAGTGTCTCTAATTCTCCTTGATCAAGCATCAATAAATAATACAGCATAAGACATCAGAGGCTCCTGAACACTTTCTTCCCTCCTGACCTCACCATTGACCTTTGACTTCAGCAATTTCTCCACAACAACACTGTACATAATATATGTTAGTATATTCATCTACCTGTCCATGCTGCTCATACTGTACATGTTCATACACTGTATATATCCTACAGCATATTCAAATTTATACCTGCACTATATTTATATATCCTGTTCATTTGTACATACTCTGCACTTTTGGTTAGATGCTAAACTGCATTTCGTTGTCTAAGTACCTGTTACTTTGTTCAATGACAATACAGTTGAATTTAATCTAATCTAATTAAATCTAATCTAATCTAATCTAATCTAATCTAATCTAATCTTGAATAAGGTTTATAGATTTGGATTTGATCTAAAACTTAGGTATTCACCATCATTTTCTTTCTTCTTTTTTTTCATTCATTTTCATCTTGGAAAAGAGCAATCCCATCAGGATAGAGGTCTATAAAATATCCAGTCGATTCGGCTGGGCTCGAGACGTGTCTTGATCAGACTGGTAATTTTGTGTCTTTGTGTCCATCGGACAGCTTAATTGTTGTTACTCTTAAGCTGAAAAATTGACTTCAGGCCCCGGTTGAAGACCATAGGCCTGGACCAGACTGGGGTTGGAGTTTTTGGCTCATATGAGACTCCACATCAGAAACACTTCATCATCGGATAAAGAACTGCTTTATTGATTTGCAGTGACCCTTCCTTCAGAGCACAATGGACCCAAACTGTGCCAGCAAAATGCCCCCAAAGCATAACTGAGCCACCAGCTTCCCTCACTGTAGGGGTCATACATTCAGGCCTGTACTATTCTCTTGGTGTACACCACACATGCACTGAGCCACCTGTCAATAATCTGGTGAACGATGACTCATGTGACCAGATCACATTGTTCCACATCTCTGGTGGTTTTTGGACTACTGAACTCTCACATGTGCATTCATCTTTGTAATGAGGGCTTTATGCACTGCAGCCTGACTATAATGTCCTCTCCTTGTGATTGTTGATGGACTGTTCTGTTCTGTTCGTAGTCTGATCACACCCTGCACATTCTCAGTCACATAAGGAAGAGTTGTTCTGTTTTCCCATACATATCGCACCAATTCACGAGTGTCATCGTCATCTGACCACAATTTCCGACCCTATTTACCGATGATCTAAATGCAAATGTCACTTTAGTCATTTTTCATGTTGAAACATCAGCCGGTTGAGCAGTCTTTGTGACTGAAGCTCCTCTCATTCGTGAATTTGAATGAATTTCAAACTGCAGATTTGAAATGACAGTTAGTATGTGGCAGGAAAACTGGCCAGAGAATGTAAGGTATCAGAAAAGGTGTTCTTTTGGTCTGGGTACTAAAACTGAGGTATCGCATCAGCACTACTATTGCACCGTAAGGCAATTGCACATTAGCTTTCATTTGGGATCTTAATGCTTCTTGACATGGCTGTTGTGGAAGGTGTGAGGCCCTGTGTGAACTTCACATGCAAGGCCCTGCTCATTGACCAGCATGTGCATGTCGAATAGTATGCACATAGCTATTAGAGTTTTACCCAGGAGGTGTAGGTTTACCCTGCCAGCTCTTTTCTGCCAGAAAAGATCTGTGGACACCTCGACTGGTCCCTGTAGACCAGGGGTTGGCAATTAGTATCTGGCCCGCTAGATGACGTTGATTTATTTTAAAATATACATATTTTTAAATATATCTTTTAAACCTCATGTTTTCTGTCAAAAATACAACAACTCCACAGATTTCACAACATTTATTGAAAAGTAGCTGATAAGTAACGTGACAAAACAGCAGCCAGAACATCCTTGCAGCCTCTTTACTTGGCGCACAGGTTGGAATGCTAATTGGCACCTGTGGACAATAAAAGTGTCCTGTGTCCCTCTTGCAACGGACAATGTGAACAAATATGTTTCATTAAAAAAAAAAACAAACCAAACAAGGTCGGCTCAAATATCAAATAGCCTAATTAAAAAATGTGAATGCACATCAGCGGCATGGGGAAACAGATCTGCGCTGCTGTATACATTAGTTACGGCAGGTTGCTAGGGCAGGTTGCCTGTTTCATGACAGACGCCAGGAGATGCAGCAGTGGGCGTAATAACAGCACATAGAAGCAAATTAATGTTTTTAATTAAATTAAATGCATTTTTAAGTTAAATACCGTTTATTTTTAATATAATAGAAAAACTAGAAAACCTTTTTTTCCAGTAGGAAAGCATGGTCATGGCCTGCGATGGAACTGTCAGAAAAAAAATTGGCCCGGATCCAAACTTATTTGCCAACCCCTGCTGTAGACTTTTTAGCCTTTTAAACTGTGTTGAGCCGTGCAAGCTCTCCAACTGATGTCTTTATTGTGTGCTGTATTGATGTATGAGTTATTTACTTTAATGACTAGAGAGGCCGCTTTCAGTTATTTTGAATGTTTTCATGTATGCAGTAATGTCACTGCAGCAAATATTGTTCATATTTAAAGTCCATGTAAAGTAAGATGTCTTGTCCAAAGAACAAAGTGTTATTAACCACCCAGCCAAATTTGAATGATTAAAAATATCGACAAGTTTATGAAATTAGGTGTCAAAATCAGGTAAAAATGAATTCTCAGCTCCAGGACTGTGGGGCGTGTCCTCTGAATGTGCTGAAGCCACACCCACTCGTGGGAGCAGTGGAGCAGCCATTTTGAAGCGACTGAAACGTGTCAGATGAGTTCAGAAAATGACATGACTAACTTTGAAACACTGAGTGAGATGAATTCATCTCTATCTCTCTGCTATGGGTGCAGGGGTATGCTTAGGGTGGCCTCAGCGTGTCATCGAGCCACCCTTTAAGGACCGCCCACAAAATCCTGGACTGAAAACTGGTGAAAAACTGTTTAAACCTCTAACTCCACATTTCACTAATATATCATTCAAAATCTTTTCACATGTTTTTAGCAACTATTTTTCAACATATTTAATGTGTTTTGAAAGATATCTCAGAATTACCTTTACACAGACTTTTGGCAGAAAAAATAAAAACTGTATCCAAGTTTGACAGGACAGAATTTGAGTTGTTTTTAAGAGCTCTGATGAAGCTCAGGACTTATCAGAAGGATGTCTCCTTTACTCCAAACAAGTTCAATGTATGAATCTGGACTAGACTGCGCGTGGCTTTGGATGTGTAAAGAACACAGAACATTAATTAAAGCCGTTATTTCTGGACATGAGAGAAAGGAAATGTACACTAAATAACCACAGAAAACTGTTATTATGCTGTACTATAAATCAGAAGAATTAAAGAAAATAATTTGGAATGTTAAGTCTCCCATGCTTGTCTTACCTGTGAGCAGCAGATTATATTATATATTATTTATATTTATATTATATTATCCAACATTTCTGTTTTCTCTGATGAAAAGTAAAAGATCTTGGTGGTCTGTTTGAGAAGAGAGCATCTGCTGAGTAACACACAAAAACTCTATTTATAAATCAAGAAGGAAAAAAGATCTCAGCACCCTGATTTATTCTAATATGATTGAGATAGGAGACAAGGAGAAACATAATATCAGAAAATCCAAGGTATTGATGGTGTAAGCTAAAAATCCACAGGAGGAGAGAGGAGCTGGACAAGAAGCGGTGATCTGAGAGAGGTCAGAGAGGTCGGAGCTGTGGATTTGTCTTGTCCTTGCAGTGGAGCTGACTCACAATCAAAAGCAAACAGCCTGAACACTGAGGCGAGGTGTAGATCAGCTCCCAGCAGCCCTTATCACACCACTGCACCGAGAATAACAGCAGCAGAGACAACAAACAGCAGACACACAGGCTCGACCCTGACAGACAACATACTGTGTCTACCAGGACCCGTCAGAACCGCCGTCCCCTGAGTGCCACCAACGGAGGTTTGAAACTGACACAGATATTTCTGGTTTCTGTACAGAACACACAAAATCTACAGTAGTGACCTGCCGCTGAAATAGAAGATGATTTACTTTATTAATCCCTCAAAGGGAAGTTATTTTCTCACTCAGTTCTTAAACATAAAAGTCCAAAATACCATCGCAGACACAAAGTGGCGGAGTGATGGGAGCAGCCACGTAGCAGCTCTCTGGGAGCACTTGGCACGTTGGCAGTGCCTGGGAGGTAGAGTTGAACCAGCAACCCTCCGATTTCCAAGTCCATGTTTGACTTTCATTAGAACCGAAATGTGGTTCTCCCACCTGAACCGACCCTGAAACACAAATGTGCCTCTTTGTGACTATTATTTTTACTATTGTGAAGAGCCACATGAAATCCTACAATGACTGTAAATACACCACTAAATAAACTTGCTATAAGCTGCTCCCTAAGTTTTTTATTCTCTTCCTGTGTGATCTCCACTTCTCTTTTTGCAGTCATAATCATCATGGAGCTGGTTGTACTGTGGCTGGGTTCAAAAGGAGAATTAAGTCTTCATGTGCAACCCGTCGCTAGCACGGTCATATTTTCAGAGGACTCCAAAGGATCTGTGTCAGTCTTGGCTGAGGGATTGGTACAATAACAGGGCCCTTGACTTCATCCCACCCTCTCTTTCTGTTAGGATTCAGGCTTTCCCTCTGTTTTCATGTTGTGTTGTAGGCTTTTAGGAAGGTTCCTAACTGAGTGAAATGACTCAGAAGATTCTGTCCCATTAGATTCTGATCCAAGAACCTGATATGTACGTAGGTAGCATTTATCAACATAGCTAAACTTACGATAGCCAGCATTAGCATAAATAGGCAGATAATTGAGTCACTGTATTCACACCAAGATGCAACTTTGATATTTCAGTTTCATTTATGCCTTTTCTATTATATCATGTAATACAATCAAACCAGGAAGTGTTTGAATTCTAACCTTAGCGGTTGTCTAACAGTAGCTAAAAGGTCATATATGCGGTTTTACCTTGAAATATTTGTTGTCATTTCAGTTGCTGATCAATTGGGAAATGGTGAAATGATTTGTGAGGGTGTGGTGATGTCTATGATCATGGTTTGCTCCTCTGTTTGGTCATACATCTCTTTGGAATACACAGAGCTTGATGCTTTGCAGAAAAGCTGTATCATCATTCAGCACTAGAAGCTGCTCACCTGTATGCTGCTTGAACAGCACCACAGGTGTGCTGTATTCATACTCTTGGTGAAAGCACAAGGAAAAAGGGATGAGAATAGTTCAAAAGCATATTCAAAGTCCAGCCGTGCACACAGATTTTTCTTTGGCGCAGAGTCCAGGAGCGACAGCTCCTCGAGCAATCGACCCAGACGTAATAGTTTTTGGAATGCTGTCAGGAACCCCCTCAGAATATTGTATCTCTGTGATGATACAGAAGCCTTTCTATAAGGTTTACTACTACATTCAGACTACATCATGTCCGTCATTGCAGAAGTGAAGGCACGGAAAAAAAAAAACCGACTGTGTGCAATCAAACTGGTGACAGAAAATACCAGCAGCTCTACTGCAGCATCTCCAGACTTGTTCAATGTTCAGTGGAAAGTGTTGACATGGTTGACTGGAGCATTGTTTGTCAACAGTAAATATAATGATTAAAATTATTAAAATGTTGATTGTCAACCTCCAGCAGGAGACAAGATTTCATGATGGTGATGGTGTCCTGTTTGGAAGCTACACTGTAATTACTTCACAATCACACACTATCATACACTGAATGTTTTTATGACGGTGGAAGTCTCAGTGTTCAGGTGCAGCATGGAGGTGGTGTTGTCACAGGGTGTCAGTGGAAATGAAAAACATTTTTCGGGAGTAATCACAGTTGACATCATGTTGACATCCGAAAAGTGTGATATTCTCTTCATGATGAACTCAGTTGGAGAGTTTTCACTTTCATCCATGAAGGAGAGGAAGCCATCCAAAAGCACAAGGACAAAGGACTCACTAATTAATGCTATCTGCTGTTATTTGGCTGCGAGGAGAGCCTGTGGCACTTTGCCACTCTTCAGCAATAGGAGGCGCCACTCTGTGACTGCCTCTCAGCCTGTGTTAGGGGGAAGATTTCAGACATGACTGACAGGGAATTGGCTGGATGAGAAATTCAGCATTCTGTGTCAGGCCTTGGGAATGTCTCTTTAGGTTTCAAGTGAAACGTTTCTGGCAGCGCTCCTTCCTTCTAAAAAGCTAGTCTGGCCAGACACAGTCATGGGTAGCCGGGCTAAATCCAGACACCCGGAGTAAACAGCATTTGTAATGGGATATTAGCCTGAGCTGTTCCCTCATTTGGAGTGTCTGTCTCATTTCATGGCTGACATCTGAGAGCTGCAGAGGTGTATTTCAGGCAGTGAACATCCACCTTAATCCGCTGGATCTAATCACTCCTGGCATCTGTCAGTCACACTCTGATGATCTGAGCCAAATGTAACGGCATCTGGAGAGGTGGGTGTGAATACGCAGGTAATGGCCGCAGTAAATGAATGCAGAGTAACCTTTTACCACACTGGAGAGCCACAAAACACACTCAGAGGTGGCATAGAGGACTTTGTAATGTTATTCACAGCTACTCAAACAGACACAGTGATGGGCTCTTTATATTCTCTGACAACTACTGGCACAGGATGTGAATATGCCCTCTGTTGTCCCCTGTGACAGTTAAAATCAGAGGTTAGAATTTATTTATGAATATTTATGAACAAACACACAGACAATAAAGGATGAGCGATGGAACAAGTTTGTAGAAAACCCAAAGTGGGTAAAGAACAGTAAGGTGTCATAGAAATCCACCCTGACATAGATTTCACGTGTGTAGTGTTTCCATGATGTGCATTTTTATCGTCCATACAAGCGTCTGCAGACGACACGTTTATGTCTTGCTAATGTTTACACAGATCTAATTAAAGGATCATTCTGGTTGGTTATAATTTGGCTCTTATGTTTGTAGTTGTGGCCAACATTTCATCAGCAACAAGAACATTGCACTCACTGATTTAATTGCTGAGAACACAGAGACATTGCTACGAGCCGCTCTCTCCCATAGCTTTGTAATTTGACCCAGAGTGCTCAGTGTTTAGCACAAGGCATAACTAACCCTAACCCTAACCCTAACCCATGTAGTAATATCCTTTGTATAATCATATGGCTTTTAAAATACTGCTGGGGTCAAAGGTCGCAGCCATTCAATGTTGGTGTGGTGATTGTACATCCATACATTCATTCAACTCTGTATAGACAAATTCTTCTTAAACTGTCTGTGGTGAACCTCGCCCAGGCAGTCTTTTGTTACTCCTGTTACATTTGATTTCTGATGAGGGTTTGACATCAAATTCATAATGAGTGTATATTTACAAAAACAATAAAGTTTATCAGTTGAAACATATTAAATATCTTGACTTTGTACCGCATTCAAATGAATATAATAAAACCTTGATATCAAAATGTTTTACACAGTGTCCCAACTTTTCTAGGATCAGGATTGTAATAATAAGTAAGCATAGTTTAGGAATACATTAGGAATAAAAACACAGAGCTTCCACATTCAAAGTGACTCAAACTATTTCTCCTCTCTTTGTCTTTCTGCTGTCTTTTTCCTCTCTTCTCCATCCTTGTCTCCTGAATTTCACAACCGCTCCTGCTGGGACAATCAATCCTTAATCACCCCTCCCCACTGCAGCAAGTGAGACAACTCAATCGGCGCTAAGATATGCTAATCTTATTCCTCAGATGATTACGCCATGGAGTCAACATTGATCTTCCATGACCTCAGAAAAACACAGGCCCTCCAGTCAAAAAGACTGATGGTGATGTGTGTGTGTGTGTGTGTGTGTGTGTCTGGTGGGGGTAATGCCTCTGCCGTGGATCAGTGTGTGGCTGAACTGCTCTGATCTATTCCAGAGCAATGAGTGTGGACAGGCACAGAGGGCTGATAAAGACTATGTGCTGTATACCAGTGTGGAATGTGCTGATATATCGCAGTAATATATAAGATGATGAAATTGGAGCGTTTTCATGATTCACAGGGGGTTGGTTGTGGGGGCATTTAGATCATCATGGGACATTAAAACCCTCCAGTGAAAAGTGAGACTAAATTTGTCTGAGGTTAGCAGGGCTGCCCCTTTGAACATGACGAATGGCTGAACATTTTGTCAGAATAATGGGGTGAATATGTTATCAGGAAGCAAAGCAGAAGTTTACACAACACGAAATATGACCGAGATATTACCATACTCCAGCAGGACTTCATAGACTCAAACTGATGAATGACCATTCTTAATGAAAACATAATGGATGTGGGAATTTTCTTTGATTAGTCCATTTTTGGTCAAGGTTTTCCAGTAATCCCATCAAGGGCATCAGAAAATCAAGGGGGATGGGATAAATAAAAATATAGAATGAATAGCTGTGGATTTCTGCACATATGTACAGACTGCTGCTTTATGTTTGTTGGTCCAAATATATTGCAATTATTTCAGTTACTGCTTCCAAACATGACTGATTCCATCAGTACTTATAAGCTCATTTACAAGTGACTCTCCACTTCAAGGACAAGACTGAGCCGGTCTATTTTTCATGGAAACTGCGTAAAGCAGCACAGAGCAGATTGAGCTGGGCGTATAGAATCTGAAAATCTTCAAAATAAAACATCCTGTGCGAACTCTCAATCATGAAAACAGACAAAAGGGAAACAAATTAATTATGTAGCATATTTACACATGGTAGAGGCACATAAACCAAGTGCTTCTAAAACTCTTATAGTCTACTTCTGTCATGTATGTACTCCATGTGGTTCCGTAAATTTCAAACTAATCTGGCTTTTTATTATGACATTTCCCACTTTTTGGGAAGTTAGTAACAAAAGCCATTATCAAAAACATGAACTACATGTTTCTCATCTCTCGTGTGCGATTGCATGTTATACTTTGCCAAACTTTTCACACAAGGCCTTCTTCATGTAAACTCAAGAACAAAATAAGCTTCATCTTGTACTTTGCAAATAAATGTTGCTAACCTGAAAGAATAGTGAAGTTGTTCACTGTGGAACAAACTGGATGAACTTTCAGCTACTGGCAGGGAAAATCGTTTCTTTATTTTTAAAAATGCTACATGAGTCTGGATTAGAAAATGAGTTTGTCCTTCAGAAAAACTGAAAGTGAAATTTAGGTAGTGTCGCTATGGTAACACTAAATCTCCAAATCTCTCATTAGACGTTTTTTATGCTTCAAAATATCCATCTGCAGTCAGAGAAGGAGAATCATCCATAGTTGTTGAGCAACAAAATCTGGTAAGTTTGATGAAGCCTTCAGGATTATTTGCTGTTAATAGTCCACATAAAGAAGTGGTGGTGGTGGATGAATTGACAGGACTTTCACTCAGGACTAGAATTTGCGTCCCATGTGACACAAGAAGTTTGTGTTAGTTTAGTTAGACTTATTTTCAATCACTAAACTACTTGGTTAGGTTTAGGAAATTATCATAGTTTTGGTGTTCAGTTGAAACCTCAAAGCAGACGTTTATTTATGAAGAGTTTCGTAAATCTAGGGTTACCATGTTAGACACTAGATGTGAACTTAATTCTAATATCAATCAGTTAATATCAGTATAAATATTTGTCAACAGTACTATGCTCCTAATATTATGTTTCTAATGTTTCTGTCTCCTTGTAGACTTGTTTTCTATTCATTATTGTCTCAGTTTGAAAGTATTGAGAGTATGAAAGTTTAGTTTAGTCCATGAACTCCACCTGGATTGTGATTTCAGTGATATTTCAGGCTGACTGTGGAGGAGTTTGACTCATCGATTGCTTTTCTCCAAAAGTTGATTGTGTTAAAACTTCTCTGCTGCAGGTCACTGCTTTTTTTCTGTTTGGTCTCACTGCCACAGCCTAAACTGACTACTCCAGTTCAAATGAATGGGAAGACTGCTGTTTTTACTGCAGCAGATAAGTTGGTCTGAATAAGCCCAAGGCTCACATTAGCAGATAATCTGGGCCAAATATCAGTACCAACCATGGTACCAGATTTCTCCTTCAATTGTAAGGAGGGGTGAATCAAGGATAAATCAGCCCAAAACTCCTGTAGCCTGAGCCCAGCTTAAAGTCAGACAGTTAAAATGTGCAAACACACACACTGCAGTTTATTTTGACTTAATCCCACACACACTGTCCTGCTGCCACAAATACTGAAAATAGTCCAGAACAAATGCACTATTTACTTTTGCCTCAAAAATGTTAACTCAGCCTATATATGTTCATTTTTTAAAAAAAATTACATTTTCAGTTGGAAACACTTGGATCGGGCCCAATATCAGAGAAAGAGTAGGGAAGTCAGAAAGTAATGTGAGGCAATGTGTTGGTCAAAGTAAATTTCTGAGCTGATAATATGATAAGATGTTACTCTGCTTGAATATCATTATCTAATTTCATCCCCATCTGGGCAGTAGTTACTGAACAACTGTTGGACTGACCATCACACCAAAGATCAGCAGAACAGAAACATTATAGACTTACATTAAAGCAACACTGTGTCACTTTTCTCCCATAAACTAACAGATGTTAAATCATGTTGATGCTACACTGACTTGTAATCTAGTGAGTGGAATCTCTGCTATGTGTACGTCTGTTCTCACACTATGTAACTCTGGACTCCGGGTACAATCACCCACGAGAAGTACGTAATGCTTTACAGCAATGAGTCACACACCACCAACTATTTGACTGATTTTGGTGAAAACGTTTTCCTCTAATGTCCTCCAGCTGCTCTGCCTCAACCCTCTGTGATTTACAGAGTTTCCTGATGGACAGTGAAGTAAACTGCTGTCAACCGTAGCTGCTGTTAGCTAATGTTAGCTTAGTTAGACTCAGAGCACCGGGAGTATTTAGTGTTTGATGTGTGTTGGACTACCGGGAAGAGAAGCCTTCAGGTCCAGGGCAATGTAACTAAGCTCAGCAGCCTCTACAGACATAATGGCAGAGGTCAAGAAGTGAAGAGGAAAAGCTAGAAGCTAGAAGAAAATGAGTGAGCAAGAAGCTTCTGGACAAGAGTAAATCAGGGACTGACTTTTAGTGGTTGGTGAGAGCTTGGTGAAATAAAAGGCTGAAAGACAGACGCCGAGCTGGGCTGACTGCTGTTGGACTAGTCAGTAATATTAGCTGCTGCTGTGTCTGCTGTTGGTGACCTTGTTGATGTTTGGCTGTTTCACTAGGTTTTGATCATAAGTAATGTAATCAGAACAAATACATGTGTACAGCTGTCCATATTTACCACAGTGGGATTACACTCTGAAACTGGAGCAGCTGAATCACAACAAATACTGATTTCTACAAAATGTTGCTTTATTAAAGCGCAGATTAATCAATACATGGCATGTCAAGCACAACGTTCCGGCTTGTGCTTAGAGAGGCAGACAGCACTGACTCATACAATATTTACAAAAAATATTTGATCACTTTATCAGCCCCACTGTAGTTGATGTTTTCTCTGTGTCTCTGTCCACATCAATATATCACTATGTGTAATATATTATGCTATATAGGATTTAGTTTCTCTACTTTATAATAACAAACAGTATGTTGTAGTATATATACACTGTTACATTCCAGCAGTATCCCCTACATGACATGACCTACTTTAACTGACCACAAGTCCTCACCACAGGCAACAGACTTAAACATCTCTGTCTATGAACTGTAGTGCACGTAGCCCTCGGCCTCCTGCGAGCTCACATATTGCTTTAGCAGTTAAATTGAACTGGGGATGAATTAGTTCTACAATCTATTAGGCTCAACCTGCAGGGGCTGAGCTGTCTGTGCGAGTGTAGTTGGTATTCCTTGTGCACATGGGACCTTGAATCTTGCAATTAGACTCATCTAACATGTTTTATCCAAAATCTGGCTGGCCTGGCCTTTAGCTGAACAGCAGCAGTGGTCTCTGCGCTGTGGCTGCATCCTACCTTGAATATATAAAGAATATAATGACTGCCCTGGAGGACTAATAATCACATCTATTTTTGTGTGCATGCTCAGCACCATGGACAGCGCTGTTGCCTACTGATGCCTGAGTTGACACTAGATGGCAGTATGACTCAGGCCAACTCTGCTCTCCCTCCTCCTCCCCTCCTCCTTCCCTCTCTTCTCCTCTCCTTTTTTTGCAAACCCGGCCCCTCCACGTGGAAGCTCCAACCAGCCTCTTTAATGGAATGTCAAGAAAAAGGCAGCATTGTGCCTGTCTGTTTGAAATACAGAGCGAGTTTAAACAATCTGCTTCCCCGTTCAGAAAGCTGTGGCGTTCCTGCGATCGGAAGGTGTTCTCAGTTCACTTTCAGTAACTCCGATAAACTCCCTGCGGTTGCTGTTCGCTGCTGCAACATTGTTGACTCCTCACTAAAGGCATGACAAGCAGGTTATTCCTGGAAAGATTTTTTCTTTTTGTATTGTTAGACTTAAAGTAGCTGCAGTTGGTAAACACTGCTTAGTAAACACAGGGTGCCTACAATGTTCAGCGATAAGGCACATTCAACATATTCTTGCTCACATATGCTCAGAAAATAGATCTTGGTGTCACTCGCTATTTCTCATCTCGTCCATCACATTCCATCACCGTGCCCTTCCCTGGGAGGACGACGATTTTGGTGTGATTGAGTATGACCTAACATAATAGTACTGTCATTGGACTGAGATATGCACGCATGTTGTTCATGACAATAGAAGAAAACAATTTGACTCCTACGTCATGTGCAGGGCACAGGGCACACGTCGCTGCTATCGGGTGCGTTTTTTATCCAGAAAAAAACAGGTTGGACTCTGAAATCTGCTGTAATGCCTGACATTACTTCATTTTCTCAACCAGTAGAGGAGCATAAAATCCTCTACTTGAAATGAAAATATGGAAATGATCAGTAGGATTCTGGGTATTTTTATAAGGGCATGTACAGGACTTATATTGTTTTACTAGCAGAACCTAGCAGCTCAGGTTAATGACTGTAGGAGCAGATAGTGGTTAGAAACCTAGAGGATGTATAAGTGTATAATGTTTTATTTGAAGATTGAACATTCATTTTGTATTACCATTAGGCTGTCGGATATGTATCCACCATGCTAGGCTGTATATTTTCACCAGATGCTCTTCTTAGTGTTGCACAGATGTTTCATGTTACTTATTTGCAAACTGCAAATATGGTTAGAGAAATCAGTAATGCTGCCTAACATTGTCATTAAACACACCTGCACGCAGAAACGTTCATACAGAACACATCCGCAAAATGTTCACTGTCAGCCTCCCTATGTTTTCCAACATCCATACCAACCATAACAACATTAATTATTAAGTTAATCCACACTAGTTGGTTAAAGTTACCCCTAAATTCTATAAGTGAGTGTTCTGGCTGTGATCTTGCTGCTGGAGCTGATCATGCCTGTTCTAGACAATGATTGTGATTCCAACAGAAGCGTTGTGGCATGTTTCAGAAGCATCTCAGAAGTGCCTCTCTGCTCCGCTCTGCGGAGAATATGTAGCTAGTCTGTTTTTGATGACCGAGATAGACACAACATGTCATCTGATTTCCTTAATGTGAGGATTTGCAGCTTTTTCTATTTTATAATATTGTGAAGGAAACAATACAACGACAAAATCCTCCTCCAAAGCTCTCAGAGATCTATGTTCGTCACCATCTCCTGTGTTGTCTCTGGCTTATGGACCACAGGAGATGGCTGCTGACACTGTCACTGTGACAAGTCCAGGTGGTAGTAAAGCTTAGTCTCGGGCTTCCTGCTGGATTGATGCATGGCTTTGTGTCTCCCTGGTCTCCCTGGTGGTATTGAGTTCCCCCTGTGCTGGGCTGCAGGCTCTATTGTCTCCTTAACTGCCTGCACTCTGCTATGGGTTAATGGAACACACTCTGCTGGAGAGCAGCACTGGCCGTACTTGACCTCCCTCTATACTACAAGTCTGTGGCTGCCGGGAGACGTTATTGGAATCCATTAACTGTATATACTCTGTGCATCATTCTGAAAGGTTGCACAGTGAGCGTTCCACCAGCAGACATTCAGGCTGCAAATGTGCAGTTTGTGTTGGAAGCTGTATACAATCAGAAAAAGATGGGTAAAGGGCACAATACTGTATCTCAGCTCCACAGCTTGACTTCATTTACATATTTAAGTTGGAGCACTCATCATTTTTATTTATGAATATCAAATGGCTTGAATTTGTGTTTACTACTAGCTGCCGTCTGTGTGAGTTAATGCAGACAGGCATCCACCATCATGGTGACGAGAGGTCACGAGAGACCTGCCAATTATTCCAAAACACACCTCTCTTTGTCCTAATTATGCATCCTCACTATGAGAGCAGTGAGAGTGACCCAAAACAGTTAAACAAAGTCAATATGAAGTGCTGTAAAGCCAAGGGGAGCCGATTCAGAGAACAATAATGATTCTTTTATGGTTCTTTAGTCTGTCTCATTCTACATGGAGCCATGACCCGTGAAGAACCTCTTTATTTAGGAGATGGTTCTTCTTTAACTTTATTTGAATGTTCTTCATCTTTATTGGACTTACTTGGTGGGTAATAGCATAAAATTCAGGCTGCGACTATTTTTATTATGGATTCATCTGCAGATTTTCAGACTGTTGAAATATTGAGATCATCAGAACATCAATTTCCAAAATGCCAAGTTGACATGCTAAAAATCTGTTGTTCTATCTGACACAGCCCAGAACCAGAATATTAATAAGAATTATAATGTAAAAGTCGGAACTGCAGCAACTTTTTACATTTGCCTTTTTCTCCAAATTGACTTTAGTCCTCTGATGAAAACTGTTGATTCATTTTTCTTTCAGCAACTAATCACCTAATAATTGCAGCTCTGTGTGAAATATAAAAATACACTTATCAATAGTTTGAGGGCTTGTTGACTGACTGATTGTGGAAACAAATCAATAAAAAACAAAACAAAACAGATTAACAGACAAAATGAATACAATAAATATCAGCCATGAATTTACAAGGTCATGTGTTTTTTTTTCAGTTACTGGGCATTTTTAGTACCTGCCTGTAATAAAATAAAGTAAAAAGCAATATTTATGAACAGACAACAACCATGTTCATGTTCTTCTTTTTCAACACAATCATTTACTTAAAATACTCAGAGAACCTTTAACTCTGAAAATCGACAGAAAGAACCATTTACAGGAGGTTCTTTCCTGAACCACATGGATCTATGGAGCACCATTTATGGTGCCTTAAAGAACCATTTTTTAAGGTTCTTTGAATCACCTTTAGGGGTTCTTTTAGGAACCATTTGCATCATACTTTAAAGAACCTCTTAATAAAAGGTTCTTTGTTGAGCTAAAAATGGTTCTTCTGTGGCATCCCTCCAAACAACCATTTTTGATTCCAGTTAGTACCTTCATTTTTCTGAGTGTGGTGCTGGATTGATTAGAGCTGCCTTCAGTTACTCTTCAATGACTCTTAAAGACACTGTTTGAAAAGGTCCAGAGCATCTTTAAAGCCATGTCAAGCTCATGAACATGCCACCTTTTGCATCTCGTGCCCCATTTGTCTTCATTCACTACAATCTCAAACAAATAAAACACACTGCAGAAGCAGACAGAACAACATCTCTTCAGACACATTTCTATTTCTGCCACCGAAGTCTTTAAACCAACAAGTGTTTGTTTTGTATCTACAGTTTTAAAATTATTCATGACTTAAAATCGCAAATTTATGTTTACACCTCGCCCCAGAGCCACACAGCAAACATTATTTTGTTAATGAGTGTTGATTTCTCAGCATACTGTATATGAGACGTTCAAGAGCATTGATTGTACTCTCATAGAGCTAATGGCTCCGGGATGTAATGCAAAAGTTAAACTATTCCACACATAAACACTGACGTTAAGCCAGACAGATGTGCATGTGTACAACTTTTTTTTTTTTTTTTTTAATATTTATGTTGATTTAGTCTTTGTTCAATATAGAAAAGCACGTATAAAATTGTGCAAAATCAGTTGTTCATGTTCCTGAACGCACACTGAAATCAACTATAAGTATTCAAATCCTTTACTTAAGCCTAAAGGACATATCCTACACATAAGTCCTTTAGGCTTAGTGGTATCTAGCAGTGTAGTGGCTGATTGCAACCCCTTCTTTTCACCTTCTACTTCATCGCACAAAGAAGACACAGCAATGACCATAAAACATGTGAAAAATGCTTAAATAAATCTAGTCCAATCTGTTTATTGTTGTATTATTCTTCAACTTAATGATCCTTATTTTTATGTAATTATACACAAATGAAAACATAGCTATGCATGTTATATTCCATGTCTTCCATCTTCTGTAAATAGAGCATTTTAAATCTGACACACTGGACCTTATGCTAATGCTGTTATTACTGTTATATTGTTTCACATTATAAAAAATTACATCATTACAGAGACTAGTTAGAGTTAGAATTGAGCAGTCTGATGTGTGTAGAGATGTGTGGGATCATTTCGTGGAGCTCTGGTGTCCATTCTCTTTGATTTAATGGTGGTAAACAGTGGACGGCTGTGCGTAATGGCACTGTGCTCTGGCATGGCACATTTATCAACATATGTGTCCTGCTGACTTCACATAGTTGTATTTAAAGCAAGTCAGCTGTGGACAACAGATACTTTAATGCTACAGAGGAGGCGTAGCATGAGTAGCACTATAGCAGCAGCAGCTTCAGTGTCCAGACACAGTATTGAGGCTGTAGGTCAGCTCTGACAGTCACTGCAGTCATGAGCTTAAAATGGAAGAAAATAGATATGAAACATCAGGGTCAGGTTTACAAGCATATGGCATTTCTTTTACTGTGACTGAGTTGTTTCAGAGCTAAGGGACTGGTGATGAGAGTGTATGACAGTGATACCACTCTCATGTCTTTATGGGAAATATGAAGCTACAGCCAGGAGCCCAGATTAGCTTCACTGGACTCTTTCCTGGTTACCTGGCAACCTCACAGTGACGAGAAGACTTCGGCCAAGAAACAGCCCCTCACGTAGCCCCCTGTAAAACCACATCTTGTCATTTTTAGACTTCAGCTTTTGTACAAAGGAGTCAGCTCTATGTGTTGTATGTGCTGTTGCTAGGTGGACTTTATTGCATTTGGACAGGCTGGCTGTTTCCTCTATTTTGATTGGCTCTCTTTAGCTTTATATTTACTGCACAGACATAATAAATCAAACTTTATATGTATAGCACTTTTCATACAAAACATGTAACACAAAGTGCTTCACACAATAAAACCCAGACATCCCCCAACCCACTCCCAGCACTCCAGCCCACCCTATTATAAACAAAGCACGATGCAAACTGAGGAAGTGCCATCTCATCATCTTGCAGTGAGGAAACATCAGAGGCGGGTTAAAAACACATTAAACTAAAATAGAATAAAATTAAAGTAAAACCCATTAAAATCTATATGAAGATAGATTAAAAATATGAACATTCTTAAAAGGTCACTCCCTGAAGACCTGAGGGTCTTCAAGGGTTAAAAGGGTAAAAGTAAATTGGACTAAGACCATAAAGAGATTTATAAACCAGTAAAAGAATCTTAAAATTGATTCTGAAGCACACAGGCAGCCAATGCAGAGACTTTAAAATGGGTGTAATAGGTGCTCTCTTTCTGGTATTCGTCAACAGACGAGCAGCTGAATTTTGTAGTAACTGTAGTTGATTTAAATTCTTGTTGGGGAGCACAGAAAGTAGAGCATTACAATAGTCAGTTCTGCAAGTGATAAGAGTACCTGAGCTTCTAACTGTTGGCAAGAAAGCAAACTAATTTCTTTTCCAAAATGTGGAGCTTTAACTGGTTTGATCCAGTGATTGAAATGACAACTGAACTCCCTCAAAATGAAATGGTTTGGGCCCAAAAACATGTCACATACATGATTACTTGAACAACACTGACACTTGGCTTTTCTTTATTTATGAGGTTTTAAGGTTTTGGGGGAAGAGGGTTAATCCAGCCATGTAAAGCTTTATTTAATGTCTCTGTCAGTGAACATGTAACTCATTAAATTCACTGGTGCAATGTACGACGTAAGAATAACACCTGAGAAAAGAGGAGACTGAAGGGGTGCTGCCTCCTCTCAGTGAAGAGATGATTTATGTTGTTGAAATATAGACATAATTGTGCTTACGGGCGACACGTTCCTCAGATTCTCCTTGACAATGAGAAACAGCTGTTTATTTTTTGCCTCGGAGCATTTGCCCTTGGTGGTTGTGTTTACTGTTATTGTGGTTCGAGGCAAGTGTGTGTGTGTGTGTGTGTGTGTGTGTTCTTTGAATGATTTATTTAACAGATACTGGACTTTACTGGTGCCACCACCTGTTACACACACACTGAAACTAATAAGGAAACAACATATCATTAAACAGACATTATAAAGGTGAGAGCAGCTTGTAAATGATTAATGGTGTGACAAAAATCAATAGAATTAGAACAATAGAATTTTAAACTGAATTGATTTGTGATGTGGTCAGTTTTTGTGCTTTTGAAATAATTCAGATCAGTGCTAATAAACTTTTCCTTTACCTACCCTCAACTTAATATTTGGTAGCACACTTTTTGGCAACTAAAATCAATCGCTTCCTGTAACCATCAGCGAGTTTCTTCTACCTCTACTGCTCCAGATCTTTCAGATTTGATGGGTTCCTTCTCTGCTGCTGCTGTTTAGAGATCTCTCCACAGGTGCTCTGTGAGATTTAGATCTGGACTCATGGCTGACCACATTTTGGGGTGCTTTTTCAAGTATCCTTTGGGTCATTGTCCGGCTGTAAGACCCATGACATCTGACCCAGCTTTCTGACACTTGCTCAGTCAAGACATCCAGTGCCTGAAGCAGCAAAGCAACCCCAAAACCTCGATGGACCTCCACCATGTTTAACATAACACAGAGACACCAAAAGGTTTTTTAACTGATTTCTATATTGCCTGAACCTGTAAATATTATCTGTGAATTGCTACAGGTGAGTTTAATTACAAATTAAAAGAGCATCACAGTTATTTATTATTATTTCTGAAGATTTTGAAAAGGGGCTAATCATTTTGTTCCGTCCATTTTTGGAGTTTAGTGTGGACTATCTTAGATTTCTCTTTTTTTTGTGTGTGTTGTTTCAATGCAAAAAAAATACACGAGGATACTAAAGCATTTGGAATTGCAACAATTGTTTGGGTGCACTATGTGACAGAAATGCAGGGGTGCCAATATTTTTGCCCATGACTGAAATTTATTGATATGTCATATTATGTTCAATTCAATTATCAATAACAAAACAACTGATAAACTAAACAGTAAAGTCAAATATTGAAAACAATAACTGAAGGAAGATTGTGTATAAAAAGTGATTTGGATGAATTTTGAGCTGATTATTCCTGTGAATATTTCATTAAAGATTCTTTTTTTTCTTTAAGTAGCTCTAAATATGATTATCTGTGTGTATTATGTACTGCTAGAAGTGGGCTCTCATGGTATATATGTGAGTAAAATGGAAAAAATGGACTGTTGAAGAGCAGCACCTGACCTGTTCGAGCTGCGTAAAGGGAACAAAGTTTTCCCTCTATGGCCAAATAATAGTCTGCCTATTTTTCTAGCACTTCTTCCTGCCAGAGTAATTTTGACCTTCCTTTCGACTTCGACGTTTCTCTTTGTTTCCCATAAGACTTCACCTGTGTGTGTGTGTGTGTGTGAGAGAGAAAGAGAGAGAGAGAGAGAGAGAGAGAGAGAGAGAGAGAGAGAGAGAGAGAGATGAAAAGCAACAGGGCCATAAAGTTGATATCTGGTAAAGGTCAGTGGGATGAAACATTGTCTCCTTAAAAACAGCTTTGCTAAAAGCATTGATTATCGAGCGGCCAGTGTTCTTGTGCAAATGAAACAAATGAAGCAAAGCTGTGGAGCGCTTTCAGCCAGGAGCAATGCTGTCCTGGATCAGCTAACCCGTCAGCTCAGTTTGTGCACTGCTGTTACCGATTGGATGTTTGCCTGCACTGTCACATCTTTCCACCTGTGGACTGATCACTCAGCTTCTTGTCCTGTCTCCGGATTTTATTCATGTTTGTTAAAAAAAAAAAAAAAAAAAAAAATGAAAGAGGAACCTCTCACATTGAACAAAATCTGAATTTATCAAAAATAAATGAACAAAAGAAAACAACCTTATTCAAAATGCTGTCTGAAGTGACTGGGAATGAATAAACCTGAAGCTGCTGTGTGTGTGTGTGTGTGTGTGTGTGTGTGTGTGTGTTTGTATGTGTGGGTGTGTGAGACAGGGACTGATGGTGTAATAGAAGTCATCAAAATGAATAAGTCAAATACAAAAACAACAGTAATAAGTATAAAATGCATTTTCGGTACAAAATGAGTGAATGCCAAGAATTAAAATACATATAAAGAAATATACAATATAATTAATTCCCTAAAAAGGCAATTGCAAAGCTCATTACACAGCAGAGCTAAGAGAAAAAATATGAAAGTTGAAATATTTTAGTATTTTATATATTATTTGAGCTGGAAGCACTTTGAAAATGACTGAAACAGCATAAAACTGTGGCAGATTTCAAGAAGAAGGAGCACAAGTTCAACAGTTCAAAGTCTGATGACCTGTTTAAAGTTTAAATGTCGTCTGTCACTGAAAGTTTGATGAAGCAGTCAAACATTAAAGTTGAGAAGGTTTGAACATTTGCTCCGAATGGATTACTTACATCATCATAACCTTGCATTTACTTCAGTTCAGTGTATTGTCACCTCGTCATACAGGTGGTCATAGTGAGGACTAACAGTAACACTGGCGTCTCTGTCCTGCTTATTATTTGTTTGTTTGTTGTTATTCTGTTACATTTGTCATAGCCATTAATTATTCTTCAGCCTCAAAGACTCCTTCATGTGTTTGAAAACACAAACAAAGGCATACATCTACATTCATCTGGCTTACTTAACTGTGTTTTATCTACAATACTCAAGGTCATATTAGAAAGAAAATAATGTTTTTACCACCATACCAGAGCAGTGTGCACTGCTCCATAATTACTATGTGTATCATACAATGGTTAGGATGCTAACATTGTGTAGCCACCATGAGTACTTTTTTATTGACAGAGTTCATCTTTTAAAAATAGTGGAACTGAAAGCATGAAAAAACCCCAGTGTAAGAGCAACCACACAACTAACCCAGTGTGTATGTTAAAAGGTAGAATTATTTAGCTTTACCATTTTAGCCAACAAAATCAATTTTCCAATAAAAGTAGATATTAAAAGTACCACTGTCACTGTAAACTGAACATGTACCATGCTACAATGCAGCAGTAGCATTCTGAAAAGGATCATCTTTAGCATTCACTCATCATTTGAGCTGTACATTTTACAATTTCCAAGTAGCTTGCCCAACACTGACCATTTTACATAATAGTTAAAAAGAATACCTCTCTCTCTCTCTCTATATATATATATACATTTGTCTACTTATTGTCAGGGTTAGATACAAACCCGTACTAGTCAACCAAGAACCAAAATACAATCACACAGATCACGTTACCTCAAAGCTCTGGTGCAGACCAAACAAGCGAACTCTGGTCTGCCTGAAAACGTGGGTCTCTGTCTGCTTGCAAGTGAACTCTGGTGCGGTTCACTTTCAGTGGGAAAGCAAATGGACTATCCAGTGAACCAAAGATCAGAGAGCCAATCGATGAGCCGGGTTTTCATCTTCCTGGTGCTTTTTTTCTTCCTAGTCAGTGATCGCTTTGGGCAATACCGCCCCCGAACAAGCAGCTGTTGGAACTGCATGACGTTGTCCAGGCGAAGGTGTGAAATTCTTCGGCATTCCTCACCCAATCAAACTGAGTCCCTGGTGTGAAAGCAACATAAGATTGCACAAATGAAGTGAGTCTTCAGGCAGTCACACAGTGACCAGAAGAGTTTACCATAACTCCAGGATTGGCTTTGAAGTGAGGTTGGGGACGATCAGTGACAAAAATACGCTTCTCTCCTTCAACAACTCATGTCAAATGGCTGTTTCGCGAGGTGCAGAACACACAGTGGATCAATACTGTTGTGTTGGTCAGATTCAGTGTCGTTGTTGTTGTATGTACTCAACTTACCTGGATGATTGTAATTTAGTCCCTTACACACACACACACACACACACACACACACACACACACACACACACTTTTTTTTTAAGAGTAGACTTAAGACTTCTCTTTTGATAAAGCTTATAGTTAGTGCTGGCTCAGGTCATCCCTTAGTTATGCTGCTATAGGACTAGACTGCCGGGGGACTGTCTAGGACAGAGGGTGTCACTCCCTGTACAGATTGTAAAGCCCTGCGAGGCAAGATGTGTTTTGTGAATTTGGGCTATACAAATAAGATTTGATTTGATTTGATTTGACAAACACACACACACACCAAGTCATATTTCCTTCAGTGTCTCACAACACTGTGTCCCCTTCTCCACACATATTTTCTGTAATGTCGTCTCACACACACACACACACACACACACACACACACACACACACACACACACACACACACACATCCACTTACTTCGTTTGCACACAAATTCTATCAGCCAAAGATCTCTCAGTGCAGGGGTTGCTGGTGGTGAACAAGTGTGTATGTGGCTGGTGTTGCTGTGTGTGGGAGAGGCGAGTAAAACGAACATCTGCTGTATAATCAGCATAGCAGCGTGGGCGGCAGGATATGAGAAAACTTCGGAGGAGAACGATACTGGGATTCGACGTGTTCCATCACATCCACAGGGCCGTCGTGGAGTTTTATGACTGTTATTGCACAAATGGGGGTACGTAAGGAGGTGGGACTCACTTTATGAGTGATAAGAGAGCGCCGGCTTGCAAAAAAAAAAAAAAACACAGTTTGCTATTGTCATCACAACAACAAGCTTCATTGCTAGTTCTGTTTTCCAGTTGGAGTTTGAGTATTTCCCTGGGTTTGCACTGACACTTGGTAACCTGCCTTGTTCTCGTAGCCTGGTGAAACACAATGGCTTTTTAGAAGGACACACAGACGGAGATGGCGAGGGAGAGGAAAAACACAGTGTGCACACGGAGTGTAAAGTCTGATGAGGATGACCTAAATTAGACTTTGAGTGATGCAAATGGGTGTTTAATATGTGTTTGTGTGCTTGTCTGGAGGCATTTGATTATATGTTCATCATGTGCATGTATGTGTGTGTGTTTTGTGCGGTGCATGTGTGTCTGCCAGAGTGTAATGGCGCCAGGCCCTCTAGCTACAGGCTACAATCCAAATGAGATCTGAGGAACTGTATGTCAAGCCAGCTATTCATCAAACATAACAGCAGTGAGAAGCAAGATTGAATGGTGGAGATAGCATCTTCAATCATCGAGTGTAGGAGGCCACTTTGTGGGTTTCATCTCCACAATATATGACATACAGGTCTGTCAAGTGAATATGATAATGTGTGAATGGATCTTCTACAGGGGGGAGCCGGTGTAATAGTTGCAATGTAATTGACAGTTCAAAATGAGATCCGTGGAGGTGCAGCGGATATTGTGAAGTCTTTAGTATCAACAAAATAAGCTTAATATAGTCAAAGCTTCAGAACAGTGCAGAGAGTTCAAACAACTCCCTTCATATTACTGCCCACCCAATCTCTTTTCAATTATGTTCGTATGGAATGATTTCGCAGGAGCAATTATGTCTTAGGCAAAATGTAACGGCAGACAGAAACGTTCACATTAAACGAAACAACGATTAAGCTCCATCACAATGTTCAGATTGGATGCATGACGCGGTGTGAAGGTAATGTAAATGAGGGTGTGGAATCAGGTGATAGTTGGTTCTGGTTCCAGTGTAGTGTTCATTGTAACATAACTTCTGCCTTCTTTCAGAAAAAAAAAAACGTTCACTCAAACCTCCCCTGACACTAAAGCATGCCACTCAGAGTTTACTGAACCTGAATCACACAGGACTGACCTGAAGTCAGTCGGGATCACTGGTGGGCATACACAGTGATCCAATCATAAAAGGCCATTTTCACAGAAGACATGACATGTCACCGTGGGACAAAGAACATGTGTAAATAATCCAATGAATGATGGCTGAATTCCACTTAGCTGCTTCAGTTTCAGGGTCCTGGAATTCATGCTGACTCGTTGTCACACCATCATGACTTAGAGCAGAGCCATCGTTAATGATTTTAGTAACACCTGTGCTTTTCCGTCTTTTCTGACCCGCCCGTTTCGATTGGCTGATTGACCTAATTAGTTTCACCTGTGTCTTGTTATTCCGCCCTCACGAGTGTGTCTTTGTGTGCATTATCTCATTGTCACTTTCCGTGTTCTCCTGAACCTTGTCTGCCTTCTGGTTGTCAGAATGTGTAAATCCTGCTCCTCATGGATTTGTTTCTTTGTTTGGACTGCCATTTGAATTCTTTGACTTTTGTTTTATTAAATCATATCTCCCTGCTTGAACTGTGACACATGCATGACAGGTTAGTGAACAACCTAGCTGGCGATGGTGATGAGCTGCTAAATTATATGAGTGTAACATTAGCATAGCACTGTCAGGTCTACACTGTGAATAGTTTGTAAATGACAAACAGAACAACAATCCAAAATGACAAACTTGGGCGTCTCATAGGATTGAGTAGATTGATTCTGTACTTGACTATAATGAGTATCGGTACAGATAATGTGCTTTATATGACCACAATTATCAAAAATATACTAAATGAATAAAATAAATATCTATACTCGTGATGAAGGTAAATTCTCATTGGTAGCTCTACTGCCAAGAGTAAAACTATATTCCGGCTTCGCCTGTGCACAGCTTTTGGGCCCTTGTTTAAAGATTTGTCATTAGTAGTTGTGATTATAGTGTAGTACATGAACACGCTAAAAGAGTGCTGTAGTTTTTGGTGAACAGTGAACTGGACATCCATGTGCCACAAATGAACTCCAGTGAGGCATAATGATGCTTGGGCACTGCACTCATTCTTTTAAAAAAAGAAAAACGAAGGTGAAGGTGTGATGGTGTAGGAGTGTGGGGTGCTTTGCTCGTGCCCTGGCGATTTATTCGAAGGATTTGATTTGCTCATAGTGGGACCATCGTTTGATTTTCAAAGGACGATGACCCAAAACACACCTCCAGGCTCTGTAAGGGCTATTTGATCAAGAAGGAGAGTGATGGAGTGCCGCATCAAGTGACCTGGCCTCCACAATCACCTGACCTAAACCCAATTGAGATGGTTTGGAATGAGTTGAACTGCAGAGTGAAGGAAAAGCAGCCACCACATGCTCAGCATATGTGGGAACTCCTTCCAGACTGTTGGAAATCCATTCCATGTGATGACCTCATGAAGCTGAGAGGGGGAATGCAAAGACACGTGATTTTGCTGATCTGGATCGTTTAAGACTTACAATCAGTCTCTAAAAACTAGATCTATCATAACTTAAGTTCTTAGAAACAGCAAGTATGTTGATGTTGCAGCACGCTTTGCCAGTGTCTTTGAAAGTGGTATTTGCCTCACTGGGCGCGGCTGTGATGCGTTCAGCAGCACTGAGGCCGTCAAAGAGAATCACACCCATTCTAGACAATGCTTGTGTGTCCACCAGAAGCTATGCAGTGTGTTTCAGAAGTGTCTCTCTTCTCTGCTCCGCAAAGAAAACATTGCTGGTCTTCTGAGTGAAACAGTGTCAAGCTGGACAGAGCAGATCGAGCTGGCCAGAACACAGAAACAGCATGGAGGATCTGGTGAACTTTCAAAATAAAACATCCTGTCCAGACAATTGTAAAACAGACAAAAGGAAACAATGTAACTACGCAGTCTACATACTCTTGGTAACACATAGACATAAAGCACATAAAACAGGGATAAATTTCCAAATCTGAGCAAAGTCAAAGGGGCAAAGCGTAAAATATGGGGTTAGTCTCATTAGCTAAGATGCAGATATAACTTTAAGTCAGCAACCACTGGATATATTTACGATTCAGTTTTAATTAATTTATTGTTCCTCACTGTACTGTTGGGGGCTTGAAGTGCTAACATTATATCCAGTTCTCTGAAAGATTGACCTGAAGTTGTATGTGGGTACATACTTTTAAGTCTTGTAAACCCTGAAGTATATTTATTTATTTTACCACAGTGTGTGAGACAAGTATTCAGAGGGTGAACACTGACCCATTTATTAACATCCACCAAAAAAACATCTAATTACCTCTTATTGTTTATGGACCCCAGGACATTTTTTTTCTGTCCTCCAATACGCCACTAGTTGCTACTTGGCATCATTGCTGTAGTACAGTACCTCTGTATGTCTATATGATATATTAACAAAGAACCAATCAATATTATTTAATAATCACTAATAAACACACAAATGTATTATTATTGTTTATTATTATTCATGTCTGTATTTCACTATACCCTTCGCAGCCTGGAGGTATCCCTACTGGTCCAGTCTGGAATCTGTTTTTATTGTGCACAAGAGTAAATGTCCAGTAAGGCTTTATTAAAAACACCCTCCCTCAGAAGAGCTGCTGTGTCTGTGGATACTGTATTTCATAACAACAACCAGAAGGGTTTAATATTAAAGCTGAGTCACCCTGCTGCTTCCTGCTCCCTCCACTGCAGCCAGAGGTTAATGAGAACTGTTTTCCCCCAGCCCTACACATTTTCCTATGGATGATACTCCGCGGTCACATTATTGTGTTATTGCGCTGTTCAAAGATGCACGACAGGTTCGAGCAGCGGCATGTTCCTGCACAGCACTTCCAATAATGTCAAAGCTGTCAGTGTGGTTGTCTTTGTCCTCTGAGGTTCTGTGGGTGGCACTTTTTCTTCCTGTTCAGCTCCGGTGGTTACTCACCTTCATGTTCCAAACAAACCAGCCTCATCAAACTCATGACTTCCTGTGCGTCAGATAGATGTTTTTGTTCCAAGAAAAGGACAGTCATTGACTGTGTCTTTATCCAGGACAGCAAAATGGGTTTAAACATTACTGTACTGTATCAGTCAGGAAAGTGAATTTACTAAAGGGGTTTCATGAAAATGTAGTAGAGACATGGTAATGTACAAAAATGGGCATTGTAATCATATATTTCATATCACCAGACAGAGTTCAGACAATAAAGAGTCCATGAACCTCTAAAATCATCCCATGTGTTCCTCAAATAGATCTAATTGGTTTGAATCTGTCCCAGAATGCCTCTGGAGTTGTCCAACCATCTCCTCAACCAGACAGTTAATCTGCTCAAGCGTTCTGTCACCTCGGCATGTGTTGGACCTCGTTAGGGTCATCTGGCTCGTTAACCCTCGTTAGGTGCCTGGCTCATTAGGTATCATTAACGAGGGCCATACAGCGGAGGGCACGACTGAACACGCTGAACACAGCAGATCTGCTTCATCTCCATACTGGACACCTTTCAGTTTAATCAAATCAAATCAAATCAAATTTTATTTGTATAGCCCAAAGTCACAAAGTACATTTGCCTCGGAGGGCTTTACAATCTGTACAGGAGTGACACCCTCTGTCCTTAGACCCTTGCTTCAGTGAGGAAAAACTTGCCCACAAAAAACCCTTTTAACAGGGAAAAAAGGTGGAAGAAACCTCAGGAAGAGCCACAGAGGAGGGATCCCTCTCCCAGGACGGACAGACGTGCAATAGATGTCACGTGTACAGAACAAATCAACACAAACATATTGTACAATTACAATGAATGATAGAATGATTACAGTAGCAGTGGAACCTGTGATAGAGATAGAGAGACACAGATGCACAGCAGCAGCAAATCATAAAACTATAAACTGTAATGGAGATATGGTAACAATAATGACAGTAATAATATATGTAGTGGACGTCGTGCAGGACCACAGCAGCAGAGAGAGAGAGAGAGAGAGAGAGAGAGTTTTCAGTAAAGGGAGATGTGACTGCATCTTCAACCAATGCCTGACTAGGGTTAGAGAGAGAGAGAGGGGAGGGAGGGGGAGTCCCCCGGCAGTCTAGTCCTATGGCAGCATAACTAAAGGATGACCTGAGCCAGCCCTAACTATAAGCTCTATCAAAAAGGAAAGTCTTAAGTCTGCTCTTAAAGGTGTTGACTGTGTCTGCCTCCCGAACCCAGAATGGTAGTTTGTTCCACAGAAGAGGAGCCTGATAGCTGAAAGCTCTGGCTCCCAATCTACTTTTGGAAACTATAGGAACCACAAGGAACCCAGCATTATGAGAGCGCAGTGTTCTGCAGTGAAGAGCTTTGTATGTAAGGAGAAGAATTTTAAATTCTATTCTAGATTTAACAGGTAGCCAGTGCAAGGAAGCCAAAATGGGAGAGGTGTGATCTCTGATCTTGGTTCCTGTCAGAACACGTGCAGCAGCATTCTGAATTAGCTGCAAAGTCCTAAGAGACTTATTGGAGAAGCCTGATAACAAAGAGTTACAATAGTCCAGCCTAAAAGTAACAAATCGTGGACTAGTTTTTCTGCATCCACTTGAGACACGATCGTCTGATTTTGGCGATGTTACGTAAGTGGAAGAATGCAGTCCTCGAAATTTGGTTTATGTGGACGTTAAAGGACAAATCCTCAAAAACAACTCCAGGATTCTTTACGGTGGAGCTGGAGGCCAGGGTGATCCCGTCTAAAGTAACTAAGTCTCTAGAAAGAGAGTTTCTGAGGTATTTGGGTCCAATTACAAGAACTTCAGTTTTGTCTGAATTTAACATTAGAAAATTGTAGGTCATCCAACTTTTTATATCCTTAAGGCATGCTTGGAGTTTAGTTAACTGATTGGTTTCATCAGGCTTGATCGATAAATATAATTGGGTGTCGTCAGCATAACAATGAAAATTAATGGAGTGATTCCTAATAATGTTCACTAGAGGAAGCATATATAAACTGAATAGAAGTGATCCTAGTACAGAACCTTGTGGGACTCCATGACAAACTTTGGTATGCATGGAGGCTTCATCATTGACGTGAACAAACTGAGTTCGATCTAAGAAATACGACTTAAACAGCTTAGGGCGGTTCCTTTGATGCCAATTTGATGTTCCAGTCTCCGTAAAAGAATTTGATGGTCAATGGTGTCAAATGCGGCACTAAGATCTAACAGACAAAGGACTCATCTCTGTACTTGTCCTGATGCCATTAGGAGGTCATTTGTAACTCTGTGCTATGATGCACTCTAAATCCTGACTGAAAATCCTCAAATAAACTGTTCTTATGGAGAAAGTCACACAGCTGATTAGCTACAGCTTTCTCAAGTATCTTAGAGAGAAAGGGAAGGTTTGATATCGGTCTGTAGTTGGCTAAAACCTCTGGATCTAGAGTGTTTTTAAGAAGAGGTTTAATTACAGCTACTTTAAAGGACTGTGGTACGTATCCCGATAATAAAGACAGATTAATAATATCCAGTAAAAAGGGCTAACTAGAGGTAAAACAATCTTGAGCAGCCTGGTTGGGATGGGGTCTAAGAGACAGGTTGACGGCTTAGATGAAGAAATTATTGAAGTTATTTTATGAAGGTCGATGGGAGAAAAACAGTCTAAATATATATCAGGTTTTACAGCTGTTTCCAAAGTTGCTGTATCAGAATGCAGATCAGTGCCTGTTAAGGGCAAGAGGTGATAGATTTTGTCTCTAATAGTTTTTATCATTAAAGAAGCTCATGAAGTCATTACTAGTTAGACCTAAAGGAATAGATGGCTCAATAGAGCTGTGGTTCTCTGTTAGCCTGGCTACAGTGCTGAAGAGAAACCTGGGGTTGTTCTTATTCTCCCCTATTAATGAAGAGTAATAGGCTGCTCTGGCATTACGGAGAGCCTTCCTGTATGTTTTAAGATTATCTTGCCAGACTAAACGAGATTCTTCCAGTTTAGTGGCACGCCATTTGCGTTCAGATTTACGTGCCTCTTGCTTTAAGTTACGAGTCTGCTGGCTATACCATGGTGCTAACCTCCTTTGTTTAATTATCTTCTTTTTCAGAGGTGCAGTCGAGTCTAGAGTTGTCCGTAATGAGCCTGTAGTACTATCAACAAGATGATCTATTTGTGAGGGGCTAAAGGAAGCAGACAGGTCCTCTGCTGCATTGAGACATGGCATTGAATTCAATACTGAAGGAATCAATTCCTTAAATTTGGCTACAGCACTATCACATAAACATCTGCTGTAGGAGTTCTGCAAAAAGGCTTATAGTCCAGTAATATGAACTCAAAGGTTATTAAAAATTGGTCAGATAGAAGAAGATTCTGTGGAAAGACTATTAGATGACCAATTGCCATATGAGAGAACAAGATCAAGAGTGTGGTTCAGACAATGAGTCGGTTTATTTACACTCTGACAGAAGCCGATTGAATCTAATAAAGAGATGAATGCAGTACTAAGACTATCATTGTGGTTGTCCACATGAATAATAAAATCACCTACAATAATTACTTGATCTGTTTTAAGGATCAAGCCTGATGTAAATTCTGCAAATTCAGATAAAAATTCAGAGTAAGGACCAGGAGCACAATATACAATAACAAATAGACTGTAATGTTTTCTGGGTTGCGTGAGTAAAATATTTATTAATAGACTTGAGTCAAATATGGCTCCAACTCCACCACCTCGACTGGTACTTCGAGGAATATGAGTATTACAATGACTGGGAGGAGTGGATTCATTTAAGCTAACATATTCATCCTCCTGCAGCCAGGTTTCAGTGAGACAAAATAAATCAATATCATAATCAGATATTAATTCATTGACTAAAACAGCTTTAGAGAACAAGGACCTGATATATAGGAGTCCACATTTAATTCTCTAAAATTTTGGACTGTTGGAGATGTTGATTTCATATGATGAACTCCTCTTCTGTTTGTTTTACCTTTAAATAATGTAGGTGGACGGGGGACAGACACAGTCTCTATACTAAAGGACTGGGTGGCCAGCTGCTCTAATGGAGGCGCAGAGAAGCGTGTAACCCCTAAAATACACTGCATGTGGAACGACTCCGGAACGGCTCCGCCACGGCGACGGAGCTGATACGTTTCAATTTTAGTCAATGTGTCAGCTCACACAGTCTCCGGTCTTGCTGCGTCACGGCTCCGGAATGACTGCGGCAACTGGCAGCCCTCCGCAACACATACACAGATCTTCTATTTTTCACGGACGCCGGAGCACGGCGCATAAATTCAGCACAGAGCAGATTGTGCGGGGAAGGAAATCGGCTACAAAATACAAAATAAAACCCCGGTTGATTTTCAAAATAAAATACTCTGTGATCGAGTTTCATTACAAGAACACGTCATAATGGGCAGGGCCGACCTGAAGTCAACAGGTCAGAGGTTTTCAGGCGTCTTTTCACCCCGTCGACACCATGGATGAGGAGAAATTGATTCTGGAGGTCCAAAATCAACCTATCATATATGACACCTCACATCCTTTTTATAAGGACACCAACAAAAAAGATGCGGCGTGGAATGCCATTGCAGGAGTCAAAGAGACTACAGCCGGCAATATTACGCAATTATGCGTGAATTCGCGAGATCTCGGGTGTTCTCGCGACGCTCAGTGGCTGGCGGAGTCGCACCAGTGCGCATCACAAACGGATTTATGTGTGAGTTTAGCCAGCAGTTTTAAATTAGACTTGATGTCGCCTGCTCTGGCCCCGGTGTCACTAACTTCACGTTTCGCAAAATGGAGCTGCTAGTGACCAGAGTTGGCCTCTCAGCGGGTGTGTCGCTGAGCGGGAATATCATAATCAGATAGGTGGTGCGGTACCGTGCCTCTAAATCACTGAGCCTCGCCTCCAAAGCTACAAATAAACTACATTTATTACAAGTACCGTTAACACTAAAGAGGACGAGGAGTAGCTAAACATGTGGCACATAGGGTAGGAGGGAGCAGGAGAGGAGAGAGGAGGAGAAGAGAGCAGGAGAGAGAGGGAGGGCAGGAGAGCAGAGAGAAGCCATTGCTATAGCTAGGCTAGTTAGTGTTGTTACTAAAGTTAAGAGACCTGTTCGTGCACAAACAGAACAGGTCTAAGGATAGTGTAGAGATATGTAGATAATCACTGATGTGAAAAATATACAAAAATCTGTTTAGGTGAGCAGAGCAGAGAGCACCAGAGACCATCTGTTAACGACTGTTTAGGCCTATTAACATAGTATGTACAGTTGACTAGCTACCATGAAGTGTCTAGCTCTTCTCATAGCCACTGGATACTGCATCTAAGTTTATTAAATGTATTATTAATGTATGCAAGTAGATTATTCAGCTACGTTTATACAATATATTTTCATTTTTCTTTGAGAGACTTTTAGAGCCACAGAAAAGAAAAGTCAAAGTGTGGAGGCAGACTAACACATTGTTGGTACTCTACAGTGTACTGTATTTACCCTTTGTCATTAGATGTGTGTGTGTGAATTTTATCCAGTTTATTTTCACTACAATAAAGCAAATCATGTTTCTGCTACCAACCCCACAACACAATGCATCACATTTTATAAATAGGAAAATTGCTGTTGTGTGACTCTACAGATGATAGCAATGACACAAAATGATGATGATTCATAAGAGTAGTGATTGGGGGTGAGATACATGTCCAGTTCACCATAAGACAGAATAACAGCAGCCTCACCCTTAAATGTCACCTTATTAACCCTTTATAGGGCACTCATTGAAAACTTTCAACCCTGGAGTGTTATTGGAGGATATAAGAAGACATTTTTTCTTTTTATAATTTTTTTAAGTTTCAGTTTTAGGCTGTAAATCAGTTGAAGAAGTTACCGTATACGGTCACTTGCCCACAAAATCAAAAAATCTGTAGAACATTTATTTCAAAATGAACAATCAGACACATGTCTTACAGTACTTATGACACTTATTTCAAAACGGTGATACAGTGCAAAAAATGTTAGAGTGGGATCCATTAGAAGCCATAGCAATGCTACCTGTGACGTATCCTGACATTCGCTGACTGACTGGAGAAAGTCACGTGATTCTGCTCCTTCACTGAGAGACGTGGGGCACCAAGCCTGTGTAAGTGTAAGTGACCATATATGGTTCCTCGTCCAATAAAGTGTTTGTTTTTGAGCATCAGCACACATTTTATATATTTTTTGTATTGACAGAGCCTATCACAGCATGTCATATTTGGTTGTGATCAACAAACCTTTTCCAAACATGTACGTGATAGAATCTTTTGATAAAACCACTGGTGGTTGGAATTACAAAAATATATCTTAATTTCTGGTTGTATGCTTTCAAGTAGGCAAATTCTGAGTAATTTGAGCACAGTTACAAAGGCCAAACTAGCACCATGCTGATGGCTGTTATTACTTTGATTTTCTAATGTGGTCATCTTAATATGAGGCAATCTGAAGAACTGACATGGGTACATGCATATGCATGAATGCACCATATCGGTCTAGCTACTATGAAGCTACAAGTGGCTCATGTGAGTAATGTAATCATAATGTAATCATAAGAAATACATATGTACAGCTGTCCATAATTGCCACAGTGGGATTAAACTCTGAAACTGAGAGTGCTGAATCTATGTGTGTGTTTGCTTCAGGTCATGACAATGGTTGGCTGTGCCAAATAATCAGCACAGGATAACTTCTCATGTCAGCTTCAAGTGAAAAATATTACTTTTTACATGTGTGTCACTGTGTTTGTGCACAGACAGCAGTAGAAGTGTAGCGTGTGTGTTTCCTGGCCTGCTGTGATAAGGTCACCTGTGATTCTCAGGTCTGATTTGACCCACAGAAGCATGAAGATGGGCCACAGGAGCGGGCCTGAAAGATTTATGAGACTCTGACATAAAAGTGGGTTTGACTCACTGAGCTGGGTTTGCATCTCACATGTGCACAGGCCAAGCACACATAATTGAGCAAGCGCGCTTGACCTAATCTGCTCGGCACATCCTGGCTTAATTGGTTGCACATTTGCGAACCAGGATGAAAAGGTGCGGCTATGTTAAGCCAGGTGAAGATAGTTGGGATAAGTGCGTGTTCATGGCATACTTAAATAGACCTCGCGATCGCTCACAGAATCACCGGCGGGAACATGGATGAAAGGAGTTCTATGACGAGGTGAAAGATACCATAATTAAATGCCATAATTAAAGAACATGAGAAAGCATGGCAGACAATGGCGGACCGGCTTAATGCGTAAGTAGTCCAAAACTGTACAAATAATAAACAGTGCTCCACTGTCATAATTAGGCTATACAGTAGTAGCAACTCAAAAGTTCCCATTCAAGCTGAAAGCCAGCTGAATGGCAGCCGTCTTCAACTGACTTCCAGCCAACTGCCTGCCAAGTTCCGTGGCTGGGTGACCCCCTCCTTCTCCTGGGCGTGTCTATTTTTACTGTAACTCCACCTATTCATTTAATTACAGGGTATGACCAAGAGATGGCGCTTCTCTCACAGAACTTTTTTACAGTTGTTCTACCTGGAGATGACGTAGCTTACACACCTCATTAGCATTCTCATTGCTCAACCTTTTGTTTGCACTTACAGTAATGGGCTTTTGGTCTCCCAGTGTCACAGATCACAGAGCGGAAAATGCAGCTGGTTTGACTACTGCGTACTATACAGTAGCCTTATGATTTGAGCATGTTCATGAATTGAAATTAAATTTAAGGTGTTTATATCTAACATGTCACCATTTACCAAATCAACAATATCTAGGCTGTTCTGTCTTTATTAGTGGTGGGCTGTTATCGGCGTTACTGTGCTGCGTTAACGTGAGACTCTTATCGGGCGATAAAAAAATCTAAATCTATTGTCAAAGCTGCCCCAGCCTTTGAGGTCGCTTTGACTTTTTCTCTTTTGTTCGTTTTGTTTTCTTCACTGTAACTCTGTGGAGGCCTGATCTCTCTAGCAATGTTGTTTTTAGAGAGTTTTTGTGCTTTTGTCGTGTTTTTCTCGTGTTTTTTCTTCGTGTTGTTTTTTAAATGCCGCTTCCACCTGGACAACTGCCTTTGTTTACTCCGGGGAACAGCTGATCACGCTAATGCCGGCCGGCATTGGCGCGATTAATCTATGCCAGGGGTCGGGAACCTTTTTGGCTGAGAGAGCCATGAAAGCCACATATTTTAAAATGTATTTCCGTGAGAGCCATATAATATTTTTTAACACTGAATACAAATAAATGCGTGCATTTTTAAGTCCAACAATTTTAGAGTATAATAAGTCTCTGAATTTATTCTTTTTAATAACGTTGTTATACTGAAGCTAACCAATAATAAATAAAATACTTCATAACATTAATGTTATTTCTGCTGCTGCATGGTCCCGATCCCCATAGCAACCGCTGTGTTTCGGATGTAGAGGCGCATGCGCACTCATGTACTGCTGAGTGAACTCTCCGGTCGTTAGCTCATCAACAGTTTCTTTTCCGAGCTGTTCTGTATCATTAAATTGAACTAAATAACACGAAACACAACTGCTTACTCTTCTACTGATTTTAATTCTGCAACGAACGTAAAGACATTAAACGTGTGGTACACGTCTCGAAGGCTGGGCGCAAAGGAGACCACCGGGCTCTCTCCGAGGGAGGGGGAGAAGGAGATGCCCGGCCAAGGCTCCGTCCAGCATGGACTAAAACACAGCACGGACACTTCAGAAACTATTCGGAATGAGTTAAAATTAATTTTTAAACTAGTTTTCAAGACTGCACATTGCTAGCGGATCTATTTTCTGACCCGAGTGCGGCCGTGACTGGTTCTGAATGAGGGATGTTTTAGTGGTACGCAGTACCGGACCGTACCGGCTTACTTTCACCCCTGTCTGCGAGCCAGATGCAGTCATCAAAAGAGCCACATCTGGCTCGAAAGTCATAGGTTCCCGACCCCTGATCTATGCCCACCACTAGTCTTTACATAATCTATGCCCACCACTAGTCTTTACATAATTACTGAAGCGCCTCTTCTCTTGTGCTCGCGCACTCTCTCTCGCTCATCTGCATTTAACAACAAACTAACCCTTAAAAAAAGTTACAAAAAGCGGTTCATCAGACGTCAGGGCTGCCAGGCCTGTGTGTCAGACCTGCCGGTACAAGCGAGAGTTTTTAATTAACAGTTTATTTGGAGGCGAGGGCTTGTTGTTGTGCGTGACATAGAGCTGCAGAGACGAGCGTTTTTTTTCAAAAAATGTCTGTATTCCGCTGCAGCGGTGCCTCCATTTAAAAAATTGAAGAATAACAACAGCAATAATACCTCCTGTTGAATATTTGATCACAGTTTGATCGTTGTGTAATGCCATTTAAAGAGGGAGAATACCTGGTGATTAACAGCCCTTTGTTATGCAGGTATTTACTGTAGTGCACGCTTTAGGCCAGGTAAACCCCACAAACACCTCATTAGCATTCTCATTGCTCAACCTTTTGTTTGCACTTGATGGGCTTTTTCGTCTCCCAGTGTCACACTGTATACTGTACCATCAATATGGCCACTATGGCATTCAGAGGAATAAATACTCAGAAATCGAGTGTGTTTCATACTGCAGGCTTCAGAAAGCATCAAACAGATAGAACTCTTAAAAACAGTTACAAAAAACGGTCGTTACGAGCGGAGTTTTCTTTAATAACAAGTTTATGTTGGCATGTTGCTGTTGTGCGTGACATAGAGCTGCAGATACGAACGGCTGCAGCAGTGCCTCAGTGTTATCTTTTCACAACTTTTTTTCCATCAACCGGTGCCGGTCTGTGGGGAGCGATATGAACGGATTATGATAATCCGTTGCACCACTAGCCACATCCATGATTGTGCTCTGTCTCAGCTGATCGGCTCACCTGCTCACCCCAGAGTATCTGTTCAGATGTGTCTTTAGACTGTCTTTAGTCTACGGTGAGAGCGGAACATCACTGCTCCTCCCCGTGGACAAATGAGGCATTGCAGCTGGTTTTCACCCAGACTGGTTAGGGCGTTTCCAGTCGGGGCCTCACTGACTATGTCATCGCGGGGGATTACATTACCGTCACGGACCTGCGAAGGACCAGTCAAGGACCAGTCAAGGACCAGCCAAGGACCAGCCAAGGACCAGTCACGGCCCCGTCACGAAACACAGGAACTTTTGAGTTGCTACATCTGTACAATTAAAGAACTAAAGGAGTTACTTTAAGTCCACTAATCAACTGTTGTACACTTTACTTTAAAAGTGGCAAGTAGAGGTGCATGTTACTCAGGAAATGTAGAGTATGATTAAGTGCAAACAATTATCCACAATGTGTGTCATTTAATCTATGTTTCTCGTGTTACGTTTTCCAAGAAATGGCGCTGGATCTTGAGATTAAACACCGGACACTCAGGAAACTGGACCTGGAAATCCAGAAACCAGACAGAGAAGTGAGTATTTCAGTGCACACAGTAACCATAACTGCAATACAGTGTTTTAATCTGTGTTGCTTTTGCTTTCTCTATTCCAGGATCCAAGCAACCAAGACAAATGAGGACTGCCAAAAAAAAAAAAAACACCAATTTAGAAAACATTGTGGTGTCCTCCCTTTTTCATGAATGTAAAGTAGAATTTAAAAGAGAACCACCAATGCTAAACAAAATGCACACACAGCAAAAAGAGACATTTATGATCTTTTAACTAAAAATAGGCTAAATCTTGGGTAGACTCCCTGACGAGTCTGCTATTAATGTTGTCTGGGAAGATGGAGCATTTTCCCAGTCAACATCAACAGCCACTCGGGGGGGGGGGGTCTCTCCTTTCTTAGGCCCGCAATGTTATGCAGTAGTGCACATGCAGCAATAACATGACAGGCCCTGTCCGGGGAAACCCTCAGGTGGTGCATGCACTGAAGCCGAGATTTCAGAAGGCCGAAGGTCATCTCGATTCAAGCCCTTGTTTTGTTGTGTGCATGGTTGTAGGCCTGCTGTGGTGGGGTTTGGGGGTCCGCAAGAGGAGTCAAGAGGAATGACTCGCAGGCGTATCCTTTGCCTCCCAGCAGCACACCAGAGAATTCGCCTGATAATACAAGATATCATTTAGAAAACAACATGGCAGAGTTACACGCTCATGATGTCCAAGGTACAGTACAAATAAAATGTGTGGCTTACCTTGTGAAAGTCACTTATAAATTGGACTAGCCTGGAAGACTCTGCAGTCATGCACTGAGCCAGGCCACTTTGCCTCTAAATTGCTGACAAGGCAGTCAGCATCACAGATCATCTGATATGTTAAGTTGTAACCTAATAAGGTCATTAAATGTAGGATTTCCTGTATTTAATGACGTAATCTAAATGTAAATGTTCTCCTGAGGGCAGATCTTCATGTGTGTGCAATCCACTGCACCAATGATGTTAGGGAAAGCTGTAACAAAAAATAGTGAGTATCCAACTGTGACTGATCAAATTAGAAACTAATGGTTGCACATTGAAATTGAGGTTACCTGCAATCTTGTAAAACTCCTCCTTGATGTAGAGGGGTCTTCTGTGGCCAGGGAAGGTGATGAATATGTTGCTGAATGACTTCAGCGCCAGACAAACGCATCTTATTGTGCAGCAAATGGTTCCTTTATTGAGGTTCTCTGCATCCCCAACAGAATAAAGGAAGCTCCATTCCGTCTTCTTCCGCTTATCTGAGGTCGGGTCGCGGGGCAGCAGCTTCAGTAGGGAAGCCCATACTTCCCTCTCCCCGGCCACTTCGTCCAGCTCTTCCAGGGGAACCCCAAGGCGTTCCCAGGCCAGCCGAGAGACATAGTCCCTCCAGCGTGTCCTGGGTCTTCCCTGGGGCCACCTCCCGGAGGGACGTGCCTGGAACACCTCACCAGGGAGACGTCCAGGAGGCATCCTCACTAGATGCCCGAGCCACATCAACTGGTTCTTCTCGATGCGGAGGAGCAGCGTCTCTACTCCGAGCTCCCCGCGGATGGCCAAGCTTCTCACCCTATCTCTAAGGGGAGAGCCCAGCCACCCTGCGAAGGAAGCTCATTTCGGCCACTTGTGTTCGTGATCTCATTCTTTCGGTCACTACCCAAAGCTCGTGACCATAGGTGAGGGTAGGAACGTAGACTGATCGATCGCCTTTTGGCGAGTCCGCATCACTGCAGAAGCTGCACCAATCCGCCAGTCAATCTCCCGCTCCATCCTTCCCTCACTCGTGAACAAGACCCCGAGATACTTGAACTCCTCCACTTGAGGGAGGATCTCATCCCCGACCTGGAGGCTGCACTCCACCCTTTTCCGGCTGAGAACCATGGCCTCAGATTTGGAGGTGCTGATTCTCATCCCAGCCGCTTCACACTCGGCTGCAAACCGCTCCAGAGAGAGCTGAAGGTCACACTCCGATGAAGCCAACAGGACCAGATCATCCGCAAAAAGCAGCGACCCAATCCTGAGGCCACCGAACCGCAGCCCCTCAATGCCCTGGCTGCGCCTAGAAATTCTGTCCATAAAGGTTATGAACAGAACTGGTGACAAAAGGCAGCCCTGGCGGAGTCCAACTCCCACTGGAAGCAAGTCCGACTTACTGCCGGCAATGCGGACCAAGCTCTGGCACCGGGAGTACAGGGACCAGATGGCCCGTATTAGTGGGTCCGGATCCCCATACTCCCGGAGCACCCCCCACAGGACTCCCTGAGGGACACGGTCGAACGCCTTCTCGGTCGAAGTCCACAAAGCACATGTAGACTGGTTGGGTGAACTTCCATGCACCCTCCAGGACCGCGCTAAGGGTATAGAGCTGGTCCACAGTTCCATGACCAGGACGAAAACCACACTGCTGCTCCTGAATCCGAGGTTCGACAATCTTGCGGACCCTCCTCTCCAGGTCTGACCGCCATCCTCCCCCACCATCGGAGCCAACTCACCACCAGGTGGTGATCAGTTGACAGCTGCGCCCCTCTCTTCACCGAGTGTCCAAACATGTGGCGCAAGTCCGACGACCGACCACAAAGTCGATCATCGAGCTGCGGCCAAGGCGTCCTGGTGCCAAGTGCACATATGGACACCCTTATGCTTGAACATGGTGTTCATTATGGACAATCCATGATGACCACAGAAGTCCACTCGGGTTCAGATCAGGGGGGCCGTTCCTCCCAATCACGCCCCTCCAGGTCTCACTGTCGCTGCCCACGTGAGCATTGAAGTCCCCCAGGAGGACGAGGGAGTCCCCAGAGGGAGCGCTCTCCAGCACCCCCTCCAAACTCCAAAAAGGGTGGGTACTCTGAACTGCTGTTCGGTGCATAGGCACAGACGACAGTCAGGACCCGTCCCCCCACCCGAAGGCGAAGGGAGGCTAGGGAAACAAGAATTCCCACTCCCGCTCTGCGACTCTCGCTGGGGGCAACTCCAGAGTGGTAGAGCAACCAGAGTCCAACCCCTCTCAAGGAAACTGTTCCGGAGCCCACGCTGTGCGTCAAAGCGAGCCCGACTATATCTAGCCGGTACCTCTCGACCTTGCGCACCAGCTCAGGCTCCTTCCCCGCCAGAGAGGTGACGTTCCACGTCCCCAGAGCCAGCTTCTGCAGCCGGGGGTCGGACCACCAGGGTCTGACCTGTCCCGGAAGACTCTTTAATGCCTAAATGCTCGTCTGAGGATTAGGGCTTCCTCATCCAGTACATCCTCCAAAAAAGGGTAAGCCATTACTAAGAGGGAACAGGTGAATGGGAGTTGCCCTCGTCACAGATTTCACTGAAAACACCTTTGCAACTTCATCAGCTGTGTTTTGTAATCTCAATTACTGCAATAAAACACATATTTATGAAACCTCTGACGCCAATCTGACAAGCAGTCCTCATTAGCATAGTAATATAACACTTGGCCTGAGTAATAATACTACCACTTGAGTCAATATAAAAAGACTGTTGCGATTACAGCAACAGATTTAAATGAAATGAGAAATTACTATATATGTAATATTTGATTACAGGATAATTAAAATGATGCAACAGCTGCCCTGCTGCTGCCAAAAATAACAGTGAGAGCGCTGAGAGTGAACCAGAATAGTGAAGTTACAGCTGGACGGCTAAACAATGAGCTGAGAGTCACCATAGAGCTATGTGAAGAAGATCCGGGTGATAATTGCCATTATTAATTGTAGTTCATCACTACAAGCAACACCTTTCACATTATCACCGTGTTATTGTCACGGCTAGAACTATGGCTTAAACCCAAACGCACGACTCGGGAGACAAAGTGTAAAATAAACAAATCTTTTATTTTGAAAGTACAACAGAAAATCACTCACTGGGAGGAAAATAGTATATGATCTAAGAAAACAAAAACCACTTTAGAGGAAAACCTACTAACAAAATCAAGGATAAAGAAAACAAACGAAAAACCACTCTTGCGAGGGAAAAATCTACAACGAACAAAGTCTTGACAAAGTATCAACAAAATATACAAAAACCTGACAAGACACAGATAGTTACTTTTCTGTAATAATTTAGCTTCAAACCACAGATGCCCCCAAGGAGATAGCAGTTGCTCTAAACTGAAATGCCAATAAATAAGTATAAAAATAAAAATATTAAAGCTGTATCAAAAGATCAACTGATGAAATTTGATCTCACAGAATGTCAAATTTGAAAATGAGCCCATGCAACTTTTTGATTGAGTTTTGATAACTGAAGCATAAACAATCTGTTGCTAAGCGATGTATCTCAGTATAATATCTCATAATGAAGTTCTGCTTATGTGTTTAACTGTTGACACAATGGCTAGTACTGCTTTACTCCATCTCTCATGCAGAATCCTGATTACCTGAAAATACACAGTATAAATATGAATACAGTACATACACTATGAAACAGTACAATAAGGTGAGGCCATGAATGGGCATGTTATATTTCTTGTTGTATTTCTACAGCTTACATCTCAGCGGAGTAATGTATTTAACACATTTTCTTATTAAGGCCAACTGGAAGCAGATTTTCCTCTACTGTAATTTACAGAGTTTGTGTGTGTGTGTGCATATGTGTGTGAAGGTCTGTGTGAGGTGTGGCGTTAGCCTTTGTTAATTGAATTCTCCTGCAGACGCTCGAGGAGAACAGTAATTAAACAGATGCGTGAACCGGCTGGAAAGGAAGAGCACAGCTTCATCCGTGGCCAAAAGCTTTATTAGCTAACACTGTTCCTCGTGTAAAGTCATTACTGTACCGCTGATGCCACTGAAACCAGCTGCTTTACAGTTGACAGTGCTTCATACGTAAATATAGCGCTCCATCAGCTCTGACACGTTTTAATCCGATGAGAGTCTTCTTTTAAAATGATCTAGAGGTGAACATAAAGTACACGTGTGCAGCAGGGCGAGACCATCAGATGGCACCAAAGTGTGCCTATATTCTTTATAGCTGGTAATAAGTGGCCTACCTTTATTCCAGAGGCTTAACTGTATCTGCCTTCAAAATCCCCCCCTTACAGTATGTCTCCTTCCTGCCAGCTGCCCCATATAAGACGACAGGGCCATTAGTTTTCCCATCATGCAGTGTGGTGTGGGGTGGCATATGTCAGCAGCAGCACAAAGAGCCAGCAAAACGCCTGTCAAAGGAAGAGATGGCCTTCACCAAGTGTCCCCAATTAATTTAAGCCCAAAAGAAAGTGCTGATTCTTGTCGGAGCCATCTGGAGTGTTTCCCCTGATACCCGAACAGCGTCAGATGATTACAGGTAATTGAGGATGGTGGTGGAGGAGGGCTGCGCATTTTCCAGTGATCATTTCTAATCATATAATAAGCCTATGCATTTCAAAACAAACCACTGTACAGCATTTGAAGTTAGTTTAAAGGAGCAGTATGTAGGATTCAGTGGTGTAGCTGCTGATTACAACCCCACTGCTCACCCTACAGTGGCCACGAAATGCATGGAAACTGAGAAAAGCATAGAGAAAGTCAGTGTTTAGATCGTCTGTTATGATGTGTATGATATGAAACATGGTCTTAACCATGTAACATTTTCAGGTGATTATACACAAATGAAAATGAATTATATAACTGAAACAGTTCCTAGATCTAACATTCTGGACTAGGTGACGGAAGTTAAGACATGAAAAATTATAGCACAATGAATAAAAAATAACAGCAACATAACAACAAAGAACTAACAAACAGGTGTATGGGTCAATGCAAGTGGCTAGTGTATCTTTGCCACAGTTTATAGCTAAGATTTGCGTTAAACACTTGGATTCTCTGAGCCAGAGCTAAAATTACCCTGATGAATTATTGTCTATGAGCCGACAAAGCTCCTCCAGGGTTAGACATTATACATCTGTTTTACAGGCTCAGAAGTACAATGAATAAACAGATCTCTGTAAAATCAGACCATATTTTACACTTGTCCCGCTGATGTGCCTGTATAACCAGAAGCTTGGTCAGTAGCACCGAGCTTCAGGTGCTGTAGGTATTCACATTTTTGCGCGTACAGGGCTCTACAGTCAACTTACTAACATTTACTATGCAATGTCAGCTTAGACTTTCAAAATAAAGCTTGATGAGAAACATTTTGCATCTTATGAGTTGGTCACAGTTTAGTTAGGTTTAGGCACAAAATCTACCAGTTGAAAGAAGTGTTGATGTTTGGTTTCTCCTGGGTAAAAATCTGTTTGCTTGACCACCCCAATGATTTTCTAGATGGGATACCTACAGTATCACTGTTCGAAGCGTACTGTAGGTCCACTGACCAAGCTGCCATCCTTTGGAGTTGGTTGGTATCGTCTTGTGTTTAGGAAAAGTCTGATTTGTAACCCATGGAGGTCTGTAGCTGCTTGATTTAGTGACACACTCTCCAAGTTGTCTATCATAGCAGGTGAGTCCTGTGCTGATGAAGAATACATCAGAGGCATCTTATTGCACTGTTTGTATTTATTCTTGGTATGTCAGATGGTCTGTTTCCATTATTTTACTGTGGACTGCTGTTTGTTTATTATGTCAGTGTAGCATATTGCAGTTCTACTTATGGGGGCATACTGCGACTGGAGTGATCTGACTTCAGCTGTCATAGCTTGTTAATTAAAACAGTAGATGAGAGAATTAAATCAGAGTGGCAGAAACAATTTTGGCCCATGATTAAATATCATAAGGGACAGAAAAAAAGCTGTGGGATCTCCTGCTTAATTGTGCAAGCACAATTAATTTTTTGACTCTTTTTTTTCTTGTTCTTCCAGTTACTTAGTTAATGATAGAAGAACTGCAGAAAACAGAAATTCAAGGCTCAGGGATATGGATGGGAGTTGGTGGTCATACACAACATACAGTAATTTATTAATATGAGATGAAACCTTGTGTAGAAACACACAGTACAGGTGCACTCTGAAGGCTTCATTATTTGCAAGAAACAGGCCAAACACATGTCACTGAGTGTTTGCTTTGAAATGGATTTCTTTGTATTTAATTTAGAAATTTTAACACTGTCCTTTTGTCTGCTTCTCAACCAATTACACTCACAAGCTTAGCTACTCTACAATTAGCCAATTAGCCTACCCTATACAAACCATACATTCCACCTTTATCCTTTCCCTTCTTATAATCTTTTAGGGCAGGGATGTCGAACCCATTCAGTCTTTTGAGTCAAGTGTTCCATCCCATTCTACAGTGTTTTCAGCCTTCTCCTTTGTCTTTTGGACTTTCTGTCTGGTTTATATAGTTGTTTGTTTTCTTTGTTTGTTCCTTTGGATTGGGTTGCCTTTCCTGGACCTTGACTCTTTGTTCGGACTTTTGATTTTTTTTCCTGCTCCCTGTCAGATGTGTTTGCCTGTTTGGTCAGTCCTCCCTCTTTTTGTCTGCCTCACCATCCCGTAAGCCTTTCTGGACTTCAAGTCTGCACTTGGGTCCAATCCTTGTGTTTCCTATTTCCTTGCTTGATACTGTGACAGCCTCAGGTTCTGTCTGAACAGACAGTAATGCATGCTCAGAACTCAATAGAGTTGTGCGACAACCGTGCTGTCAGTGAGGGTATAAAAAAATGTCTTCTCTGGCACATTGCTTTATGAAATGGATGTTTGAGTGTTAGAGTTAGGGTTAGTGATTATCACATTAACCCTTACATACTGTTCGGGTCGAAATTGACCTGAATCTATTGAGATGGATTTTAGACCCACTAGTGTGGGTCAAATCAAGGAAAATGGTTGTTCTACAGAACCTTGAAACAGTGAAACTGTATATCATAGGTCACTAATAGGCAGACCACGGTCTGGGTCCGGACCCACACTCTGTCCTGTCCGGACCCAGAGCCAGAAACAACATATATTTGAGTTTTATTCAGTTTAAGGTTAGTTAAGGCGGCTAAGGTTAGGCATGGAGCTGTGCTAAGGGTAAGGACACCCTTCTGGGAAGGTGTTAATGCTGCATTGTCATCATATTCTTCAGTACATGTTAGTTGTGTGCATTTGAAAGATATTCTGCAGGTTTTTCTTGTAGACAAACACAGTATGTTCATTTACTAGTTCTTTTGTTTGTTTTTAGGGCTTTCGATGATATCACATGGTCTTCATCAGCAGTTGCTCAGTTGTCACTGAGATGGATCTGCTCATCTGTAGCACTTCTAGGACTTCTCATCAGTGTTGCCTTGAAAAAAAGCATTAAAGTTCATTACTTGCCTTAGCTGGTGCATTGCTACATCTTGTTACTTTACCTTGGTTGAGATATTGAAACAAAATGGAGGGTCAAACATCAAAACATTGCTCTGTAGCACCAATAGTAGTCAAAACTCCACCCTCTCCACCTTTATTTTAAAGCACATTACATCTACTTGTAATGAAATGAATAAAATTGTCTTGTCTGCTTTTTATTGACAAAGAGCTTGATGCTCTGCTTTTCTACCACAGCTCTACAGAATAAAAAAAGCTAATTGAAAACCCTCCAAGATATGTGTTTGGATCAGAGTGGACTCACTTGTGTTTGTCAATGGCAATGTTCCCAGTAAAACCAGCCAAATTAATTTCCCAATACTTTGCTCACTGCTGTATTACTCCAAAAGCAAATGAGTTTCGCCAAACTAGGTAAAGGGTTGAATTAGTGAGATAAGTGTTTTGTATTGTAACTGATGGCTGCAGCTTCCAGAGAGCTGCTCGCTGCTCTTTGTGGAGCCCGAAGCTCTCTGAAGGCAGATATCAATTGCACTTAATCAAGACGATATTTTCCCTGCTAACTCTCTGTGCCAAACAGTTCTCTGAACAGTTTAAGGGCACTGACTTTTTTTTTGTTGTTGTGGGTTTTTTTTTGGTTTTGTCCTTTTTTTTTTCATCCTCAGTCTCCGCTCGCTGATTACAGCCTCCCGTAGACTCACAGAAGAGCTTGGTGTGTTTGATTGAATTTAGAGAGCAATTTGTTCAGCAAGGAGAGACACAGCCTAATCCAGTCCCTACAGACCGCCTGAGTAACTGTTTGTTTTCTATTAATTAGCATGTGTGTGTGTGTGTTATGTCTGATCTCCTCATTTGCATGTGTGTGTTTGCTTTGTATGTGTGTGTGTGTGTGTGAGATGTACATTTGTCTGTGTTGATATTCTAATCCACTCTACCCCACTCCACATCCCAACCAATCAGGTTCCACAATTTCCTGCTTTAATTCGGGACTTTCAAAGAAGTCACCAGATGTCTGAGTGTGCTCTGTCGCAGATGGGCTGGCTGCCCTCGTAGGCTGCACTTCATTAATGCCCTTGAGGTACATCACCCATGTATACAAGGGATGTATTTTAAACAGTACGTGATGCTGCTGCTACAACGTATACAATGTATTCAAGGTGGATTCCTGCAATGAAAACACAGTTTATTAATTTAAAAGCGCCTGACAGTTAAATAAAACCAGGAGATGATGATTGAGCAATCAGTTCAACTTTTGTGTCTTTTATTTTTCAGCCCACGTCGTGATCAGAATGTGAACAGGTGTTCTGAAAATCTTTGACCTTTTATTTATCAAGGGAGAGTCAACAGAACTCCAGAACTTGTTTTTTTTCTCAGCAGCACATTTTCTTTTAACCATGCAACAGCAGAAATATCCACAGGCAGGTGGTGTGGCTGAACTGGAGCCAGTGATGTGACATTTCAGACATGTTATTATTATGACTGTGACAAGTTCAAGTGGCTATAATGGAGATTTTTTTAATAACAGCATATCAAATGACAATATAAATAAGGCAGAAACTGTGTCTAGTGATGAACTTGCAGCTGAATCTGCAGATCCCCTTCAGCCTTACAGAGTTTAAAGGTTTCACTCTCAGAGTTTCTTTTTGGGTGTTTGCAGAGAAAAAAACTGACATTAGTATGAAAAAACTGACTACATGCAACAGACAGACACAGTTAGAGACTAGCTGGTGAACATAATGGAGCATTTAGCAGCTTTACAGTCCAGCAACTCTAGTTATACTTGTTACCCAATATGACATTAAGTTTGCCACATTCATTGGTTAGTCTTCGTCCTACAAGCCTTTTCTCTTGTGAAGGGCAACATATGTTTAGAAAATATGAACATTTAAGTTCACAGGAGGAGGACCCACCTGAGTCTTAAACCTTAAAATATGTTAAAAGACATGATTTTAATATTGAAATATTTGTGAAATGTTTATTCAACCCATAATATATGCCTCTTATTTGTCAGTTTTAGAACACTGCATTAACATGGTTATTAACAAATATAAATTCCAGTCACCTGCATGCCTCCAACATGGGGAGGATAGTGTTCCAGACTGACTTTTACATTGCACATCTAGTCTTTTAAAATTCTTTGGTACAGTGATGTGCTTCTGTCTCTTTCATTTTTTCAACAAAGATGCTTTTAGAGGAGCCAGCCACTGTGATTTATTAGATTTGAGTTCACCTTTAACTTTTTACTTGAATGGACCATTTTCTCTTTTTTCTGTTGTATTAAAGGGGAGGCTGTGTCATAGCATAGCCATCTTGCTTCGTTGTGTGTTTTGAGTTTGAGTTTGTGTATAGTAGTCGTTTAGTCATAATTCACATTCCTGTTTTCTAACACTGACTGTGAAGTCTAGTCCCATGTTGTTTGTTCATTTCATTGATTTATGTATCAAGACTGTAAATAAAATCAATGTTTTGGTGCAGCAGCCACTAGGTCTTTTGAATTGGGTAACCTTTGGTCACATAGACAGCAGATTTTGGTGTTGCTAGCCTGCCTTTTATAGCATACAGTGATGTAATCATGGAAGCAGTGTTACATTTTTCCTACTGAATTGACATTACACTCAACTAGCTATCAGGCAATACAACATTTAGTTCCATGTCTTAATCGTGGATCAACTGGTGAGTCTCAGTCTTTTTACATAATATGAATGTAGCCAGTGACCCCTTTACAAAGACTCACAGAGCTATAGTAGTGTAGAGTGAATTAGTTACCTAGCGCTGGTAAAATTTGTTAGCGACATTTTAATTCATTCCAAACTAAATTATGGTCACAGCTTTTAAATGAGAATGCACTTTTGTCTACCTCTTTCTTGGATTAAGGCCTCAGATTTAATTTCTATCAGTTCTGAGTGGTAGAATCATTGTCGAGCTACATATGTGCTGTGCAAGAATGGAAAGCGCTTTGGGCACTTAAAAATGTCTCCAGATGTCACATCATTACATAGATTGTCATAATCTAATAGACATATTTTATACATTTACTGGATTCATTCTTACTCCCCAGAGGATAAGCCCAAAGTCCCTTGGCCTTTCTGTATCACCACCCAAACTTTGGACTCTCAGGTCCAACACTTGGCTGTAAAAATAGTTAAATCATCTCAAAGTTCATCCCGGTGCTTTCATATCTTTTAGGTGTACGCCTTCTGGAGATTCCTAACCAATTTTTCTGTTTTTCCAAAGTTTTCTGTGAAGTTGCTGTTCTCCCCTTTGAGTGAGAGATGCCGAGAAATTGTGACTCTGATTCCTGACGGGAACCACACTTAATGTAATCTCCCCGCACAGAACGTGGCAGTGGAACCTGATGTGCTGACTGCAATAATACCTGACAGTGCAGATCTGTACCTGTTTGCTGCCTTCACAGTCGCACTTAAGCTTATGTAACAATCACAGCATGATGCGTGATTCCTTCTAGTGTTAGTGATGACTCATTCATTCTGTCATAGAGTACAGTGAGCCAGCAATACAGTACGGAGAATACAGTACAAGAAAGTACACTGTTTGAGCACTAGACTGAGACTGAAGTCTACACCTAAATTTACTGGGCACTGCCTGCTTAACAGCAGAGACTAGTTGGTGATAGTGGAGCATTTAGGACAGTTGGTGTAAACCAACACAGTTAAAAGGAGAATGAATAGTAGACTTAGATTCATCAGTTGGACAAAAAAATTCAAAGTAAATGCTAATAAAGAGTAAAGAAATAAAAGCGTTTGCTAACATGTCATGCCATATTAGCTTTATGAGGCCATAATAAGTCATACTTGAGTGATCATCATGTGGAGTTCTGTGGAGAAGCACAGGTTTATGCAGCTCTAAAACAGGACTTCAAACTACTGGAATGAAACACTGCTGAAACAAATTGTTTAACTTATATAAGACATCTGTGGCACTTGTGTCATTGGTGAAATCCACCCATCCTTTTTCCTTATCCTTATTATGGAGCCTATCACAGCTGACAGTAGGAGCGAGGTGGGGTACACCCTGGACAGAGAGACAACCATTCACACTCACATTTACACCTACGGGCAGTTTAGAGTTACCCATGCAGTATACCTGCATGTCTTTGGGAGGACTTTTGGGAGGAAACTGGTGAGGTTATCTTCAGTTGTCCAGGTTTTGCTGGTGGTATGGGCTATTTTACAATAAATAAAACATACTAATGACAAGTTTTGCATTTAAATAAAGCCACAAAGGACAGACAATGTGCAATTAAACTGGTTTTATTAAACTAATGAAACAGATGGTGCCTAATGTGAAGAATCTTATCAGCATACTAATTTAGTAACCTAGCTTACCTGGAACCTGTGAAGCAAATCAGTAGCTCAGCTCAGAGAAACCATCAGAATCAGTACAGGAGGATTTCATTCACACAGGAAGTGAAGCAGACATGGAGGCAGCCATCGATCCTCTGCTCTGCCATTATCAAGGTCCAATTAGCTCACTGCTTTGCCGACACAACATGTACTCGACTGATCCATCGGAAGTCTTCACAGGCTGTTCCATCAGCCAAAAGCCCGTCTGCATTGACTCGTACAGCGGCAGCCTGACAAACTCTAAAAGGAGGGACAACTTTCTGTCCGAGCAGTTTGACCTTTGCTCCTCCACACGTCAGTCTCCATCACAGCCCTTCCCACCAGCAAAGTGACCGTTGACCATCCATGGAGGAGGGAGACCCCACTGACTACGGAGATCTCATGAATGTCTTTCCCCACCTTTCAACACCTTCATGGGAACATTTGGGAAAGCTCCCTGGAGGTATCATAAGGACCTATACACAGGCTTCGGCCCACCGTCAGTGACGCATAATGGAATAACTCCTTACAACGCTCCAGATGCTGATTCTGACCAGGAGGAGAGCGGTTTCAACAAGGAATTGTGGTCAAAGCAGTGCAACAGCATTGATGAACAGCCTTTTGACAGCAGCAGGACTGATCCCATCTCACAGTGCAGAACGAACACTTAGCTGAGTGACTGTTGTTTTTCATGGAGAGGACGACCAAAAAATGAACATTTCTACCTCACTGAATGGACACTATTGCAATAAAGGACGCCTCAAATGAACGAGTGAATGTAAAGGACAATTTGATGTTCCTAGAGAAAAGTAAAAAAAAAAGCATATTGGCAACTGTTCTTTAAGGACACAGCTTCAGTTAAATAATATAGATGATTATATAAATTTTTTATATAAAGTTTATTATATTTTGTAAATTGTATATAAACAGATTACATTATTTTTGCTTACCGTATGTCTGAGTATTTTGCAGCCCTGCCTATTTATTTATAGTTAGTCTGTTAGAACCTTTTATTCCATACAGTTTACTACAGTCCATACAAATTATACATGAACTAATACGACTACAAGAAGTAGACAAGAATTCAATATCTGTATCATCTTTCAGATCCCCTCATCAGTTCACGTCCTGACCACAGTGCAGCAGTTCGTGGCAGCCTCTGCTATTTTCTCACTGATTTCCGTTTTTCTGTGGCAGGCCCAACAAGATTCAGAGAAGGTGACCTTTACTGCTGCACCCCCCCTCTGCACCTCCACCACACTACATCCCATCCCAACCCTGCCAGGGCTGCTCTGTTCATTAGAGGACTTTTTTTACCTCTCAAACACCTGCCACCATTCACAGGCGAACAATAACAAAAAAAAAAAAACTCAACTTCAACCTTCACACCTCTGTCAACACACAACCTACTTACCTGTCATACAATCACACACACACACACACAGTTCAGCAATGCAAATATTTTTACTGGTGTGTGAACTTGCATGTTTGTGTGACGGGTCCATTTGTTGCATATTACGAATACATTACTGACTGTACAGACAGATGGCCAGTTGGAGTAGAGGGGTGGAGTTGCGTGGAAGGTTTTCTTTTGTCAGTTATTGAACAGAAAAGCCTCACATATCAGTCATGATTCAACACGGGATTATGTAATTACTTGTCATCAGATTTGAACTGATATCAGCTCCTGTATACACGTTAAAATCCTTCAAGCTGTACTCGGATGGTCTTTTCTCTTCTACTCAGATACACACTGGCACAGCTCTGAGTATTACATAATGTGGGAGCAATACAGAACAAAGCCTGAGAGTAATTAGAGTTATAGATTAGAATAAATCACGCAGTATGTCTGTGAATGATTAGTTAATGTTTAAAGAGTCTTTCTTTTTCACTCAGACAATATCCTAATTTTTCCTCTTAGCGTCTGACAGCGTCTGAACACCCCTGCCTCTGAAGATTTACTTCATCCATGGCTGATTTACACGAGCAAAGTCTCTTTGTTAGAAATGTTTTTTTTTCTTAAATCAAAATAACAATGACATATTTATGTAGAATAAATGTGCTCGCCGCCATAAAACATTCATGCTGAACATATCTGTGCAAAACACTCACTGTCAAAGCATTTCATCTGCTTTTCCCACAATAGCTGCCTCTGGCACTTACAGCAGCGAGGGACTATTTTGGACTTCCTTGCTCTCCGTTACTTTAAATGTCAGCACTGTCAAGATGCTTTGTTATTGCTCAACGGCACAAACTCGCATGTCAGAGTACACCAAAGTGGAACTGTACATATGGCTCAGCACGGCTTGACTTTTCCTCTTGATTCCATTGTTTGCATTGTTGGTTCAAATGCCGCTGTCAAAAATGCTGCTCTGACCCAAGGCTGTCACACTTTCTGGACTACAAAAAAAAAACATCACCAGTGAAGGTAATACAAGCTGAAATCATGTCATGGATTGGATTGAACAGTGTGTTGAGCACCACAATGTGCAGCTCCTACACTGTGTGTTTTAGACTGTATATTACGTGAAACCAGTTTTCCATTTAGCAGTAAAACAGCAGCTCAAGGTGAGCATGTTCTTGATTGTCCATGTGTAAGAGGTATAATTATGTATCCCACATGCTGCTTAACAGCACACCTCAGCCTCATGAAGCTCCTGCATTACCATCTGAATACAAATGGCCATCTGTGTTAATACCTGGTGCCTGTTTTCAGAGGACTATAGTCTATTTAGTATAGGAGCCAACTATGTCGCATTAATGGATACAAACCATACCACACACATGGATTAAAAGCAACACTGTAATTTGTCCACTATAAACTGACAGATTCAAATAATTTTGATGCTACAATGAATTGTATTCTGGTTAATAGTCTGTCATTTCTATGTCTGTTCTCACACTATGTAACTTTGGGAGTAGTATGGTAAATGGTAAATGGACTGTACTTATATATCTCCTTTCTTGTCTTCTGACCACTCAAAGCGCTTTACAGTACGTATCTCATTCACCCGTTCACACACATTCATATGATGGTCACTGATGGCATTAGCTGCCATGCAAGGTGCCAACTGCTCATCAGTTTGAGGAGCTAACCATTCATACACATTCACACACCGATGGTGCAGCCTTCGGGAGCAATTTGGGGTTCAGTATCTTGTCCAAGGACACTTCGACATGCAGACTGGAGGAGCCGGGGGTCGAACCGCAGATCATCTGATTAGTGACGACTCGCTGTACCTACGAGCCACAGCCACCCCGTATGTAACACTAACAACTATTTGACTGATTTTGGTGAAGCTGGATCATATTTTATGGAGGAAATGTTTTCTGCTTTTCCCTCTGATGTCCTCCGGCTGCTTCGCCTCAACTCTCTGTGATTTACAGAGTTTCCTGATGGACAGTGAAGTAAACTGCTGCCCATTGTAGCTGCTGTTAACTAATGTTAGCTCAGTTTGTTAGCCATGCTACCTGGACTGTGAGTTTAGAGCACCAGGTCAGTGTTAATGTTTGTTCCACAGGCATTTTGGATCCGGTTTTCAGGCCAGGGAATGCTGACCCAGTGTTTTGCTACAACCAGAGCTAGGCAAGCGGGTAATGTAACCATGCTAAGCATGGATGGAGTATGTAACTATGTAACTTTGGGCTCCGGGTCGGGAGAAATACGTAATACTTTATGGCACTAAGTCACACACCACCAACTATTTCACAGATTTTGGTGTGTAGCAACCAATAATGTAATAACGTCCAATAATGTAATACCTGTTGATAACGTAATAATTTTGGCCATTTTGAATGTAATAAAGACAATAATGTAATAACACGCCAATAATGTAATAACTCAGAAATGACTAGGCTGATTAGACTTTTTCATCTAACACTGAGCAAACACATGTAGGTCACATGACCACTGTACTCTTCCTGAATTCTAGTACATTCCATTAAGTGATCTAACTACCATATACACGTCACAGTAATGAATTAAATAATATTCCTCCATACATGACATTATGAATTTACATATCTAAGCAAATAAACAATATTCTACATAAAGATTGTGTACAACAAATAATTTTCAAATTGGCTCTTAATCAATCATAATTAAGGAGAGAGGGTGCTGCAAAGTACGTACCCTTGATGAATCAAAATGACAACTATGCCATCCACTATATCTATTTTTGATGAGCAAACTGCACAAAAACTGCAAAATAATCTTTTGTTTTCAAGAAATGCAGTCCTGTTTATGTATTATTACATTATCGGATAACGATTGTTTTAATGCTATGCCAATAACTTATTACGTTATTGGCAAAATGTTATTATGTTATTGGCTCAAAACTTTATTACATTATCGGCGTGTTATTACATTATTGGCTTTATTACATTTAAAATAGCCCAAATTATTACGTTATTGGCAGGTATTACATTATTGGACTTTATTACATTATCAGTTGCTACAACGTGAAACTTGTTATCATATTTTATGGAGAAAATGTTTTCTGGTTTTCCCTCTGATGTCCTCTGCCTTAACTGCTGTTACTGCTGTGAACTACAGTGCCGCTGTTAGCTCAGTTTTTTAGCCGGGCTGCTAGGACTGTGAGGTCAGAGTGTTGGGGTGTTTTTGTACCACAGATGTTTTGGACCACTAGGAGGAGGAGGTTTTCAAGCCTGGGGCGCAGGGGAATGTAGATGGGGAGCAGAGCCAGTCTGTCATGCCAGAACCGGAGCTGGGCAAGCAAGCAATCTAACTAGGCTCAACAGTCTCTGTGGTATTACAGTCTGAAACTGGGGACACTAAATCACAGATATTTTTTTTTCTACATAATGTTGCTTTAAGGTAAGTGTGTCTGTTATTGTCTCAGTCTCAGAGAAGGCATTAAGAAATGAAAATAGAACAAAAAAGGAAGAGCCTAGAATAGAGACACAAATATGAGAGACAGTGGTGCAAGTGATGCATCCAAGTCACATTAAATCCTGTTAAATTCATTTTCATCTGACCACACATTGTGCTCATGCCCTGAGGAGGAGAGTGCTCATTTTGCATATCAATTCACTACCTATAAGCCAGGACCAGAGCTAGACCCCCTACATGCTGCAAACAGGCCACTCATTACAGCTCTCTGTATTACGGAGCGTAACCTCTGGCATACTGTCACCGCAATCTGCCCGGCACGGCCATAAATCAACTCCAACTATGCTCCCATTATCAGCTCATGTCAATGAGAACAGACAAGGCGTGCACTTCTGACTATGGTATAAATGTATATCATATTCATTGGAGAAGGAGTCCAAATGAAGGGGCGGGGTTGACTGGATCACAGACACTGTTGCTTTCAGCTCAGAGATAATTCACTTAATATGCATCACTCTGTCGTCTTTCCTTCAGCTCCCTCGCCCTCGTCAACTTGGCCTAGTTTGACTGAAGCAGCAACATTGTTAACCTCTCCATTCCGTCCATTCCTTCCACTGTGTTGAACTCCGGGGTTACAGAAATAGGTCAAGCAGTTTGTTGGAGCCTGTGTCAAATTGAAGTGAAATTTCGAAGCTGAAGTATCGCAGGGCTGGGTACAATCACTACAACCCCTTCAAAGAGGTATTTATGGAAAAGCCCTGTTTACAGACAGAACTGTGTGTTTGCCAAGACATGGCTACATTTCTATTTACTCATTGCTTTCAGCGCTTCAGCCTAGTCCAACTTTCTTGGTTTTCTGTTGAGTTAAAAATGGAACTTCTCGAGGTTTGATTAATGACATGTCATCTCTTATCTTTATGGTTCAGTCACATTCAGGCGAGAAACCGGAAAACATCCTCCTCAAATTAGCTGTATGCAACTAACACTAAAAGTCCTCATAAGGGGCCACAGCCCATCCAGTCAGTGTCGACCTGCCTCATTGGTCATCAAAGTGCTGCATCATTGGGTCTCAGCCAAGCAGGTGTCAGGCCGGGCCTATGGGGGCTGTATTCACGGTCCAGCAGAGCCGATCCATCTGCTGCAAATTGACAAGCTGTGAGTGCTGTGTTGGGCCCCATATAAATCCCCATTAGGCTACCTGTGTGACTCTGTCATTGACTATTTATTGGGCACTGACTCCAAAACAATATCACTCTAATTTGGGGTTATGAGGACGAATATCAGCTAATTGTAAATCCATTATCATGTCTATCCAGGAGGCCCTGTTTCTAATACAGATTGTTTAGATTAGATTAGATTAGTCGTTGAAGAGATTCTCTGTTGTGCAGCAAGCTGCCTGAATCTATTTATGCAACAATCCATCCGCTTATTACAGCCATCAGAATTAGTAGAACCTGCTCAATAGCTAAAGTAGACAGTAGCTAAAGTCCTGGAATAACACTTACTGAAGGCAAATTACAGATTAACAAAATGTTAGAGCCAATTACATTCTCATTTGAAAGAATGCACCTTCATTTTAGACTTGGCAAGGGTCAGTAACAGTTTCACAATGGCTTATTAGGGTTTGTATTGTGTATATAATGATTCACTGTACATGGTTTTACTGAATACACTCCTTTACTTTTTGTTTACAGCCTCGTACGACAAAACAGTTTTGGTCTCTATAGCTAATTTCCCCGTTCATGACAACTGTACTGAGGGTGAATTTATACACATATATATGCAGAATTAACAGTGGGGTCACTTTAAAGGACAGGTGGGTGCTGTCACAGGTGGCTTGTTTAACCAACCAGGCTTCATTCAGGCTGCCTCAGCTCCACCCACGATCCACATCTTTGCCCATTTTTGGATTCGTGGTGAACCCTGCCAAAAAGCCACCACACTTCAAAACCTTTTTTGTGACTTCTACGGGTCGTCCAGATGATCGATGGTTCGATCCCCGGCTCCTCCAGTCTGCATGTCGAGGTATCCTTGGGCAAGATACTGAACCCCAAACTGCTACCGAAGGCTGCGCCATTGGTGTGAATGGTTAGCTTCAAAAACTGATGAGCGCTTGGCACCTTGCATGGCAGCAACACACATCTGGTATGAATAAAGAAAGAGAGCACATGTGGAGGTATAGGGACAGACAATGGAAAGCTGGGGGAGTTTAGCACAGGAGACTGCTGTTTGTGTGAAACCAAAAGTATACTCTAAGAACTTACATGAAGTAATTGTTTTGTGCTTAAACCAAAATATGACTTGAAATGTTTCTCAACAAGCTTTATTTTGAAAGTCTAACTGGATGTTGAATACTATTAAGTTGACCATTGCATAGATGCATACAGCACCATCGTTTGAATCATATGGCCACTGACCAAGCTGCCATTTTTGATAAGTTAGTGAGTGAAGTGAGAATGTGTTGGAAATATAATCAGGTATTCAAAACAGTTGAAATAAAGAATTATGAACATTTTAGGCTGAAATGGGGCGGGATAATATTATGAGCCAATTAATAAAAGTGGAGGAAATTTTTGATGAATTGTTGTGAGAAGGGTCTCTAGTTTGTTAGTGGGCCTGTAAAATGTCAGATACTGACATTCAAAGGTCATCTGAGCATGTCAGCACATTTGATTTGATATTAACATACTGCACGGTCTCTAGCTGATGTGGAGTTGCAAAAGCCGGAGCATAGTGTCAATCAAACATTTGACCTCTTTAATGGTACTGTATCACCAAAAGCCCCGTCTGTCTAACTTACTCATTTATAAATACCATTCATATACAAAACCTGAAGAGGGGAGTGGGAGGAAGAAGAGGGAAGTAGAAGTTAGTTGTGTAGACTTTACTTTTTATGTACCCAGTGTATTTGATTGGAAGTAACCTAACAGAAAGTGAAGAGAGTGAAGTTGTAATACTGTGTGGGAAATGTGCTCCCCGTGGTGTTGAGTTTGAGCAGCTTTCCCTGACAGATTTGCCTCTGCTGCTTAAACACTATTCTCAGAATCCCACCTCACCTGGGAGTGTTGGCCCTCCCTGTGGAGAGTGATTGGCTTTTAAATGAGATGCCAGAATCCTCACCTTAGTCAAGCTCAAACAGCAAATAGACCACACATGTTCCGGAGGAGAAGGGCTTGACAGTGTTAGGAAAGCTGTTCATTTCTGCTGCTTGATGCAGTCTGACTGCTGCGCCTGCATCAAGAAAGAAAGAAAAAAAAGTGATATCAGAACTGTGAACAGGTGATCAGAACTTTGATTGTTTACATTTATATAGTAAGCACGAAAAAAATTCCACACTAGAAAGTAAAAAAAGTAACGCACGCTCTGCTAAGAATAAAGAAACAGTTGAGCGGCTGCTGTTAGTAATAATGAAGGACGCTCACTAGAGTAAACTCCTGAATGACTGTGACACAGGGAGTAGTGAATGAGTGATTCAGACACAGCCCGAATTAGAAGTTTAAGTGCAGTTTGCTGTTATTTAACGTCACACACCAGATGAGTCATACAGAGACAGTATGTTTGTACCTTTAACACTGTGTGTCAAATAAAAAAATGTACTCTAATATTTCTAATAAGTCTACATTGAATGCCATATGTTGCCAATGCGTGTTGCCCTTTACCAGTAGTTTGCCAGTGGGTGGCGCAAGAGGATCGCAATGGTTCTAATTAAAATGTTCAATAACTCCATGGCAATCTGCCCGCTAGATTTTGATATCTTTTGTGTACAGCTGGACACTTAAGCCTGCTGGGAGCACTAAAGGAAAGGTCATTTGGTCACAAAAAAACAAAAACAAATGCCAGACTTCATCCTCTGGGGACCATGATCATCCACATCGCATTTCAGGGAAACCTCAACACTGTTTTTTGAAGAAACAGAGTTATGGACCAAAGTGTGTTACAGATTTCATATGATGTAACAAATTGCTCATCAGTTCTGCTGGTGAGATGATGCCAAGCTTTGTTCAAGCCAATGGAATATCAAATCCACAACAGCCTTCTAACTCTGTACTTTAGGATTCTGCGTACATAATAGTAAGCATGTAAAAAGTCTTAGAGTATTAGGAATTGCCTTGATAACTTGTAAAACAGCCTTAATTTAAAAGAAATAAAATGAAACTCACCAAACATATCTGTATACATCTATATATACATACATGTATATGTATATATACTCTTTCCTGTGTTCCAACAGTCATTAACTCTGGTTTGGTTGATCAATTTACAGTTTTTGTCAAAGGAGTCTGGTCTGGTGACTCTAAAGACAGTGTGGATAACGGCTTCAGTTTCACGTTAAAAAGTCCTGAGAAAAAAGTGGTGAAAATATCCGAAATATAGCGTACACTTCAACTGATATTGATGTTTTTATGTCAGTCTACCTCCGTGGCGAGGGAGATGTTAGTCAAAATGTGATCTGCCACGCTGATCTGAACAAGCAAAAAGAGCTGATTTTGAAGCAGGTTTTCAGGCGTGAACGTTTGTTTTCACTTTTTATTCAACTTTGATATCATCATCATATTTTTACTATTATTTATAACCCTTTAGAAAATTAATTTTATATATAAAATATATATATTAAAATTAAAAAGCCCCCAAAAACACACAGACATGACCTTTATGTCCTTAGTTCCAGGCCAGGCATGAGAAAACTCCAAAGACCTGAGAGTTATCTGCATGGCGAGATACCACTAAGGGTGAGTAAGAAATCATTATGTGTATTTGGGAGAAGTGAACCCTTAATGTGTTTCACACAAAAACAGGTTCCAGACTGAATTGCTGTCTTGAACGCTTCAAACAGACAGTTAAATTGCACTTACTGCTGTGACATTTTCCACGTCCCTTCCATTTTTGTGATTAACCTCGCCACACTCTGAGGACATTTGGTGCTTTTGAAATTTCTTTCTCTCTTTTTTTCTTTCCACTTATTCTTACTTTTCAATATTGTTGCTGGGATGCTTCTTGTTGTTATGATGGATCTGGTGGGTCTTGAACATACTGGTGCATTTAATTTAAAATCATGTGTCATGCCTTGATTAAACACAAGCTATCTCAATTGATATAAAATATGACTTTTGAAAACTCCTGGCTTCGTCACTGTCAGAAAAAAAACCTGCATCCAACTTTGTGAAACAGCTAAACATGCAAAGTCCTTGGAGGGCCAAACACTCCTCTGTAGGCTCTTGTAAAACACAGGAGAGGCTTATAAATATGTGCACTGATTATTGTTCAATCTGTTCAGTGGATTTTGTGACTACTGTGCCCACATGTAGACTGTGACAGGTGAGAGATGGTCAGATTATGCTCTTGTAAGGTTCACAGTGACTATTTGAGCAAAACTGAAATGATTTGAATTGTGTTGTGCTGCTGTGAGATTCTAACACCTCCACAGCATCAGTGATGAGCTAACACCAGAGACGCCTTTCTGATGCTCTATAAAACCCTCCATTTGTGAAAAAATGTGTAGTTTTATAAGACTTTACTGAGATTTACTGGAACAATGAATTTAGAGGTCACACACTGTGGTGCATTTGACTTAAAGAGCAGAAAAACAAGCTATAAAGCTTCTCTGAAGCTGAATTTATGCTTCTCCGTCAAAGTGCATTTAGTGCAATGATGTTCTTTACCTCTCACAGATTCAATGAGGAAAATGCACTCGTTTTTCATAAAAAATGTATGTTAAAACATTTTTTTATGTACTTTGGAAAGACCTACAAATAAAATACAATAGTTTTACATGACATTGATTTTTTTACATTTTATTTTACATTTTGATTTTTTTTTTCCTTAGTGATGTTGATAAATTAACATGAGACACCTCTTCTGTTCAGGGTCAAATTATCCTGCTGACTTAAAATTAAGACAAATGAGTCAGGCAAAATGCTTTTCTACTGAAACGCTAGTAGTGAGGCTGTCTGGAGAACCAAAACACAGAGCTGTGCCTGGTGGGATTTAGGGGTCATTCTACCCTTGTTCTTTGGACCCTCCCGATGTCTATATTATGTTCTTAGTAAATGGTCAACAGAAAACATGGTCAAGGTGAACTCTAAGCAGTGTATGTCTTGACAGAATGTGTCAGACATCTTGTTCTTGTACATTTGTGGGAAAAAAGAATATAAAGAAAATCAAGTGATAAGTTCACTGCAGTAATGATCTGCTGTTATTTAATGGTTAGCCTGAGCAGAATCTGATCTATCTAAATCAACATCAAAATAACTCCCAGAGCCAATTTCAGAAGAGCTCAGTAACATTTTGCAGTTGTTGGTCCTCCTGATCCAAACTACGAGTGTATAATGGCTCCAAACAGTGGGGTCAGATTACTGCAGCGTGTAAAAGAGAGAAATGCTTTTAGAGGGTGTCATTATCCTCCAGAAAAAAACAACCTTTATCTCAACAACACACCCTGTGAACAGGATCCATATTGAGTCTGCCTGTGTGTCCTACAGCGCCATTATCATTACACACATATTCATCATTTAGCCTAAAATCAATATGATCAACTTTACCTGGTATGAGTGATCAGGCTGCAGTTTTCTCTTTCACGCAGAACAATGTGTTTTTACTGTGATAACATTGTATTCACCTCTCTTGCTGGGTTGTGTGACGAGGGAAAGATCTATGGGATATGTAGGATTTGATTGGTCCTCCATATTTCCTGGAGGGGAAAAGTGTTTGGACTGTTTTCTTCAGCTCACGAGCTGCTCCCACTCGTACCGCGTGAGATCAAGTCTATTAAAATGTAATTGAGGCAGTGGTTGTAAAACATATGACAGACAACAGATGCAGCATTACGTACGCTGTTATAGTCTCTCTCTCTCTCTCTATCTGTTATGTCTCTCGCCCCCACATACTGTACATCTCTGATGAGTCTGCTGCTTATAAAATCTGACTGGACATTTTATGGTTGTGTAAATTCCTGATGCATGTGTTTGCATACAAAGGCATGCATGCATGTGTGTGTGCGCGTGTGTGTTCCGAGCATATGGACATCCCATGCTACAGATGATTTGTCTGATCGATCGCCGTCACTGAAGCTGTGCGGCGCTCGAGCGCAGTCATTAGTCATCAGCTCAGCCACGAACAAGCGAGGATGTTTTAAAATTAGAAACATTTACATGAGATGATTGACAATGTCAAGGCTCCTGTTTTGTCAGTGCTGCATATTCATGCAAATTACCATCATCTGACTCGATCCATTAACACCTGTGAAACTACACAGCAGCTCATTATTGTGTGCCATTCCAGAGACTGCAGCTCTACTGAGCATTTACAGGATCTTTATATTAGTCAATTTTTCTCTCCCAGCTCCTGCAACGAGCCCCATTGTCTCTGAGTGACCTAAAGGTCCTCTCCTTAAATGCATGAATGGTTACATTTGATTGGAACTATTGATTGGGGTCTTATTGTTGTTGCACAACGTTGTAATGGTGTTGTATGAAGCGTAGCACGAATGACTGAGTGGTAGCATTGTGGCAGCCTTATCAAACAGAACAAAAGTCAAGCTGGTGCCAAATCCATAAGCGGATCTTCGTCAGAATAAGCTTTCAGCAGCACATATCTGGATTGACTAATCTTTACAGATCAATATCTTTTGATGCAGCGCTGAGTTTCCTCGTCATGGTAGGCAGGTAATGAAACAGCGGACGAAGGTGATTCAGGCAAGAGGGTTAAACACAGTTTTTGTGTTAGTTTGAGCGATGGAGACATCTGACGGAGGTTTTTCACTCCAGTCAGGCATATGAATGAATGAATGAATGAAGAACATGGACACAGGTGGATCATGAGTTTGGTTGTGTGTAATCTCACATACTACTGGACCCATCAGCCTAATATTTCCCATTGCCCATTTATGACTGACTCATGGCTGCAGTCAAAATCTATTTTATCGACTGCTCGATTTACACCTCCATTCAGTGCTGACTCCTCACTCCTCACCAAGTGATCAACTACTTCAGTTTGGTTTCTGCAGGGACAACATATGTGATGGTCACGTTGGTGCTGGTGGACTCTCTGGTACCCTGCACTTGTTGCCCACGGGTGTGTCCGATGTAGATCTGGTGAGACCTGCCCTCTGAGAGAGCTTTTTATTTCATTGTGGGTTCATGTAAGGATTATGCAAAATCGCAGGAGTTAACTGAGAGTTAACAGCTGAACTCCAAGGCCTGTATCACATTTCTTTGTTAGTGTAATCTGTAAATACTTTGCACCGTGGAGCTGGAGCAAACTCAGCCGACCTTTGACCCTTACAGCCTGATTAAAAGTCTATGTTCTCCACTGCGTCTGACAGAACCTTTAACACGCACCATAATCTACCTCACACCTACACCTTGACCTACCTTGATTAATGAATGTTTTTAGGTTGTATTTCCTGTTTAATGTTTCTGCATTGTGTATAAACAGACTGCCCTTGCCTTGCTTAATATGTGTATATATATATATCGTTGGTGGCCTGAAGGTTAATCTCTGTCAAAGTGAAGAGAAAGTTTAATGTTTTTCAGACTCAACTTAGCAATTAGCATTGGCTGCCATCAACGTGCCTTTGTATGACTTTGTGTGAAGTGTTTATTGTGTATGCAAAGCTAGGTGTGTGGCGCTTTCCTGATTGATCCCAGCTGATGAGGCGTGGCCACCTGTCATCCCTTCCTGGAAACCTGGAGGATCCTGATTTGAGCAGCACCGGGTCAATCCACAGGATGAAGAACAGAGTTATTTAAGTTTGAACAGCTTTGTGTTGAGCTTGCCTTTCTGTGTTATACTCGTGAATTATTGTGAATGTTAATACGTGTTCTAACTGGATTTTGTTGAGGTATTTTGTTTGCTACCTGGGGACTGGGCTAGACTTAGTTGATTAGCCGATTTCATACACTCATTTAGAAATACTTTTGTGAGAAGCACTAGGTTCAGGGTGCTGTTTCTCTGTGATTTTGGTTATGAGGTAATAGTTAGAGAGTGAAGTTTTTCTTTTTCTTTTTGGTTTTGTTTTGATAGATAGTAGACAGACTCTGATAGAGTAGAGAGTACTTTTTGGTTACATTTATATCTTTGATTTGAACTGAATGTGTTCGCCCCTTGTATCTTTTTGTTGTATAATTAATCTAAATTCCTGGAAATAAATAACTTTGTTTCCCCAAGTACAACTGGTTCCTTTTTCCTACAAAAGCTGGGTTGTAACAATTGCACTCCTATTAAAATTTTAGATTCTAGATGGACAGTTTTCAAAAAATTATCAAAAACGTAGTAGAACCAAAGATATCATGTTCCGAACATTATTCCTTGTCAAAACCTGGCACATACATTACAAACAATTTAACTTGATCACTGACAGTTCAGTCGTTATGCTAGTAGTGGCTAAAGTAGCCTTGAGTCTCTGGTTTCCAGCATGTTGAGCAGGCGAAGACATTCCGTGTCTCCCTCTGGAGCCACAAAAGCTTAAAACAGCCTGTTCACATGGCAGCAGTACTCCCTAACCTCTATAAACAGATATTAACAGGATCAAAGTGCAGAGAGGATATCGCATGTGTAATATCAGACTTCAAAACATTACATAATCCTTTGTTGAATGTAACAGGAAGAAAATCTGCAGTCACTGAACTGAACTGACCACAGACGTCAGGCAGCTGAACAGTTCTGTTAAATGAGGCAGACCTGACTGTAGTGGTGATTGATTGGTGTCTCAGCAACCAGGATTGAGACAAGGTATAGTGAGCCTAAAGAACGGGTTTGCAATTTTTCAAGTATAAATAATAAGGAGCCCACATCAACATTGTTTTGCTCTCAGAAATCATTCCTCCTGTTCAGCTCATTACAGGATCCCTCCTAATGCACTTTCTATGAAAGAATCATAAAGAATATATTCAAAAGTTTATCTGAAACTAATCAGCCTTCAACAGTCTGAGCCAGACAAATTAAGTTTTAGTAGACTAAAAAGACTGACACTGGAAGACTTGATTTGATTCATTCGGACTGTTGAAGTCTCATAATAACTTCAGATACACTTCTGAATACATTTTGTCCACAGAGCGACTGTCGACTGTGAATGTTGTCCTCAACCAATTTCATTAAAAGTGCAAATAAAAATTACAGCAAGAAAACCTTCATATGGACCCCTGACTATCCCCGCAGACAGAGGAAACTGTGAATCTTTTCACAGGTGAGGAAAGTGAAACTTTAATACACCCTAGGTCAGTGATTCTTAACCATGGGGCATGGGGCACTTTTGGGCACCACCTAGAGGGCCGCGAAAAACTTTCAGTTTTGCACCTGTGGGCCGAGGGACCGCATAGGTTACCAACTGAAGACACCAGAGATATTACTGTTATCCATGAGAGGCTCAGTTACAATACAGCTTCCCACCACTTGGTAGCGGTAATGTGTCGGTCAGTTGTTTAACAAGCTCGCTAGAGGCTGCAGTGAAAGTTATGAAGAAGTAGTTAAAACGAAAAAACGAAGATGACATTGGTGCCAACCCCACAAAAGGCTAATTTTGTTTGCGCAAATACAACCCTGACTTCATTAAGTACAGCTTTGTGAATGGAGGTAACGAGGCAGAGCCCAGTGTGTGGAGTGTGGCGAACATAAAACGTAGTGTATCTTGTCAAAAATGTTTATTATTTATTTAATTTGAAACTTGTATTATTTTGAATGTATTTATTTTATTACCACAATTTTATTTAACACAAAAATAACTAATACTTAGCTTTTACTACAGCAACAAAGGAGGGAAAATGATGAGAAAAATTAAAAGGTTTATATACACATAATAAATAAATGTCTGTTATGATCACATTCTATCATGTCATTTATTTGACAGGGTTTTTGCTTGTTAAACTGTAAGTGGATTTGATTTAGTTATTGAATAGAAATCAAACTAAGACTGAGCTCAATTAGTTAAACCAGTACGGTGTTGACAACTGAATGGGCCACTTCCACATAGACTTCACTTCACAGTCACGGAGGCTGTCCCTTGGTAAAAGGTTTAAGCCTGAATCAGTGAACCTCTCATATTACCAGATAATCTGGGCCAAACATCAGTACTGACCAAGGTTCCAGACCAGATTTTTTCTTGGCACCACTGTCTGGATGATGAATAATAATCCTGATGGTCTTGAGTTTACATGCAAACTTCCTTCCTCCAACACAGTTTGATTTAAAAACGCCTAGTTGTGTTTTGTTGGAGTTAGAAGACAAAGTCCTGAGAAGAGAATCTGTAGGACTCCATCTCACTCTCCATCTCTGCTTCCTCACCAAATCTCTTCTAGTCAGATCACATGACAGTTGTCTTGCCTGTCTGGCGGAAGGTTGATGGGTGATTCATGCTCCCACCCACAGGAGGCAGCGCTCTGCAGGTGTGACTCATTTGTTACAGCAGTGCCCATCACCACCAGCTGGGCGGAAATGAAAGAGGATTTTGTTTGAGAATAAAGTTTGGACTGTTGTAATCTCAAGTAATCTTTTCCATCAGTGGGCTTCACCTTTATCCTCTTTACTCTGCTTTGAGCCTCATGTTGTTGTTTCCATGTGTGTTATAATGTGTCTGCACACTGTTCATTATTTCCAGACATCTTATAAATTGATGATTGAGGATGGAGGACAGATTTTCAGTTTTCCTCCCAAGCAAAAAGTGTAAATCTTGGCTAATGCTCGCAGGTGTTGAGCGGAAGCAGATAGGATCTTCTGCCGTGGGCCTGGAAGTTTTTATCTGCCAGGCTCTGGATAAAGAGCGAGGCAGCAGTGGAGGACAGATGAGGATGGGGTGGGTGGTGGAGATGTAAGGAGAGGGGAAGTGGAGATGAGGTGATGACACCATTTATGACACACACCATTAAGCTGCCAATGAGGCAGCAGATCTCGGCTTTGGGATTCTCTCCCAGACTCATCTCTTTTTTTTTTTCCACACATTCATCTCCCTTCAGTCTGTTTCTTTGGTTTCCCCCACAATGTTCCCGTCAGTGGAGGTTTTCAGCACAGAGAACCTGGCAACACATTACTCTTTGTCTGTCTTTCCTTTCTCTTTTGTGAGCTAATGAATCAGACACAGGAGACACAGAACACTGCCACAACATTGACTGAGAGATGCTGGTCGACTGTAGGTATCGGTGTGAGAGAACATGTTCCTCTCATACAGCCATTGTTCCATTTTTTGTATTGAAATGTTCACTCAGCTCGTGTTAAGATCTTTGTTCTGTGCTGTCACGTCTCAGCTGGTTTGATGATGAGATGAGGTAACAATATTCCTTTTGTGTACAATCATATCAACAACTGCGTTCTATACAGAAGCCGAGAATAGCGAGTTGAGTATCTCTGTATCTCATTTTTTCATGATAACAGGATGAATTAGATAATGGAGTAAAACAATCGAATTAATTAATTATTACAAAACTTAACAAAATCGTGAATGCGGTTAATGTTATATTCATGCTGGCAGCCCATCTTACATGCACGTTTACAGACTTACATACCAGAAAACAAAAAATGTCAAGCTAATGAAAATTACAGCTTTGCTATTCTTAGATTTTCACTGCTGGGGCAGAAAATGTTTCGTTTGGTCTGAGAATGGAAGAACAGGACGTGTTGTTAAATCTGATGGTTTGCTTAAAATGGTTTGTCCACTTCAGAGTTTTCATTCCCTGTACAGCAGCACACAGCTCAGACTCAGCACACACACTTTCAGCTTGACTGTTGCTGTTCAACACTAAACAAAGATTTGATGAGATATATTCACATTTATATCATAGTGATGTATTATATTTATTTTATAGTTTCCCGTCTCTCATAATTTGATCAAATAAATCTTATTGGTTCATTTCTGATATGCCTTGGAAACTAAGAACAAATGAATGGTACACACACATACTGCGTGTAGAGCGATGCCACTAGCTTGGCATAAAAATAAATATGTAAACAATGGTATGTACAGAGAGAGAGAGAGTCAGTGTTTTTATAATGTTTATGATTGGATCAGAGTATAATGTATAATAATACCTGCAGCCAACTTTCCCACAGTCCATCTGGAAATGCGCGCACATGGATCAGCCTCATATCGCGCCCTCCACACGGCCACATTCAACTATAAATGGTCTCTGTATGTAGGTGGCGAATGGAAGCCAGATTGTATAATGATGCCTCTCACACATTTCATTTCACTTAATATCAAATGTTACTTATAAATCCACTTATCATAAAACCAGCAGTTATTTATACATGTTCCTGTAATGAGCCATAACTATTCCATAAGCACTTTTCAAATTAGAACGATATACTGTGAGCCAGCTTAGATCTGAACTAAAAGTCCACTCTATATTTCATCAGCACCGTCTCACCATCATATACTCCAGTCCCAGAGTGCAGAGGAGAGGCCCGGACTCTAACTGATCAAATCATCATCAATTGTAGAAGTTCAAATATTAGAGTATTAAAACAATTACAGAACAGAGCGTCAGCAGTAATAATAATATGTTCTAATAGTGTGCATGGATCACCAAGTACGATGCAGGCCGAGCATAACAACACAACAAAAACGTGTTCACCTCAAACCTCATCTTCAAATGATATCCCAGTGAGAGGGATGCTGATGATCGATTTTGGCAACGTGTGAAGTGATCAGGATGATTGTTGTAAACGTACAAACACTGCGTGACACTCATAGGTAATGCTGCATGATGGATGCACTGTGGAGGACAATGTGAATGGAAGAATTAGGAGGGAATGAGTGTTCAGTCCTGGCCCATGATGATGATGATGATGACGATGATGACGATGGACTAATATGTTTAGATTCTGTAGATGTGTTTTTAAGTAAGTACACAGTGAAACTCACTGCAGTGTCATGGCATTCCAGGTAAAGGGGTATGCTGGGGTCCAGAGGGTCTTTAAGCCAGCTAGCATTTATTTCTTTATTCCATAGTTGACCCATTCTCATAAAAAGAGGAAGTGGGAGAGAGGAGGATGCTGGCAGGGCTGGTGTCCATCATGAACAACTCCTCTCACCTCCTGCATGAGACTGTGGCCGGTTTAAACAGCTCCTTCAGCAGCAGACTGCTACTCCCACCATGTAAGAAGGAGCTCTACCACAGGTCCTTCATTCCAACAGCTGTCAGACTCTTCTGAGCATGAAAGAGCATTCAAAGGTATAGATTAGTCCTCTCGGCCACCTGACTGTACTGAATATGCATGTATGTTTTTTTGCTTGAATACATCAGCATCAGGCTTTGTTTCAGGCAAACACAAACACAGCAGCTGAATCTGAGTAACAGAATGTACAACTAAACTGTTTCTTCATCTCCACTTGTCTCCACATCCATCTGTACGGTTCAACTAGTCAGACTGCACTGTACCACTCTCAGTCAGCCTTTCCACTCTTATTTTTCTCCCCACTTTTCTTTTGTCCCTGTCTCCCATCTCTGTGCTTTGCTGAGCTGGCCGTTTGTGAGCGTAAAATCCTGATAAAGACAGCTGTAAAAGCCTCACTTGCTTCTGGTGAGAGCAGTAGAAAATATGCTTGCACTGCTGGGTTTGTGTTAAATCTATTTAGCTCCTCTGAACTTCCTCTGTTGGCCATTATATTACAGTGCATTTGATGATCTAGCTCTATTTAAACTGCATGTGTGCTTTGCCAACGAACCATTTGTGACCCCATCGCTTACTTGTTTACATCTGCTTAAACTCATTTGGAGTATTCTGACATCATTCTTGTTGTTTTTACCTCGTCAAAAACACTCTTCCTTCCTCCTCCTCCTCCTTCTTTATTGACTGCCATCATTGTATCCATCCCCTTCCTCATTCCAGACCAACCTACTAGTTAATCAGACCTTCCTGTCTCTTGAACTCTTGCTACTCTTACACCATTGTGGATCTGTCACGCTGCTCTGTGCTTGCCTCCCCTCCTGATTCATGTGTGATAGACTACTTCCAATTGACCCACCCCTCTTTTAACACTGCCCTCAGTCACATTGAACCTATTCATATTAATATGGCTCTCTTTCACCCCAACCCAACTTTCCCATCAAATCACACAAGTGTCCTTGTTTACCTTTCTGTGGTTGTATGTGATAAAAAAAAAAAAAAAAAAGGCTGGTCTCTTGACTGAGAGGTGCATGGCTGCACAGAATGAATTTTTTTTTTTGTTTGTGCCCATGTGCTTGTTTGTGTATCTAGTTATTGGTATGGTTTATTTCCCATTCCTTCATCTCTTGCCACAGTGTCTCATTTAACGCTCCCAAATCTGCAAAGCAGAACTATGTTTGTGGGAAGGCAAAGCTTCTCTTTGAAAGACACGAGCAGTGAATGCAGCAGACATCTCTCCCACACTCACAGGTCCTTTCAGAGGTTGCACTAGACATGACCTTTATTTACCTCTCTTCTGTGAATGAGACCTACCTCTCTTTCCCCTTTGCTGATCATTACTTTGCCTGATTTACACAGAAAGCAACAATGAAAATGTCACATAAGATATAGTAAATAAAAGCACAGGGATCATTTATGTTCAGGTGATGTATGCTAAAGATGATGTCAGTCAGTTGGTCCACAGGAAGATGTGCTGGCAACCTGGAGGACACCCTTTAACCTGGTACTGGTGTTCATTCTTAATGGTGTGATTTTGGTGACCACCTGAATCTGAATGTCTTAATGTGCACTAGACACTTTAAAGATGAAGTCTCAAAGACAACGTGGGTCTTGTTTTTGTCATCAGTATAACCAACCAATAACATTCTGGACTTTGTAGCAATCTTCCCCATCTCAGACACTACACTTTGGTGAGAACAAAGTTATCATAACACACAGAAATGATGAACAAAACTTAAATAAATCCAGCTTGTAACTAATTGAAATTTCTTTCCACCTTTTGATATAATTGACACATTCTTGAATAACAAGACTAAAAGGGTGTGCTGACATCAGCAAGCTAACATGCTTACAATGGCGATGCTAACAAGCTAAAGAAAAGAATGCTATCTTTTGCTAATTAGCACTAAACACACAGCTAAGGCTGATGAGAATATCATTCATTTATGGAGCATTTGGTCATAAACTGACAATATTGATTTTTGACCTGATGGTAGCACTCGTCCATCCAGTACATTTTGAAATATTTCATGGGAAGTGTAAACTTGCTTGACGTGCTAATGGAACTAAAGGTAAAGTTAGAAAATCAGTGTTAGCATCATTAGCATTCATCCTCTGAGGGACATGAATGTCTGTAAAGAAAAAAAAAGTTGAGTCTGGACCAAAGTGTTGGACTGACTGAGAGGCTGTCATTAGTACACGTTGGACGATGACACTGGCATGGCTAAAAAGTGTCAAGTTGAAATACACAGATAGCAGTGTCTCTAATGTTGTACACAGACAAAAATCCATTAATCCCCAGTGACTGAATCATGTGTGTAGCATCTGTACACTACTAAAGCATGAAATGTCCCATAATCCTCTGAAACTCTCTTTTATTCATTCATATAAGAAGCACACACATTTGTGATGTGCTGAAGATGTGTGAACACACCTTTTTTACTACACAATATACACAATACAAAACTAGATACACAATCAACTTGATCAGCTATTACCAGTGAGCAGTGCCGGTCTCATATATCTGATTCTGTTAAATATGCACACTACACTGCACAATGGTTCATTACAGTAACCGACTATTGTCACAGCCACATATAGACAGAGACGTTCTCTGATATTACATTAGAGCATGTCTGCATAGTAGATATTTTGTAAGTAAGCACCCAGTTGGTGCTGATGTCATTTGGTACCACATCAGTTTCGATCAGCTACATCATTAAAAACAAGATTCATCCACACGTGACTTACCTGGTGCTGTGAAAACAGTGAAAAAATCCAAGGTGAGCTGTGTTTTTTGGGGAACTTTAGGAAACATAAAAGGCAGAAGAACACAGGCAGAGAGAGAAAATAAGGTGAATTAAGTAGAATTTAAATGGTAAAATAAATATTAAAGTGAGAGCAGTAGAAAACAGAAAAGTTACATGAGCTGTCAGTTTCAGAATCAGCAGGTCAGACCTTCAAAAGATGAGAAATTACACTCTGCATCTCTACATTTTACTGTTTTCATGGAGACTGTCCACATTCCGTGTACTCAGTGAGCTTTTCTCTAGTGTCACCTTCAGGTCAAAATGCCAACTTTGCACATGTGATCTCATCTCATCTAATTCAAAGACTGCAATGACATTTGCAGAGCACGTTCACATGAGGATGGACCTTTTTGATTTTATCCGCCACATTGATTTTCCTGTGCTACCAGCCGACTTAGCTCCACTACTGGCAGAAAATGAAAATCATCATTCCCTGTAAAATATTTGTACGATGGAGACAATGAACATTATCTAAATGGAGCCATCTCATGGCGATTACGCAGTCGTTATCAGTATGAACCCCCTCTGTGTTATTCACAGTATGGTATTCAGACCTCACTATGTCACAGGGCACTGGAGATAAAGCTCAGAGAAAGGTACAGAATAATGCAGAAAATATACAATGCAATACACCGTTCCCTGATGAGATTTGGACGAGGCTTGTTTGGCAATGCAAAGTGTTTTTATTGACTCATCAAGATCCTCGGCTCTGTGAGAAAGCTATTAGGCTGGTCAACAATGGCAGCCTATCCTGAAAGCTCAAGGCTGAATAAGAATGAGAGCGCTGCTGTCTGAATGCCAGCTGAACGGCTGAGGCGCTGCGACCTCATTTGGAGTGTGAACCCTTGAACAGCCCATTCCTGTCAGTATTCAGCACTTGTGTGAAGCGGCGTCTACTAGCCCATCACCAACCAGCAGCCTCTCAACCCCAAAGGCATGGACCCAGTTCCAACAGAAATGATGACTTTGGCCCTCGAGCAAACACACAGCCCTCTGGACACTCAAAGCAATGCACTAACCCAAGAGGAGAGCTATATGGAGAGTGTGAAACGTGATGGAGAGGAAGAAAAGGAAATGACAGAATGAGCAAAGAATGACAGAAGGCAAGTTGATTAAATAAACTGAAAAGAAGGGGCTGTGTAAAACAGCTGCCAGTGCAGACAAGTAAACCATAACCAAAAGACGACTCTAAACCATTGCTAATATGAAGAAAATCATCAAAGATTACACCATTTAAAGGAATTTAGAATATCAATACCATTTATTTTTACTTAATTATTCAGTTCATATCGCCTTTGCTACTGTTTTCCATGACATGTCAAGTCATCATCTGTGTTTGTCACTTACTTACTATTTTTATAGTAGGAGTAACAATCTACACCGTACTCTTAAAATCTTATAATACATAATACAGAGACCCAACAACTCGTACCATGAACAAGCACTCGGTGACGCAGTCACAATCCCTAATCTAGGCGTAGCCACGATCCATGAGAACCTGCAAGACGAGACAGCACAAAAACTCTGGGGCATAAGTTAAATTAGTAACATGTATTAATGAGAATGCTTGCAGATGGAAAGGTGGACAGCACGAGAAGAGCTCAGTGCATCATGGGAAGTGCCCTGGCTAGTCCTATAGCAGCCTAACTAAGGGATGACCTGAGCCAACTCTAACTATAAGCTCTATCAAAAAGGAAAGTCTTAAGTCTACTCTTAAATGCAGAGAGTCTAAGGACCCTATTACTTCAGGGCTAAGACTTACTATGCAACTTGGAATGTGGAATATCTCCATATTGACTTTATGGATCTCCAGTGATTTAGTGCTGAACTTCCAAGTTGGAGTAGTTGTAAGAGACACAGTCTACAGCCATGCTGGCAGAGCGAGAGTGTTTTGGACTAAATGCTAAGCACGCTAACATGCTTATGATGACTATGCTGATGATTAGCATTTTAGTTAGCAGGTAGGTGGCATGTCAGAATGCAACCGTTAGCTTGCACTAAACAAAATTTGAGCTGTGATTCATGACATTCATTCAACTGATTGTTCAGATTAAACAAACAAACATAAACCAAACCAAACTAGCTAACTTATTAGTATTAATCCTTCATGTGTACAGCTAATGTACAAAATTCCATAACAATCCATTAAATTTTTTTTCCAGATATGTCACTACAAACCAGAAATATAAACCCCATGGTGACACTAGAGGAAATGTGACCTGACCAGCAAAGTTAGTATAGGATTTATGACCATGAATGTCTGTAATCCCATAGTTAGGTAGAGCAGGTCGTCCACTAATCAGAAGATCGGCGGTTCGATCCCCGGTTCGATCCCCTCCAAGTCTGCATGTCGAAGTGTCCTTGGGCAAGATACTGAACCCCAAATTGCTCCCGAAGGCTGCGCCATCGGTGTGTGAATGTGTGTGAATGTTAGTTCCTTAAACTGATGAGCACTTGGCACCTTGCATGGCAGCCAATGCCATCAGTGTATGAATGTGTGTGAATGGGTGAATGAGACATGTAGTGTAAAAGCGCTTTGAGTGGTCGGAAGACTAGAAAGGCGCTATATAAGTACAGTCCATTTACCATTTACCATATAGCAGAAATCTAGATATTAGCATGGGTCATGGTCCAAAATCACTGGTTCTAACACTATAATGCACTTCGACTGTACTCTGCTTTGCTGTGGGCGTGGAACAGAAGTTAGTTCAGTGATTGAGTCAGTGCTTCTGAAGGACACATAGAAGTCAGCATCCAGGTTCCGCACTGCATTTCACCTCCCAGTCGCTTTCCTGATGGGACTTAAGAAGTCATTTCAGCACGCAATTCATGTTTGATGACTTTATTGATTTTCCTTTCCCGCTCTCCTCTCTGCCTCTCCTCCCATCCCTCTCTTTTCATCTCCCTCGCCTCCTTTTCTGCTCTCCGGTCTGCCATTCCCTATTGACTCAAGTGCACCTACAGTTGCAGACTCCCTCTTGCCTTCTGCCATCTCTCTCTCTCTCTCTACAGCCCTCTTCTTGTTGCTACTGGCTACCATTTTCTAACTCTTTCTAACTCTGCAAATAAAAGTGCCAAGAGTTGGAGATTCTCTTTTTTCTTTTCATTACTATTCATCACAACATAGTGCAGTGTGTAAAACACGCTTCTTCTATTTGAGCAGCTAAAAATGTAGCTCCAATGCAGAGGGCAAGGTCATAAAGTGCTGCTGCACCTCCATCCAGATGAAGTCATTAGATCAGTTCATCTTTTGGCTTTTTTTCTACCTACAGCTGGCACGGATGTTTTTCACTCAGAGAGCTTTGTGGTATGTAACATTATATGCTCGAAATAGACTGTCTGTGGCAAACTCTCACATTTAAAAAGCCGGGAGCAGAAAGTGTTTAGTGTTTTGGCTCACTGAATCACTCACAATTAAGACGATTATCAAAATGATGTGATGGAGCTGTTGCAATCCTGGATGTGACTGATCTATCAGTTGGTAGCTTACTGTAATATCACAATGTTAACATATTTCTAGGAACAAATCAGCTGTGTGTCTTGTTAATTGAAGTCACCATGGGTAAGATAACCTGTCTATAACCTTTATAATATGAATACAAAATGCTGTAAGTGACTAGCGGAGATCTGTTATGCAAAACAAGCTCCTGTGGGAGGCTGTGCACTCTGTGTCCCATGGTGTATTAAGCCACATGGTTAATAAGCTTCTCTGAATGTAATTGTAGTGAGATACTGTTGTCGAAATACCCTTCAAACAAATCACCTATTTGCATTTGAATGGAGGAGGGTGGAAGGCTTGCATGCCAGAGGTATGAGCTGTGTGAATATTTTCTTTTTCTTTTTTTTTTTTTGAGAAGGGCAGAAAAGCCTAGTGCTGATGACCGTCAGTGTGTTTTAGTGTGAGTCATACCACCCACTGCTGGTTGAAGATGAAGAGACAAAGGAGCAGACAAGTGCCTTGACCCTGGAGAGCCATCAAAACACTGAAATACACTGAACTCACTCTGTCTGAATTGAAGTCGAGGACACTTTGAACCACAGCCAGAGGCAGCTGTTACACACTGGGCTAGTGATAAGATAAGGGCTGATGGACAAAAAGCCCTATTTTGGTGCATAGAGTTACAGTAAGTAGGCGTAAACAAAACGCAAATTGTGCAAAGGACCCTTGTATAGTGTTGAAGCATGAAGGAAACTGTGGGCTCGAGGGCAGTAACAGTAACAATTCCATTGTTTACATCAGAAGGAGAGAAGACTTTGGAAGGTTCAGCACAATTTAACAAAGGGATGAACTGAAGGTGTTGTACCGGTTTGTTAAGAGTTTGTTTTTAGAGGAACTGCAGGGCTCAGAGACAAACTAGTATCCTAACTGATGGCTAAAGGCCCAGTCACACCAAAATTTAAACAACATGTTGAAACATGTTCAAGATTCCAGGTTAGGTTGTAGAGTACAGAAGCAGGAAAGCAAAGGCAGGAAGCAGGAAGAAATGGGTGGAAATGGGATGGATAGTTACTGCAGGGTAGAGAAGGGTCAAGCTGGTAGATTTGACAGGTGGAAATGTCTGGGAATGGCAATGGAAAGGGCTGGGGAAGCAGAAATGTGACTGCAAGGAGGGATGATGAGGCAGAATGTGAGGTGTTGCAGTTCATTAGCTGTGTTGCACTATCCAGTTTTATTGAACCTCCTCTTATCAGACTATAAACTGCTCCATAAAGGGACATGGTGGCCAAATAGTTCAGACTGAATGGTCCAAATACATCTTGTATATAAACTGTGTGAGCCTAACCTAACCTGTCAGAACCTTTGTGTGTGTCTAAAGCCTGATGTAACATGTTCCTTCATTAACATGAACACACACACTGTAATGGGGCGGCATTCAGTTGGTAGAGCAGCCGCCCCATGTGTGAAGGCTCAGTCCTTGCTGTGGAAGCCCAGGGTTCCAATCCGACCTGTCGCATGTCATTCCCCATCTCTCTCTCCACACATTCTTGTTACTCTTCAGCTGTCTCTATCAAAATAATAATAATAAAAAAAGCTTGAGCACACACTGTAATTTATTTTAGCTCATGTCCTTTCATGTCCAGACGTGCTGTTACACCCCAAGGTGTACACTTTAGCATCTGTATGAGATATATTGTGTTTAAGACCCCACCTGGATACGTATGGTGGGATGGATCCAAACAAGCATCGGACTTTGGGCAGCTGTGGTTCAGGAGGTGGAGCCAATCAGATTATTGGAGGTTCGATCTCCAGCTTCTCCAGTCTGCATGTCGAAGTGCCCTTGGGCAAGATACTGAACCCCAAATTGCTCCGGAAGGCTGCACTCTGAGTGGTCAGAAGACTAGAGAGGCGCTATATAAGTACAGTCCATTTACCATTTTACTTTGAGTCAAGAGACCAGGGCTGCAGTCCCATGTGAAACTCTGAATGAAATCAATGCCATTGTTGTCCTTAAAGCAAATGCTCCATTATCTCCCTGATGATATTGTAAGGACGTAGCCTTGTGAGTCTCCTGCAAAATTACCTTGATTGCTTTTTGGTGCACAACACATAAAATATTACAAACTGGCGGTGGCAGAAGCGGAGCAGCAATATTGTGTTTCCAAACCTCACACATTGTCACACTGCCACTCTCATCAAGAGCACAAGCTCGCATATTGTCTTCTTCAACAAAAATATAAAGTCAGTTCTTTTATTTTGGCTCGCATTTTTCATTGAAACACTCTGAGCGAGATGAATTCATCTCTATCTCTCTGCTAGGGGTGCAGGGGTATGCTCAGGGTGGCCTCAGCGTGTCATCGAGCCACCCTTTAAGGACCGCCCACAAAATCCTGGACTGAAAACTGGTGAAAAACAGTTTTAACCTCTTACTCCACATTTGAGTAATATATCGTTCAAAGTCTTTTCATGTTTTCAGCAACTATTTTCCAACATATTTAATGTATTTTGGATGAAATCTCAGAATTTCCTTTACGGGGTCTTTAAAGAACTGAGTATTTATTTAAATATGTAAATCGTTTAACATAACCAAGTTATTAGCATTATTACTGATGTTGATTTTCATTTTAATAATGATGAATCAAGACCAACTCGTGAAATATGGGAGAAATTAGCCACATAAACACTTTGCTTGTGTATTTGGAAAGATCAAATATCATGTAGAAAAATACAGTACAGCCATTTCTCAGCTCTGTGGCAGTGTAAATGTGACTTTTTCAACTCCTTCAGCTCCTGTTCTCTCTCTTTTGTCTTCATGTTCTTTGATAAATGTTCTTTTTCTTTGAGTCTCATCCTCAGCTTAGAGAAACAAACAGGCTGTCGAGGGTTGAATCTTCTGCTCTAATACGTATGATCAAAGCAGTGTGCTTCAGGGAGCTGAGATCAGTCTGTCAGAGCTTTAAGCAGACAGACAGGTACATCACACACACACACACACACACACACAGCCGAACAGTGTCATGATGAAGAAGAGCAGAGCACACACATTCTGCTGAAGCTGTCTGCTCTATGCGACACACAAGTAAAAATCACATCCTACATCAAGTTGACAGCATTACCAGAATACACAGTGTGTAACTCTGACATGTTTAACACATAATACTATTTAATATTTAACTGTTTGAATTATTTCTCTGTTATAACAGCACCAATGATTGAGTGTTGTACTGTCCTATCAGAAAGGAAAAAGAGAGCCAGCAGGCCACATCAAGTGACCTCTGAGAGGCCCGGGGTACATAAATCTGATATATGCAAAATAAGTAACCAAATGGTTTAACCCTGCCTGGACTGGCAAGTACGCTTACCTTTATTTCTAAACATGTGCATTGCCAAAGTTAATTAATATAATATTCTGACTCACACGTGCCAACCGCCATGACTGGGAAATGAAGGTAATGCGGAAAAAGCCTTTTCCTCGAGTGGCCGCTTGAGGCTGGCTCCAGAAGTGAGTCAGTCTCCATAAGGGGTTGTATTAAAACGTCTAACTTCACAGCAGAAATCAAGCCTGGTTCAGACAACGGCTGATTTCACCGTTCATGACAACTGTACTGAGGGTGATTCTGTCTTTAACTCACCTGTTCACGATATGATAATATGATAATATGGTAATGATATCAAGCCTTAAAGCTGCACACAATTAACAGCGTGGCCACTTTGATTGACAGGTAAGTGCTGTTACAGATGGCTTATTGGAGCACCCAGGTGTCATTCAGCCTGCCTCAGGTCTGCTGATGATCCACATCTTTGCAAATATTTAGATTAGCTGGGAGGTGGAAGAAGAAGTACGGTACAACATGGCGGTGGCCAGCGACACTGTCCATTTCTTTCCACGCTCACGGGCTTGTGAGTTTTGTTTAGATGTGAATGGTGGATCCCTGACTGACAGCACTCTTCACCAATGCCTTCAGATTGTGTTGACATCTTACCAGCCAAAAGTCACTGCTCTCTACATATCAATATAACATGGGATAAACAAATGTATGCATAATGACAGATGTCCTGGTGGTTTAAAAAGAATCTTTTTTTTAATTACTGTTATTGACACACATTTAGTTATGTGCATTCTGTTTCTGAGTCACTTTCCTGAAGTGACCAAAAATATTTTATTTTATTTTTTATTCAAAATGTTAAACAATGAATCAATATTGCTATTTTACTACATCCATTTCTATTTGTTGAAGGTTAGCAAAAGGTTAAAAGCAATAAGCCGTCTGGTTCATCTACATTTCCTGCTTTCAGCTGAATTTGTGATGAAATACTCAAAATAAAAACAATTTGAGAATTAGTTGGAAATGTTCGTTGGTCGGACCACCGCTTTGGTCCATGCTGAAATATGTCAACTATTGAATGGAGTGCCATGACACCCCCTGACCTCTCATCTTGGGCCATAATCGTTTTTTTTACATCAGCATGTCTGTATTATGACTGTGACATGGCTGTAGACTCTTAGTTGTGCTCAGATAATTAATAATTCAGTGTTATGAACACAAAACTGAATTCAGTTTACCTCTACTGAATTAATACTGGTGGCAAAATTAAACATTTGGCCATTTGAGTCCAAAATTAAATATTTAAGCTCAGTTTATTTTTAATGCAAATTTAATGCAAGCATTCAATGTTTCTAACAAGCACAGTTTGTATTCTCACAGAATAGATTTTCATTTCAGAAATTAATGGGCTGTAGCTGTACCATATGAGTAAAAGAGCTAGTCACATGGGGGTAAAAGGGATATTAAGATATTATTAAATTAGAGTTTAGTTTGAACGTTGTTCATCAGTATTTGTCTGCTTCACTTACACATCATTTACTGCCACTCAGACATCTCAGAGGCTTCAATGAAATGCCTACTTCCTACTAAGCTACTTAAATGTTGATGTAAAAAGTATTTACAGGTAGAAAATGTGAATTAGGTGTGTAACCTCCTCATGATGTGAACTGGACATCATTAGTAAGAGTTTAGTGTGGGGAGGGACAGTTGAAGAAACTAGAGAAAATACCAGACATGTGAGGAGAGCAATACTACCAGTTCATTCAGGATCATGCAGCAATCAGTATATTAATATATAATAGGCCTAAGTAATCTAAGATATCCTGTAATACTGTCTTAAACCACATGTCAATAAACTTGTCCAGGCATGCTTTTTTCAACTACGAACCATATCCAGAGTCAAACAGTCTGACCTAGAAAAAATAATCTATACCTTAATTTTCTCAAAACTGGACTATTGCAACTCGCTCCTCTAACTGGTTTTAACAGACGACATCACATCTCACCAATTTTATCTTCCCTCCATTGGCTTCCTGTGCATTTAAGGATTGATTTCAAGACTGATCACTTAGTAGTGGTCTGTAGGGGTCTGGCTCCTAAATATATTGCTGACATGCTAATCCCTATGAGCCAACTCGCAGATCCTCGGGCGGGTCACTTCTGGTTGTTCCAGGGTCGAGGTTAAAAATTAGAGGTGATCGCACCTTTTCCATCAGGGCCCTTTGACTCTGGAATGACTTGCCCAAGGAGATAAGGCTCACTGAATCAGTGAATTCTTTTAAATTAATTCTTAAAACTCATTTTTATAGACTTGCCTTTTTGTGATGTCGTCTATTTTTTATCAACTTTTATTTCTTTCATTTTTATCTAGTATTACAGATTTACTTTTTTACACTGAACCAAACACAGACATGACGCTGCCCCACTGTGTCATTTTAGATATTATCCCCATGAAGCAAAACAGGTATGACGTGTAACACGGCAGCGCCGGCGTCTAGTGTGATGACTATTTGTCCCATCCTGCCAGATAACCCTTTTTACCCAGATGTCCATTTGGCTCTGATGCTACTTCCAACGTCAGCTCAAAGACCCCCTCTTCTGCATTGTATGTTACAGAACAGCGAGGCTGAATAACTTGCACAACCCAGGCTGTGTGAAAGGCGCGAAAGAGGAACAGAGGTGTGAGGAGCAGCAATCAGTATTTATGGAGAAGGTTTTATTTGAGTTACTAGACCTGAGTAACTGGACCCAGTCAGGCTAGTTTTTAGGTTTGGTTTGACCTCAGGTCGACCGGTGTTACAATCTATCAGCCAGAACAAAACCAGACTGTTTTCTCAGCAGTGCCGCTGTACTGTGAACATAAATCAGTCCATCAAATGTATCACAATACAACACAGACTACAGCTATTAACTACTTAAAATGTAGAGCACAGGCTGCACTGACTTCATACTTCAAAGAAATAAAATAAAGTTTTCCTATGCATATAGCTGATATGGAAGTGTGTTTAGCATTTGAATTCCTTCTGAAAGTCATATTCATACATCACGGAAATTAAATGTAAAAATAAAAGATAAGCAGACATGTTAAACAGTATGGAGTCCATATTAAACCAGAATCACAGTCCAACGGATTTATTTCTAACTTTCTAACTGTCGTGAAAGAAAAAATACATGATGTTTTCAGAGTTCTGTAATTCAGACAAAAGCTGTTTAATGTTGTGTTGCTTCTTATATGTATGATACAAACATTATTACCAAACACTGACCCAAGACCCATTTTATCAGAGTCTGTGCTGAAGCTGTGAAGATTTGTGTTTTCTCTTTAAGACTCTGTTTCTTTAAGACTCTTCATTCTAAGTTAACATGGTCTGTGTTTGATGGCTTTGTTCTTATGTATTAAAATCATTTTTCATCAGACTCCATCACATCAACACAGCTTGTCTCTAGATGACTGTTTGGCTTTTCAGGTAAGGCCTGTTCAAACCCCTGTAACGGACAAAAATGAATCTACCAGGCTTGATTTACATTTTCTCAAAAAGCATGATGGTTCTCAGGTCGGGTCTTAGTTGCGTTGAATACTACTTGACAAGACCAGATTCACATTATCAGATATAGATGTAGAGCTGATGTACAGGTGAGACCACATAGTCATAGATTTACACATCTCAAATAGATCTGCACGTTCTGATTCTCAGGTTCAGTCCTAGTCTAAAGCCAAGTCTTAAGCCAAGACTGTTTTCAAACTCTGAAATGCATTTTTAATGACACATGTAATATCAAGCATTCATGGATGTCTCATCATTATTGTGGTTTCATTTTTCATTATTAGATGGTAATACATGGTGGATACATAGTTATAAGAGAAATATGTGCACATGGTGGCAGCACAAAATAATAGCTTGCTTCGCTCATAACCCTTCCATAAAGTCATGTCAGCGTAACCCCAGAGTGAAATCAAGTGAACATTACATTTGAACCCTGAGTCATGTGATTACTACCATCACAGAGTCCCTGCAGAGCTCTCAGAGCTGAGGACAAAGCCCTGTGTGATGTGATCTGCCTCTCTGTAGTAACACCTCACTGACAACTGGTGGCAGTCATGTGCTTCTGGAAGTGTATGAGCAGGCTGTCATATGAATATACAACGATGAAACGAGCCAACATCCTCCTGCAGCTCTGCGCACATACAGGCATGAACGTACAGAGGATCCCACACACACACACTTAAATACATACATACCAATGCATGTACAATGCACCCACATACGTGACACTAACACTGAGACTTTCATGCAGATGGTCATGATGTGTGGCTGTAGAGTTTCCTTTTAACCCAACCTTCCCCGGTCCGATTCTTTGCCAAAGCCTCAGCCCCTCCAGCTGGCTGTATCCAAGCAGCCATGACACTGCAGAGATTTAGAGGATTGTGGGCAAAAGAGATGGACACAAGGCTCATTGAAGGAGGAAGATTGGTTCCAATTGGGAGGAGGAGGTCAGCGGTGGCAGGCTAGCGGGGGTGGGTGGGGTTGGGGATGGCGAATCCTCCTCAACCCTCTGTGTTCGAGCTTCACCCTGCAAACACTTGGAGGGAGTGTGTATCGGAAGCATCCCCAGGCAACAATAAAGCTGCTCCTAACAACCTGTTTTTATATCCAGTCTGCTCCTACACAGAAAGGACTCACAGCACAGCCACAAATACTGAAATGTCAATATGTAGGATAATGAACGTTTGAAGAGTGAAGGCACCTCCACCCTTTTAGACCGAGATAAATCTTTGACAGTCTCAGACACTTCCATAATATCAAGTTAGGGCAGCAGAGCCACTAGTTTTAAAAGCCTTCTATCCCACTGTCAATTTAGCTTTTCCAAATTCATTCATCAGTTCTTACTTTAATAATAAACAAGTCCCTAAAGAATGAAACACAGGACTCTCTTGAATATGTATACACTGATAACATCCTTTTCCAGGATAACGAGGGCCTAAGAATGCCCCCACTGTTAGGAAGAAGGCAAGGCTTTCTTGTAGCTGATAACGTTGCAGAAAGTTTGATTAGATGATTGATTTGACTGTATAGTTCAAATGTGCCAGCCAAAAGCTGACTCAGCTGTCATGCAATTAAACGCATGAAAGAGTTTTAGTTTGAAGCAAGAGGACTTTACCCACTTACTTCTGTAAAAACTGGATTTATGAAATCAAAGTGCTGGTCCAGCTTTAACATAACAGATGACATGAGATGTTCAGAGTGCAGCTCGATATACAAGCACAACCATCTCATTAGACACGATGAGTTCAAACGAACGTTAGTAAAGATATTGTGCTTGTGTTTGAAACAGACATAGTCCCTCTAGCGTGTCCTGGGTCTTCCCCGGGGCCGCCTCCCGGAGGGACGTGCCTGGAACACCTCACCAGGGAGACGTCCAGGAGGCATCCTCACTAGATGCCCGAGCCACCTCAACTGGTTCCTCTCGATGCAGAGGAGCAGCGTCTCTACTCCGAGCTCCCCGCGGATGGCCGAGCTTCTCACCCTATCTCTAAGGGAGAGCCCAGCCACCCTGAGAAGGAAGCTCATTTCGGCCGCTTGTATTCGCGATCTCATTCTTTCGGTCACTACCCAAAGCTCGTGACCATAGGTGAGGGTAGGAATGTAGACCGACCGTTAAATCGAGAGCTTCGCCTTTCAGCTCAGCTCCTTCTTCACCACGACAGACCAGTGCAGAGTCCGCATCACTGCAGAAGCCGCACCAATCCGCCGGTCAATCTCCCACTCCATCCTTCCCTCACTCGTGAACAAGATCCCGAGATACTTGAACTCCTCCACTTGAGGCAGGATCTCATCCCCGACCCGGAGGCTGCACTCCACCCTTTTCCAGCTGAGAACCATGGCCTCGGATTTGGAGGTGCTGATTCTCATCCCAGCCGCTTCTCACTCGGCTGCAAACCGCTCCAGAGAGAGCTGAAGGTCATGCTCCGATATAGCCAACAGGACCAGATCATCCGCAAAAAGCAGCGACCCAATCCTGAGGCCACCGAACCGCAGCCCCTCAATGCCCTGGCTGCGCCTAGAAATTCTGTCCATAAAGGTTATGAACAGAATCAGTGACAAAGGGCAGCCCTGGCGGAGTCCAACTCCCACTGGAAACAAGTCCGACTTACTGCTGGCAATGCGGACCAAGCTCTGGCACTGGGAGTACAGGGACTGAATGGCCCATATTAGTGGGTCCGGATCCCCATACTCCCGGAGAACCCCCCACAGGACTCCCCGAGGGACACAAATGCCTTCTCCAAGTCCACAAAGCACATGTAGACTGGTTGGGCGAACTCCCATGCACCCTCCAGGACTGCGCTAAGGGTATAGAGCTGGTCCACAGTTCCACGACCAGGACGAAAACCACACTGCTCCTCCTGAATCCGAGGTTCGACAATCTTGCGGACCCTCCTCTTCAGGACCCCCGAAAAGACCTTCCCGGGGAGGCTGAGGAGTGTGATCCCCCTATAGTTGGAGCACACCCTCTGGTCCCCCTTTTTGAAGAGGGGAACCACCACCCCGGTCTGCCAGTCCAGAGGCACTGCCACCGATGTCCACGCGATGTTGCAGAGACGTGTCAACCAAGACAGCCCCACAACATCCAGAGCCTTGAGGAACTCCGGACGAACCTCATCCACCCCCGGGGCCTTGCCACCGAGGAGCTTTTTGACTACCTCGGCGATCTCAGCCACAAAGATAGGCGAGACCACCACGGGGTCCCCAGACTCTGCTTCCTCAGTGGAAGACGTGCTGGTGGGATTGAGGAGGTCTTCGAAGTAATCCTCCCCACCGACCCAAGACGTCCCCAGTTGAGGTCAGAAGCACCCGTCCCCACTGAACACAGTGTTGACAGTGCATTGCTTCCCCCGCCTGAGCTGCCGGATGGTGGTCCAGAACCTCCTCGAAGCCGTTCAAAAGTCGTTCTCCATGGCCTCACCGAACTCCTCCCACGCCCAGGTTTTTGCCTTCGCAACCGCCGAGGCCGCGCACTACTTGGCACGTCGATACCCGTCAGCTGCTTCAGGAGTCCCACAGGCCAAAAAGGTTCTGTAGACTCCTTCTTCAGCTTGACAGCATCCCTCACCGCCGGTGTCCACCAGCGGGTTCGGGGGCTGCCACCGAGACAGGCACCGACCACCTTACGGCCACAGCTCCGGTCAGCTGCCTCGACAATGGAGGCACGGAACAAGGTCCACTCGGACTCAATGTCCCCCGCCTCCCCCGGGACGTGAGTGAAGCTCTCCCAGTGGTGCGAGTTGAAGCTCTTTCTGACAGGAGATTCAGCCAGACATTCCCAGCAAACCCACACAGAATATTTGGGCCTGCCAGGTCTGACCGCCATCCTCCCCCACCATCGGAGCCAACTCACCACCAGGTAGTGATCAGTTGACAGCTCCGGCCGTCTCTTCACCCGAGTGTCCAAAACATGTGGCCGCAAGTCCGACAACACGACCACAAAGTCGATCATCAAACTGCGGTCAAGGGTGTCCTGGTGCCAAGTCCACGTGTTCATTATGGACAATCCATGACAAGCACAGAAGTCCAATAACAGAACACCACTCTGGTTCAGATCAGGGGGGCCGTTCCTCCCAGTCATGCCCCTCCGGGTCTCACTGTCGCTGCCCACACTGTCGCTGTGAGTAACAAAGTTAATTTAAAAAGTTTTATTTAAAAAAAAAAAAGTTATTAAAAAAAAGTTCAAGTTCAAAAGGTTCTAGACTGTGTATGTACTTAAACACAAGGAGAAAAGTTAACTACAGCCCCCAAGGTGCATTTCAGGATCAGGACTGTGACTGCAGCCTTTTGGCCCCGGTATATGCGTTTGTCTTTTGTTGTGTTTTTGTTTTTACTCCAGGAGATTAGTGCTTTTGCAGCGGTGAGGCTGTTGTGCTTTGTGTTTAAACTGAAATGTAAAAGTCGGTGAGGCGTGAAAGAGCTGAAGGACTCCGCTGGATGGCAGCCAGTGTCCATATGTCACTTACAAACTGAAGCCATATTTATATCTCTGCTCAGTAAGATGTTACACCGTTCAGTGGATTACTTTGCAGCGATGATAGAGTGACATGTAAACATTATTACTTTCTGAATTAGATATATGGAAAGTGTTCAGTGTTCGGGTGTTTGCATTCTGCTGGCTCTGATATATTGACTAAAGGCATAGGTGTAATTACATGTTTCTTACAATAAGTGCTTCAAATAAAACAACAGTATGTCATTTCTCCAAGAATACCCTCCAGAACAACACAGGAGTGTTTTCTGATCTGATGCCCCACCTTGGCTGTGACTGTCACTTTACACATCTCACATAAATGTGTTTTTATGATGTGTTAAAGTTCAGGGAAGAATCGCGTTTGGGTTCAAATGAAGCAGGGGAGGTTCATTCTTAAGGTTCACACGTGTTTTAGATTAGGGGACCATTGAAGTTGTATCGCTACGGCTGTGACAGTCTCGCTGTGTTTCCAGTCTTCCCCTGAGTGTTTGCTGTTGTCTGTGAGTCTGATGCTGTGGCCTCACTCTCCTGGCTCCTGGTTGAAGTACAACCACCCACCTGGTCTCAATCAGCTCATCATCCATCCCAGTTTGCTCATCTGCCTCTCATCATGCCATCAACATGCCATATATCTACTCCGGCTCTTCAACCACTCATCGCCAGGTTGTTGTTTCAGCCCTGTGGAGTTGACACTTCGGCCAATCCTCTAGGAAGCTTTTTTGCTTCCTTGTGTTTTCTTGTGTTTTGTCTGTTTCAGTATCATCACCTGTCTCCCTGCCACTCCGTTTGCCTTCTGCCAAGACAGCCAGCCATGCTTGCTCTCATTCCCCACTACTGACGCCACCTCCTCCATGTTTATTCCCTCCAATTTGCACCGGACCTCCATCTCCAGTCATCAGCAATAAAGACTTGATCTTTTGCAACATCAAGTTCCAGTCCAGAGTTTAAAATCTGTCTGAAACCTTAGCACATACCTTTCTTCTCATCATGAATACTACAGCTGCAAGGTCTTGAAGTCACATGAACATAAACAGTCTTGTTTCTTTGGTCTATGTGATATGATGACATGACACTATTGACACTACTGATGACACGAAAAAGAGAAGAGAAGATGGATGACATGATAATCTTCCACCTTTTTTCCCTGTTAAAAGGGTTTTTTGTGGGCAAGTTTTTCCTCACTCGAACCGAGGGTCTAAGGACAGAGGGTGTCACTCCCTGTACAGATTGTAAAGCCCTCCGAGGCAAATGTACTTTGTGACTTTGGGCTATACAAATAAAATTTGATTTGATTTGATTTGATTTTAATTTGATATAAAAGCTGCCCAGCTAGATCTAAACCAGGGATGGTGAAGTTCACTATCAGGCTTTAAAGCACTTAGCCACCACGGACCCCAGCATGGAAAGACCCAACATATTAATGTGGAGTCATACTGGTGTGTATCTATTGGTCATTTCAGCAATTGGTAGGTAAATAGATAGTTTGAACTACTTAGTTGAGCAGCTTTCCATATTGGTGATTAGAGGTGCTTTTAGAGAGATAGGACTGTCATGGTACCTCGTTTAGCTTGCAGCCCGTACACAAACACCAAAACATGACTCACAATATTGCTTTTGGTAATGTGGTACACAAGGGTAGAGTTAAACACACACACACAGCCATAGCAAAGCATTGCTTTCAAAGCAAGGTGAGCAGTGTCATCAGTTAATAGCTACATGCCCACTCTGCATATCATTGAGCATTTGTCCATTCAGATCTAATGACTAACAAGAAGTCGGTGTTCCCAAGCATGTTGATTGCGGATCATTCTCCCGATGTCGATAAGAATAAGAATTGGGTAAGTTTAGTGGAGGACCATTAAACCACTTAAGCACTAAATTATAAACTTTAATCACCGTTATGCATCTTTCCACTGAAGATATATATATATATATTTTAAAGCTAAATAAGACAAAATGTTGTCACATTTTGATCCATGTACTGCACTGCCATAAAAAAAAACAAAAAAACAAAAAAACAATAAATATACTTATAGTTAAAACTAGATTAAATATGACTTTGGGATATTTATTTACCATAACATGGCATAATATGCATGATTGGAATACTGTGTTTAGCATCAAATGTGCAGTCATTACACCTAAAACCAAGGCGAACAACAATTGCTGCACTGTCTCAGTAATCTATGGGTGCTGCACTCTCTACCACAGAGTGAGAAGGGATCCTCAAATACTCCACAAAGTCTAGAGGTCGTCTTTCCACCAAACTTCCACAGTGTTCTAAGGACTACAAACATATTTGTGCATTAGCCCTTTTTGTGTAGCTAAGAGCTTAAACTTGGGCACAAAATGTGTGATCTTCAGACACACATACTGACTGAAGTGTATGCTATGCTTGACTCCTGTAATCATAGCTGAAAATGCTGATTCACTTCACAGTCATGTTGTACAATTGATTTCACAATTATTCTGCTGGTAGCTTATTGACTGATTTCAGATGGTTCAGCTGTGTGCTTCACTTTGTGCACTTTGACTCAAAATGGGCACGTTTGGTGTTGTAGGGGTATTTATATCATAATACCATGCTTCACACTGACAAGCTGTTTTATTGAACTGAAACTACGCACACTGTCTTATTCTAGACAGAATGCAGTATTCCTCAGTATACTTATACGTTCATGTTTTCACCTTTAAGCTCTGTTTTCTTTTTTGCTGTTTTTGAACATGCAATTTCACTTTTCTAACATGGGCTCCAACCTCTGAAATCAAGCTAGTTCAATGTGACTACTAACTGGTGACATGACATGATAGCGATGAGTCACTTGCAAACAGTCTAGGTCAGGTAATATTGAAAATAAGTTTAGGTTAGGTTTAGTTCACCTTTTTACTGCATATCAAGTCCAACGTTGGGCTTCCTCCATCTTACAGACACCTTAACAAAGAAGCCAGTTATTGTTGTGCTTAAACCTTAACCAAACCTTAACCACAGTGGTGGCAATATCTTTAAACAGATATCTACATATATATGCAGAATCTGTAAGAAGGGTTTTGGTATTGGAAGCTGTCTGGTTTCTGTTTGTGGTAGTAGTAATATTGAACAGTGGGGTTTTAAACAGCTTTGGTTGCATGGAGGTCAACAGTCTGTGGGCAAAGAGACAGGAAGCATTGGCTGAAATACACTATCGGAACTCATCAGCACAACTCATTTGTTAGGTTTTTTTCTTGAATGTGTATTTCTGTTCATGTTTGTTAATTAGACTTCAAACAATGACCAGCACACAAAAGAGGAAGTCTTGGCCCGAATATCCATTATATGTTATCCAGATATCTGCTGGCTACATCGGAAGCCCTTAAACATTGGCTGACACACGATGATGATTTAGCCAATGGGTTCTGAGATTTCAGATCAGAAAAATGTTTTTTTGTAATATCTTGTTGACAGTAGCGATCTTATATGTGTCACTCTGCAGGGGATTGACCAATAATGTATTTAGTTGTTTCATTAACTACAGTGTGTGTTAATGGTAAAGGAGGCTGATTGTTATGTTTTTAGCCACACTAGCCGTATTGTCAAGTGAAGTTTGTTTTATCTGTATAGGCCAGTATCTCAAATCACAATTTGCCACATGGGGCAGCCTGAGAGCATTGACCAAATGTTAGCAAACATAACTGGATATTTAACATGGTGAATGTTATACCTGATAGACATCATTACAGAAGAGCTAGTGAGACTCTCAGTCATGTATAGTTTCCATTCATTTCATACACAACAATGAAGCTCTATGGTGCAGAGGAATAAGATATCAGGCTTTGGCTCCACACACAGAACTTGTTAGATTGTCCGATGCTGATTGTTGGTTGGGGTCTTTTCATTGGATTTGTTCATAATGAGAAAAGTATGAAATCATTCTTTTTGTTGTTACTGGAAACATCGCTATATGCTACATGCAACACGATGAATTATCCAGCATATCTAGTGTTATCAGTGTTCAGTGTATAAACAACTTTAGCATGCATCTGAATTAGATTTGCTGCCACAGGGACTGGTTCAGCATGTAGTCTCCCTCAGACCTCAGAGGCTGCATGTACATCACCATCAAACAAACAGCTTACCTTTGAACAAACACCCCATCTCCCCTCTGGCCCTAAATCCTATTATGTTTTAGGAAGAAACTGGGAAGAGGAGTTGAATATGTAGGAAGTTGAGGAAGGAGAAACTGTGAGCTTTCCTCTTCAAGCCTTCAAGACTTAGAGACGGAGCGGGAGAGAGAGATCAAGAGAGAGCCAGACAAAGGAGGGACATGGTGGGGGAGGGAGGGGAGAAGGTTACAGCAGTGGGAGATGATTAGCATATTGCTACAGGGACTCAGTTATGTTGTGGTTATACTTTACAAAGAGCATATATTTGCTTTTTTACTCATAAGTTGGGTTCAGCGAAGGCACTTTATTGTTTTAAAAAATAAATGTTTGCAGTGACAGTGTATGGTCATGGAAAAGTGCTCCAGGTTATGTCTGTATCAGAACTCTATGGTTTAACCTCACAGTTTAAAAGAGTTTAATAAACTCAACTCCAATACAAGCTTCCACTGATGAAAATCAATATTATATTTCTCGCTACTTCTTTATAGCTGTATAAATTAAACCTAATGTGGGTTAGTGCACAGCCATTTACATGGCAGTGTTGGAAAAAGTTTTTACTAAAGCAAAATATTCATCACTGCAAACACTGTTTGAGCTGTGCTCTGAACTGAAGCTCTTGGTGATTTAGGCATGGTCATATCTAACATTATTATGCACCCTCAGAAGCACCCCAAGATTTCTGGAGGCCCCACTGACAGACACACTTTCTTTGTCACATTCTACTGAAATAACATAAAAATAAAATAAACGTATTGCTGCTACATAAAAGAAAAGATAAATGTGGATGAAGTCACGATAGTATACAACATGAACAATGTAGTACAAGTTATGCTCAGTGTGTAAAGTTTAGTGGTATCTAGCAGTGTTGCTGATTGTAACCCTCTCGTTTTCCCCTGTCCTTTGTGCCTTTCTGATGTGCTGACCAACGTGCTTGTCACATTCACCCATTCACACACACATCCATACACTTCTGGCAGAGGCTGCCATGCAAGTCTTCAGGGGCTTCATCTGTGTTCAGTATCTTGTTCAAGGACATTTCGCCATATACATACATTATATATACCATTTCTGCTATATTCTGTACATGGTAAAGGCTAGTCTTACTACAGGAAAACCTCCTATCACCCAATCGTGGGAGCCTTTACCCTTTTGCAACTTCAACGGACAATATTTTTGGTCTTCGTTTAGCCAGCAGATATCCGGTTAACGGATACCCAAGCCGAGACTTCCTCTTTTGCTCTCCACAGGGACTGTTGCAACCAAAGTCTGATCAAACATGACTGGTCAATACTACTTGAACTAAAAACGGAAACTAGTCAGATATCTGTTTACAGAGATTATTAGGAGCTTTGAATACCTGCAGAAAATGTCCCAGCAATTCATCATCTTCATCAGAATACTCATGAACCATGACTGACTGTAAAATATGTATTGGCAGTCTATCCAGCAATTATTGAGAAATTTCAGTCTGGACCAATGGACTGATGGACCAATGCTGCCATCCCTGGAAAAACTAACAGCATACATGTAATTAGGTAGGTATTATGTTTCCTGCAACATTTGGTTATGCAAATTAGCTCTGCATGAACTATCAATGATATTTGGTTGGTAATATGTAGTGGAATATTATGGACATTGCATACAGTATTCACATGGGATTAAAAAAAAAACAGATGACCGCAGCAATAACTAAAACTTACAGAAAGCCCACAGCCCCGCTTAATTTATTTTGTATGCTTCAAAGAGTGATGATGAGTAGTTTCCTATCTTCAGTCTGTATGTTCATGGCCTTCGGGGGAAACTCTGTCCACATCTCTTTTTCATGATAAAAGGCAGAGAAACTCAGCAGAGCAGAGTCGTGTTTTTATCGTGTTAGAGATAGAAAACACAGACTAGTGACAGACTGCGGCTTGTAGAATCCTCGCTGCTCCAACACGGTGACAAATCATTCATTTATGTTTAGAAATAGAGCGATCATACTGATTTCATTTCAACAGAAGCAGATCACATTTGAGTTGGAAAATGGATATTCCCTGTAGCCCCGGTGCGCTCACATATTTTGCTCCTCGTCTCATTCGGTGTTCTCCGCTGAGAGGGAGCCTTTGGAAAAACACTGTTACTGAACGGGCCACCAGAGAATATTTCCCCAGCTAATACTGGTGCTGCTCTATCACGTTTTTTTTTATCCACACATGACCGACTGCATCTGTCAATATGTGCAGTGTGATGCAGCCACAGTTTCATTGTTTCAATGATGACATTTTGATAGACTGATGTTATTTGTTTGCTCATCATTTTCTTTTATCAGGATTGATTTTTCCACCCACCCCTGACCGACTCCCTCAGCTCCCATTAGGTCAAGGGTCAAAGAGTGAAGCACATCTGAATGGTGCAGTTGTTCACGGCTGATAAAAAGGAAGACTATTAGGCACAAATGAAAAGGGTAATGAAAGTAAAGGGAAGTGCAGATTTAACAGGCTTCGGTCAGTATATTGGAACTGAAGCTTGCACTTGTTCCTGCATTTCCTGTGCTGCCAGGCTGATGGATGACCCTTCCACTCTTCCATCTTATTATCGCACGCTCTAAAAAGCTTTTTAATTGGTGTTACATAAATACACTACCTGTAATTCACATGTACCTGCAGAAACCTGAACATGTTCAAAACCTTATATATTTCTATTTTTTTGGTTTCTGAATAGAATTAATGACACGCTGCAGATTGCTTCGTGCCTACCCCCACCCCGCTTGTTCTGATCCAGGCGCTGGTCTTCTCTGGCTGTCATGGTCCTCACAGGGATTGGCAGTTTAATTAACTTCATATCTCCGTGTGCCGTGGGCCAGCTACTTCTCTGTGCACAAGAGGATGTATGTGTGGGAGCTGTGATTGTCACTGCTGTTACATGAAGAACTCCTGATGCCGAGTTGGTTTAATGTACCAACACGAAGACGCGGATCGAGCGTCGTACGTACAAACGGACAATAAAGTGTTGAGAGTTGGTTTGGTGTTGTAGTTGATGAAAAAACATAGAAAGCAATAAGTTATCAACGCACCTTCTATGCATTGTGTTGCTCTGTGTAGTGTTGTGTATATAATGGCAGCAGTTTCTTTTTTTTTTCAGCTATACGCAGTAGTCCAAACCATTCTACTGATCACTGACATTTTGTAAAAGTTGCATTAATCAATTGAATTACAAATCAAATGACTATGTTTAATGTTGAAATGGTTGCTTGTGCTGACTTACCCTGCAGTTCCCCTCGGTCTTTTAAGGTTTTGGTTTTTTCAGCCTAATTCATTATTTTGTCATGATTCAGTCTGTTCTCTGTTCATCGATCATTGTCTGGATTAAATCTGCCACCAAAACAGGACAGAAACGGACCAAACTGGACAGTCGGGACTGCAACCTGCCCTCCATTCAGGACTACATGTCTGTTTCTCCCCTCTGGGAGGCACTATAGAACACTGTACGCCAAAAAACACAAGAACAGTTTCTTCATACAGGCCATCACTCTGAACAGTTTACAGCAGACACACAGTGTCGGGAACACACCCTATGACTCGACATCCTCTGTACCTGTAAATGATTTATTCTCACTCTTTAAATTCAGTTTGTTCTTTAACATGTAAATATCACTAATACACAATCTGTTCATACAGTTTAAGGCTAATATTTACAGATCAAGCTCCTTGTTTTTAGCTGTATCTATATCTGTATCTGTTAATGTGCATTCGTGTGAAACTGGAGTTAAACTTCTTGTACATGTACACATAACCTGACAAATAAAAGTGACTCTGATCCTGAAAATCTCTGCTCATGTCAACCTGCTCAGCAACAAACAACAGAAAGATACTGTAAGAGAAACTGGTGAACATGGACGAGTTGGTGGAGACCAAAAAAAGAGGTAAAAGGAAATTTTCAAATTCATGACAGAAAATCTATGCACAAACTTAGGGCATGAAGTTTCAAATACATTGGCATTACCAGGCGGGGAGGGTCTAAGTCAGGGGTAAAGTCTGAGACAGTAGACTCCCCTCAGACAAAGCTTGGTGAAGTTAACTTGCTTTGTTTCACTCAATTCCTGAATGACACTCAACAGTCTACCCTGAAACTGTTTGGATCGCTCTTGTCCTCTTGTCTTCAAACGTCTTGTCTGATGAAAGTTCAATCAGGAGAAAGAAGTGCATGAAGTAAAGATGATTGTTTATTATAACAGATGATGATCAAGTCTTGACAAAAGTCTTCACTTCAACTCTACAGGAAGATTTTCGGGTCTATGGGCGTCAGCACTGACCAGCATCAAGAGAAATCCGGAGTCCGGACAGTGGTGGTGGTTGATGACTCTGCTGAAGTTGATGGCAGATGAAATGAAGATGATGAATCCACAAAAATGGCACTATGAACGTACTGAAGTCAGAGATCATATTTAATGCTACTGCATAGAGGAGGCCAGCTGATGAGAACAGCCTATATCGTGACTGACAGCCACAGATAATAACAGCAAGGAAATAAGTGTGAGCATGCATGAGAGGAGTGAATGTCAGATGGAAAGCTAAACTGACTACAGGCCTAGCATACGGGATAATAGTCCTCACTGAACTTTTGCTAGAGCTTCATGTGCTATTATGGGAAGTGTAGCATGCAGTGCTTTTGGAGCTTTACCCTTACTTAGGACCAAAAACTACAGTACTACAACTACAACAACTACAGTAAACTACAGTATATCTCAGTCTCTGTTGCTAATGTTTTTTTTTATTTTTTATGTTTCATCCACATGTGACAACTTCGTATACTGTATGTGCAATACTCATGGCTCTGTGTCTGCTGGTTCAGTAAAAGACACGTTTATACATTCACCATAACAAATTGTAATTTAATAATATGTGCTGTTGTTGTATTTTCAGCTCAACACTGCCCTCCAGTGGCCAAAAGAATATGTAATTTCAAGGTTACCTCCGGAGGTATTTAATGTGCACCTTTACACAAAGAATATCAAAATTCGTGGGCAGATGTCGTTAAAATGAATGAACAAACATGTTCCCCAGATGATAACTCTTTCCTTTTCAAATGGTGAATGGAGTTGTATTGCATTTGGCTTTTGTGGTCTACCGACCATTTGACACTTGTCACATTCACACACTGATGGACTGCCAAGTGCTCATCAGGAACAATGAAGTACTATCCAAAGTGCTCTGATACTGAGTCACCCATATACACAATTTAGGATTCGGTATCTTGCCCAAGGATGCTATTTATATGGGACCAGGAGAGCCAGGAATCAAACCAGTGACCCTCCAATTACTAGACGACCCACCGTCTGAGACACAGCTGCACCACTTCAGATGCTTTTTTCTTCCTTCCAGCCATATTTTTTAGTGAGTGGACTTATTTAAAAATTGACTCTAAATATTAATGCTTTCCAGGTGATGAGTCCTATAATGTGTTTGGTGACCTCTCTGACATTTTTCACACTCTGAGGTAAAAACTGTTACATTTACACAATAGATACCTCGTAATCTAATGGTCAGATAGCCATGAACCTTGCCCCCGGGGAAATAAACCTAATTGCTTTTACGTATTAACTTTACCACCAAACTTTACATTTTTAGCTACACTGCTGGTAGGATTGTAAGTGAAGCTTAAAAAAAAGTAAAAATGTTGCTCATCATGATGGACGGTGGTGACAACGGTGCTCACAGCTCTCAAGTCTAAGTCTCTGGCCAAAATCAATATCTCTCAGCAACATCATGTAATTACCATTGATACTCCATGGGCTCATTGACAAATAGTCAGATGGCCTCAGGAACCCAGTGTTCAGTAACTGAGGTGGCTTTGATTTTCAGTGGCTTGTAATATACTCGCCTGTGCTGTAAAGTTATTATGATTAAATTATATAAAATTTCTAAATTTCTAATGTTAATGTTATCTTTTAAATAAAAAAAAATGCTTTATTCGCACAGACCCGGTCTGGACGTTAACCTGTTTTTCTTTAAAGTTCAAGCAGTTCCTGTTATGGCCAATTTTCTGAGATAAAAGGTTTTCACCCTGCAGTGGTGATAGAGAGATCAGAGTAGGGAAGAAGAGACGGCAGCTCTCTGTACCACGGCTGAGCTGTGAAGACATTAGGTCAACATTCATTACAAAGATATTCCCTTATTTCAACAGATGAGACTTTTCTGGGCTGCAATACTCGTACCTTATCAAGAGAGGAGAGAGAGAGAGAGAGAGTATGGAGGGAGAGAAAAATCTTTGTAATTAAACTACACTGGCTCTTAATTAAATATTGTGGTTTAATTAGGAAAATTATCACTGAAGCTAAATCCATCTTTACAGATGTTCCATCAGAGGCTTTGTGGGGGGGGCTAAAGAGCCAGTCATCCATTGCTCAAATGTAATTTCCTCCCATTGTCCAGTAGTTGTTTTCATTAGGGCGAATTGAAAATATGAGGCAATTAGAGGACAGGTCTTTCATCAGCTGAGGACAAGAGGTGAATGAGTGAAGGTGAGATGGTAGATAGGAGGAGGGAGCAATGGATAACTGGGGATAATTCAAAATCAATTATGATCAGCGTTATCAAACAGCGACTGGAGAAACCCAACAAGAGGTGAGGCAGGGGCATGAGGGGGTAGAGAAGGGCTGATTAAAACAGCAGTTTACAGCTTAGACTAGGCCTAAGAGCCTTAGGGTGACGATGATCTAATGGTTTGTTTGTGGATCAAGAAGTTCTGAACTACTGACCAGAATGCCACGAAAACTGATATGATTATTCACATCCCCATAGGATTATTTGATTTTGGTGAACCTCTGACCAAACCTAATGAATGCAGAAAATAGCTGTGAACACCAGCTCTGTGGGCGCCTGTGGCTCAGGAGTGTGTTGTCCACTAATCAGATGATCTGCGGATCCCTGGCTCCTCCACTCTGCATGCCAAAGTGTCCTTGTTCCCGAAGGCTGCACCATCACTGTGTGAATGTGTATGAATGGTTAGCTCCTAAAGCTGACCTTGCTGTGTGTGAATGAAATATGTAGTGTAAAAGTGCTTTGAGTGGTCCGAAGTCCATTTACCATTTACCAAAGTGACTTAACTTTTAAGTGTAAGTTAAGCAATCATGTTAGTATTCGATAAATCTAAGTCCAATATTCGCTCTATTTTAGCTCTGTTTTTGGTCTCCACCAACTCCTGAGGGAAATATCTGGCTATTTAGCTGCTAAATGCTCCACTCTGTTCCCAAGCTAGTCTCTAAATGAGCCTGTCTGCTGTTTGGTGATGAGCACATAGTGAGCTTTGGGTTTTTAGCTTTCTCTCTGAAAACAGCCGCCTGCTGGGGACGAAAACAATGAGAGGAGTGAGAGTGAACTAAAGCTGTAAAGATGTGGGCTGGACAGCTGAATAATGAGCTGAAACTTATCAGGAGATCATTTCTAATACTAAATAACAAGCAACCCCTTTTCACATTGTTGCATTTTATTTGTCATTGTCATATTTGTCATGATACACTGCTATTATAAAAACATTCATTAGTTTATAGTCCCTTCAAGGTTTGGTAAAACTAAGGCACAGGAGTGTTTTTGTGGGCTTTGGGGTTTAAGGTGCAAACCAAACTACGGACCTTTGTTGCATGTCATCCTTCATCTCTCTCCACTCATTTCCTGTCGTCTCTTTGGTGTCAGCTCTCCAATAAAGGCATACAAAGTCAAGGTAGAGTAAATGCTTGCATCAACTTGTAATGATCAATGACAGTGGAAAGAATGGACAGAGACTGTAGTTTTTAGCATTTCCACATTGGCTTCATTTCGTGATGCCCTTTACGTTCCATTGGAAACATCACAACTATGAAAGTTCCTTGTGCTCTCAATGTCCCTTTGATGTGTAACCACTAGCTAGCTAAAATGTTTTAACTATCTATTGGCAGAAAATGAATAAAATGAAGTGTGGGGAGGTGGGCTGCTAAAGAGAAAAAAAAAATCAAAAGACAAATACAGACATACACACTTACTTGACTTTGGAGTATTCTGAGTTATGTTTACCCCACAATCACATGGTGTACTAGGGCGGAAGTGGGATAATAACCGGGAATCAAATGTGTCTCCACACAGTCACTACAGACCACATGTATACTGTAGTTATAACATATGAAACATACACAGTTTTAGAGTAATTACTGCAAACATGAAACATCCAAAATAGTTAAAAACGGCTCTTCAGTTTCAAGCGTCAGACAGTTGCACTTCCATAAACAAGTCATTTACAATATATAATGTCTGTGCACTTTTGGTGAGTTTGTTTTGAAGGTGGCATTTCCTCAGAGCTCTGACTGGACTCATCATTAAGCTCAGAGTAACTTAATGTACTTCTACCTGACATGCATACACATCTCCCTTCCTATAACATTATTACAGCCCAGCCGGCTGGCAGTCAGATGTATTCACTCATTCCAATCAGATAAGCAACAGCCTGTCATGGACCAGTCAGAAATTCTAGGCAGCTGCATCTGTAAGGGTGGATTATTAGTTTTCTAAAAAATATAGAATCAGCTCAGAGATGATGGTTGTGATATAATGACAGGAACGCTGTGTTGATGAGATCATGCCATCAGGTTTAAACCATCAGGTTAAAATCAGATGGGGGACTGACAGTTTACAGTTGAGTGACTGCAGCAGCTCTGTGTTGTTTTCGCGCCAATTTAACCATTTCATTGTGAGTTTTTAACACTAACCCGACACTTCTGACTCCTGACCTGCAGTTTTTACAGCAGCAGTCCAGTTATTGTCTGTGATGCATCTGAACGAAGCTCTCCACTGAGTCATGTGTTCGTATTTGTGACTAACAGGATGGCCTCATTAACCCATTTAATGTCTCAGTGTGATAAATGGTCACTTGTGTATTATTATTATTATTACTACCGGAAGTAGGCACTTGCACTCTTACAACTATCCCATACGAGACCCTCAAACCTCTTCAAACTATCAGTGTTTTCATTTTCTTATGTCATCCCACTGCTTATATCAAAGATATCCTGGAGTCTGCTCGTCTCTGATGTCGACACACACAATCTGTTTTAGATTCACTACAGTCTGATTTCACAGGTGATCAGGAATGGACCCCACTTTTACCCAAAACTTCCAGACCACCAAAGAAAGAAATCACTGACCTACTACAACAATCTTTTACTGTTCAGTAAGAGTTGGACTGTGAGCCAAAAAGTAATTCTACATAAATCTAAGAGTTTCTGTGTACACGCATGAGAAGGGGAACATCAGGATGATGTCATCTCTTGTTCTCTCTTTGCAACCACCGTAGAAAATGTATCCTGGCAAGTCCAAACCTGTGCAACAAAAGGCCACACTGGACACACAGGAGTGACTCACTCCCAGAAGTTAGAAATAAATCATCCTTCATCATGTTCCATTGCATTGTTTCAGTATGGTAAAACCACTCAGATCCATTCCATTCATCCATTCACACACACACTGCATCACACCTATTGGGATCAATTTGGGGTTCAGTATTCTCAAGGACACTCAAGGACTAGACTGAGGAAGCTGGGGATGGACGACTGGGCAACTGTTATTTATTTATTTATTTTTTCTATTAAAAGTACAAACAAGTTTGGGAAGTGATGCAGCTTACTCAGAGACCCGGAGTAGTAAATGTCTATAATCCCTGTCTGCTTGGGGCCTGAGTCTCTGCTACAGGGATGAAGGTAGCACATTATGATGATGATAATGATGTGCAAATAAAGGCATTCAAAAGCTAGGACAGTCACAGCGGAGATGTGACTTATATTATTTTTAATATGTATGAGTGTGTCACTTTATATCCACCCTCGAACACTAACATTATAGATAGCTGATATTTTTCCCATTCAAGCAAATGAAACAAAATATATATATCGTAAGCAAATACACAGTAAATTACTTTTTGATTGTCCTTGACAAATCCCCCAGCAAATAATATCGTTTTTATGCTCAGAAAAGTTTGATAGTTTTGTTGAAGAAGCTAATTTAAATTATGATTGTGAAGTGAAGGTTTGCTGCCCATCCTGCACGGGATGAACAGAGTGAAGCAAATTGCAATGGATTCAATCTGCCTATTTTTATAGGTCATGAATGAATGCAAATGAGATAATTAATGTCCAAAAGTCAAGTTTCTGTAAAATGCTGCCAGTGCTTGGAGCAGTCTGATTAAGTATGCAGGCACACCTGAATCAGTGTAACAAACAATAAAAGGACATGTCTTCCTCTCCAAAGAAATAAAATCTGCACACAGTGTATTACAGCATTATATAAATTTTTATTGCAGAGAGACCTCCAAAAACTCATTTCAGCCTGGAACTGCCAGCCCCTTTCATCGTATTTATGAGGTGAAACATGTCCTATTAAATAAAATGCTATATAATGCTCCTCCCCCCGACTTGGATGCTGGCTTGTGTTTGCTCTTACCTTCTTCCCTTCATGTGGGCTACCTGCGGCGAGCAAACGCAGCAATCCTGATCATTTGAACAATGTGTGTGTCTAGACACTGCACTGTTCGTCATCATGAAAGCCTCGTGAGTGTGCCACCGATTGTCTTTTCTTCTCTCAGGGGGGGCTTTACTCACTGCAGTGCATCTGAAATCCCAATAGGTTACCTCTGAAAGCTGACTGACCATGGATTTTTCTCAGTCCCCTCATGGCAGCTCAAAAGGCAGTCTTATTCCTCCTCACCATCAAAGATGAACCAGAGAAAAGACAAAAGCTACCAGTCTAACTAACCTGTATTTCCCACAAAGACAAGTCAAGCCTTGTAAACTCTGTGATTTGCTTTGCTGATGATTGACATCACCCCAGTAATAAGTAACGGTAAATGGACTGTACTTATATAGCACCTTTCTAGTCTTCCAACCACTCAAGACATTTACACTACATATCTCATTCACACATTCATTCACACGTTTGCTACCATGCAAGATGCCAACTGCTCATCAGTTTGGGAGCTAATGACATTCACACCGACGATCTTCTTAGTGGATGACCCGCTCTACCTCCTGACAGTATGTTGGATTTAGGTGAATGTTCTGTACTTAGACAACAACAGTTTTTATGTGTGCAGACATAAAACACTTAATAACAAATACTTCACTTCAAGCATTCAATGGGAAACTTTCCCCATTTTTGTAATTGCTTTCTTCTTTTTCTTTTCTTTTTCTTCATTTAAAGATCCAGTGTGTAGTTTTTAGTAGTGTTTATTGGCATGAATTGAATATTCATTAGTATATTTCCATCAGTGTGATGGAAAATTATGAACCTGAAATTATGAATCGTTGTGTTGTTGTTCCCCTAAAATGAGCCCTTCATATCTACAGAGAGAGTGGGTCCTCTTCCATGGAGTCCGCCATGTTGAACTGCCATTTTTGTACAGTAGCCTAGAACAGACAAACTAAACTCTGATCTAGATAAGGCCTTTTTGCTTTTACTGTTAATTTGCCAACCAGAGTTTTTCTTACATGCTTGGAAGGAGAGGGTGATGTGTGGGAGAGTGTTCATTTGGTTGCAATTTGCGACTTGACCGCTAGGTGCCACTAGATCCTACAAACTGGACCTATAAATATATACTTACACAGACATGCAAGAAGTAAATAGACACCTTTAATTTGAATTTGAATGAAGGTGTCTATTTACTTGTTGCATGTCTGTGTATATATACATTTTGCCAAATGATTTGTTACAATTAACCTCACAGTAAAAATCGGAAAACAATGCCACAAAAAAACATCTCAAATACAGAGCAGAATTCAAGCTGATCAGTCCAAGATGAAAAAGCTTTCATAATTCAGATGTCAACAACAATCTATATTTTATTGACCAGGATTTACACACTGACCTTTGATTATAATCAGGACACTGTCTGATAGTTACATCAATATATTTCAGCCTATTATGGTGTGTGGTTTTATTAAAACAAAAACTATCCAATACATTGGCGTCTCTGGCTGACTGTACCTTGGAAACAACAGTTAATACTCGGGGGTACTTGGGTCTTCATTATGAAACTCTGTGCCCTTGTCGTCATCTTCTTCATTATCTGCGTCCAAATGTACTGTATGTCACTCTGACCTCAGAGGTTCATCAGTTAAAGGTTAATGCATCTGTTGCTGTCCAGTTCTTGACAATCGTAAATAGGACTCATTTGCCATGGATTTTGCACAAATAACAGTTATGAGGAGATTTTTACAGGGAAAAAAAGAGTGTAACAATACCAAAGCTTCCATGTCATATAACCTGCAGTACAGACCTGTAGATGAGCTGAGACACGGTCTTCTTCCTGTGGTGACGTCAGTGCTTCTGATAACTCCTCAGTCAGGATCAGAATAATCATCTTGGGCAAACTGACATACTGTATTTCCTTTCATTATTTGCTCCACAACACGTTTACCAACCACACACCTCGGCCGGGGCCTTTCTGTGTGGAGTTTGCATATACCATGTCCGCGTGGGTTCTCTCACCTGAAACAACAGGTTAATTGGTGACTCTAAATTGTCTGTAGGTGTGAATGTGAGTGTGAATGGTTGTTTGTCTCTATGTGCCCCGTGATGAGCTGGCAACTTGTCCAGGGTGTACCCCGCCTTTTGCCCAAAGATAAGCTAGGATAGATGGGATAGGCTCAAGCCCCACCTTGACCCTGATGAGGATAAGCGGTTACAGATAATGAATGGATGGATGGGTTCCGGTAAGGTGGCTAACGTTATAGGTTTAAAACAAGTCTTTACTTTGGTCTTGCAATAGAGTTATAGCAAAATTAAAACTGGCCTTAAAGCATTGTATAACTTTTCTACCACTGTCTGTAGCTATTCAGCTACAGGAGAAAAGTAGCATGTATACATACACATACCGTATATACAAAGTTATCACCTGCTGCAGGGCTAATCATGATCATTCATCACACACCTTCACCCTCCCTCAGACATCTTAAATGTCTCAGCACTGATCCCCATGTCTTAACAAATATGTTCCTCCCTTCTATGATCTAGAATCTAAACTTCTCTTAATGCAGGATGTCGTCCAGTTATCTGCTATATAATTGTTTAAATAATGAATTACTTCTCTAGAAAATCAGTTGGAGATTCCTTTGCACTAGAGACAGTTCATGTACCACCAGTGATACGGGTACTGTAGTTTGAGAACCAGTGAGCTATTATATTTGCAACCTGAAGGAAAAGTAAGTGAAGTATTCACACAGAAGTTTTGAATTTGTGTCTAAATGCCAATATCCTTCTTCTTTTATGTTTATTATTATTTTTTCATAAACCCCAATATCAAACTTCAAAAGTTGTTTATGTTTTTGTGGCCATTTTACCATCAATGTCCTTTCATTGTTGGAATCATGTTAGTTCATAATGCAAGTGTTTAACCTTTGTAAAAAGATAGCCGTGCCCCATGCTGAATATAACCTAACCTTTAAGAGCTATTTCAGCATCAGCTTTCCTCCAGTGCAACTTTCCTCGACACTCACTGACATTTTCAAGAAATAACAACACTAATAATATGCTCTTGTATCTATTCCAAACTTCCACCTCCGACACCACACATTTCTCATTTAGTTTGGTGGCTCCATTATTTTTTTATTTTTTGAGTCAGTTCCACAATTCATATTGTGCTTTCTTTGAATGTATTACTTTAAAATGAGTTGTGATTGCCAACGGGGAAATGTTCCTGTCCCTGTGAGCTGCTTCCTGCATCTAGATCTCATTATTTCTGCTGGCTGCTTTTCAGACGTGATGTACATGCATGAAACTACAGAGGGGTCATTTGAAGGAAGATTATTTGGGGTACTACAGGTAATAAAGTTTACTTGATCAGCAGTTTGCACAATAAACAATACTAAATAAACCTAGGCTGAACAAGTGAGCTTTGACCCACGCATTTCTGTCCACCAGCAGACCACAACCCCCTCTTTATAAACTGCAGCAGATATTTTACTCTTACTGAATGTCACTAATAATGTGATGCCATTTTCTGCCAGGGCAGTGCCCCGACAGATGGTCTACCTGTATATAATGCCTTTTTTTTAATTTTACAACCTACATCATGCCACCTGCCCAAAGGAATGAACGAGGCACCTTTGAACAACTTTTAAAATCCTTTTTAACCCCTCAGACACAAAAACTACAATGCAAGCATTTTTTAAACGATGTACTCCACCTGTGAACTATTGGAATAATTGCATTAGACAGTTATGATCTAGGATGTGTGCCGACTGCAGGTCAGGATTTTCATTCATCCAGTCCAATATTTTAACATCTACCAGATGCATAGACACAGATTTTTGTACAGACATGTGTGGCTCTCTGATGATGAGGTTATTAAATTCAACACTTGCATGAACTGTCATGAAATTTGATAGAGGTGTTCATGTCTGCCACAGGATAATAAAACCCATTTCAGTGATCCATCAACTTTTGATTTGGCACTATCATCATGTCAACAGTTTAGTTTGTCCAATACCAATCGTTCACGACTAATTACCTCCAAGTAACAACTAATACTTAGCAATACTTGGTGCTGATTAGCAAATGTTAGCATGTGTATATACTAAACTAAGATGATGATCACAGTAAACATTATCATACACCTCACCAGCTGCAGCTCATCATCCAGTCAACTCTCAAGTATTTAACCCTGGTTCAACCTACCAGACACCACCACATCGTTCAGTCTTCATACGGCCAAATCAGTTTTCTTCTGCTAACCTTGATCTCTCTGAGTTTCAGGGTCTCTACCAGCCTTTCAGCTGCCACATCCAGCCCTGCCTCATTATTATTCCTGTCACTGGACAGGACTACCACCACCAACATTTCACCGCTTGGATTTCCTTCTCCACCAGACCTCCACTCACCCCTGTACCTCCTGGCTTTGTCGATAAACTCTTAGAAGTCTTGGAACTTCCTGGAAATGATGATTGCAACATTTCACAGCTTCTTCTTTCCTGAACTGCTCTTCAGCTATCGCTATCACCTCAGCATGTTGAACCTCATGAACCGACCTGACAGCTACAGGACACAATCATGTTTCATTGTCGCTTCCAGAATTTTATTATGAACTCACTTCCAGACAGATAAATGTGTGTCTAGACATCACAATATCACACGGTTTACCTCCCCAACACCACATCAGACTCTGCTGCTCTTATTCTTCACACTTTAGTCAAGGGCTCACGGCAATATGCTTTACTGATTAATATATCATAATGGAGCATATTTAAAGTTGTTTGTGTCAGAAAAAAAACACCATATGGCGAGGCAACACTTAAGTCGTGATGAGGATGCAGACTTAGTGCTCAGTGGCTCACTGCCGCAGCCTGAGCAACAATGTGCTCATTAGATTTCTGCTCATGCAATGTGACAGCACTATATTTTGCGCTGCCCTTTATGGCATTGGGAAGAAGTGAATTCTTTTATGCACATGAATACAATTAGTTTAATTAGTTCACCCACATTTAAGATTGCAGAGCATCTCACTGTGGAAATCCCATTACGACTCTTGAATGTGCCACTCTTTCTTCAGATTCATTTTAGATGAGTCACTCTGATAATCACTAGGTGATAAAGAGGCCACTGGGAGCAAAGAATAATTCACATACATAAATGACACAAAAATGGAGTCTTCCCAGATAGTTGGATTAGAATGTCGCTTTGACTCATTTCAGAGAAACTAATCAAGTGCAGACACAGACTTCCACTGACAATGGAGTTGGGACAAAATACATTTGATAACAAATCTGTTAAGAGAGTTTAAAATCTGGCAAATGAAGCAATGTTCATCGGTCCTTTTTCTTCTGAGGATCAAAGCTTATGGACAGTCAACTTACTGTGTTGAGAGAAGTCTCATATTACACTTGCTATTTTAAGTCCATAAGTGCATTCACACTGTCAGCTATGTCAAAATGCAGTGTACTGTGAGTACCTGTATAATGCACTCATAATAACTCAAGTCAAAGAGTTGAGCGTGGAATGAGAAGTGTGACACTTCTTGCCCTCAGTGATCGCCATTTTGGCTACGTAGCAGAAGAGGAGGGACTGCCAGCATTGTGAAAAAGGCAGAAGAGGAAGCTGCTGGAGCTGAAGGGGTTGCAGTGAATACTGCAATATACAAATTTAAGTACATTTATCTTTTGGCAGTTAAATGTTGGCACTAATGTTCCACCCGGTTGTAATTTGGCAAAATAGAAGTGTTAAATAAAATATTGTGATCATTTCTGATAAGTGCACCATGACAACACTACCCTGCTGAAATCAGTATGGTCATCAGTAATCAGTATTATGTGCAGGAAATACATAGTGTACAAATGTGCTACAAAGAAGTGTGTTAATGGAAGCATCTGAAGTGAGACATCATGAGTATTGATGTTATTAGTATAACTTTGTAACATGAGTGGTGATAATACTGAACCAAGAAAATAAAGTTAAAAAATGCTTTGCCCCCCCTTCAGTCAGTTAAATCATGATTGACTCTTTACTCAATGCTACCTGCTAATATTAAAAATACTCAGTAAGTGTGCTGATTTAATAAGTAATAAGGAAAGTAACTTGCAACTGAAAATGCACAGTAATATTCATCCTGTTCAAACAATGTTCTGCAGTTTTTATTTTTACAGTTTCACATTTGGTTTCAGTGAAGCACCAAAACAACAGCTGCTCTCTTCAGGTGTTTGTTGTGTCAGATGTTAACTTTACAGGATAGTTGGGTTGTGGATGTGTAGTGAGGCCAGGACGAACACATTCAACATTCGACTTTGCGTGTTAAAAAAAGAAAAAAAACTTTTGTCCAGGTATGACAAAGTATGTGAATTGTTTTTGGAGACTTTTTTGTCCAAATCATACACACCGAGTGTCATGGACTGTTAAGCCATCACAATATAATTATGTGCATTACCTGTCTACATTATAGTTCATTCATCTTATTACTACTGTACAGCAGTCTCCTACAGTGTTATATTTTATATTGCATTGTAATTTATTCTATTTTATATTACATTTATTACATTTTATATTATTCATATATCATATACATTTCTATATACTCCTACATTTTAACTTCACTTATTTGTGTCATTGTCTTTTTATACATATTGTATGGGCATTGTTTAATGGAGCATTTCACTGCCAATTACTTCATTGTTCTGCAAGAAAGTGTTAATCTACAATGTAGAAATGGATAAAAAATAAAGAAAAAAATGACAATATAATTTAAATCGTATGTGATTCCAGCATTATGTAGCTGTAGATCTGTGTATGGCACTCCTCCTACTTACTTCACACACAGACAAGAATATACCAGCATCATTTCGATCCAATCTGGTCCTTTTCCCCTCCAGCTCGCAGCATAAACATTAATGTACACGCAGTTTATCTTGCCAACACTCTTATATTAATGTGCAATGACACTTATAGTCTGTAGAGTTAAAAGTGACTTAGCTGTGAAGTCCTGACAAATCAGTGAAATTAAATGAACGTCTTGTTGTTTTGTTGTTGGAGGAAATGTTCGTCCATGCAAAGCTCAGCCAGTGAGAAAGAACGAATGCTGCGTGGAGCTTCAACAGGAGGCAAAAGGTTTTCCAAATACTTCTTCATGGCTTCATCTGAGTCTCCTTGACTCAAGCAGATATTCATACCAACCTGTTAATTTGTGGTAATTAGTCAGGAAGAGGGACTCGAATCCTTTATTCAAACATGAATGTGCAGAAGAGGTGAGAGAGGACAGACGACAGGATAGATGACTCTGTGATCATTTTTTTAATGATCACTAAGAGCATCGTCTTCCTGAGATTTGAATAATGTTTGGTTATTAAGTATTCTCATTATTTAATCTAGACATATCCCAAAATTATTCTGTGACCTCAATATGACTATTATGATATCATTATTTTTAATATTCTAATTATCAGAAAAAAAACCCAACATTGTATAAAGTCACAGATCAGGACTTATTGTTTTTAATGACTTTTAAAATGTGTGATCGTGCATCTTTCAGAAATCTTTAAGTCGACATCTAGAGCAGAACGTACTTCCAGCAAATCAACATGAATACAGCGTGCTAGGCGGTGCATAGCACACAGAATTTTTTGATTTCTGAAACTGAAAACTGACAATTTCCAAAAATATATACTTGGTTTATATCAATTATTTATCAAAATAGTCACAAGGTGCTGTACAATGCAAGCATGAGAAAGACTGCTGTATCAATTCATGGAACAATGTTTTACATAAAGTCATCAGCAATTCAGATGTATGATGTTTTGATTTGCTTCTGTTGTGTGTCAGAGATATTGCAGAAGGTCAAAATAAAGGCCACAACTACGTGTTTTTCTCATTATCGCTTAATCTGCTGATTATACTCGTGACGGATAATTTAATTAAATGTACAAAATGTCAAAACAATTTCTATTTCTATTTCTATAATGAAGCATACTTGAGGAGTAAGTCTACTTATTCTCACGACAGCAGATCTGGTGATGTGAGTGATCCACGCGAGGAACATGTTGAACTGATGAAATGTTGCTGGTTGCTCCTTTAGCTGTTAGCCAGCTGTGGGTCCACTGATGCTTATTATCTTAAAGCTGTAGAATGCTGTTCTTACAAGTTGCTAATATACAGTATCATAAAGCACAGCAACTTGCATGGACACACTCATGAGTATTCTCAGATTCCTCCCTTCAGTCCTTCAGGTCTTTAATGTAACAGTAAATTTGATTACCTTCAGTGACTTACATAAAAAAAGAAAAGTCAACCTCATCACCGATGCCACACACGTTTTGTTTAGTTCACATGAATCCAGACATCTTAAAGTTTAATTGGGAATTTTATGTCACCTGCAGGTGACAGGAGACATATTATTCCCCCTACCAACACCTGTCGTCCACCAAGGTCATCCTCAATAAGGCCTTGCAAGAACAAGAGGGCTGCCTGATTTGCATGCATAATACAGCATTTCTATGTTAAACGCCTTGTCAAAAGGGAACATTTTCTTAATAAATAAAATAATAATGAAATAAGAAATAATGGCTCCAGCTTCAATGGCACAGCTGGTTATGTTCCATATACTGTAGCGCTATGGTGAGAGGTTTCACAGATTTCACATCTCAGGTATATTGCTTGAACAATATACTTGAGATATTAAAAGCCAACTGTTCTAAGTATTGAATTGAAAGAGTTGGTTGCTCCAGGCAGAATATTTTCAGAAGGGAAATGAAGTTTGGTCACTGTGGTGGAGTGGTGCAGGGAATGAAATGCCATTTTAGCCCATTGAACGTGACATTTTTTTTTCTCTGCTTCCATCTACCTCCCTGTAGCTCTCGGAGAGGAAGTCAGAGGCATGACCTTTTCTAGTTTCCTTGAGGCTTTGCTTGAGCAAAACGCCCTTCGATATTTTGCTGCGCATCCGAGCTAATTGAATCTAAAAGATTGCATGTGAACCCAGGGCTGTGGTAATGAGAGCAGAGCTGCCTGTGCACAAAAGGTCTGTAAATTGATAGAAAAGGTAGGCGATCCTTCTGACAATTTGCCTCAGACAGAGCCTCCAAAGGGCAGTCTCCCAGCCCGCCTGATCCTCTGTGGGAGCCAAAAGGGCACCGAGGGACGAGTGTTGAGTTATAGCCTCTAACCCGCCGATCCAGCTGTCTGCACTCTATCAGTCAGACATCATTCTGATTCTCGATAGCTCATTTGCTTGGAAATATACGAGAAAGAAAAATTGAATGTTTTTCTCAGGTGGAGCAGCGTTAAAGGAAAGATTCACATTTTTTTTAGACTCCATACCGTCCCAGAGCGCCTCTTCTATATTTTACTATAACGCCCAGGAGTGCCCGTCATTTTGAAAATCATTCCCAGTGAATCAAAACACAGAAAATAAAGTTGTCATCAATAACCGGAATTGGAAATGTACGCTGTAAATCTAAAAATGTCTCTGCACTGTCAAATGTCCAAACATCCCTGGGTTTACAGTATGATGGAAGCTGTAAGGTTGTGAAGGATTCGGAGCATTGTAGTTCAACAAAGACTTGACAGGAAGGACTGAACGGGTCATTGTGACTTTTACACATAAATTCAAAGATCTTTTGTCACATAAGCTGCCAAAGACACTCCCTACTACCACGTTACTGTTGTTTGTTATAAGAACATGGATTGCTCTAAATGTCATCACATAATCAGTCAGTCATCAGTAAACAGGAAACACCGGCTCTCACTGCCCAAAGAGGTTATTTTGTGGGGGAATGTTTACCGGCGAGTCATCAGGAAGGACTGATCAGGTCACAATGACTTTTACATAAACTGAATAAACATAAATTGGGCAGTTTCTTCTCATGTAGCTGTACTGATGTTTGTTCTCATAAAGGAAATAACTACAACAACTAGCTACTTTTTACAGTTTTTGTATTTTTTCTTTCTTTTTTTTTAAGTGTTGAATCAAACTTGCTTAAAAGCTACAAATGCCACATATTTGGTATCATATAATCATCATATGATGGTCAGTTTCTTTCTGTGTTTGAGATTTGAAGCTTTTTAGCAGAGTCCTAGGAGCAGGTCCACGCCTCAACTGTGCCAACCCTCCTAACCCTCTTGTCCTTTTTTGCTCTCATATTCCACACTACTCTGACCAACCCCATTCCTTTCTCCTATTTTCCCCTCTCCTTTCTACTCTCCATAGTCTTCTTGAGGGCGGTCCGTTGTGCCCCGGATGCTACGTCAGATTCCCCACAACGTAGCAAGATGATTTTCAGAAATCAAACAAAATTTAAAAACTTTTAGAAATAGCTAATTTTAGACATAAAAAAGTAGTTACATTGAAAATAAAAGCCACTTCTGACACCTGATGTGATTAAGACAGATTAATGACATTAGCAGCAACAAAAACATTAGCTCAAGTCTATTAGCATCGTGCTAAACATTACAACATGTAACAAGGACAAATCATCTGACATCTGGGGATAGTGGGGGGCGCAAATCACTGGTTATTTTGGGGGTCACAGGCTGAAGAGTTTGGGAACCCCTGGCATAATGCACTCTTTCTTTCTTTCTTTCTTTCTTTCTTTCTTTCTTTCTTTCTTTCTTTCTTTCTTTCTTTCTTTCTTTCTTTCATTCATATTCATGTATTTCTCTGGACTCTTTGCTGGAGCACGTCTTCCAATATAGAATGGCAAACTATAAAACTGACCTCAATAAACCCGCCTCCCACTGCTGACCATAAACCAGCACTACTGATACTCTCCCTCAGTTATTACACTTTGCTTTGACATTGACTTGACACCCAGTTTTACACACATTCCCGAACAATTTTTAATGGCAGAAAAAGACAAGGTTAGGATACAGTGTGGCAGAACATCTGTCCCTCCGGTGTAGTCGATGAGTAATAATGAACTGACTTTGGAGAAACGCAGCCCACTCCTGAATAAAGACATAAAAATTCTATTAACAGCAGACTGCACTCACATACAGTAAGGCCTATAATCAGGTGGAGGACCATTGACCTCCAGCTGACCTCCATCACTCTACAAGGCTTTGTATGCTATGTTACTGTTTTCACTCACTTGAGAAAGAGCTTCACATAAGGGACACTGTCAGATGAGGTGTCCATTAATTCCTGATCATGGACACCTTGAAGGGCGTTATCCCGCTGATACCATGGTCACACCATTCATTTATATTTCCATGTGTTTTGAAATCAAAATCAAGTTTTTCACAAGCAATAACACAGTTTCCATGATAACACCTGAGGGTCTGACTAACATCTGGAACAATCATCACCATCCCATAAGGTTCTTATGCAATGGAAAGGTTCATTACTTGGCAATAGGAGATATTTCTAGTCCACTCAGCTCAGTGCTTAATGTTAAACATTGAGCTCAAAGCTAACACAAAGCTAATGTTACGCTAGTAAGATTCAAAGTCAATAACACTGTGTACAGTGACAAACTGAATATAATCACAGTTATACACATTTAACAATAGTACTATGCAGCTATCATTGTCTCTAAATGAAAATCTAAATATTCAAACAAATGATCAGTGATGTGTAAATTCATGTCGGCCTAAAGTAGTGTGTTAAATAGTGAAAAGATGCGATGGCTTTTACAAAGTATCAGTAAGTTCAAAGGCACAGTGAACTTCCTGCAACTTGTGTGTTACAGTCAGTAAGTATCCTGTGGTGTACGAGGCACTGAAGGACTTCAGTCAGTGTTTATTTCAGTGCATTCATTCAATGAACACTGGGACTAATTAATGGATCACCTGCAGCCAGTAAGAATCAAGTATTCATCCAGACAATTGTATAAAGTGAGCATTGCACCAGCACCCTAGACAACATTATGGAGTCATGAATGTAATGCTCCATTTGCATATGTGTTGACTGAGGTTTTCTGCATGAATACCAGCCTTTGCCTGTGTGTGTTCCTGTAAATGTGCAGATAAAGCAGGTGGAGGCAGTGGACTACAGATATAGAATGTCCTAAACATGAACAAACTATTTAAACTGGACACCAAGCACTCCTTCACTTAACTGAAACTTGCTTTCAAAGATCTTTCCCCTCTTTATTTCTGCATCATGTGGCCTGCTACATATTCATATTAGTGCCTCGCTCTCTGTTGCTGCCTGCTTTTAGTCTCCCTCAGCCCCCACACTTTACACTAGGATGACATCATGAGCATTAAAATGCACTTTTCTAGGCTCTGCAGTTTAACATAGAAGTTCTTTATAGTTAAAAAAAAAATTCATATCTGACCTTCTTTAACAGATACGGTGTTTAAAAATACTTCTTTGGCCACAGGAGATTGTCTGCTTCAGTACCAATGGGTGTACTGCTGCCAAGTGGGAACAAGGCTGACAAGCCTTTTCATACAGCCGTGTTTGGGTCATAGGTCAAGAAATGTTGCTGCTCGACTTATTATTTCTGATCACAAGAAGATCCCATGCAGCTTTTCAATGGGCAGCTTGAACAACCTTTGAATTCTCACTTTCTGTATAAAGAAATAAAAGGTACAATGATGCTACAGCTGTATTTGTATATTTTTAAAATAGGACCAAACCATTTGTGGATATATTTGTGGAGTCTCAAGCCTCTGAGTGGACACTTGAGTTGGCTGACAACAACTCTTCCCTGGCATTATAACACGCTTTTTCCACATAGTGTTACCTTCAGTGATTAAAGCCGTTTGTCTTTTCAGTCCAGTCCTTTAAAACATTAAGAATTTAATAGGATCCACACTGTGTGCATGATTAATTTTCATTTTAATTTAAGGTATTATTCCAACACCTGAGACATCAGCAGTTGGAGGTCTAGCTTACGATGGTTTATGTTCATGGCAAATGACTAAACTGTAAAAACTCACAGTGATCACATAATACACTGCTAAAAATCACAGATGGACAACAGGTAGTGGATTACCTGGTCAGATTGGATCCAGACCTCCATATTAAAATTACAATGAGTTCCAGAAGCATTTACACCAAACGGTAACCTCAGTTGCTCTGAAATGTCACTTTGGCAGCTCCTCAAACGGTCACTTGAGCTCATCTCCATAAGCCAAGATAGCAGCAGCCAGGACACCACACACTGAGCTTTACCCCGAAACCCCACCGTCCTGCACGCGTCTTCAAGCCTCACCAAAATGGCTGCTGCCATCTTGGCCCCACCAAGCGTTTAGCCTGCCAGACTTTGTTTACTTGCTCAGATTTGGTCATTTTCCTGGTGTATGTGCTTCTAAATATGCTTCTACGTGTGTAAATATGCTACTTAGTTAATTTGTTTCGCTTTTGTCTGTTTTTACATCCGGCAGTTTGCACGGGATGTTTTATTTTGAAAATTTTCCGGATTCTCTATGCTGTTTCTGTGTCTGGCTTCCTGTCGGCTCGAGGTGCTCTGTGTAAATTGACGTGGGCATGTGCATGAACCTGCGAAACCATTGCAATAATCCTTTAATTCTTGTTTCTTAAGAGTGTGTAACTGGAACTGACTCAATCAAGAACAGTAGTTTCTCGCCTCACCCACCCACATGCAGCCATCCACCCAGGAACAATAAAAGCAAACTGCTGTGGTCCTGCTGCTGTCTGGACCATCCCAGAGAAACACATTTCAGAGCTGCTTGCTGCTCGTAACAGGCAGCAGTGATTAAAATGACATCAGCACCATGGAAACTGTGCATTGTGCCATTCCCTCAAGGAAAATCACAGGCCTATTTCCAGCTGTATTTCACTCCAGATAATTCAAAATGAATTTTAGTGCCACAATTAAGACCTGAGATGTGTTCGACTGAAGAGCAAAGGAAAGCAGACCAGAGTGGCCCAGCTTTTAGAGAAATAAAATATATGTACATATATATTACAAAACAGAATGATATGACCGTAGGTAACAATTCAGGACAACGAAGATCTGTTATTACTTTTCATCTCATGTAGTCATCACAATCAGCAGTGAGCATGTACTGTTGCATACTCACATCCTCTTAACACAGCACAAAGAGGGACTACATTGTCATTTTTCAAACTGTGTAAAGAGTCCAAAGGCTCATGATAGATGTTGGTACCCCGCTGCCGGGACTTGATTCCGTTCAGTTACATTTGTGGCTCCATTACTGACAAGGCCTGGCTCGTAGTTGGTGCTCCAGCCATGATAGCACGGCAGTGAGCCAGCATGCACCATACCAGGACCCTGAAACTGAAGCAGCTAAATGGAATTCAGCCATGAATGATTTCATTATATACACAAGTGCTTTTCCTGCTGTTACATGTCAAAGGGCCCTCTGTAAAAGATGCAGGAGCATTAATATTACTCTTAATGGAAGCTGAGGGATTTAGCTGAAAAACTAGTGCAGGAGGAAAAACAATTAGATTCAGACTCTGACTGCATCTTAATCACAAACTATCACCAGATCAAGTGCACACACAACAATGTGAAAACATCATGACTGCGGGTATTTAAACAATGTTTCAACGAACAAACAGAACACTGTGCAGAAAGAGAAGGAGCTGTGCTAGGAGCACAACTGTAACACAAATCACATCGTACTTTAATGATGTCCTTATTAAAAATGTAATTTTATGTCATTTCTGTAAGTAATGTCCTCTGACATGTAAAGGTGCTGTGTTTAATGGATTGGGCCATGTACAGTGACAGCATGCCTCATTTCTCTTCGATTAACACTAACAGTCATTGTTTTACTCGTGCAATATCATTAAATATGTCAAAGACAGAAATGTAAGAGGAGAGTTCAGCATAACAGCAGAATAAATGTAGTAATATTGAATATTGGTGTTGACTCTTCTGCCTGTGTAAACTGTGTTGTATTTGGATAATACATGAGCATTAAAGCATGAATCCATTAACTCTGCTAATGCTTCCTCCACCTGCCACATGACAAACACAATAAAATGTTATTTTATTGACTGCATTCACAACCTCTATCATCAGACGTGTTATTGTTCTTTTCTCTCTGTCTGAGCTTTCCGTGCACCATGATCTGATCGAGCAATTGTTTAACAAGTGAATAAAATGAACAAACCTTTACACAGCATCAGTCAGGACACGCTGGAAACAACAGCAATATCGGGCAAAACTAAATATGTCTGTAGGCATAAATCCAAGGACAATATTGAAAAATGACATCAAGTGAAAATAAAATGACAAATTTCCAAAATATTTCAAGGATTACATCTGAGGTAGAACGTTCCATAGAGTCTTGTTTCTGGCAGTGAAGTTACCAAGAGTGACACCGCTGTTAGCGATTAACGTTACCTCCAAGTCCCCAGACTCCTCACTGGTTTTGTACCCTGTTCAGCACTGATGTAAATATAAGAGTCAGATTGAGACACTGACCTGGGAACTACGACAAACAATGTTCAGTGGCAGAATTTCTGAAGTGAAATTGAAAAACCGAATGTGTGTGTGCAGCAGCAGACACTGCTCATTTTACTTTTCTGTCAGTAGATACTTTGTGAGGTTTTCTGATTCTGTATTCTGAGTCTGTAAGAAATAATTGTTGAGGAAATCATTTTATTATTATCATGGTATACAAAATGCTGCTACACTACTGTGGTTATATTATTACAGTGTGTGACTATGACATGGTTGATTGATGGATTCTGCACTTTAAATGGGGATTCCTATAGTCCACTGGTTGTGCCTCTGTATCTTGGACCTGCTCCCCTGGTGGCTGGACCTGGTGTGTGCTCTACTGCCATCACATATTGTACTTCCATTCCACACGTCAATCTGCATACACAGATTTGTTTTGTTTGGCTAGACATCCATCATAGTTTCCTACATATTCATCATCTTGAACTCATCTTGTGTTTGCTGTCTGTCTTTGTTTCACTGTATATTGTAACACATTATATCAACCAATAATGTATAACGTCCAATAATGTAATACCTGCCGATAACGTAATCATTTTGGCCATTTTGAATGTAATAAAGCCAATAATGTAATAATCTTCACCGCTGACATCAGTTCTCTTCAGATAATCACAAAGCTCACAAAGTCTCTGCTGTCTGCTGTCGACTGCATCTTACAGTGATTTTTAAAAGATCTGCTAAGCATTGTGCCTGTTCCAAGCTTATTGTTAATAATAACAAGAACAGAGAATCTGCCCTCAGGGGAAATTATGGTTCAGATATTGATTGAGTGTAATTCATTGATCCCTCTGTGTGGAGTCATGACTGAGTTTATCTGAGATGTAGAGAGATGTAGGCACACAGACTGACCAGGAGGCAGACCGACTCATTACTTCACTTTACAGCCTGTCACAACACTGACAGCCCCAGGGATCATACCTGACGTGGGAGTATAGTAAGGCAAGCAGGTAAGTAGTTTCATAAAAACTAGATTATATCTGTCAGATGGTGTTTTGCATCCAGGTTTAGTGGAAAACAGCAATTAGATTCACAGTTTTCACACTTTATCATGTTGCAATTACACACTCTTCACTAAAGCCATTTTATAAATAACACTGCCCAGGAAATAACATGCATTAGAAGTTGTGATAGTGGTTGGGTATCTTTCTGATCTGCCGTGGCGTGCAAAAAGCAGATTATTTTCGAGGAGAGAGGCATGAAAGTCAGTGAAATACCAATTTGAAGGTCACAACCTTTCATTGATCTGAGCAGATAGACTTTGGTTTGTGATCTGAACCTTTCAGATGTGGGGTCGATGAGCGGGAGTGATGCTACACTGCACGTCCACGCAAGAGAATTCAGACAGGAAATGTTCTTGGTTTGAAAACAACTGTGTAACAAATGAGTCCCATTATACCATTACACATCGGACTGATGCTGATGTTGGACAGCTGTTGTCTGACTTCTGAATTATTTGTGACAGTATCTTTAAACACACAGTATAGAGGTTCTAGGTGGTCTCACAATACAATGTACAATGACAATAACAGACACAGCTTAATGATGTCATGGAGTAGTGCAGGATCATGGGAGCTGTTGTCTTCATCTTTGCCAACTTCCATTCCTCACTCTCTAATAACAATCTAAACCTGTCAACAAAAGCAACAACTTTTAATGGACATATTTTGACCATAGACTGTATAAATCATAGGCATAATATCTGTGACATCACCCACAGGTTTCTAATGAGCCGTTATGAAGCTTAGTGTGGTGGATCTGGCTGCTTCCAGAGGTGGAGTGTGGGTGGAGCTGAGTGGGCTGAATGAATCCTTGTTGCTCAAACAAACTACCTGTGATGGACTGTCAATCAAAATAGCAACGTTCTTATTTATGCATAACTTTAAACCTTAATATCATTCGAACAGGTGAGTTGTATATAAATTCACTCTCAGTACAGTTGTCATGAATGGGGAAATTAGCTATAGAGACCAAAACAGTTTTTTGTCCCAGGCTGTAAACATGTTCTGCTGTGAAGTTGGACATTTTAGCATGGGGACTTATGGAGACTGACTCATTCTGTTTCCAACCTCAAGTGGACGTTTGAGGAACTGCAGTTTTTGGTACTTCTGCGTTGGCTTCACTTCACAGCCACAGAGGTTGTTGCTTGATTTTGACGTTGCACAATTGCCCATAAGGATCATGTTGTAGCCCTTCTACAGCTGCAGACTGCAGTGCTCTCACTCAGTACTGAACAGTCCTCAAAGTCGAAGATTGCCTTTAATTTGAACAAATTACAAGTTCTTTTCCTGATTTGTTGATTTTTTTTTGACATGTATCAGTATGAACTGTTGAAACAATGTGTTAATCCATGAAAGTTAATCAAAAAATTAATGATCCTGAAAGTCAATTGTTTAAATCAAATTAGATAACAGCTTCTTAAATGTCAGGATTTGCTGCTCTCCTCATTTTAATCACACTGATTTGTGTTTGTTCTGGTGATTAGAGGCTCACACGGAGCACAGTTTCTTTTCTTTTTCCCTCACTGTTTGGAGGTATTGGTAAAGTCACATTCAAGGTTGCAGTAAATAGCAGTGATGTGTTGCATTACAGTAAACAGGGCAACAAACTGAAGACAATAAAATCCCTGAACTGCCCCTCTAAACTGACGGAGGGAAACTCAGTGGATCTCATTTCAGCCTGTACCATTCCGTGCTGTGACAGCCTTGATAAAACTTTTAATTGCATCCCTCTGAGCTTCACTCTGATGCCTGAAACAAATTGACTTTGGGCTAAAAGTCAGATGGTATCAGAGATTTTTACTGCAGTCTCCAGCAAATAATCCTTTGTAAATTTGATCTGCGCCCCACAAATAGGAAGTGGCACACACAGAGGAGCAGATTACCGTCCCGCCCGCCTCAAGCTCTTTATTTATACCTATTTATGTGGTAGTGACAGAGCTCAACTCACTGCAGCTGAAAAACAGACATTGCATTCAGTAAAAAGCATTTGTGGTGTAAAGAAGTGCGCTGAAAAGATGCTTCCAAGTCCTCAACAATGCAAAGTGAAATCTGCACAGCGGTTAAAGTGAAATAAAGTGGGCCGGGATGAACACAGGTGACAGTGAAGTGAAGATACCGCTGCACACAGTCTGATGAAATGTGAAGAGGAGACTGAGAAATGTTGTGTGGGGAAATAGACAATTCATTAAATATGTCCAAAGAGCAAATAAATAGTTAAAATCAGTTTAATTCATTTAGTGAGTCAGTAATGTCAGCAAGTAACGTGAAGAAGAATTCTCCAGTAGAAGCATGTTTGCCTCCAGTGAGACATTTTAAGGTTTAATAATAATAATACATTTATTTATAAGCACTTTACTGGATACTCAAAGACTTAAACTAAGCTAAACATTAAAATCCATTTTTAAAAGGTGTGTTTTTGTCAGATATTTGAATGTTTGAAGTTTGGTACAGTCACAGATGTGTTTGGGGAGAGAGTTCCAGAGGGAGGCGACAGCTACAGAGAAGGCTCTGCCGCCCCAGGTTCGGCGCTTGGTCCTGGGTGGTGGAGTCAGGAGGTTTGCATCAGATGAACGGAGGCTGCGGGATGGATTGTGGTGACGGAGCAAGCCAGTGAGGTAGGAAGGGGCCTGGTTATGGAGGGCTTTGTGTGTGAGGAGGATTTTGAACTGAATACGCTGTGGAACCAGGAGCCAGTGGAGGTTCTGGAGGACAGGGGTGATGTGGTCACAGGTGCGAGTGTGGGTGAGCAGACGTGCAGCAGAGTTTTGGATGTACTGTAGTTTATTTAAAGTTTTGGATGGTGTGCCATACAGGATACTGTTGCAGTAATCGATACTGGAGGTGATGAAGGCGTGAATGGACAGAAGGGGGCAGCAGTAGCTCAGTCCATAGAGACTTGGCTTGGGAACCAGAGGGTGGCAGATGGTTCACTCCAGCATACCAGGTGGACTGGTAGCTGGAGAGGTGTCAGTTCACCTCTAGGTGCCCTTGAGCAAGGCACTGTACCCCCCAAACTGCTCGCAGGGCGCTCCTCAGGGGGGCTGCCCATCACTCCACCATCTCTCTCCACATTGCATGTCTATGAGCCCTTGTATGTGTGTTTGGGGTTAAAATGCATATAAAATAAACTGAGTGAATAAAGAATTTCCCCGTTGAGGGATTAATAAAGTATCTCTTAGAATGCAGAGAGGGAAATGATGGGTTGAGTCAGGCAATGTTCTTTAGGTGAAAAAAAGGCAGTTCTGGTGATTTGGTTTATGTGATAACCATCTTTGCAACAGCAGCATTGTATAGTGGTGGACTGGACTAACTAACTACAGATATTTTACACTGGTTCACACTGAGTTTAAATGAGCTGCATGTTATTCCCTCTACTTCCCTGTCTATCTTCAGCAATACTATCAAAATAAAGGAAAAACCAGCCCAATAATAATCAATGACAAAAAGAAATATAGAATGTGGTTCAATCTGAGCCACATCAGATCCAGGAGAGTGAAGACAGAAGACAGACAGAGACTGTGCTGATCAGACTGAGTTGGGTATCCACTCCCTCTCAGATCATCCACACTTATTTTCCACAAACAACATCTTTTCAGTGTATTTACAAATCAGAAAGGTCACATGACTCTACCTGCAGGCTTTAGGACTTCTTTGGGTACCTGATTGGTAGGAAAAGACCATTTCTACTTTGGTACAGGCTCTCCACTCTCCATGTCATTTCATACATTATCCTGAGCCCCGGGTGAGATGCTGTCCAATCAGCAGCCCAGCTGTAGTGAAGAATTTGCTGTGAGCCTAGAATCAGATCAGAGTGGCAGCTACTCAAATCAAATCAAATCAAATCACATCTTATTTGTATAGCCCAAAGTCACAAAGTACATTTGCCTCGGAGGGCTTTACAATCTGTACAGGGAGTGACACCCTCTGTCCTTAGACCCTCGGTTCGAGTGAGGAAAAACTTGCCCACAAAAAACCCTTTTAACAGGGAAAAAAGGTGGAAGAAACCTCAGGAAGAGCCACAGAGGAGGGATCCCTCTCCCAGGACGGACAGACGTGCAATAGATGTCACGTGTACAAGTCAACACAAACATATTGTACAATTACAATGAATGATAGAATGACAATGAATTACAATGAATGATAAAATGACCACAGTAGCAGATATGGTAGCAATAATGACAGTAATAATATATGCGTTGCGCAGGATCACAGCAGCAGCCACGATCCACGAGAACCTGCTGGACGACAGAGCACAAAAACTCCGGGGAAGTTTGGTTAGTAGCATGCATTAATGAGACATGTATGTCCACTGATGGTGAGAGAGAAAGAGGGAGAGAGAGAGGGAGGGAGAGAGAGGAGAGAGGGAGAGAGGGAGAGGGAGTTTTTATGTTCGGAGCTTTTTTTTGTTTGTTTGTTTTTGTTGATCCCACCAGAAACAGATGTTACATATGATTCTGTATGAAGTCAGTATGAAATAATGATGAAAGCATGTGTACAAAGTACACGTACTTCTTCACGTAGTCTTCACATGTCCCAAACAAACAAAAAAACAGATGAATCAGGTTAAAAAAAATAAATGGACGGCTTGACTGCCTTAGTTTCCCAGGTACCTCAGGGGCAGTGGGTAATGTGAATGATCCACAATGTTCTGCTGTCATCAGTAATTCTCTTTATCAGAGTATAAGACAAAATAAATCAATGTCATTGAGAAATCTTCTGTCCCCTTCAGCATTTATCCCTCCTCTTTTCCTCTGTTTGCATTCATCTTGTTTACATTAGACTGATGTCTGGAAACTCTTCTGCCTCAAGCACTTTTTGTCTATTTTCTGTATGAATAATATTAATAAAAAATACCCTTTGTAAGACGATGTGAGAGAATTACAGAAGAATCATAACCTCTATGAAACTAATGACATGCACAGGATAAGGACTCCTTCTTCCTGACTTCTTCTTGACTGCCACATACGGGCAGGGGGGTCCAAAAGGGATCAGTCCACTAGATTTTTTTTTTTTTGCCAGAAAAAGTGTAGTTCCCACAATTCTATGACATTTATATGGAAATCTGCACATTTAGAACATAGTTTTGAGGACTACATTGACATATGAATTTAAATTTGAAGTCTCTATGTGCCCTGTTATGAACTGGTGACTTGGCTCAAGCTGCTCAAAATGCACACTGCAAAGTCTTGTGATGAAGTCATAGACTTTGACTGTGTACAAGGAATTAAACATAAACTTGAACATAAATAGGAAATAACAAGATCCATAGACATGGTTCATGAAAGGACACATCTCACATATATTGTACTATGTATTGTACATTGTATATGGGTGACGTGGCAGATATGACGTCCATGTTTTTTACGGTCTATAGTTGAACCACATATACAGTGATCATGCTTGGACAACTGAGTGGACCATGACATCCACATCAAGTTTCAAGCAAGTTGGGCCAGACTTAGACTTCCAAGGAAAAAGGAAAACAAACAAACAAACATGACAAATATGGATGCATAGAAAGTTCACAAAGAGTTGCCAAAATCAGCCTGGACTCCAGAGGTACTATGGCCTAACTTCAGTTTGTAATCTGAATGACTCGCTATCTTTTGACTCAAACTTTGAGCATCAGTTTTTATTGATATATCTGGAGGGGTCATGTGACCAAAGTAACTGCAGTGAGTGATGAGGTCATGTACCAGCTGAGATCTGGCCTTTAAATATTTCATTTTTCAAACTAAATGCTAATTTGGATTTTTTTTTTCATCACAATTAACAACACTGTCAAATAAACAAGCACCATTCAATCACTGACTATGCATAAAACACGCTGCGGATAATAGATGCGCTGTTATTCTGAGTATGTCTCCACTGTTATAACACTATGAAGGCTTATTTGTCTGTGGGTGTTTTCTGGAGTTAAAGTGCATTAAATGGTGTAAGTGACTCTTTTTAGCCATCCAGCAGGGACAGGATTTAATTGCAGGGACATGCAAGGGCTTACAACCCTTGTCACCATGACGTCCAAATTTAAGTACTGAACCACATCCTCTGGGACCGCTGGAGGCAAACAAGAGCTCCATTAGCAACACTTCCACACCCCTCGTACTGATGACACATACCAGATATATTACAAAGTCATATTAAAAGTTTTACACTCAGTTGGATTGATCCTGAGTCAATGTGTGAAAGTTTGATCATCTAAAATCACAAAGAAATCTGAGAAGTGCTGGAGTGAGTGATGGAGCAGTAAATATAATCATAGTTTATTCAATTAAAGTGAATGGCTCATATTGTTCCTGGAAACGTCCTCCCACCATCCAGTTAAAAATAGAGTGATGTTCTCGTTTAACAGTGTCTGACAAGCTGTTGTGACAGTTTATGTCAAATTATGCTCTCAAATTACCATGTAGCATCGAACAAAGCTGTTCAATTAATCACTGAGCTGACTGACTGTCATTAAACTGCCCCCTAAGTACAGAGATTGTCCTGGTGCTTTTCTGGATCCAGGATGCATATGTGAATGTAGAATATGACAGTTTCACAGCTGAAACACTCACTGGAGCTGTCTGTATATTTTTGTCACAGTATACTTAAAGTGTATACTTTAGTCGTTGTGTAACTATAATGACAGATTATTTACGTAATGCCATGGATTATGTTGTTTGCATAAAGATGAGGTGAGCCAGGTGTAGTATTTACTGTAGGTCACACAGTGGGTATTTAGCTTCATCTACAGATGAAGAGAAACAGTTCAACTATTACAAATACTACATGAAGTCTATCCATATAAGTGTTACTGGTCAAACCGGGACAATCCACCGTATACCAAGTCATACATAAGAAGAAGATTTACTTTATTAATCTCTCAGTAAGGAAACTGATTTATAACCCTACACACAAAGGGCTTATATACATTCAAACACAGAGTGATGAGCAGCCATGTAGTGCCACCCTGGAAGCTGTTAGGGGTTCAGTGACTAGCTGAAGAGCAACTCAGCAGTACCCAGGAGGTGAACTGGCACCTCTCCAGCTACCATTCCACACTCCATACTACTGAGGTCTGTGCTGGACTTGAACCAGCCACCATCCAGTACTTAAGCCAAGTCCCTATGGACTGAGCTACAGCCGCCCCAAAAGGTGAGCACCCAGAAAAATACTAACATCTATTACAGTTAGTATCATTAGTCATTCTGGAGGTGTTGAAGTGAAGTACTTATATAAGCCCAGATAGCATGGCAACATTGATTCCATGTTGAAATTCCATCAAAATCATTGTTTTGGTTGAGGTTGAACATTCAAAGCTAGATAACATTGAATCAATGTTGACTCGGTGTTGATTCAGTGTTGGTCTGCTATCTGGTGATTTGTTTAATTAATGTCATTTCAGTGTTGGGTCAATGATAAAACAGCGATTGATTTTAAGTTAGGTTTATTTCAGGGTGCAAACCTGATGAAAATCAGTGTTATATTTCAGTGCTGAGCAACGTTGATTCAATGTTGATTCAATTTTGGTGTACTATCTGGGTAGTAACTGTAACATCCATTAATGTTACTGTAAAATATTGGCACGGTTATATTGCTAATGTTGCTCGCATTTCATTTCTTTCATGGTTCATGGTGGAGACTCCCTGTCCAGGGTCAGCCAACCTAGTGTGTCAGCCAGAGGATACAGGGAGATGCTCTCTGACACTGAGAGGAAATATTGTGGCCAAGACCCCCCCAACACCTGCAGTTCTACCTCTACATTTTGGAGGACAATGTCCTCAGACTGGCCAGGAGCATCTGGAATGAGATCAGGCCCATGCATGACCTTCCAAACCCTGGGGAGAACAATCTGCAGTTTCACCATGCAGCTCATAGACAGTTTGTTGTTTGGCAGCATGGTCAGGGATGTACTGTAGAGTTGTAACACAAATCTGCTGTGTCTAGAAGATCCGAGACTGTTAGCCAGATCCCCAGAGCTGTGACAGAGTCCTAGCAGGCTGTGAACAGTCTTATTGAATTTGCCTAATTTTATTAGGAATTATTCCAATTATTTTTATTTTTGTTAGGGTTAGGGTTGCATTTCCTACTTTATCATTTATGTTCTGGTTTTGTTTGCTGAAACTGTATTTCTAATAAATATTGAAAATAACACATATGATGGTAAGCATTTTTCAAAGATCCCAAAGGCTCAGTAGAACATATGAATATGGTGTAAAATGTGTTTATTACAATACAATACAAGTCATTGAAAATACAGAACCACAAACATTTGATGATTTGTGCACATATTCCCAGTGTGTGCAGTCAATTCTCGGTCCCATGCCCGTGAGTGCTCTTAATAAACTGAAACACAGTTCTACTGTTAGTCATGTGCCACTAAAACCAGAAGAGTGAGAACACCATGATATGACAGTCAGTGTAACTTGTTCTGAAAACCTTTCAATTCTATTTATATAGCACCAAAATGTCACTTTCCATACAGAGCAGATCTAAACCGTACTCTTTATAATATTATTACTTTCAGAGAAAGTTGAATGTTAAACTGTGGAGCAAGGTCAATATGTGCCAATTTTATTGAAAGACCAAAGACAAGCCTCACATGTTCCTCTGCTGACCTGCATCCTCAAAAGCTCTAGTTGATGCCACAGCAACACTGGAAAGAAGGTCCAAGTAATCTTGGGTCACCAGGCCTTGAATTCTTTGACACCCTTGTACATCAGATGATGGTCTTAAATGCAGAATGCACAGTTGTGTTCACACAGTGTAGTCCTCTTTTTATCCTGCACCCTTTCCAGAACCAGAGGTTGCTCGAGGGATAAGCAGCAGAAAAGCTCATTCTTACTCACCTGAAATGCAAATACTTTGGGATGTCCTTCATCCACTGTGCATCCAGGATGCCTTTAGCCATTTTCTGATCCACCTCAAGCCAATCCTTGTCTCTGACCTTAAAGTCTGTGTAAAGGCAATTCCATGTTTTCTTTCAAAACACAATAAATATGCTGGAAAATAGTTGAGTTGAGCTAGAGGTTCAAACAGTTTTTCACCAGTTTTCAGTCCAGGATTTTTTGGCCGGTCCTAAAACGAGACCGCATGACGTCACGCGGTGACCACCCGGCCCCTCTTAGCGCAACGGTATAAAAGCCTTCAGCACAACACCCCACCTCCATTTTTGAATTGCAACACTTATACGTACAGCCGTTGCTAGCTAGCTCTGCCCTCAACATCCCGAAAATGCATCTTCCCTGGATGCCAGAATGTGACAACAGCTCCATTACTTTATTTTCATTTCCAAATAACGAAGTGATGAAGAAGAAGTGGACTGTGAAGGGCCATATTAATGGAGACATGAAAATAATACAGTAATTACAGTAACGCTAGGTGATGTGGTGCACAGTAATGTGATTTTACATCGTGCATAATCACGTTAGGGTTTCTCATCATTTTCATGTGTGTTATCTAATGTCAGTGCATGTAACGTTAGACTGCCCCCACTTCATCAAACCACCACAATGGAGCAATAACCGCAAACTGAGTACTGCCCATTTTTACCTGATTTTACCTAATTTCATAAACTTGTCGTTATTTTTAATCATTCAAATTTGGCTGGGTGGTTAATAACACTTTCTTCTTTAGTCTGACAAACTCAAAACACATATTTATTTCGACTTACACGGACTTTAAGATATGGTCCCTTGCATCTACCCAGCACAGATGAATACTCACTTTCTACACATTCATCAGCAGTCTTGACAGAAAAGAGCTGGGGAATCTGCAAATGGGTATCAATGCACATTTTGACGAGCTTGGCTTTAAGAGGCTCAAATGTTCTGAAAAAGCTTTCCCTCTCCATGATAGGAGAATGTCTGTCAATCTTCCTCTTGTCAGTGCATGTAGATCATCTACCTTGTGTTGTTTTCCAGAATGTGTAATACTGAACATAAAATCCAGGCAGGTGGAGGTACCATACAAGCTGCCTTAAGCAGCTGTGATCGGAGATCGATGCCAGAACGCCCAGTGGTGTAGCGATGCCTGGAGAAAGCGTCCCACCCAGCAAACGATAAACGCTCTGTGTTATAAACTGTGACATGTAAGAGTAGTACTGGTCCAGCCATATTTGCACATTGTCACTTAACTTGTGCTACTTGACTTCAGGGAGTAAAGATCATTATGAAACATCAAGCACAGAAGATTTTACAAGAAATACTCACCCACAGATGGGTCAACTATTTAAATATGCTTTGGAGTCTTCACCATCATAGGAACGAAATTCAACTCACTATTGAATGACGCACATTAGAGGGTATTTAGAGAGAGAAATTGTCTTGACCTCTATGACTAGAAAGCCTTTCTTACAACCAACAATAATCATCACCAAAAAATTAAAAGTTACCAATGAAATACTCAGACATGTACACATTGACTCTACCTATAGAAGTGTGATAATTGTTACATAAATGTGAGTTTCAGAAAATTGTTTGACTGTTAAATTAATGAAATTCTGTAGCAGGAATACAGACAGAAAATGTCAGAAAACAAAGCAGACTGCAGATGAAGAAGGAACAGGTATGATGATATTCATTTAAAATACAGTGAAGACACAAAAGACTTCAGTTTAAATAATTAGAATTATCTTTTTGGTGTTTAATAAAATCATCAATCAGGGGTGTCGTTTAGCCAGTTGGTAGAGCATCCGCCCCATGTACAACGGCTCAGTCCTTGCCGCAGCGGCCCAGGGTTTGAATCCGACCTGCGGCCCTTTGCTGCATGTCATTCCCCTGTCTTTCTCTCCCCACATTCCTGTCACTCTTTAATCAGTTTAATTTGTAGTAATCAGTTTAATTTGTAGTATTTACCTTAAGGTTTTATCAAGGAAGTATTGTGTCATGATCATATCACTGATGGCATGGTAATAATGATATAACAATAAATCCTCAGTGTCACCACTTAATTTAGTTTATTTTAAAAAGGGATTATTATCAAATTTAATGCAAAATGATTATTTAAGATGTTTCCCTTTTTTGAACATGATATTGGTATCTGTGTATAATCTATAAATAGCCTATCTGACAATAATAAATTCATTATTAATCCTTAATTTATTATTTAGATAGCATGAGATTGTATTTTTGGAGAAAAAAACACCTATATCACATCATGTCCTGTTTTACCTAAGACATGAAAACACAATAATGATTTAAACAGATTTTATTGATACTAAAAATGGCAAGAACTGGAGCACCCCTAAAAATGGGCTCAGCACCCCTAAAACTTGGAGCAAAAAATGTTATTCTAAATTTTTTGTTCGTCTTTGACAAGCTTAAATAACGTCCAAAATAAACTCCATAGTTTGTGGTTTAAAATGCATATGTTAAGGATGAAAATGAAAATACCCCCGCTTAGCAAATGTATCGTCCTTTTCTCACCCGCTACTTCTCCTCTGTACCTGGCTGGACCGCTCTGCAGCCCGACCGTCGTCCAGCAAGAATCGATTAGTTGTATTGTTGTGAATCAGCTAAGTTTCCCCAAAGTGTCTCACACTTCTTTCTTTTTACCTAGAGTTCCGATTCCGATACCATATCGGCGAGTACTGGAGTCCAGGTACTGTTTACCAGTTAGCTCTGTTAGTTCCGTTAGCTTCGTTAGCGCCATTAGCGCGGCTACAGTCGAACTAGAGCGGTCCGTTTATTAAACAAAAAGAGCAGCGCGACAAATAAACTGCGTACGTGTGTAGTGCGTACGTGTGTCTCTGTTGTTAAAGTAGGATTTAACCTGAACCAGGCTTTGCAACAATAATAATCACATCACATTCATGCAGGCGTAGTAGTATATACCACACACACACACAGTAGGTCTATATATATATAGGCTATTTATAACACACAGGTATGACATGGGTATGGTATCAGATGTGTGAAAGATAACTCCTAGCGTTACTGTTTCTATGTTTGTGTGTGTGGCCTCACAGTGACCAATGGACATACGACAGTCCATAATGACCGTCCATAACGACCTCTGTCTTGTTGTTTTCTTCCCATCACTAGCACTTGATCATGCACAGAGTGCATGACCACCTCCAGAGCCTCCTGTGAGCTGTAATGTCTTGCCATCTCCAAAATGACTATTCCCACACTTCTGCCACCACCATGGCTGCAGTGCACCAGCACAAGCAACCTTGAACGGGAACCAAAACGAAGACCAGTTTTGTTTTGGTTCTCCATACCCTTCTTTTTTATTATTGAATTAGTTTATAGCGCAGAGTGACCTTCAAAGAGAAAATACTTTTGAAGTTGGACACACACACTGTTGAGGCTGTTTTTTATTAGCTTAGCCATTTTAGGCTTAATTAAAGTACTGAGATGACAATTCGAAAAAAAAATGAAATGAATATCTTCTGGCAAATTTGAGCTATATTCATTCAACACAGCCAAAATGGCTTAAAAAATACACAATAAGATGGCATGAAATATCCCCAGGATACCGATTCGAATAGTTTTAGTGTAAAAAAAGTGGTGGGGCTTATTGGGTGCTCAGCACCCCTAAAGCTAACCCTAGAATCGCCCCTGATTATAATATAACCACGTATAACCATTGCAACCATTAGACACTGTCCTTACTGACACATCCTGCGATAAATCATTATCGCCCCTGGGATTATTAAAGTATTTCTGATTCTGATTCTGATTATGCTTGGTAACAGAATACATGATTACAACTAAACTGTAAACTGTTTCGAGGTTCCCCTCTGACCCTTCAAAGAGCAGCAGGTGTCTGTGCCTGCGGGAACCTGGCCACCTGTGGGGGGAACACAGACTCCATCTCACTTTAGAAAAAGTCATGAAATTTCAGGTTAAAAGAATGACATGTAGGTCATTTTTGACCCAAACGGTATGTAAGGGTTAAGATCCTGAAGGTCACAGATCAAAACAAACTATTTTAAAGTGGGACACTTTAAATTTCATATTTGGAATTCAGTCATCCATTGTGTTTTTGTTTGTTTTTTCTCTCTGATGACATACTATAACTAGATATGTAACCTGTGAGATGGTGAGAGAAGAACTAAACCGAAAAAAAAAGTGCAGCTGAGATGGTGAGGAGGATGAGGTGGAGGAGACAAGAGGATGAAAAGAAGGATGCCACAGGTGACAGAGAGAACCGAGGCTGGAGTAAGGAGATTGCATAGAAAGCAAAGAGGGGAGGTGGTGGGTGGGTGGGGTGTTTTTATAAGCAACAGAAGAAGAAGAGGAGAAGTGATGGAACTGATGAACCTGGCAGTGACGCATCAGTGGAACTGACGTCCGGTGAAGAGCCCTAGAGAAAATGAGACATATGCTATCTCCCTCGACTATGCAAATGCCAGCAGGTACTCAGGGAGGGGGTAGAGACAGGGGAGGGCTGGACACCTGGGGTTATACTGTTCCCCTACCAACACACACACAATGCTTCAGAGGTGGTATCTTCTGTGCATCTTCTAATGTTTTACAGGATTTTTTAAAAAGTTGTTATTCCAAAGCAGATGGCTCGCCACAGAAAATAAAGTTTCCACAATAAACAAGCTTTCTTGAATCCAGTCAGAGTCCTCTGTGAGGACATGTATTAATTATAATGTCCTGCCTCTCATTTACAGAGCATTACATGGCCTTGCACTTTAAGATATCAATGATTTATTGGTTCCATAAAACACACACACACACACTTCACTGACAGAGGATGAATTCTGGATCTGGAAGAACCAGCTTCCTGCCAGTGTAAATCACATACTGGGCCAAGATTCAGCCAACACTGAGTCTCGAAGTGATTCTTGTCTTTTCACATCAAATATTGAGAAACTTCATGTTAAATAATTTGAAATGTGTTCAAATACAAAGACATGCAAACACAGTGAGAGAGGTGTGGTTCTTTACTAAAAAGGATTCCACATAGATGTCCTGTGTGGAGATGATGACACTGAAAAAAGGTTTTTATTAAAGTGTATTTCATAATGGCAATACACACTTTAAATCCATGCATCCATTATGCATGCATACATACATACATGCAAATGTAACAAACAAAATGTGATGACGTGCCTGGGCGTGCTAGGATATCGGCTGCTCAACAGTTCACGGTCTCCTTTGTCGTATTTTAAGTTTCATATTGTGACAAACAGACAGGTCAGTGTAGCCCAGCTGTGTGAATACGCGCAGAATGTGGTTTGACATTGTTTGATGAAATAAGAGAGGCCGTCCCTGAGAAGATCTTGTCTCCTTGGTAGCCATCATGCCATGTGCACTAATGCACCCCCATACCATGTACAGATGCTGTCTATTGAACTGTGCACTGATAACAAGCCAGACGGTCCCTCTTCAATTAAATATGCATATAATATGCATCATCGCGTTTTGTTTCTGTGTACATTTTACACAGCGTGATGACTCTTCTGGAGACAGGGTTGTATGTGTACATATATATGAACATAAATATGTAGATGTTGGTGTATAAATACATGTATGTCTCCTATAGTTGCAGGGTATGTAAGAGGTAAGGTTTAATTTGTGTTGTTGCTTCATCATCTTTTCATTTTTTAATTTTACATTTTAGAAATAAATATAAACAAATAAATAATGCTTCTAAGACCCTTGGCTCTAACTTGAGCCATTTTTCTTCCAGGTGAAATAGAAGCAGGGTAACGTGGATCAAAGCCGTGTCGCTTGTTTTGCGATGCATTAAAACGTCCACTCCACAGTGAAATCAGCATCTCCTCCCCCAGCTGTACGCTTCAATACAAAACGCAATACTAAGGAATGAAAGGGAAAAGGTGGAGACAGGTGCCCTTCTCGTCTGTGTCCATGAAAACACAAATTATCCCCTCTCTTCACATCACCACATTTCTACAAAAGCTCTTCTTTGTCTGCCATCATTCCAACTCTTCTGAATCAGACAAAAACACACTTCAATTCTGCAGCTGCTTGCATTTTCACTCGTGTGTTTCTGTGGAGACTTGTGCAATGCAAACAGACAGGCTGAGCAGTTTTACTTTTAAAGATGCAACAGACTGCCACGCATGTGTGATTCCTCGTAGTCGCTCTCCCAAGCAGAGATGCTCCGCTTTGTACTCCACATACTGTCAATGTATTATTCAGCAGTTCACGGTGAGTGGTTGCTCTCTGAATGGTGCCGAGAGGTCAATGGCTCATGGAGCACCATTAGCATCTCAACCCTGGGCTGTCTGTGTGTGCATATATGTGAGAGAGAGAGAGAAAGAGAGAGCGACCTCTGCAACAGTCAAATGTAAACGCTTTATAGGTTTTCCACCCGGGAATTTGATTCCATTTCTTCAGTTTCACCTTTAGGAGTTACTGAGGGACCGTTCTCTTTCCCCATATGTGCAAACAAACACAAAACCACAAGATGAAATAAGTGTTCTCTGGTGTACGCAAACAAAACTAAAGGTCTGAAACCTCAGCAGCAGTCCCTCGAGGCCGCAGTGTTCACTGTGTGAAAGTGTTGGATACAATCAACAACATACTGACAATGTTCTCTACATATTTAAGGTTTTTAATGGGAGAAGCTCTCCCCTTGGCAACAAGAAGTATTGAAGGCCTGAGATGTAAGAAAAGAGTGTGTGTGTGTGTGTGTGTTTATGAATTAAGAACAACTTAATAATGTTCCTAATGTCTCTGTTGTTGTAATACTCTTTTTGGCCACAAGAGGCTTACTACTACCCATTATTTTTACATATTTACACACACACACACACACACACACACAAAAATAGAAATACGATTGACCTGTTTTTGGACTGCCAGTATTTAACTAGTCTGATACTGTCAAAATGTCTAAACACGGAACATGAACAGTACAGTGCAGCAGTACAGCTACAGAGATGTGTTCAGGTGCAATATTCAGTGTAGGTCAGATGTGCCTGAGATGAAAAACGTAGCTGAAACAACTATGTTGTTAGGAGTCTACAACCATGCCACTGTGAGCCTATGCTTTAAGCTAAATGCTAATGTCAGTGCTAGCATGCTGATGATAAGCAGGTGAAATACATGTTGCAGATTCAATAATGCTGACATTTAGTTAAAAAGTATTGGACCAAATAAGCCTAAATAAAAAGTCTTGTGTGAATGTGTCACCAATCTCATTGTAATCCAATAAACACTTGTGGTGACAGCTTGAGAGATCTTGAGTGAATGTATGTAACATATTTGGTGCTATGCCTCTTATAGATGTTGAAATATTCCACAGAATAAAAACTGGCAGCACTTAGGGAAAAGTCAAATGATCTAAAAATAGTACATATTTGCTTTATTATTCAGCCTGACATATCCTCCTCTTAAGTATAATTATGTCAAATGTGTCAGAAAATGCATTATACCATGATGGTTGATGGTTGATATGGTGCACCTCTACACTTATCTTACATTGGTGCCTAATTTTGTCACATTCTGTCTCTCTGCCCCTTCCTCCAGCCACATTCCCATGTCCTCAAACACATTCATCGGCATTATTCACCAGGCGACCCTCAGGATCCGAAACAAGGAGGAAAGTCTGCAACTCCCATCTGCTCTGCAAACACTGCAATGATATTCCTTTTCCTGGTCCACAGTGTGGCCGAGATCCATACAGTGACCTCAGAAATAAAAAAATAAAAAAACTCTATGACCAATGACTGTTTCAGCCAGGAATGGATGAGCTGTTTGAGCGTCTTCTCGAACTTCCTGGTAACTTGTCCGTCCCTGGACCTGTATCATATCTGTATCTTTTACTGACCTGCATTTTTAATGGCCCTTACAGATGGATCATAAAAAGTGAATGTAAATTCTCATGAACATCTTTTCATTTCTTCTCTGTTATTCATAGAGGATTCTTACTGGAGATTCAAACACAAACAGCGCTACACTCTCAGGAACTGGCCCACAGCTGTGTTACATTTAGGATGCTTTCATACATTCTGTGAGAGTTTGTAATTTGAATAAAGTGATAAAGGAAGTTTTTCATACGAATCCCATTGATACACCAGGCTGCCCTATCATCTCCTCTAATGGCTCCTTGAACGAAGCAGCAACACACTTTATGGATTACTTCCTACCAGTGGTACACAATCTACCCTGAACTGTCAGAGATGAGTCATAGCTGACAAATATTCGTTTTTGTTTTTTTCTGGTTACCAAAAGCCACTAAAGAATTCTATAAAGAGGTTATTTAGAGATTACTAAGACTGCTACCTCCAGACCAAAGGCATTGTTAGCAAGGGTTACATTTAGACTGTGGACTGGCATTTATTAACAATGTCAACAATACATTTTGGATTTGCATTACCTTATTTTGCAGGTCATTCCATTCTCACTCCATCCATCCATCCATTTTCTGTAACCACTTCATCCTCATCAGGGTCACAGTGGGGCTGGAATCTATCCCAGCTGACTATTGGCAAGAGGCGGGGTACACTGTGAACAAGTCTCCAGTTTATCACAGGGCACATAGAGACAGGCAACCATTCACACTCACATTCACACCTACAGCCAATTTAGAGTCACCAATTAATCTATTAAGTGCATGTCTTTGAACTGTGGGAGGATGTGGGAGTACCTGGAGAGAACCCACGCAGACACGGGGAGAACATGCACACAACTCCACACAGAAAGGCTCCAGCCGAGGTTCAAACCAGGAACCTTCATGCTGCCATTCTGACTCCAAACTCATCGAATACTGATGCTTGATCAGTGGCCCCATGCTTCAAAATATGACGCTGTACATAATGTCTTGAGACTGCTGTTTGTGTTTGTTTAAAGCAACATTGTTTAACTTCTCTACCATAAAATAATATTCTTTATTCACGGCACTAAGTCAAACACCACCAGTGTTTTGGACCACCAAGAAGAGGAGGTTTTTTAGACCTGGGGCGCTGGTGTTTTCTTGAAGTGGAGTTGGCCAAGCAGGCAATATGACTGGGCTCTGCAACCTGTACTGACATCATGACAGAGGTGAAGAGACTGAAGAGGACATTAATGAGAAAGCTAAGAAGCTAGTTGCTGATGAGAGCTTGGTGAAATAAAAGGCTGAAAGACAGACGCAGAGCTGGGCTGACTGCTGTTGGACTAGTCAGTAATATTAGCTGGCTGCTATGTCTGCTGTTGTTGACCTTGTTGATGTTTGGCTGTTAGCAAAGTTGTTGACTTGCTAGTTTTTGATCATAAGTAATCAGAACAAATGTGTACAGCTGTCCATATTTACCACAGTGCGATTACACTCTGAAACTGGGGGAGCTCAATTGAAAAGACACTTCTACTTCTATGCACACAGAAATATTAATTGTAACAAACAGATTTGTCTGAATCCTTTTCATGTTAGACACTGCAGAAGTTTTTCTGTTTCACCCTTAGGCCAGAATTCCAGTCCTACATAGAAGATATCTCACAGTTAGACTAACCAATCAAATTGCTATGAAATTTGCTGAGCACATTCATGCTGCCAAGAGGATGAACCATTTTGATTTTAGTGACCTATCCTATCCGAATGTTTCAGCCTTACTAATAGTATCCAGAATCATTGGTACGTTTGTACTTTCTATAGTGGGATGTCATGAAAAATGTAGCCTGTAGTTAAACCAGAGCGGCTCGTTACATAAAAAATAGGATTATGCAGCTTTAAAAAGCTAAACATTTGGTGAGGAGGAGGTGAGAGGAGCTTTTTTTTTTTACATCTGAACACAGAAACAACATTGCAGATATGCACTTGATACTGGATCTAATGGATAGCCATCATCTCATCTGCGATATTAACAACAAACTGCAGTGTCACAGCCATGGGGAATAACAAATGAGAAGCTTTTCAGTGGCTATACAGCTACCCTGACTGAATCCCATCAGCCAGTTACTGCTACACACACACCTAAAACACACACACAAACACCCTGTGGGGGGGAAACTGAGATTATCTCCTCTACCAACCACCCACATCAGGACTGACCTCTACAGAGTCCCTGAGGGAGGGTTCTGCCACGGTTGTCATTGATCTCCCAACACGCACACCATGGGTTTGATTGCAGGTTAGGGAGGATTCACGATCAATACGGTGCAGTTATCTGCAACACACTGATATCAGAGGCAATAATGTGCAGTTAATCACCAACGTTAGCTCTTAATTGTTTCAAAGTCTAGAAAGCTGTAAAATCAAGGTCTGACATGTTTTTTTTCCACTAATATATAGTTCAAAGTATTTGAGTGTGGAAATGCTGTGTTGGTGTTTTAGCTCTAATCAAGAGGCCAGACATTCGATGACAACATCTAGAGAATCCTTATTTTTGTAATAGCAGAAAACCAAAGTAACAGCACGGAACTCTTTGATTCTTATCACGATTCATTTTGTAGCCGCATTTTGCTGTGTTTTTATCTGTTTATGTCATCTCCTAAAAAGTACATTTCACCACTATTCAGGTAACTTGCAAGTGTTTGACTTGATAACAGATTTATTTCACATCCCATGGTTTTCTGACAAAGAACATCATTTTATTTCATCTTTAGATTAGTCTGATAGCTTTGCAGGCCTGGGTATGTACCAAAAAAATTTGAACCTGGCTCAATATGCTGACTTGTGTGCAGGGTTTTGGTGTCAACTTCACACTCATGGATCTACTGAATGGCTCCAGGTGAAGCAGTGCAAGAAGTGCTTCTATGTTCATCATTTGCAAACATCAGTGTAGTTCAATCCAGTGGAACAAAACCACAAAATGCAGCCTCAAAATGACCTCCTGTCGAGGGGGCGTGGTGCATCAGCTGCAGGGGAGAGGTGTTCAGGAGAGCAGCGCCAGGGGAGAGTGATTGGTACACCTGTATCCAGATAGCTAATCACTCTCCCTTCTTAACACAGTAGCGTGCTGGACCTGGAAGAGGAGTTGGAGCACAGATAGACAGTGAGAGATGGCAGCAAGCATGACACAGAACCAGAGGTCTCGTACACCCAGAAAGCCGGTGAATGTTTCTATGCACTGTGTGTGTGCCAGTGATAATAAAAAAGATCATTCAAATGCCACATGTCCAGTGTGTGTGAGTGTGAATGTGTGTCAACTCAACTTTATTTATTAATATAGCACCTTTCATGCAGAGATGCAGCCCAAAGTGCTTCCCAGAGCAGAATAAAGACAGAAATAGACAACACCGAACAGTTTTTAAGCAACAGAACAGTTAAAAAGATTAAAACCAAAATAGCAAACATAAAAACTGCAATAATTAAATAAATCAAATGTTGTTGCCTCCGCCTGTTTGTTGTTGCACCTTTAGTGGTGACTTTACAACCCCTGGACCTCACCAAATGAACATTTTTTTGCTACTTAAATAACAAACAGCTCTATTTCAAACACAGAAAGAAAGTGACAATCAAGTTGTTTTCATTTTGAAAAACAAAACTTCCTCTTTAATTTTGTAGCAAATATGTCACACGAAGTTTGATTTGACACAAAGAACATTAGGAAGGAAAAAACAAATGTCACTGAATCTGTTATAAATAATTATTTTCTGAACAATGATACAGCTAGATGGAAAAAACAAACAAAAACAAAGTGTGAAAGTCACAGAGACCCGGTCAGTCCTCCCTGCTGACTCTGCCGACTCTTCGATGAACTCTGAACCCTGAAAACAGTCTCCATCCTGCTGTTTATCTACAGTGATTATGTGATGAAATTTTGAGCAACCCACATTGTTAAAACAAACAACAGTAATGTGGTAACAGGTAGTGTCTTTGGCAACTCATAGAAGAAAAGATTTTGGAATTTATGAAGAAAAAGTTGGAATGACCCGGTCAGTCCTCCCTGCCGACTCTTCGGTGAACTTTCCCCCAGAAAACAGCCTCTGTCTCTGCAGTGAGATTCGGGTAAGTCCTGCTGTTTACTGATGGCGGTCATGTCTTTGCCTCTTTCCACTCTGCACGGTGGGTCACAAACACAATCTTACAGCGTCCATACGATTGTAAAACTAGGGACAAAATAATCATAGATATTCATATAATGATGTATATTTCCAGGTCTGGTTGTTCATGATGACTTAAACTATCTACAATACAAAACTCAGGACTTTGTTTTCTGTGTTTTGATTCACTGGGAATGATTTTTAAAATGACAGGTGTTTCCAGGCACAATAGTGAAATATAAAACAGACACTCTGAGGCGCTTAACAAAGGGTTAACAAAGGATATTTAGAAAATAAATCGGAGAAATACCAACAAGAATGGGCGAGCATTTAGCTTGTGTTGCAGTAAGGAACTGTTAATCTTGTCACGGTAGTGCCCCCAACCGAAATTCATAATCAGTATGTAAACAGCTACATTTTTAATATAAATGCAACACCTATTAATTTACAGACTATCCTATGTGGCTATGCATACACACACACACAAAAAATGTCTTTAGTGCCTCCATTAAGACTAATGACGGTCCAAGCAGCTATCATGTGAAACCTCTATAGCCAGTTGCCTGCAATTAAGATTTATGGCACGCTGCAGGAGGTAATAGACATTAAGTGTGTGACTTTAATGTATTACACCGCAGTTTAGGCCATATTACCCAGTAAGACCTCTGCATAATCTGGTATCTGTCATTTCTTGTCTTTGGTAAATAAAAGCAATTAATAAGATGACTCATGGTGCTAAGAATTATAATTTTGTGTGGGAAAATAATCTTTCAGAACCCGGGAGAGATATATTACTTTTATTCCTGCAGGAGCATGAGAGGAGGAAAAAAGAGGCAGCACACAGCAGCGACATCATTCAAGCAGATTTTCCTTTTTCATTCTTTGTTTTGTGGAATTGTTAAATAAATCTGGTTTGTCTCTTGACAAATGATCTCTTCTTTACGTCAATGAAATCAAAAGTTGCATTGTTTCAGCTTTTTGCTCACCAAAATGAAATGATTTTCTAGGCATTAAATTCAAAAGTATATTTACATATTCTGAAGAGTCTTAGTACAACTCAATGTGCTGCAGTTCAGTTCGTTTATGAAGAAATGAGGTGAAATATAACCCTAACGGTAAACTCGGAGAGACACATCCACCAAATGTGACTGCTGCTATGATCTGTCTACAAACCAACCAGTTACGACATTGTAGGCATGCATAGCTAGAGTAAAACATGTAAAGAGTGTATCAAGATGCAAAAGTGGCAATTTTATGGCATAAATCTGGAAGAACTGTTATTCAACTGTTATATCATTATGATCCTTTAGAGAACAGAGAAACGGATCCTATCCCTCAAGCCTGAGGTTGTGTGGGCATCTCCCACTGTGCATGAACAACACGTTCATGCACAGCCTTGTATGCATGGGCATCTCTTCCCCTCCATTAAATAAAGATCTAAACACCTTAATAGTGCTGTTAATAGGATAACAATAAACGGTGCACAGCTAATCAGAGAACAATTAGAAAGTAGTGAATTAACTATCAGTTAAATAAGCTATTCATTAGACTGCATTAGAACAGTGGACACATTCCTGGGCTAAGTCTTACTTAACAGTATTCAACATACAGTTGCAGATACATGTTATTATTGTATGTATGTATAATTTAAACATTAGTCAGCATTTTTCGTACCTTCACAAATAAAAACTGTAACCAGATCATGTAGTTCAATTCCAGTATTTGCTAAAAAGTTTAAACATTTAGTTATTTAATGCAGTCTGGTCATTGACACAGTTCTGCCCAATGAATGTAAATGGATAGAAATTACACAAGTTTTTGATTAAATAATGTATGGTTGGTTCTGGTGCATTGACACCACAGATGCCACCCTGTACACTTCTACATCACTGCACCAAGGTGAGAAGTTAAAGCACTATGTCAAATGGATGTCATTTTATCTGGTAGGTGCATGATTGTCTTAACATACGTTCATTCCCAACTCGTAAAATACGATTTGTCACGCCCCTAGGCGTCTGACACTGACGCAAAAGGCACCCTTCCATGTCTGTATGAAACACTCTAGGTTCTCAGTTGAAAGAAATTGCTGAAGTCAAAGGTCAATGGTGAGGTCAGGAGAGAAAGTGTTCAGGAGCCTCTGATGTCTTATGCTGTATTATTTATTGGCGCTTGATCAAGGAGAATTAGAGACACTCTCAAAGTACATCAGAAGTGCCTGAGTCGGTCTCACATTCTGCCCAACTCATGCTGGTGGATAGACTGTAAACCCCAAGATAACACCACAAATACTATACGCCCAGAATTAGAGAACGCTCTTACCCATGCAGGTGTTATTGTCAGCATATTCTAGTCTGGAGACACAGATGTCTGTTTACGCAGATTGGAACGTCAACGGGAAGGTATCTATTATGTCTAAGCAGGCAGCAATAGGTTTCTTCGACCCTGGCCACCACAGTGTTGAGATAGACTGGCACCTACTGTTCCCAGTCAAAGCCAAACAATTAACACTGCTGAGGACCTCAAGGCCCACACGTGACCTCGTGTAACCTAAGGATAGAAAATTCCATAACATGCAGTGGTAAGAGACGCTCAGAGCAGACGCTACAGCCGTCCATTCACTCCAATAATAACCCGATCACAGCGATATATGATGCTGTGAGCATCAATCTGATTGGAGAACTGAGGACTCTCTGCCAGGAAGTATTTTTCTCACTATTTTAAGGATTTCTTTTAATGATATCATCAACATTTCTCAACACAAACACGTCAAAGTGTCACTGATAATTCAACAATAAGATAACTTCATGTTGTTGTAAAATACGCTTAGAGCAGACGCTCCAGCCGTCCATTCACTCCAATAAAAACCCGATCACAGCGATTTAAGACACTGTGAGCATAAATCTGATTGGTAGAGGGTCCTCGGTTCTCCAATCAGATTGAAGCTCGCATATTTTTCTTTATTTGCTTAAATAGTTTGAACCCTGATTCAAGTAATGTGGGTTTCAAACTGAACATTTATTTTTACATCTATGCAAATGCATATGTAATATTTGTAAGTTGAATACATAATAAATACAGAAACAGAAGTTATTTAACAATATAATAAGGTGTAGTTTAATTTATTTTAAATGACATTGCATTTTGTTACATTCATACTGTTAATGTGGCCCATCGAGGGCAACCATTATGCTGATGTGGCCCTGGGTGAAAATGAGTTTGACACCCCTGCACTAGAGTGACTGCTGTTATGTTGCTCTTTAATGAAATAAACAGAAGTAGAGAATGAAGACATACCGGCAGAATTTAATGAGATACTAGAATGTGATGAAAAAATAAATAAGCTATAGGCTAAATAAGCACAGGCTAAACTGTTTGTTCTAATTCAGAAACTGTCACCAAGTAAACATCGCCTTCCAAGAGACCCATGCAGACTGTCCTGACTCCTAACTCATCAAATACAACAGCTTGGTCAGTGGCTATGCTTCAAACTATGTGTCAGTTTTGTGATCAAGTTTGCAATACTAAATGTGTGACATCTGGTTAGACTTTCAAAATAAAGCTTGCTGAGGCAACAAAATGACTTGCAGGGTTAGGAAAAGATCATGGGTTGGGTTAAAACAAGTCAACGTTGAGTTTTGGTCTCCTTGGTGAAAGTCCTGTGTTTGTTTGACCCATCATCCAACCTGCTCCAATTATGGACTTTCACTCTTTATACTAAGTCAGCACATCAGAACTATGACACTGCAGGTCCACTGTAATGTTTTGAAGTGTAAGGCCACTTGACCAATCTGCCATATTTGATGCGTTGGAAGTGAGAATGGGTTGTATCTGACACACTTCCACTGCTGTGATTAAACTATGGTTAGGCTTAAATGCGAAAAGTACATGACTAGGAAGAATGACTTGGTGGATAAGGTTAAGGAAGGTCAAACAGTCTCTTTACCCATGTTGGATGTGTCGGTGGTGGACAGGATTTTAATAATGATCTTTGTTCCTGAACATGGAATGCCATTCTTCTTTCCATCAGTTGTTTACTTTATAGGATATTGCTATTTTTATATTGTGTCATTAATCAAAGATGCCCACAGTGAGGCTGACTGAATGGATTGGACTGTGGTCCTGTCTGTATCCATGTTTTTCTCATGTTGCCTCCCACAGCCCAACAGCATGCAGCTGTAGTGAACATCTAACTTTGAATATGACGTCTCCCCGTGGCGCACCAGGAAGTGGTTTCTCTACCTTTCACCCAGTGCGTCCTTTGATCCTGAATGTGAGAAACATAATGGATGAACAGAGAATAGAATAGACATTTTATCAAAAACATATTACTGCAGCCTGAATGCGAGTCCACCCGGCTGATCTCCGGCAGATTTGCCTGTCTGCTGCTGTGTTTTCGTATGAGACAACAGGCTGGCATCAAAACAGGAAATTATATTTTTTTAAAGATGTGATGGATGAGTGAAAACAGGGAGATGAAAAGCATCTTAACAGCAGTGTTCCATATTACACAGAGCGTCTGTAGGAGCAATAAAGGAAGAGTGAAGAGGAGCATGTATGGATCCACACTGATGTTTCAGGCCCCACTAAATGTAGCACATTGGATGCTCATTAAACATTCTAATGTTTCCCACTTAACATGTTATTAATACATCTTACATTAATAATGGTAATGTAAAAAAAAGAACATTTTAATCAGGTTTGTGGTCAGCTCACACCAGTTGATCCTGCACAGACAGCAGATGTGGGACAACATTTTAATCATGTTTGTGTCCAATATTCACTTTCTTTTGAGCTCCACCAGATCCTGAGACGACACCTGTCTGTCTCTTTAGCTGCTAAATGCTAAAATGCCGTGTTCACCAGCTAGCCTCTGTGTCTGTCTGTTGTCTGATACTGTGCAGGGAGTGTGCAGTGGGTTTTTAGAGTTCTTCACCAAAGAGCTGCCTGCTGTGGCTGGAAACACGGTTTAAATGGTGCACTTGAGTTTGTGGATCATGAAAACAAAAGAGGCTAACAATCTTTGTAGAGTTGGAGCAAACTTAAGGACATTATGTTGAGACATTTTTGAGCTAGAAAATATCAACATTTTGGAAAATACGTGCTTACTTTATTTCTTAAAATTTAACATGAATCTCTGTATGCTGAAGTTAACTACATTCTTTCTCCTGCTCTGTACCTCATAAGGACTAAAGACAGGGAAACACTGTCAGACTGGCTCTGCTCAATGTGAAAAAAAATCCAACTTCCAAAATCTCTAACACTGTCTACACAGGCGGTGCAGTGAAAGCAGCATGTTGGCGGCAGCAGCAACTTCAGGCCTTCGTCCAACAGGATGTATTCCACTGCAGTACTGTGTGCAGGTTAGCCGTGTTTGGCACTGCTCAGCGCTCAGCACACAATCGCTGTAGTCACATGTATAAAACTAGAGGAAAATAGACTTCAGACCAAAGAAGATACTGCAGGCCATACTCATGCAACTAAACCACAAGTGCTGGGTTGATTTTTATAAAGTGTAACTGTGTCAGAGGATGGATGACTGAAAAACACTGAAATGTCCTGATAGTGTAAAGACACACATCTATCTCATTTATTTTGATTTTAGTGACAGTTACAGTGACCTGTTGCTTTCAGCAGACACCCTGCATTGTTCATCAACTCCTCACAAAATATTGCTTTGACATTTCTATTCATCTATTGGTCAATCAAGCTCACTTGTTTGGATGAAGGGCTTGCTGTGTCCCACTGCTGTATCTATGTGTATGTATGTGGATGTCCTGCATATGTAAATTTCATTCATGTATTTATAGAACCGCACACTGGTTTGGAGTCTTAGTAGAACCTTTGCATTATGTTTTCTTCAAATGATGATCACTGAAGTCTGGTCAGTGAGGGAGCACTTGAATTCTTCACTTTGAGGCCTCAGCCTGAGAGGAGCGCTGGGAATAGCCAGGGGGTCGTTTGGATCTCATTATGGAGAAACGAGAGTCATCTTTGCTCAGCCAGCACGGACGCCCAGTGACTCATATCATTTCTGTGATTTCTAATCAGCATTATTACTGAAAGTTTTTCTGGCACAGCTCGTTTCCCGAGGCCAAACCCTCCTTTAAACCCCCAGCAGAGACGCACATCCGTGTGGGTGACAACATGGCCGACATTGGGGCACCGGAGAGATAATTAGTGAAGGGGTTTACCTCTTGGCCACTTGAATGGCCTCTATAAAAAGTGACCACCTAAAAGTCAATTTATATGAATAATTATTCATCTTTGATCGAACCAATTGCAACGCTATCTATGGAGGTTAAGAAAAACCAAAGCTTGGAGTGCTTCTCAGGACTGAAGTGCAGTCTCACTGTCACCAGTTTTTTTATTATTTTTTTAAAATTATTATTTCCTGAACATGCCTTGCTTAAGATGATCACTCATTTTTCATGATTGTGACATGCTTTTCTTTCTTTTATGTCGGGTAAACTTTTCTATTCCTCTACAGCCATCGTGTCTCGAATGAACAGGCAACTGATGGCTGAGCTATTATGACTGTAGAGCTAAGCACTATTGTTGAGTTATTTTTAATGAGTTTTCCAATTATGCAAGCAATAATACCCATTAGAAGTTATCCAAGAGAATCGGCTGTGGAGCAGGCCTGCGCTGCACAACTTCTGCTTTTTCAGCTGCAGCATAGTGGGACTCTTGGGCCACACTTTGGGGCGAGGGATCTGAAAACAAGAAGACGGGATTCAGGTGTGGATGAAAGCACTTCTGTTCTGCTGTGTGTTTCCCATTTTCTTTGTTTTTTATTGAAAGAAAAGTTGTGTTTTGCTCCCAGGGGTGAAAGCGCTTCTTTTAGCATTTGAAAGGAAAGCTGTTGGTAAGTGCATGTATGTGTGTGTGCGTGTCTGTGTCAGTTCATTCCTGACAGGAACATTAATCATTGACTGTGGGCAGACACAGATCAATGTGGAAAGGTTTGCGTCCAGCCCCTGCTGGGAACATTTCTCAGTCAGAGTGGCGGAGTGACAGGCTGTAAATCAGGGTTTGTTTGTCGGATCAGTGGCAGGTTTAGCAGCTGTTTGTGGCGGCTAATGTCATAAACACTTGAATACCAGGGTAAAATCCCCCAAAACACACAATTCTTCTCGCAGCTGACTTTTACTGTCACTCGTGTGCAGTGAAAGGCTCGAAGCTGGGGAGGTGGGACCAAGACCGAGGCTGGAGGCAGATCCAAAGTCTGCTTTAATGCTTCACACTGCTCTGCAGGCTGTAAATATAAATATTAAATCATCGTACTGTTGTTGCTGGAAGTTTTAGCCAATAAACAAAAACAAAATCAGCATTTTAGTTGGTTAACAACACTTCTGAGGCTATTTCCAGAATCCTCAAAGACTTTTCTGCAGGACAAAACATAAAAGTTGTTGTTTTTACACTTTTTAATCCAAATAAAGACAGTAAAGGCAGAGGGCAGGCAGAAATGACATATTGCTAAATTTGTACAAATGCTTGGATCGAAAATTCAGACTTCAAAAGTTGCCGCATGTCTACATTAGAGTCATCCTGGCTTATTGTCTAATCAGAGGCTGGAGAGTTGCTGTGTGTGAACTTCTCCCACTTAATAGTGGCTGAAGAGTTGGACTCTGAGGTTTCCACCGCATCCTAAACACAATATTTCATGTGTGGATCAAAAAAAGACCCAATACAACAGGAAACACACAAATATATGTCACAAGATCCAACACAGATTCATCTGTACTGTAAATGAATGTAAAATAAATGCACAGTAAACATTTTGAAACAAATGTCATCAATGAAGTCACCGCTGCTGTCTGATGAAAATATCCACTTTTGATGATTTTGATGCATTTAGACTCTTATTGACCAATAAAAGATGTTTTGTTCCATCATGTAAAAGGAGGAGAGGTTTGGATTAGCCTGGTCATTAACCTGGATTATTCTGATTTCAATGTCAAATATTAAAATAGCTTTAATTTGCCAATGTGCTCTGCAGAAACATGTAGGACAGCCTTCATATTGAAAGTGTACCAAATGAGGTGAACATGAACAGTTGAGGCTCGAAACCACCTTTCAGCTCCTTACTTATTGCATTTTATATATATATATATATATATATGTGATATATGTGATATATATATATATATATATATATATATATATATATATAGAATGCATATTCACCTGGAAACCAACAGTGACATCTCAATCAAACATAAGCAGTTAATTAAATAAAGTTTATTCTGAAAATGTCTTATTATTCTTTTTCTCATTATCATCTTTACAATGTGGCAAATGGCACGTATGAACAGCTGTGGTACGGTGCATGTCTGTGCTATGAAATAAGATCCACTGTGACATTTAGCGCTCTCAATTAGACTAAAATCACGTCACTGCCCACACAATCGAGAAACCGCTTTAAAACACACAAAGTCTGCATGAGTAAAGCAAGAATGTAGTCACCCGAAATCACTGATGAAAGTCTTTATGATAAAAACACAAGCAGCCTGAGCTCTCTGTGGTTGCCACAGCCCAGATGTCAGATGTATATGAAGCAGAGCCTCAGTGCACCGCTGTACGTCTCTAGAAAGGAGCATCTAAGACGCAGAGATAATAGCAGATCCGGTTTTCTCTCGTCCGACCCACGGTGCAGTTTGACCGAGAACCTCCACATCACTAACGTGTGTGGACATGCCAATGATTTTATCATCTTGAATGTTCATTGTTATAAATACGCTGCCTCCATGAGATCGCTGGCAGTCTTCCATGTGTTCTTTGCATCTGTGTGACCGGATCAACGTACAGATGCTGCCGCGCTGTAATAACAACTGCTGCTATGATGTAAGATATGACCGTCTTACTGATGTGTTTAGAGCTTGACCTGCGGCTACACACCTTCTGCGTTCCTTCTCCTCTACAACAAATATTTGTTGATTTCCCTCTTTTCATTATTTTCTTTGTTTGAAGGGTGGTAGAGGATTGTCAGCGGGATCATATCGGCAAAGACAGAGTCGGCTATTTTCAGCTGTGTCTTATTGATTCTGTTTGACCAGCACACATGTACTGTAGGTCTAGCACAGGATTCTGCCTGGGGGGGGGAGGCGCACACACACAGAAGTATATAGGGAGAAACAGAGCGAGAGATGAGAGCGTCTATATGTCCGTTCATGCACAATCAGACTAACAGCACGGCACACAACACGCTGAGCCTTTATTTCCATGTAATTGGATATAGGCCCCTCCTGCAGATTAGATTTACTGTCTAGTCTTCTCATGCAGAGTGAACACAGCCAGTGTCTCTACATTGCATTATTAAGCCTCCCCCTTATTAACACTGGTAAGCAATAAGGAGAACCACAACAAACGCGGCAACACGCACTCATCGTGCAGCCAAAGTGCTCAGCATTATTGAGGAGAATGCGTAGTTTCACCCCTGCACCTCGTGTGTTTGGTGTGTTTGGATTAAAATGGCTGCTGTTGGACAAATAAAAGGGAGACAATGGCAGCGGGTCTTCTCCTGGTTCGAGCTGTTCTCTGTCACTGAAAGCGTCGTCGCAGAGATAAGCTTGTGGCTATTATAGCCAGGCCTGCATCCAGCCTGTCTGACCGCCTTATCTCCTCCTGCTATAATAACCGCACCATCCGTCTGGACATGGATAAGGGTGTCAATGTACAAGGGTGTGTGTGTGTGTGTGTGTGTGTGTGTGTGTGTGTGTGTGATGATGTGGTGTCGCCATAGTAACATAAGGATTGGGGACATTTGTCGTATGTTGCTCTCCATCCCCTATACCTACCTCTCATCACCCAGCCATCTGGCTCCTTTCTGTGTGGGGTTTGCATGTCCTAACATTGAGGTTCTCTTTGGGTTCTCCGGCTTCCTCCCACTGTTCAAAGACATGCATTCAACAGGTTCATTGGTGACTCTAAATTGCCTGTAGGTGTGAATGATTGCAAATGGTGGTTTCTCTTAATATGTCAGCCCTGTGCTGAACTGGCAACCTTTCCATGATGCACCGTGCCTCTTGCCCACAGTCAGCTGGGATCGGCTCCACAGATACAACTCCAGTTTTACCCTAGACTGTAATACCACTGTGGTAAATATGTGCAGTTGTACAAATGAGTTATGTTATGATCGACAACTTTGCTAACAGCCAAGCAAGAGCAACAACAGAAGAAATACTGTAGCAGCAGCTAATATTACTCACCAGTCGCAAAGCTCTCGCCAACGACTAAATGTCAGTCCCAGATTTACTCTTGTCAAGCGGCTTCTTGCTCTGTCATTCTCCCTTTCTCTTCTCAGCTTCCTCCATCGACATCCTCTTCCATGCTGTGACTCTGATAAGCTCAGGTATGTTGTCCATTCACTCGCCTTCAGTATTGGTGGAATTTGGGGGAAACTTTTCACTCACTTCTGGCCAGAAACCTCAAGTGGAACTGCAAATGTTTTGCACTTGTGTGTTGACATAATTTCTCAGCCATGGAGACATTGCACTGAAAATCATACATGTCCACCTCATGGTGGGGCAGATTTCATGCCGTTATTAAAAAATAATAACAATAGAAGTAAAATAATACAATTTCAGGTTCAAGAATTTAACTGCACACACAGAGTATTCCTGAAGTATCATGAGGCACCCCCCAAAAGACAAGTTGTATAAAGTGATCACATCGAGAATGAGAATAAAAATATAAAAAGTGTAGTACCCGATCATGAATATCTGAATGTATTTGTGATCCGCATTGTCGATGCAATTTGCTTTTTATGACCCCACGACCTTCTCCTGTAGCACCACCCTGAGGACCACTTCTACCCACTAAGCCCCACTGCTCGTAAAGCTTTAATAATAGTAAAATCATCAGGATGTTATGTGTTTTACATTTTACTAGACCGATGAATGTTACAGCCTCCAGGGAGCACTAATTAGGATTAAACTTTTACTTTTGCAATGTATAATAAGAGGCCAACATATGCCAGGATGTGTCTGTGTGTGTTCACGTTGTGTTTGTGCAAAGTTTCCATCACAAGTCTCGTCTAATCAGTTTGCAGCTGCAGCCTCTCATAACTGACGAACATGGGACTCATAAAATGGAAGCTGCAAAAACAGATGTCCTCATGAATTAGTGAGGCACCCATGAAAAATTAACAGATGACCTAGGACATAAAGCCAGGGGGCTCGTGCTCATTTAATTCTTCCTTCAACGTGCAATATGCTGCCTCCAGTCATTGTTTTCACTGTCTGTCCCCGTCCAGCTGCAGCAGGCCTGTTTTTAGATGTGCAAATTAATAGTGACGGAAATGTGTCTGTCGAATAAATAACAGCGCGGGCTCTGGGATAACTGGCTCCATCACGAGAGCTGCTAACTGGCTGAGAATTATCTGTAAAAATCCTGGTGAGCTGTGAGCTCCAGACATATCTCCAGAGGTTAGCTAGAACAGAGTTCTCAGCAACCATTTCTGACTACTTGATTCCTCGTGATCAGCTCAGAAACTGCACGTTTTCTACTCCACCTGTAGAAGAAGGGGAGGCCTCCCTCAGGAGGAAATGATTGCTTACAGTGTAGAGACTAGAGAGAGATAAAGAGATACAGTTTGGTAATAGAAGATCACAGTTAAAATTAATATAAATAATAGTTAAAAAAAACACATGATGAAACAGTGCTTTAGCCACATGCAGTAAGCAGGATGCGTTGTTCAGTGAGTCGTCTCCGCATGTATGACATAACTGTCACACTTCAGTTTTGATCAATACAGCTGCACAGGCTACACGGTGATAGCAACACAAAGACCAACTGCCAGAGCTGAACATAGTGTGTCCTTAATGTAGTGAGCTGATATTCAGGGTGTGGAGGTCACAGGCGTGCAGCATGTCTAATGTTCATGAAGGAAACTGAGGGTCCCGTCCTGTCACAAGTCACCATCTTTGTCCATCCCAAACTGGGGGGCAGGCCCGCATGAGAGCCACTGGTGGAAACTAGTTACATAATATGTTTCCTGAAGGGAAAATAAACAAACTAGTTTGCTGACTATTGTGCCGATTGCATCTGTATTTATTAGTTACTTACCCTATTATTGTCAATTGACTGATAAAGATTATGAGGTGGTGGGCACGAACAGCCCATTTATTCTGGTGAGATGGACCAACTGGGTTTCACAAATCTTCCATGGAACCGCCAACACCATCACCCACCACCCATCACCAGGGCTACATGGACCCCGCGATGGAGAGAGTAATCCTCATAAATGTGAGACTTTATCTAAATGTTGTTGACAGGTTAGTAGCACCAGAGGCGCTGCAGAATATGGAGTACTGTATGGATTGGCTAATTGGCATACATGTGTCCATACGTACATGTATCAGCCAATGTGACATTTGACTACTTGGACTATTTGAGTATTTGGATATTTCTATATTCCACCCATATTTGCTAGCATTAATGTGCTTCCTCCAGTCTGCTGGTTTCATGTTTTCGCCCAGATTATCAGATTTAGAACCTGGCTGCAGGGATTCACTCTCATAAAACCACAAGAGCATTAGTTGGGTGATGAGGCCTAGCAGTCAGCATTTCCATTTATCTCAAAAGTGTTGAGGGGGTTGGGGGTCAAGGCTCTGTGCAGAATTGGCTTTGTGCACAGGGCAGCATTATCATGTTGAAACAGGACATGGACAAACACAAACCAGCATTTATTCAGATTTTCCCTCACTGGTACTAAGAGACTCGACCAAACCAGGAAAAACAGACAGTGTTGGACTCCTGCGAGCGAGTGAGTGAGTGCGTATGGATGGAGGAGCTGCAGGTTAGCACGAGTTATGTTAGGAAGAAATGTACAGTGTAGGCTACAGTGTGTGATCAAATAAAGGCCACAGTGTCTCAAAAGCCAACGCCGGAGCTCGTGTGTGTTATTCCACTGCTGAAGGAAGTGAAGTTGACGAGCACCTCAGCCCCAGGAGATTGTTTTGTGGTAACACACACACTACACACTGACTTCATCTGACTTTTGTATAGATTAAGGTAATTAATAACATTAGTGAATAACAATCATTTTACGAGGTATTATTGTTGTTATAATACGTGTTAATAAGTGTTAATAAGTATTTATAGGATTATCACATTGGAACACATTAGTATGTTTGACTGAGTCCAACAAGTCGTGGGAAACAAAGTATTCATAATTTCATACTAAATGTATAAAATTATATGAAAATAAATGTCTGACAATGAAGATAAACCTCACTGTGGATATTATTTCAGTTTTTAAATGTCACACTATCAGACACGTTCATGTGCAGTCCCTTGAAAATGTCATAAAAAGCTGACATAGTTAGTGACCCCTTACTTTTTCTCAAATATCCACACTGCATAAACATGCATTTTATTTTTCAAAAAATAAACAATGAAGAATGTTTTAATGCATATTTGTCAACAACTGTCTGACAGTAATTGCAGTTTGGGGAGGACACAAACTGATGCTCTGGGTGGAAAACAACATTTTGTTCAGACTTTGAGGGAACGTTCACAAACAGATGTTACTAAGTAATTCACCGCTGAGTGTGTTGAACCTCTTTTGAAGTTCCCCTCCAGCTGATAAATAATTTTACTTATTAAATTCTGTATTTACACAGTTAGTTATGAAATGTAGCTGCAGCTATCTAATCCTGTGTGTTTCTTCACCAGACATCTGCCATGTTTGTCTTGTTTGCTAACAGCAGGGATGTCTTATCGTCTCTCTGGAACAGTTTGTAGGTTAAATAAACAGCAACAGAGAGTAAGACCCAAAACAAGAGCCCTGCATGGTCAGAGCATTACGGAACATTTTGTTTGTGCACAGCCTTCTATGGTTAATTTAACTGTTAACTTGGAATGAATTTAGTATAGAGGATATCACATTTGATCAAACTGCACAGAGACACTATGTGGAGGTGAGGACATGAACATGTCCTCAGACTGAGCTCCATCAGTACACTCTGCCCCAGAGATGTGCAGTATAATACATGAACATGAGATCGGGGCTGCTGCTGACTAATTTGGTGCCCTAAGCGTAATTGCTTTGTGGTGCCCCCCCCAAAAAAAACTTAAAAAAAAAACACAGATAATTACAATAATAATAAAATAAAAATAACAGTAAAAGTGCAATCAGCTTCAATAAATGTTAACAACCAACTCAACAATGATGTATTTTATTATTTTGAGAAAATGTTACCTATAGTAGACTAATGATGCACATTACAGAAATGATTCATAATAAATTTAAATAAAAGATTCATCATTATGATCATCATAATTATAATTGTTAAGCTTGTTCCTGTCTGGCACAGGCCGTCTCCTGGGGCCAAACTGCACGTCACCTTCGGGGTGCTCCGGCGTTGGCGTTTATTTGATCACACACTGTACATTTATTCCTAACACAACTCCTCCTGCTAACCTGCAGCTCCTCCATCCACTATTCACTCACTTGCTCGTCTCCGCTGCTCTCTCTCTCTCTCTCTCTCTTTCTTTCTCGCTCGTCCACTCACACGTTATGCATAGCTGTATTCACAAAGAGAATTATGGTATTCCTAGAACACAATAATAATTGGGCCGTTTTGGTTCCCCCTCCAGCACTCGGTGCCCTATGCGCAGCACGTAACGTGTGTGATGGCACTGCATGAGATAGAACTGTTAAATAGACTTCAGAATGGACAGAATGTTTTTGAATTTTTTATTTTGACACCTCTGTGTGTCGGAATAATAGTTCAGGATTTGGATGCTGGAGTCAGGTTTGGTATAGCTGTTTATTGTTGAGTCTCATTCCCAGGTAGTCACAAACCGACACTTTGGATTGGCGGCTTGAAATCTATTTTCTCATCTCTGATTGTTTTTTTTTCAGGCTTGGTGGATTCTTGCAAATGCCAATAAGAACACTAGGAGGAGCCAGTTGATCTGTCTCATCTACAAGTACTGTAAGTTTCAGCCAATATGACAAAAAGATAAAAAGGTGACTGACTGCAGCTTTAACGTCACCATAAAAATGTTTAATAATCTAACGCTTTATTGTAACAATATTTGATGTTGCAAATTAGTTGTGTATGTAAAACATAATTTCTAGTAGACACAGGACAGGTTGGACAGGGTTACAGGACAATAGGCTGTAGGAGACATCGCGTCCTGGAGGTCCCACTTTGTAGTTTGGTGCAGTCATTTTGTATCAGCCTATTTGGCTTTCACGAGGGTACAATAACTCTCAAACCAAAGCCATTGTAACTAGTATAACGCATCAGGTTTATTAACAAATAGAGCTTTTAAAAATGGATTTTTATTTTTTAAAACAAGTCTGAGTACAGCTTGGGCATTACGACATCCAGAACCAGCACTAAAGCAACATTTATCAGCTGCTGCTGGTCATCAGCATCCTGCTCTTCCTCCTCCACAGCCTGCAGCCACAGTCAACAAGAGATCAGTGACAAGTGTCAGGAAATGTCCTCAGAGTGCCAGTCCATTAATGACCATTGTCAGGCCTTTGTAGGACGAGGCACAAGTGGAGGCTAATGCTGGTTGATGGTCTAATTAACGACGTGAGGTTAATGTGTCTGGATGGATACTAATGACGGTACAGGCCACTTTTTTCCTCATGCTACATCGCCACATCACTGAAGGCACCACAGCCAATAATGAGCCTCTGAAGTGAGGAAAATCAAGTGAAGTCATCGCAGTTCAAACAGTTATTACACCATGAGGCAGAGTTCATGAGCGCTAAGAGAATATGTGGGCGCGTTTGACACAGCCGTCATGACAGGCGTTACTGTTCCAAACAAAGTGCTGTGAAATCTCCCAAAGGTCACACTGCCTTCATTTCCCAGCAGTCAGACGTGAATAGATGAGATGACATCATTAGTCATCCACAGCTACTTTCACTTTATTGTTCATTTTGAGAGCTGCATAATATCATTCTAAAAGCCTTTAACATGTTCATCTAATGCATCACTCTCTATCATCTTATACATTTGAACTTCAGCCTCTGGGAATGTGGCTTGAAATAATGAAAATGCATATGACATGATAGAGTTGAGCATCTCATGAAGCATCCACAAAAATCTGAGTGCAGCTAAACATTCTGAACAGCTCATTTTGCTCATTTTTGTTCTGTAGATGTGGCAGAATGAGTTTTGATTGACAGCTCCCTCATGAGTACAGGCATGGAAGCTAAGAAATGGATGGAAGGAACAGCAAAACATATTTTAGTCACCTAAAAACATCAATATCAGTTTTAGTGCACGCTATATTAAGACTATTTTCCCCACTTCACTTTGCTGTCAAACAGGACTTTCCGACAGGGAACTGAAGCGTTACCTACACTCTCTTTAGAGTCACCTTTGACAAAAACAGAAATTTTACCAGAAGATTTTCACTTCTCACTCTGTGAATTGAGGATTTACTTTGAACAAACCAGAGGTGGTGATTGTTGGAACAGTGGAACGACTAGTTTTATTTTGTTTTATTTTATTTAAGTGTGTTTTACGATGAGTTTACGACGCAATTAAGATAATATTGAATTTAACTTGAATTCAGAAAGTGTATATATGTATTTTTATTTTAATAACAAAAACAGCTGTAGGAATATTTGTATATTCAGTTTCAAGTCTATTTATCACACTTAACATAGCAAAGTTTCTTTCGGCTCTGGTGGCTTTGAGGCAGGTTTTGTTTTGTGTGTAATAAATGTCCCATCATAACAACATCCAAATTAAACCCAATTTCAGCAAAGTTAAGAACAACTTTAATGACAATATTTCAAACCTGGACTAAAACTTATTCCTAATACATTTTAAAATGCACACCATTATGTACACAAGACCTTAAATTACATAGCTGAAGGCTGTTGTGGATTTTGCTTTCCAGTGTTTTTTAAGGTACTCTGTGGAGGTTTTGACTCCAGCACTAGATTAATGTAGCAAAGCAAAAAGTGCAATGTTTACCTCTGAAATGTGGAGCTGTAGGAGTATAAAGCTGCACAAAACTGAAACACTCAAGTGAAGTAAAAGTACAATAATAGACTGCACATTGTCAATGTTACTAAACTGTAACTAAATTTGCTAAATAGTTCTATTCATAGTGTGGCAACATGATAAAACATTAATGAATCACTGTAGTTATCACAGTACATACTTTTCAGCCTGAACTTTAGTCTTTATCAAATTTCCACATATCATACTCAGTCAACAGCTGCTTACTGTCCAGCTCCAGAGTGACCAAATCTCAGCAGACAGATCATTTCAGTTGGTTGACTGATCAATCTATTGATGTTTGCAACACCTCTACCAATGACGAAGCTGTCACATGATTTACTATTTAATATTTTTGTTCAGTTAAAGGGATGGAATGCCACTGCCGGTGATTGATCACCTTCATCTACATCTCTGTAGATTCCATGTGGATAACGTGCTAACTCGAGATAATTTGCTCAGTTTACGCTCTTATAGTGTGGCTGATGCGAACTCCAGCTCTGTGTCAGTGATGTATTGTTGAAATCTGGCATTTATTTGCCTGAAAAGTTATGGCTGCTTCAATCTTTATTAGCAGTCTCCCACCATCTTGTTGTCCAGATTGGTTTTCAAATGAGGGATGGGAAGCAATACTCAGGCCATTATAGACACACTTTGTAATCATACACAGCCACGCAATTCCCAACTGTGCCAGTGCAGAGAAGCAAAGTTGACCACATTATTCACCCATCTCGCATTAGACAAAATAACTTTCAGTCTGTCATCGTTGGTGTCGAATCGTGTCTGAAACAACACTGAAATAGCTTTCATATCGGAGCAGCATTGTAAGGTTTAGCCGTGGTGTGCAGCTCATTAGTATTTGAGCTGCAGTGGCACAGTGAGAGAACTGCTCTGACCTGTGACACCACAGCCCTGCGCTCCAGCCTCCACCCTACGCCCTACACCCTGCACAGAGACGTGTCATTGTCACAGAAAGTAACAAATGACAACTAGCACAACATGAGACACACACACACACACACACAGATTATGTTCATCTGTTGCTAGATTTGCCCCTGTGTAACACAACAGTGTGTGGCTTTGGAGTTTGGTCACATTGCTGCATTATGTCTCTAATAAAGTGTGTTACACTGTTAATACAAAGATAACCAATCTTTCAACATTTACTACTACTTACTTATGATGACTAGTTAGTAATGTAAAATAATGGACATACATGGAAGTAAGTTTTATCAGTTGGCTACATTATGAAGCGCAAAAACAACTCTGTCACAGGATTTCAGATACAGTATCTCCTTTGATATCACCCTTTACACAGCAGGGCTGTGTCAGATCCACGATCAAAGCAGGGAAGGAGATGAGTTGTGAAGTACCAGTGTTTTCATGAATGTATTTTAATGCATTTTTAAGAAAGGCATTAGAGTAGATTAGATTAACATTTGATAGAAATGATTTGGGAACTTTTTTTGTCACATGACTGATCAGCTGTCTCCAACAGTCTCCTCGTGGCTCTCATGTGTCTGATACATCAGTGATGTACATTTGTATATACATCCACGTTAATTCTGCATCACTATGTCATGGTACACTTTATGACCATGACAGTAACACAATTACTGATACTTTGAACTATTTATTGACCCGTGCTGCTGGACAGCGTTTAACCTCAATTTCTAATCTGGCAATGTTCTCAGTGTTCTCTTCCTTGAACAAACGTTTGGTAGAATCTGGACCTGAAGCTCTGAACTGAGTGTTTGGTCCAAATGTCTCAGTATCAACTCAGGTATCAACTTTTCCATACTTAAAAATGTAACACAACAACACAGCACATAAATATTGAAGTTTTTATTCGGGGAAGTTTCTTTCTTGGAGCAAGAAGAGGAGATTGATGTCACTGTCATGTCTGTGCACGTGTGTGTGGAGCTGAGGCTAGCTGGTGATTAGCTTAGCCTGGCATAAGGACTAGAAGCAGGTGGAAAACAGCTATCCTGGTTCTGCATGACACAGATACTGCTGGAATAAATTAATGGCAACAAGCAGGCCTTAATGACTTCCTGTACTTTCCTCTGGTTACCTGGCAACCTCACCATGACAACAAGAACTCCAAACAGGAAGTCTGGGACTGTGATTGTGTTGTATTTTTTCCTTGAGAAAGTTGCTAACTGTGTGAAATGACCTGGAGGCATCTCAGTGGCAGCCATGCTTGAACTCTGTAAATGTTAAGGAAAGGTGCTTCAGTGCTTCCTTTAGTATCTCCTTTACCAGTTCTGTGCTCTCTCGTCCAGCAGGTTCTCATGGATCGTGGCCGCTGCATGTATTGCTGCTGTCATTATCGCTACCATATCTCCATTACAGTTTATAGTTAGTTTATGATTTGCTGCTGCTGTGCATCTGTGTCTCTCTATCTCTATCACAGGTTCCACTGCTACTGTAATCATTTTATCATTCATTGTAATTCATTGTCATTTTATCATTCATTGTAATTGTACAATATGTCTCTGTTGATTTCTTCTGTACACGTGACATCTATTGCACGTCTGTCCGTCCTGGGAGAGGGATCCCTCCTCTGTGGCTCTTCCTGAGGTTTCTTCCACCTTTTTTCCCTGTTAAAAGGGTTTTTTGTGGGCAAGTTTTTCCTCACTCGAACCGAGGGTCTAAGGACAGAGGGTGTCACTCCCTGTACAGATTGTAAAGCCCTCAGAGGCTAAATGTGTTTTGTGACTTTGGGCTATACAAATAAAATTTGATTTGATTTAAATCTGATTTGAAGGATGCACCATAGCCTGCATGAAACAGAATGCACAGGGTGAAGTTTTTTTACCAGTCCATCTTTGGAACATTGTAGTTTTACTATAGATGTCCACCATCGCATTATTAAATAACCTAGTGTACCCACCCACTGTGGTTCCTTTACATCACTGTGCTGGGAGTAAAAATAGTTCCAGTAAGCAGAACTTTTGTGTACTGACAAACACGTGACATGAAAGGTGTTAATTAGTCAACTTAAGAGGTGCTGATAGTGCTGGGGCATTTTTGGAACCTTGCACAGTCAGGGCATCTGCGTCCTCCTGCCCCACCCTGCTCTCAGTGAAGTCAGTCAGCTGCTTGCTCCATAGTCTTACTCTGTGCACAGAGAAAGACTGTAATAATAAACGGCCCCTCTATTTACTTTTTTTGGAATATGTTAATTTTGATAGAACAGATGGTACAGGCCTCATAAAAGAAAAGTAGAATTCATAAGCAATAAAATCATCCTAACTCAATTAAAGAAACTCTTTATGTTGAATAGTTTTTGCTGATGCAGTCTTAGATGGTTTAATATGAGCATAATGTTAGCAAATGTGCACATACTGCTGTATCAGTTTACTGACTTTAGTTACATCATGCTGTACAGTAAAATATCATCAAAGAAGACACCACATTACAATCCGCACCAATGACAGAAACGGTATACACTTCCTGTTTCCTGGGCGTGGTCTCTTCAGCCCAGATCTGTGATGTGAATGTGGCATGGATGATGGAAACAGATCGTATTGTACCAGAGACAGTTCAGACAGTTACTGAAGTTTTAATTCAGTTGTCATAGATAATTTTTGGTGAAAGCAGACCAACGATTCAGCCCAGGCAGAGAGAAGAGAAATCTGTGCTGCTGCTGAGACAGACAGGTCTCAAACAAAGTTCATTTATCTGTCTGAAAAACATCATTTTAGTGTCAGAATGTATTTACTTAAGTGACTTTGTGGCTAAAGTGTTGTCTCCATCAGTGGTCAATTTCATGATACAGGAAATGCCTTTTGAAACTGCAATCATTTCTTAACCGTCTCATACATGTTTCAATAGTTTTATCATGAAAGTAAAACGAACTTAAGATTTAGTGTCTTTTTCCTGTAGTTGTGACTTGTAGCCACAATGGCCACTGTTCAGCAGAAGTGACACAGTCTGGCTTTAATACAAGCATCCAGTCATGTGGATGTAATTAAATGTGAGAAAACAAGAGGACTAACGTTGTTTTATTATATGCTTATATGCTTTTATTAGAAATAAGACACATTCATGTTGTGCTCTGAAAACTGTACATTAACAAAGAGGCGACCCCCCCAGTAAATTAAAAAGGGGAGTGAGGGGTGTGGGAGGGTGCAGATTGGGGGTGGGGGCAGAGGTCATGGTTTTTCGACAAATACAGATCTGAGGGAGTGACTGGCGGTGATATCAAAACACACACTGTTACATTGCGATACAGAACACTCGTATAGTCCAGTACCTTGAAAGGACGGGGGGAGGGAATGGGAGGATCAGTATCAGAATAATCATGTTCATATTAATAATAATGATAACAACTATCCCCAAGCACAGTAAGAAAGATATTTATAGGCTAAAATCCATTCTGTAGAACTCTGTTGAAGTAATTACAATGCTGTACATCAGGACTCCAAATGAGCCTTGTGCTTTCTCTGTGTGCAACCACCGTCCTTCTTACCAACTCTGCCTGTGTATATCACCACGTTTAATCATCATACCATATATATTTATAGATCTAGTCATTTACTCGTCTCCCGTGACTCAACACACACATACGTACACACACAATTACCTTTTTTTCCCTTAGCATCTTTGAAACACCATCATATTTTGCATTTACTGTATCAAGCCCGCTTGTACATCGAGAAACTGAGCCAAACAGTGTGTGCTCGTTGAACGTGGCTCCTTCCGGTTGGCAGACGATGACGTCTGTGTTGTCCCTCTGCGGCCCGGGCATTGAGGTTGAAGGCTGATTAGAGCGCAAAGCCTGCCGGGCCCCAGATCTGTGGCGTCTCTGAGATGTCCGTTGATGAGAAGGCAACATGCCATTTTGGCTCTTCGATTTCTTTTTTTTTTTTTACCCCACCCCCACCCTCCCTTCACTTGTCACTGCAGGGCTGACCTCGCCCCACCAGAAGCACGGGAGGAGGGGTAGAGTGTTGGAGCCGACAGGATCAGGGGCTGTATGGTTAAGGGTTCGGGGAGGGGGGGCGGCACATGGGTGTATGTTTGGCAGTCTGCCTCCTCAAACCCTTCGGTTCGTTTTTCCCTTTCCAAATTGATTTTAAAGGAAAAAAAAAGCAAAGTCCAGGGGCGTCTCGAGCCGTGTGCAACATCAGCGTTCATCAGGAGAAAGAGAGAGCAGAACAGTGATGCAACGATACTCAGAAAAAAAAGGAGACATAATCATGATTATTACATTGTATTCATTTAATTCAGGGGTAAACATCGCATGATTACCTTTGCTATGCGGTTTATTACATGACTAGATGATGCACATATAGTAGCTGAGTCTGCTACTTTGGCAATCTGTCTCCCATGTGAGCCAGCGTGGTATCCGAGACCATATACAAGAAGATGACCAGTATTTTGCAGACAGAAACACCGTCCAGACATCAAATGAAACAACATAGAAAGAGACACCATGTTCCCGTTCTCTCTTTTTAATTGGTTTAATTGATTTTTCTGATATTTTGACGCTTGTCTCTTCTCCTCCTCCCCCCTCCACCCACGTCCTTGCAGTGGGTTTCATCCAGCCTTTGAGTAGAAGTACAGAGCAGGGCAGTGTGTGTGTGGTGTGTCTGCTTGTTCGTCAGAGAGCATTGGAAAAAAAAAGTAAGTGGTAAGGTGTGAGGCCTGGAACCCATGGGTCACACCTCTGTCTGCAGGTCCATGATCTCCTGGCCCACCAGGGGAATGGTGGCGCTGGTTTTCTCCCACTCCACCGTCTGCAGCTCCAGAGGAGAGGCGGCCACCGTCTCCAGGTCCTTCCTCACCCAGGATGGGGGGGAGTGGGTCTTCCTTATGCCCTCCCACGCCCTCTTACTCGGGGTCTGCTGCTTGTCCTGGTGGGAAGAGGACAGAGGGAGAAAAAGCTTGTTTTATGAGAAAGCCATGAAATATGTGATGTTCTTCAGAAGCTGTTTTGTGAGTTCTTTTGGTGAACCTACTTTACCTCACGCTGCCTTTCACTATATGCCTTAGAGATTTCCTACATTTCCTAAAGGAATAGCTTGGCATTCCAAAAAAAATTGCTTATTTGGTCTCTTGCCCAGAATCAATTGAGACGACGACTACTCATGTCTGTTACGATTCAATTCAACGCCACTACATTTGTCCCCAAGGGGCAACAGCAGAGACTCAATGAGTAAAAAAGTAACACAGCACATCATAAAAAGAACATAAACAGTGCAGCATTGTTACTTTTAAGTATTTGGCTTGAGCTAAGGTAATTAGCTTTGTTTAGCATACAGACTGCAAACAGGAGGAAATGGCTCACTTGGCTTTGTCCAAAATAAGTCTACCATCACTTTCTATCTCTATCTATCTGTATATAATTTTGCTTTGTACAGGAAGTTACAAGCTGGCAAACATCTGGCTGCGGTGTCGAACTTCCCCCATTCCAGTCTTTACACTAAGCTAAGCTAACCACCTCATTTCTCCAACTCCAAATGTTCCAAACACAGACACAAGAGTGCTCATCCAACTCTTGGAAAGAAAGCAAATCCTTTCTGAAATGTCAAACTATTCATTTAAAGCCTCGTTTGACAAACCCCGTTAAAAGGATGTGAAGTTGTAAATGATTGAGATGGAAATATGATCGTGGCTGAGACACATCTTCAAAACACATCTTGTACTCATAGTGGACATGTTGATCGTTTCTGCCTCTTCCACTTGCATGATCATTACATCAGACTGTGTTTTGGGTTTTAAAGAAGCTAATGCTGTGTGATTCTGCGGGGCTATCGCACAGATCTGATTGGGTTCTGTGTCAAACAGCTGCATCCTTGATCTGTGAAGTCGGACTTATACCGGAGAAGACCTGACTCCAAAGCTGTGAAACAAATGGAGATCAAGGGCTTTCTGCAGCACAAGGCAGTGCTGCCATGGAACGACTGCAGCTACAAAGCCAACATGGACTCCCTCTTTGTACCTGCTGTCGGTGACTTTGTTTAAAGACTAGTCCCCACTCAATCCAGTCTGAACCTAGTTTACCGCTGTTTAGTGGAGAAAAAAGAAACTACATAGGTCATCATTTAGCCAGCTAATTTAGCTAGCCTTGAACAACAAACCCAAACTTTTCAAGGTTTCAAGAAGGGCATGAACCTCTAACCTGTAGATATAACCTCTTTAATTCTCCTGCTGGCTTCATCTCTGAGCGATGTTCAGTGAGGTCATTGACTTTTTCAACATTTACAGCCATCACCATACCAAAACAAAAGCTGAAATATTTGAAACTGAACCCTCTTAATAATCCAGAAGAATTGTATGTTTATAGGAGTACTGAATTCCTGTGGGAAATGGGAATTCCCATCATAGCTCAGTGCTAAACTGCAAGTAGCACTTGAGCAGGAAGCTATACTGTACTACTACTGTACCTGACCAGTGGCCCAAAGCTACATCTTTGCTTTATTTCATCCATTAGTGACCTAATGCAAGCTCATTGGCTCTGCCTCTTACTCTTTCTACTGGGTATTGCACTTGAAACACAAGACAGGCTTTGACGCATAATTGGCACAGTCAGAGAGGGAATAAATCACTTAGAAATATCCGACCTAAACGGCCCTCGCTTTGGGTTGCAAAACCTTAGCCTCTGCTTAGCTCCAGCCTGGCTGCCAAGCTCAACAAAGGGCTTTATAATATGACTTTCACGAGGCCTTGTTTTTTAACACGTTGCATGATCTGAGAGAACCTTCTGACACATTTGGAGTTACTGCGTGTACTCGACCGAGTCTGCAGTTGCAGTTTGCATGCCCGCCCACAGCTATGCCCCATAATGCCCCCACAGCTAATTTCCTCTGGCACTGACATTGTAAGCAGATTAAAAAAAAAAGAAAAATGCAATTTTTAAAAATGTCTGCACTTATAATTAAACAGGCAAATCCACTCAAGTGTGGTGATTCGTACTAATGATAAGAGGAAAGGAGAACAACATTAGATATATAGGGGAGGGAGGGGTGGGTGGGGGCAGAACAAAATAAAGTTGAACTCTTTACACTCATGTTGGTCTTGTCGCTGCTGGCAGAGGACACACTCCATCTTTTGGCAGCTTTGGCGTCAACAGGTGGAGATTCTCTATCCTTGTCTGCACTGTGAATCTTCCTGTTCAGGTCCTGAAACATGTCCTGGTGGCGTTTCCGGGTGTGCATAATCTTCTACACAGGAACATTGCACGTTACGTATACGGTAAACAGCACAGGCTAACCCAATCAATCCCTTACTTCACACCCCCTTCACATTTAATGCCTCGAATCTCAACACTACAGTCACACCCCAAACTCAATATATCTGATAAATGTATGCAAACATCTAGAGGTCTGAATAGCTAACTAAGAGACATTTGTTTTGGTCTAAAGTCTAAAAAGCTCTGTAGGAATCAAAGAGACTAAAATTACCTCAAAGTCAAGCTCTGCATAGCGTGATTTTCGTCTCTGGGGGGGGAGATGAGACAGGGAGATTAAAGATACGTCTGGATATTGTGTGCCTTGTGAGCAGACAAATGCTCAAGTGTTTGTTCATTGTTTTCATTGTGTTACCTCCACATCAGCCAGTTAAGACAAAAAAAAAAGTGTGTTTCTGGTACCCAGAGGAGAGCAGTGAGTCATGAGGGAAGGAAACAAGATTTGCTGCCGGTCATTCTGATCCTGTTGGCACAAGTTTGCATTTAACAGATTGTGACCGAATGACCTTTCGAGTCCTCCATCACGGGGAGTGCTGAAGGAAAACCTGACCTTCAGGCCCGCTTGGTTGCCGTGGCAGCTGCCGCCTCGCACGCCATTATGGAAGTGTGTGTTTTTGCCCCGGAGTGAAAAGACACCAGCAGGCAGATGTCCAGGCTGCTGTGTGCTGATCACTGTGTCGTCTCATCCTGCCACTGCTGTCTGCGCTCGGAGCTGAGTGAAAACTAACCTTTTTAAAGATGCTGTCCTTACACGGGGCCCGAAAATACAGAGATACTATTTTGTGATGGAATTAGGGGGGCTTGTCGCCTTATTGTTAGCATCGGAAGAGGGGATGACCTAAGCATGCAAGGAATGCAGCTCAATGTTGCCTTTGGGAAACCTAATTAATGATCCGTTTATTTATTTTATGGATTAATATACAGTTTATTAACATGTGGCTCCCTAGTTGAATATCTGTTAATCATTTCTGGGAATGTGCCGATGCTGTGTTGGTCAAACATACAGTAGCCTGTAGCACAATACATGATAAATAGATGATTCTGGAAAAAAAAAAAAAAATAAATATGAAAAAAAAGACAATATCACTTGTAACTATATTTGATGACATGAATGGCTGTAGTGTATGCAAAAACAGTACAATGTCATGATATGTGGCTCCACTCACGTTGATATATGGAGAAGAAAAACAAAGAGAAGCTAACGCAGAGTTAAAATCATGTTCCTGTGATGAGAGAGTGATGACGAAGAAGAATGTACAGAGATATGATGAGAGGAGTGACGCTCACCACAATGATACCACCTCAAACAGGTCACACATGAAGAGAAACTATGATGGCTCTCGTGGTAAATTCAGTAACAGGTCAGTTTCCACAGCACTAATTCAGTAATAGTTAAGTCATTATTGAACCGTGTCATGTCAGTCATATGACCTAGAGACGCAGCAGTATACCAAGTTATCGTACATTTGCTTGTCTACAGTGTTATATTCCGGTGTATTACTGTTAAAAAATGAATATATTGAATTTAATTCTACATATTATTAAAAAATATAAGGCATCATTCATTTTGTACCCCCTCCCCTTTTTCATTCCTCATTCAAAGGTCATTTTAACTGTGTTGTACTGACAGAACCTTTACAGTGCTAGAAAAACATTTCAATTTAGAAGAATTAGTTATTCATTTAAAAAATGATACTTCTGTTAAAAAGAGAAGCTGGAATTCAGATTGGGAACAGTCCTGTGGAAATGTATCCTTTTTTATTATACTGAATTTATCAAGAAAACGAGTAAACAATGTTGAAAAACCAAAATATGAAAAGTTACACTTATTAAAAAGTTGAAATTATTTATTTAATAATTTTGTCTATAATATTATATAAGGCAGTTCCTGGTTGTTGAGAATGTATGGTAAGAAGCAGAAAGTACAAAACATAATTTTACATGCATATCTCACTTTAAGTATGAAGTATGAGGCTGACAATGCATTGTTATGACGAGAATATGCAGATCATATTAGTGGTCTTACCTCCAATGAGCTCATGGACAGTGTAGAGACGGTCTCACTCTTGGACATCACACCAGAGTTTCCGGAATCTCCCCCGTCACACATGGTGTTGGCCACCTGGGGTTCTCTGGGCATACTCTGCAGGTTGTGTGCAGGTGAGTCTCTGTCAGAGCATGACACACTGATCTGGTCAGCAGGCAGGCTTTTCAGCCCAAAGCCAGGCACCGGCTCTGCGCCGACCGGGTTAGCCAGGTGAATGAGCCTGGTCTGAGGCAGCTGCTCGATGCTGATGTTATACTTGGCTGTCTGCTCCTCTTTCCCCTTGGCCGGCTTCAGGGTGCCTGTGTTGTTGGTGGGTAGAATGACGTACCCCGGGCCTTTGCCAGCGCCATCAGAGCTGCTGCCCTCACCGTTCCCTCGAGGCAGCTCACCATCCAGCTGCTTGAAGAGCTCACCGTCACAGATGTAGATGGATTTGGCGCCTGGTAGCTCGGTGCTGATTCCCTTAGCGGCGCCCTTCTCCCTGCGCAGTGTCAGAGTGTGGCTGGTGTAGTCGGCCACGTTCTGCAGGTGAACCTTGGCCATGCTGGCCGGCATGGTGTTAAAGTTAGAACCTTTCTGAAGAGTGAGGGTGCCAGAAGAGGCTTTCTCTTCACCTTGGAGAGATGAACGCTTCATAGTGCCTGGAGCAACAGAAAGAGTCTGACATGAAGAGCTGGACCAGATTTACCTGCTTGGGCTCCCTGGGGTTCCTACTGACCTCCACCATACCTCTCAACAAAACTAACACAAATGTATTTAGTCATACGCAATGTGCAAAACTAGATTTTAATACAGGATCTCAAGAAAAGGAAGGATGGACACTGAACTTAGTTGATACTGTTATTTAGCTGTGCCAATTCTGACCCAGGAAACTTACAGGAGCTTTACAGAAGCTGCCAGCTTTCCTCAGGACAGATGCTGAAGCAACCTTCTACTAAAATATGATTGAATCTGTACCATCCAGCTCTCTAGGTATGAACCACCGTGAACAATATAAGAAGTGAACACTGGTTTAGCTAGGAGACGCTGGATGAAATGAAAACATACACTGATATCAAGAGATTAGAGTTCAGACGTGCCAAAAATATCAGAAAGTCAATATTACTACTGACATGGTTCATCAGAGAGCACGGACAAGTCAATTTGATCATTTGTAATAAGACAAAAGAATCAAACCCTTCAAACACCGACATTAGTCAAATCACTGTGAGTGCTCTGTCCAATCAGACGGCAGCAGATCTCCCAAAAACACAATTCTTATTCGAGAGTACATGGCTGCTTCAACCTCGTGACCAGACCACATTTCACTCTAAACACTGTTGCCTTATTACATCATCTATATCCAGTGTCCATGCTGGTTAATAATGTCACATAACGCTCCATCTGCATCAGTAAATATCTAACAATCTCTGTTCTCCTTCTTGACATAAGCAAAGAAACAATCATCTCTCTGTTCTGTTGTGTCTTTTTTAGATTGAGCTTGTCTATGTCTCAATAGCTTTTCTGCTCCAGATGCTTTTCTTGATACCTTGTCTCAAGAGATAATCAGATTTTTCACTCCCAGTGGATATCAGAGCAGAGCCAGTATCTCATGCGGCACTGTCGGGAGGGACTTAATTATACGGCGGCAGTGTACGAGAGTCAGACAGCCATATTTATCTGCATATAACTGCTCAGCACATGTTCATCCTTCTCCCATCAGCCCGGACTAAACTGTGTTATGCAGCCGTAACGTGCTGCATCTCTTGTCAAAACAGTTCCTTGGTGAGGGTGGGTGCTGCTGTGATGTTGATTGTAAGACACAAGTGCAGAACTGAGGGGGAACATGCCTCACATCTGTTCCAACAATGCTGAGGAATTTGAAGCAGCCGAAAACACAGAGAGGAGGCACAAAGAGACATCTGTAACTGTTGAAGAGCACTCCCTGAAGTCGCATCAAACGCACACGCAAACACCTAATCAAATGTAGTCAAGCTACAGTCAAGCTGGAGCTTACCTGATCTGCAAGCCATATCCACGTCTTTCTCAAAGTCAGTCTGAGGACAGAAAGCAATAAAGATTATGTTCAGTGTACACACCCTGCTAATATTTAATAATAAACCCTGACAGGTGAAAATAACAAACCATGAGCTGAGCGTGGCCGTTCTGGAAAGATCCTCCAGAATCTCCATTAGCGTCCTCTTGGCGGTCCACCACACGACACTTCACTGCCTCCTGAACCTGCAGCAAACCACGAGAGCACAGATCGTAACCTTATGATATATCAATATATTAGTTCACAAATGCTGATACTGCTGACACTGGTGCTAACGAAAAGGTCTTTGGGTCACCAAGATCTTGACGATCCTGTGTGTCAACACCACATTTCCTGTCAACTTGGCCAAAAGTTGCATTTACATTTAGTCATTTAGCAGCTTTGGTCTAAAGCGACTTACAAAAAGGGAAACAATCAAGGTGAGACAAGGTCATGTCAGTGCAGCAAGTACTGCTCGTAAAGAATCAAGTGACAGGTTTATCATGTCCAGTTGTTGGTAGTGTTGGAGAGCCCCCCCCCCAAAAAAAAATAAAACAGGAAGAAGTACTAATATAAAATCAGTGGTCACGCGAGGTACCTCTCTGCGCAGGATGCAGTGTACCATGACAATAACGAAGCCTTCCAGTGAATCAAAGACAGCAAAGAGGATCTGGAAGAGGGCAGAGCGCCGGTCGGTGATGGCGAGGACGGCTGACATCCACGTGAGGGCCAAGAGGGGCAAAACCACACAGGAGCTCCACAGGGACGCCCTGCAGGACGGGAGAGGAACCACAGTCAAGGATGGCACTGGTCACCGTGACACAGATGGCAAGACTACAATGATTTCTGACAAGACATTTCATATCTGTCATTAGCTTTAATTTTTTTGTCATCTAAGGCAGGAAATAAACTGGATTTTTTTCCCTTTGGAACATTAAAGAAGGCAGAGAATGTAATGCCTAACACAGTCTCCTACTTGCCCTAGATAACTACCCATCGCTGTTAGCATAGTGTTAGCAGCCTTCAACTCTACTCATGCATAAATACATAACATCACAACAAATAATTATGTTACTATCACAAACAGAAACATACATCCATTATCTGCAGATATATATGTTCATAATTCACATATATTACATGCATGTATGTTTAGGATGGCTCAGTCAAACCATAGAGGACCTAATGCCACAGGAAAGAGAGGAAGGAGCGAGGGTGAGCAGTGGGGGGAAAATAAAAATGTGTAATGAGGCTGAAACAGAATGCAAAGACAAACAGAAGAGGCAGAGCAGAGAAGGACAGAGAGAGAGAGAGAGAGTGTCATTCCCGCTGTCCACATTTCTGCTCCCACTTTGCTGTTCTTGTTTTTTTTCTGACTCATTCCATTTGTTCTAATGCGCTCATCAGGAGCAGTAATTACTCTCAATGTGAGTGTTGTGAAATTATCTTTCACTCCGATTATTCTTCTAAACCTATCCAATAGGTCGTAACATTTATTTAGTTAGAGACTATTCCAGAGGTGGAAAATTATGTGGCGACAATTGAAAGATCCATTATAGGCAAAAATACGTTTGTTATGCTGCGTCACGTGACAGATTTAGTGTAATATATGTTTCAACAGCAGTAATTCTATCAGTGCAACAAGAGTCATGTCATACTAACCAATCTGCTGCTCTGAGTTGCTGTTTCGAATACAAACGTCTTCTTTCCAATCGATCAGTGTTAAGCTGTCAATGACACTTCACACAGGTGTTTCACATTAAAAGCCCAAACAGAGAGGGATCATGGCTGCCAGAATGCTCTTTAATGTTGAAAATCTGTGCAGGAAGTGCTGCCTTCCAACCACAGCAGCTTAAAACTGAATCTGAGTGTGAAGAACATTTTGTTTGAAACAGAAAGTCTGTTTTTGTTATGTTAGAATTAATGCTGTTTTGTTTTTAAATGAAGACATATGCATGTAAGAGGAGGTAATTAAATATGAAGGATATGAAGGCCTGCTTTTTTCTGTCAATAAAGAAACAGCCTGACAGCTTTTTACTGTCTCTGGACATGTGGCTCTTATGCTCCATATATGTCACAGTAAAGTGTCAGAAAACAACATTTTCTGACTGTGCATATCAACATTCAGATAGCAATCATGACTAATGCGAGAGGCAGGTGAGCACACGTTTCCTGCAAAACATTACAACATAATCACTAGACGTCTAATAGAAACTTAATGGAGGAGGGGGGTGGGGGTAAAAATGATTGAATGTGTATCAAGATAATATTACTGCTGATGAAAATGTTTTTTATCAAACATTTTTGTATATATAAGCCTTTGAAGCCAACCACTCGCTTCCATTCACTTTTCATTATTAGAAATGATTGTCTATGTTTTGTCTTGTTCAAATGCTATCGATGCATCGTATGTTTAACGGTCAAGCTTCTAAACTCATCACTCATTTGCATTTGATACAGTATTCTGCTAAATAAAATGTGAAACTGATATATGAATCCATGTGAAACTTAAACGTGTCCCTCCACAATCTAGTTCAGTGGAAGAACAAAGTCTACACAACTTCATTAAAAGTATGTAGTTACTTTCCCCCTCTGGTGTTAAATAAGCCTAAAACCAACACAGGAAATGGATTCACTGACGCTGGCCGTTATTTTCATTGAGCTCATTTGAAGTTTGATGTTTCTCATTATGTGTTCTGTTTTTTCAGAGGCTCCTCCACCCTGCCCACAGTAACACTGATTAACAGTAGTTTTGGTATGAACCTGGACAGTTTAAGATGCTGAAATGGCACAATGTATCAGCACTACCTTAAAAGAGCTGAATCCTACCTAAAGAATAACTCAAGTCATTTTCAATCTGGACCTTGTTTTTCATTGTTTATGACATGTAGACCTTCTCCATGTGCAGGGAGTGCTGCTCTTCAATACAATCCAATGAGGACATTAAACATCAAGTTAAACATTAGAGTGAATAAGAGTGAGGCGCCCGTATCTTCACAGCAGAAATAAACATGTTTACAGCCTGGTACAGTTTTGGACGCACCTCTTCAAATTACATTAAGGTTTAAAGTTCTGCATAATTAACAGCATGGCTGCTTTTATTGACAGGTAGGTGGCGTTACAGGTGGCTTGTTTGGGCACCCTGGCTTCATTTGGCCTGCCTCAGGTCTGCCGATGATCAACCAGGAGGTGGAAGAAGTAGGACAGCCCGGCCAGCACCACATATTTTAAGCTTCAAAATAGCACTTTGGGAACCTATGGGTGACGTCATGCATAAGCTGTCCATTCTTCATACTCATAGTCATTGATTGAGACCCACCCGTTTTATTGAGAGTTTCTATAGTCTATATAGGAGATATATAGGAGAATAATACATAGGAGTGATACACAATCAGGAGTAAAATGAGTGGGATGTGACGATAAGAGTCATGGGAATATCATTTGAACACTTTGAAATGTTGGCTATTGTTTTTGGATCTATATTATTCAGAAAGAGACATCATAAATTTAAGTATTAAGTTCTGGACAGGTCAGACTAGAAAAATTAAATTAGTATAGGCAACTATTCTGTCTAGATATATCATTTCAGAAGAGTCTGTAGTCCACATATAGGAAATAAATATATATACAGGTGTGAGACAGGGTTGGAATGGAGGTATACATTGTCATAGTGCCCACACGCAGTGTCAAATATCTGCTGCAGTGCTATGTGGGCGATGGTTTTAACAGGCACTTTTGTGTTTTGAACACATCTCACTCCTTCAAGTCGTCGCAACTACTAGCCAGAAAAAGTACACTTGCGCCTGATGTGTGTGAAGCGTGTCAACAATGTCGCATTACAGTTCTACGAAGTTAAATGGTGTGTGTTAATTATTTAGTGAGAGCTATTTAAAACCTGGAGAAGCTGTTTCGAGGGTGTTTGTGTGGATTGTTAGCACACTCCCTGCAAAGGAAAGAGGTCCACAATAAGCTGCTGTGATTATGATCAGAGTCTATCGGCACCACAGAGGAAAAGTAGAACAATCAAGGCCCAGGTTGATAATAATGGAAATCTCATACATCACAGCAAGGCGCACACACACACACACACACACCACACAAAGACACACACACACTAAGACAATACAAGTGTTGTTCCCTGCATACATATAGCCTTCTCAATATTTGTTCTAATCAGCATTGTGGCTCTTAAGGGACAAAGACACACACACACACTCGGTCTCAATCAACCATCAATCACGCATACATTATTATTTACATGTATACAGTTAACACAGTTTGTTTTCAGGAGCAGCACATAAGCTTCAGGAGCCTTCTCATATTGAGTGAAATCCTCCCTGCCTGGGCGTCAGGAGAAAAGAAAAAAAATGACAGAGGGATAAAGAAAGAGAACCAATCAAGTGAGGGAGAAGAGGGAGGGCGTACAGGAGAAGAGAGAACAGAGGTAAGAAGAGTTAAGGAAAAATAATTAGCGGGACTAACATGGCGTTACTGGTAGCTGTGGTGGAAACGTCAGCCGAAGAGATAACTCCGCACTTGGCACATTTGAGCGTCATATTGTACAGTGGCACTGTCATCTGACTGCAAAGTCAAATTAACACGCTGTAACATACACAAACAGATACAAATGCACCTACACACAGACTCGCACTGATGCGCGTGCACACGCGCACACGCACAAACAGTCACCCAAAAACAGTGAGTCACAGTGTTCTCGCACAATCTCTCTCTCTCAGGGCTACAGTCAAGCTCGGAGGTGTGTATGTGTGGTGTGTGTGTGTGTGTGTGTGCACATGTGGGGAAAGGGGAGGCGGGGCTAAGCCATAGCTACTGGTGGTTATTCATGTTACACATGATTCCCTTAATAAATAACTGGTTTGATGACACTCCATTCTGTGTTTCACACACAAAAAGCTTCATTGAATTTGCATTTCACGTGTCTGCTGTGGATTTACATCTCTGCTCCTCTGCGTATGAAGATGTGCCTCAACCCTGCTCATCTCAATCTGTGCTAACTGCTTATTACGAGCGATGCCAATCGCTAATGCAAAGGTTTACACACACACAGACACACGGCTCAAACCTCCACTCTCGTGAAAGCACGTACACACATGTGCAAGCGATTATCTCCATCGGCATTCACAAAGGAAAAGCCCTGCCTCAGCCGTGATGAAAGAATGCATAACACGAGTGCAGTCAGCATATTACTGGTGTTAAATTATGACAAGCAATTTAGTCACTAATAAACTGTCTGCCTTCCCTCAACCAGCCATTCCCGCTCCCAGAGAGCTGAGTCCAGAGCACTGGATGTTCTGTGCAGACGTCAGGATAAAAGTTGTTAGAGATAGAAGCTATTGTACATTAAGACTTGGAGATAAACTGTTTGTGTACACCTGACCATTGATTCTATTGGTCATGATTACATTGTGCTCATTAAAGTAATTGCAGATCTCAGAACTTAAAAAACACTAAAAATAGTTCCAACAGAGAAAGAAACTTGTTGTTCAGACAATCAGACAGAAGCTCCATGTTTGACAGTTTGTCTTTATTTTCTCGTCACTGACCTGATCATCTGACCGCTCCTGTTTCTTGCCTCCCATCAGACCTGTTTATAGAAATGTTGCCACCAGATCTCAACAGTTACTTTGACGAGAGCGACAGAAAGAGGCTAGCTGTGATAAACTGCAGGAGAAAAGTCCACTTAAGACTGTCACACAAAAAATTCAATCACTGAGCTCAATATCGTGTCACGAGCGCTGCTAATGCTGAGTGGAAGCTAAAGATTACACTGAACAGAAACCTCGTCTTCACCTTGTTGATTAATTCAACAATTATGTTGCAGTGCTTCGTTTCCAAGCGCTGTGTGTCTGAGTTAGCAGTTCAGCAGGCCGAGAAAAGCGCTGTAAAACTACTGCAGTAAAGCTGAGAAAAGAAGTGTGTCTGAAAGTGCTTTATTGGTATTTTAATATTTTAATCAACAGCCAGCCCTAGCATCCCCACGGGAACATTGAAAATTTCAAAATTGAAAAATTTAACATTGAAAAAATAAATAAAATGAAAGTTGAAAATTGAAAGAAAAATGAAAATTGAAAAAAAACTGAGAGAAATACCTCTGGAACTTCCTAACTCAGTAAGTAATATCACTTTCTCAGTTCTTTACTTGAAGTACCGCTGTGCACTGATAGCCTCACCCTCTCATTCCTAGCCTGAAAGAAACTACGGTGGTTGTGAAACACGGCATACACCGTAGACTCGAAAACATAATGATTCTTATTTTCATTATTCACTAATGAAAGCTTAGTTATGAATATTAGATTGTATTTCTGCCATATTCAGTAAATAGCTCCCTGGACTTTTAATTGACTCTCTGTCTCCTGAATGTCAGTCTCAAGTAAAGACATTGTTGCATCTAGACATGGGACTGACACCAAAACCTGATGTTTACTATTGATTTTCCAGACTGCTGAGGATTTTATTATAGCCGCAGTGCTAGAAATATCTCAGTGTGGAGCCATGGGGTCTGCCTCTGGACAGTTTTTTCACAAAAATGAGACTCTACTGCAAAATGCATCCAGTGGTTATCAGTGAAAGCTGCTATTCAGGTGGATTTGACTTTTAATGAGTTCACTGAAGGAAAGAAAGGGTATTAACTTAACAATGTACACCCTATAAGAAAGCAACAGATGATTTCCAGGTATGATCACTGAGAAACTACATCACTTCATTTTCCTTCCTTCTAACACCGAAGTCCAGAAACTCCTCAAACCATCTAATTTATAACTCTGTATGTCTCCACTTTCGTTGCAAGACAAATACTGACTACAATGCTGGAGATATTGACAAGTAATAACAAACTAATCTGTTACCATATGGCCTCCTGCTAAACAACAATTAAAGCTTAAGAGCTGAGGGAATCGATTTTTGTAGCCCCTGGTCGCCTGGATTAAAAATCACATAATGGAAGAAATTCAATTTCAAGTAAAAAGGGCAATACAGCTGCTAAATGTAGGCCGTAGGCAGTGATATTAAAAAGCAATCAAGACTTTCTGAAATACAGCACCATTTCCCTGGACAAGGATGGAGAGGGAAAAGGTGGGTCGGTCTTCAGGTGGAGCGAGATGCATCAAGCTAAATAAATAAATATCCAGTACGGACAAACATTGAATTGATCAGGCATGGTTTACTCATTGAATCAAATGTAAGCCTTCCTCTGCACGCTTTACAAGATGTTCCACAGCTTTGCATCAAATGGAACTCTGGAATTTGAAGTACTTGTTAAAGCTACAAAAAAACCCATTTCGTCTCAAAGCTTAATGTTTGACTAATCTACTATCACAACCTGTAAATACACAGGCTTAATGATTGAAACCATTTATCAAGCATTAAGGAGGAGACACATCTGCCTCTCCTGTCTAGTTTCTTTGTGAATTAACCTCTAATTTAGGGGGGGAAAGGAGACTCAGTAGCCTGGCCTGTCTCTGAGATGTGAGCAGACCTGCCTGGTGCAGATGCTGCTGCACTCTTAATTACGTAGATGCAGCACAAATGAATTACCTTCATTAAACATGTTTTGCATTTGAACACACGCAGGAGAGGCAAGTGGGTGGACGTTGGCCACCAAAGTAGAAAAAATAAATAAATAAGAAAACTTTCCTTTTCTTTCCACAGAACTATAGACTACCTGACCTACTCATTTTAAGCCAGTCAGATCGCATTACTTAACTAGCAAGGCTCAACAACATATCACATCTGCAATTGATATTTGCATTCTTAAATGTGACCATGGCCGATGAAAACGCCTGAGAGGGGCTGTGATTGCCTCCTGTGTGCAATGTGTGGAGGGAAAGATAAGATCCACAGTCACTGTGCGCAATGGATGGTGACCTGGAGTACAGAGTTGATGAAAGTACAAATGAATCGATAAATTTGTTCTGTTTTATTAAGATGTGAATTGTTGTTTTCACGATTTCTCTTTAAAATCTGCACTTGCATGGGTGTTTAGGATTTAAAGGATACATTTGTAGAATTTAGTGACATCTCACAGTATAGTAGTGGATTGCAGCACTCACAACAACCACTGTATAGATGCATATATATATTTCTGTTTCATATATTCAATTTCTGCCATTTCTGAAAATAGGGCCTAACTAATTCTTGCATTCTAAAAGAGCAAGTTAAGATGGTCGGGTATCTAATCATGATGAATCCTCGAAGTCTCCCTGTGGAGGTGTTCCAGTTAAGTTCAAGTGGGGGGCAGAGGTAGACAAACGCATCGGAGGATTGTGAATACATAGGGTGCCTTGGGTGTAGATACAGTTAAGAGTTCAACGGATGAAAACTGAAGTCCAGCTTCAAGACTCACTTGACTACGTCCAGCAGATAGCTGAGGAGTCCCAGAAGTGACGCATGTTTGACACAGTGGTAAATGATATAAAGGCTCACACCAGTACAAACTGTCAATCAAAATGTGTGAAAAAAAAAAAAATCTCATCTCAAGGTCCACTTAGTAGCTTTCTGACTTGGCCGAAGCGTTGAATGTCAGCCATGTAAGCCATTGCGAGTAGATGCCTGGCAGCCCGCTGACTCCTGGTTGATGGATTTTATACCTCACAGGCAGTGCTGTAACCAGTACTGTTTTGGTCTAAAAGGATCCCAGGGGGCTTCCTTATGTGGCCGATCTGTCCAGACTAAGTTACTTGAGTGTTACTTCTTTAGGATTCTTTAAGTAACAAGGATTCAGCATTGAATACAAACAACTGATCACCTTAAGATCTCTGCCAAGCACACCCTAAAGACAGGATACCCTGTCACATATGTATCTATACAAGTGGTGCATCAGCATGACATCACATATGACAGCTGTACAGAACAGTATCTATAGCTAGAGACTCGACAAACACCAGAAATGGACAACGTCAGCTGTTTGTGAACATGACTGCTCAGCTCATGATTACCATGAGCTGTGTGTATGTGGACCTTGAGTTGAAAAATATTGTCTCAAACATACTGATCCTAACGTCGAGTTATCAAGTCTTTCTAAAGTTTATTGCAACATTATCAGTTCAATCACTTCAGTAATTCAAGTTCCGCCACTCCTATAACGGTCGGGAACAATGCTGTTTGAGCTCGCGTCGTGACAAATTACTAAACGAGGGGAACGCAGCCTGAGGTGAAAGCTAATAAAATTCAATCAGCAGTCTGACCTGTCCTTAATATCAGATAGTCTACGTCTCTCCAAGTTACTCAATCAGAGGTAGTATACACACTCTATTGATGCAATCCTTACAAAGACCACACTGACCTTGCACACACACATGCCCACACCATTCACATAAATAGAAAATATTAATATCACCGCACTGAAGCTAGTATTGTGTTATTGTAGAAATAGTCACAAAGAAGTCACAAACAAGTCTCTAAAAGCACTCGAGAGATAGTCAGAACCTGAGGCGGTAATGTGTTACGTTCTATCAGCTAATAGGGAGTAGCATAAATTGCAAGGTCAATAGTGGAATAGTGAGGATAGTAGGCAGGAAGTAATAGTAAGCCAATCAGAGGTGCTTGCTAGAGGACTCAGCAGGTTTGGTGATGGGCAGGGCTGGTAGCCATACATTAAGAAGAGGGGGTGGGATGGGCAGGTATTTTTTTACCCAATCACTGATGACATGGAAGGGGGCTTCAGAGACTGATGTGTTCCTGATTGGAGAGCCCTGAGTGAGAGAGAGGGGATTCTGTGCAAACGCAAACATGACATTTCAGACAGCAAAAAACAAGTACAGTAGAACAGAGAGATCATTGAAAGAAAGCAAACATTTCAGAGAGAAAGAAAATAACATTTGAGTGCACCAACAATGCCAATGGAGACAGAACAGCCTGCGGGGTAAAGGGGAGCAGGGCGCATGTGTGCACTGTACTTTGACTAATGGCTTTTTGAAAGCTGATACCAAAAGCCAAATGACATATTTAGACTCATTTCACCAGTAGTGACACTGTGCCAAACATTTCATGTGTTCTTTACCTATTCATATTTGCAAAAGACATCGTTTAGCATTTTAAGGAACACACCGACATTTTGGAAAATACGCCTGTTTTGCTGCAAAACCCGAGTCAGATGAGGCGACTGATGCAGCTTCTGGGAAGAGTTTAGTGTAATATCATACAGCAGGAAACAGCCTCAGTCAACAATTCAACAACCCCAAAGCTGTCACACGAACACTGAATACTCTGCTAGCAAGCAGGCTAGTTATAAGCATCAAAGTGTTGCCTGGTTTTCTCTCACGCTAGAGACAGGACAGTTCTCAAATCCCATAAGCAGGTCAGAACTTTTAAGATGCTGTGGGCAGTCAAGAAATCATTCCAATGCCAACTGCTGCAAAACCACAATGTCCTGTACGTTTATTATTCATGTTTGTAATGGTCTGGGTTTTTAACATTTAACATACTGTATACACTGGCCATGTCTTCATGTCCTGTTGCCTTACTGACAATGAATCAGCCTAAAGTGAAACACAAGAGTGACGCACATCAACACTGGAGATATTGTATACATGAGTACACAGTATATCATGTGCAAAAACGCGAAAAAGCTATAATGCACATCACGTCACTGCAGGTGTGTGGGCTTTCATAGATGGATGCAGGTGCAACCTCTTTGGCTGTGAAGTGGAGCCAACAGTAAAGCACCTAAAACTGCAGTTTGGTACAAAAAACAGTTTTGGTCTCTATAGCTAATTTCTCCGTTCATGACAACTGTACTGAGGGTGATTTTTTTATACAACTCACCTGTTCGAATGATATTAAGGCTTAAAGTTATGCAGAAATAAGAGCGTGGACACTTTGATTGACAGGTGGCTTGGTTGAGCGACCACGCTCCACATTTTTGCCCATTTTGGATTAGTAGGGAGCGGCAGAGGATTCCCAAGATAGCGGTAGCCAAAGCCACCACACTGAGCTATGGGTGATGTCATGGATACTAGTCCATGTTTTGTACAGTCTTTGGTTTTAATATGTGCCGTTTTGACTTGACAAAGCTAGCTTAGCAGGTTTTCTTGTTCTGTTTGTGTACTGGACTCTAATTGATCTTCTCGGTAAGACTCTAAGCAGTCTGGTGTTTCTTCAAAAGTGTTGGAGTGTTCCTTTTATAAAATTCTAACAACAGCCCCATGCCTTAAAGCAGCAAACTGGTTTGTCAGGCTAATCGTACCGCTTAACTCCTTAATGACACTGACTTACAAGCAGCAGCTTAGCAACAATAAATGTTATTTTAAAAGAAAACTAATGCTTATAGCATCTTTTTTTGTGTAGCTCTGGTAGTTGGTTCTATTGTTGATGATAACATTGGATTTTTTTAGCATTGTCATCATATTCTGCAATCTCACATTGAGCACAATGTTACCAACAGAACTGACGGATAGAGCTACAAAAAAAGGACTGAATGTATGTTTGTAGTGGGGTCTTGCTGTTTAAAAAAGCCCTGCTTCCCTTTACAAGAAACAACCAAACAGGAGAAAAAAAGACACGGATGGATTTACAGAAATTTACATCAATAGCAACACCTGCAAACAAAGAGCAGCTGGAGGAAAATGCGACACATTTGAAACTTAAAAGAAAGCAATGAGATGAGTCATCATCTTGCTCAGTCTGTGCAGGACCAATAACCAGACAGCCTTCCCCACATCTTCCTCTTTACGTCTAGCATTCTTCTGTCCTCCATTTAGCTCTATGTCAGAAGCACTGATCACAGTCTCAGCTTTATGAGAAAATACTGTTATCTTATTTTTGTTTCATTTCGTATCTTTTCTTCTTTTTTCTTATCCATCTCTAGTAAAGATAACTATTTAATCTTCAACCAATTTGCCTGTCTGATATGATTGCCTGAGATAATTTCAGACAAAAAGCCAATAGTGTGCTAGTCTCTCCCCCTGGCTGAGCCAACAGGCTGGTTATAGGTCACTGTGTAAAATGAATGTGTGATATAAGGCATACCCCGCCCTCTCCTTTAGTTTCATATCAGTAATGCCGTCTTTGGACACCAGTTTGTTAAAAACGAGAATCCCAATAACCATGTTAACCTGCCAAAGAGAAGAGGCACAGGATTAAAGCAGAGCAAAGACAGTGTTGTTACTTCAGAACATGCACCTCTACTCTGACCATGATGGGTGGCAATGATGACAATGTTCATCACATGAACATGCTCATAAATGTTATCACACACACACATACACACTCGATGTACTTACTGTAAGCTCTGCACTGTAAATACTAGACTGTAGCATATTAAACGTTAGTGACAAAAACGATCAGGCACCCAATGAAGCATGACAGGATGGATTGCTAATATACAATAAATATGTGTAAAGACGTTTTTGAATATAGACAGTGTGCTGAAGAGAATCCTACATAAAATATGAGCTGTGTGAAATCAGAGGTCGGGGGAGGGGGTATCCTATAATTTTACTGCTTTGAGGATCCACAGTCTATAAAAATCTCTTGTGCAAGCTACTGTGATGCTGCTCAGAGTGGGCCGGGCCTACAGTACGGGTGCCAACTAGAGCAATAGCTCTTTATTAGCGAGGCAGCTTGTGTAAAAAGGACATCCAAAACAAGCTGTTCACTTGTAAGTGGGAAGGTAGGAAAGGAAGCATTGGGAAGTGAATCACTGAAACCGTAGCTAATGGATTTGATTAGTGAAACAAGGACATTGTGTCAATGCAGCAAGTTTACTGCCAGTTTGTCTGTGATTTAGGCAACCTCAGATGTAGATGAACATCTCACTGAGGTGGCGAGTTATAAATGAAAGTGTCTGCATATGATTTTTATGCTTAATGCAAGACTGTCCTTGTTCTAATTTAAACAGCAGCTGTAAAAAAAAAAATAAAAAAAAAAGAAGAAGTGGAACACTAATGATGCTATATATTCATTCTAATAAGGACATCTGCTGTATAACCTGAATGTAACTGCTGCAGACTCCATTATCTTCTATACTGCTACAACTTGGGAGCTTACCGAAGGTACCTAAAGCAGCAATATAATGCTATAGTTTAGGTATCTGGGGTTTATAGCTGAAATGGTGATTTATAACAGGCATCAAATGGACTATAATTATGTCCCATGTGTCCTAATATATGATTTTAATCATTAAAGTAGAAGCTAGTATCTTTAATGGCTATGCTGTATTATAGTACGATGGTGTTTGATTGAATAGTGGTTGTCTGGACTTACTGGACACTCAAGCTTTTGATCATGATTTAAGCTTAGCAGCTCCCCAAAACACACTGTGACATGCTTCAAATCCTTTATAATAATTATAAGTAAAAAATACATAATATAATAAATAAGCACATAAATTGTAACTAAGTGCTGCGAAAGGGGCTGAAAAGAGGAAGCAAATAAGGAAAAAGAACAAGCAGGGGAGAAAGTGAGTTAATAACCAAGGACAGAAGACAGGGAAGAAAGGAAGAAGTAGGGGAGGTATATAGGAGGTTAATAAGGAAAGGAGAGGAAAGGGAAAAGGTAAAAAGCAGGTAGGAGGAAGCAAGCAAGGTGGATGCAGGGAAAAAAAGAGGTAAGGAAGGAAAAGAAGAGCTAAATAAAGAAAAGGAAGAGTCAGGGAGGAAGTAAATAAGGAGAGGAGGAGGAAGGGAGGAAAAGGTTGAAGTATGTAAGTAAAGACAGAGGCAGAGAGGAAACGAGGAAAGGGATAGGAAGGAAGACCAAGGAAAATAAATGAGGAAGTTAACAGGGAAAGGAAGAGCCAGGGACGCCAAGGAGGAAATAAACAAGTAAAGGAAAGGAAGATACACAGGGAGAACGAGGAGAAGTGGGCTATTAACACTGGTGTGATGTACTATTTTTAGAAACAGTTAATTATATAATTACATAACAACTCGCAATGCTATTTTATGTAAGAATGATAGCTGTATGATGAGAAGGCACCTTTACATGTTACATGTTTTAACTGTCTGTGTCCAGGGCAGATCTTTATGTTTCTGTTTAGTTTTCCCATGTTAAGATTGTATTTTATCTAATCTTATGTTTGTATTATGATATATATTTTACTATTTTTAAATGTTTTAAATAATACAATGATTGTGAAAACTGTTACATGAAAGGAGCTACTACTATTGGTTTAAATTAGTGCAGAGGTTCTAAAGGCCACGCTAACAGACAGGCGGAGAGGAAAGAGGAAATACCAAGACAACAGCTGCAGCAGGTCCAACAAATGCATAGAGAAGACCTCCTTCCAGAGACAGCCAGCAGCTACGAGAGAGAGAAGAGCAGGGAAATAAAGTAGACGTAGAAAGACGTGATTGGAAGAAACAGATGTGATGGAGGAGTGAGGCAGGGAGGAGGGAGGAAACATGAAGGGTTGCGAAGAGGACAGACAGAATGAGGTGAAAGGTAGAGGAGCGTGTCCATGGCGAGGATGGAGATGGTAAAAGATAGATGAGACAGAGAAAGAGAGAGGTTAATTATGCCGCAGACGTAAACCCCCATAAACCATGTGTAATATGCCTGCATGAATACTTAAAGAGGCAGTGGTATACACAGTAGTGGATCTATAGGAAAGCATGCTTACTAGCTTGGTGTTCCATATCCCTTTGCCTTGGTGAATCCCACTGAGATCGCCACTACTAGTGCAGGGAGACCTGGAGGGAAATAAAAAATATGGACATTAACGCAGGACAGATGAGAGAGATCAGACAGACGACATGACGGACAGCAGACTGAAGGCCCACCCCAGCCAAGACACAGGAAACGCTTGCGTATGATGCGATTCCGGAGGCGGCCTGTCACCGCCATGTACGACTGCCACGCCTCGGTCAGAACCCAGCAGAACGAGGACAGGAAGAAGAAATGAAGGAACGCGGCGATCAGGGTGCACAAGACCTGAAGAAGGAAAAAACAGAAAAGAAGAGAGAGGACACAAGTTAGCAGGATGAGTCATAATGAATCACTGTCATCACGTATTCGGAATAAAGATGAAGTGATACACTGGTGTCGGGATTAATCCTTACTTTATTCCGTGTCTGTGTCTGTCCGATGAGAATGAGAGCATTGGAGGAGATGATGGAGAGGCAGAAGTTAATGAGGATGACTGAGCGCTCGGACCGAATGTACCTGCAGGAAAATGACAGAGGAGAGAAGAGGTTAAGACAAACTTTTTTTAAGAATTGTGTCTTTTTGTTACCTTAGAACGAGCCTTTAATATCTACAGACTTCCATGGAGCCCATCATGTTGAACTGTCATGTTTCTACAGTAGCCCAGAATGGACAAACTGAACACATGCTCTACGTAAGATAAGATAAGCCACCACAGTCTCATGCAGGAGGTGAGAGGAGTTGTTCATGATGGACACCAGCCCTGCCAGCATCCTCCTCTCTCCCACTTCCTCTATGCTCACAGGCCACTGACACATCAGCCTTTGCTCTCACAAGTCGTCCAAAGTCACCAGCGAATCCACAGCGAGTTCATTCAGCCATGATGCTCTCAATACTCCCTCTGTAGCCTGGTTAGCACTGTTAGCCGTTAGCTCCTCCGTCTTATTGGGGAGAGATCTTACATTGCCATGATAACAGACTGTACGGATGGTTTGTACCACTATATCTTCTCCTGGACCTTAGACCCAGCTCTGCATCCTCATCTTCTTCTCCTCAATTCGGCAGGGATCACCAGTCTTTCCACCAAGGGTATGCTAGCACTACCTAAGGCTAACAGTTGTTCTGGAGTGTAAACAAGAGGGCTTTTTTTTTGAATGGGTCACCTGATGTATTCATGAAGCCACTGTAACTGACATCAAGATGTAGTCAACAAAGAGGGCGCATTATATGCCACTACTGTCAATGAGGGCAGCGTCAGACTGATCTGAATTTGTGAATAAATCAGAGATGTGAATGAATTCGAGGTTTGATACGAGGCTGCCAGTCTTCACGAAGTGGACTTATATCAGCATGCCGTTTGTCAAAATACAGTGAACTGCATTCTTTCTACAAAGGCAAGTTTAAAATGAAGAAGGCCTAAATCACAGTCCTTTATCTGTGGATGAGTACCGCCGATTCAAGGGATATTTCTGCAACCCATGTTGACTTGTATTATCAGACAGCTCTTGGTCTTGGGAGTCCAATGCTATTCAGCCATTATGTCTCTCTTCATAAAGAGGTGCCTTCGAATGGAGTGGTGACCCGCTGTTGTAGCATTCCCATCATCCATGAACTTTTTTAACCTTTTTTGTGCAGCATGGCATTGAACTGCAGAGAAGTGTTGGAGGAGGAGTCTACCAACTCAAGGGTGTTCTCAAGAGGTTAACATTTTAGACAGCAACACGCTGTGTACTTGACTTCCCATTTCCCACATATGTATGGCCAAGTTCCATTGGAAGACGAGTCACACAGAGCACAAAAAAAAGATCCACTTGGAAGGATGGTGACATGATCTATATGTTTTATACTAGAACTTCTTTTCAAGCACATGCTGGAAGAGTAATCTCTAAACTTTCTCTTAGAAACGCTCGTCTCTTTTGAGTACACACTGTACCTACAGTATATTTCCTTGTGCTTGGTCTGATTTGAATGTTTCCAAGATGCTTTATCTCACCTCCAGACAGACACATAGATGATGATGAGCAGCAACAACGTCAGTGAAGACACTCCACAGCCCACGATCAGCGTCACAGATGGGAGGTGTGACTTATCCATGTTCTGAAAAAGACAGAAGAAAAGAATACAGGGGTTGTGGTCATTCTCCAAACCTTTTTTATGACACAGTCAAGATGTCAACTAAATTGGTACATTGGTCACACAGTCCATATCAGCTGTAGTATGAATAGAAACACTAGCGGAAAAGCATCACTGCAAACAAAGTCGGGGAGAGAGTTTGACGGAGTCTTGCAGATCTGTGGTGCAGACTTTGACAGGAGCTGTCAGCAAGATGAATACAAAACCAGAGAAATCGCCTGTTGGCTCCATTTGCGGAGAGCTCGCCACCTAACTGTGTCATATATTGTTCAGATGCAGTGCAGTCTCTTTAGTCACTGAACCTTTTCAGTCCGCAAACGTTGTCAGACGTGCTCATGCTTCAAACAAGGAAAAACACTGGTTCACATGTTTCAGTGAATCTAAACTGCTGCTGACATCCTGGCACCGACGTGGGCCAATCTAACAAAAAAAAAGTACTGATTCAAGAAAACATCCCAATGCCAAATTCACATTTCAGTCCATATTAACATAAAATCTGTGTCTAAATATCTTAACTGGATCAAGAAGGTGTAACATAATTGCTGCATGCTGCATAGACATTAGAACAGATACATTGGAAAAAGGACTTTAGGAGAGTTTTATGAATATGGACAAAACCAAGTGACAATGATGGAAGTACCTCTGCTGCCACAGCCTACATTTTCATAGGAGCTGCAGTTTTATTCTGTGCTCATACAGTTACCACTGCTTACTGAAGTTTTATCTTCTACATATCTTAACTGGATCAGGAGAAACAGATTAATGCAGGGGCACAGTTCCTGCGGTGTTTTACAGAGAGCTGAAGTCAAATGGGACCCTCCAGGTTTCTCCGGGATGCTGATGTGTCTTATGGAAATGAATATGGAAATCTGAGGAACACACTTCATTTTCTCAGGGCCAGTACTGAATGAGAGCTTGCACTGAGTTACAAAAGTTGGAACAGAGACATGATGTCGCGACTGACACCTCACGTCAGCTACAATAATGTAAGAAGAAATAATAATTGACTTATAAAAATAACAAAGTGACATACTTTAGGAGATATAATATTTGGCTTATTAAGCGAGCAGTGAGCTATGTCAGACAGACACTTCCTCCACTTTTCCTGGGGGTAACCTCCAGTGTGTAAAACACATTTCAGTCCGATCAGCTGGACCATATCTGGAGGTGGTCTGGGCTGCGTTGTGATCAGATCACAGCCAGGAATAAATGACATGTGTGTGTAAAGTCTACACTGAGAATAACTAAACGGCACCTCTAGCTTCACCTCTTATTGTTGTTAAATGTAGTGAACACATCCATCGGCGACTCACTGGTGGATGATTAGAGTCAGTGAGTTTCAGTCGGAAGAGTGTTTCTGGTGGTGAGTGGAGGTGTAAAGGTTTGCAGGATGACTTCAGACACACCAGAGGAAGCCCAGCACCGCCTTAGGGAACCGTGATGAAGTCAACTAAAAGAATTTCACTGGTGGAGCTTTCAGTGAGAGGCTTTTCTACCCTGACAGGAATTAAATTATGTGGGAATACTGACTGTACACACATACACACACACACACACACACACATGCCATACACACACACACACACACACATATGCTATGTACTGTACATGCAGGTATCTGGTATCTACAGCTGGGGAGAAGTCAGCAGGCTGGCTGCTTGTTGGGCCTCTGTTGCAAAGCAAGGTGACTTCAAGGTGATTCATGAATAAACCACAATACTGCAAATCAGCAGAAACACACACGCACGCACACACACACACCTAGTGATGCATGCTTTCACATAAAAAAAACAAACATGCACATGTTATAGGACTGACATCTGGTTCTATCCTAAAAACTGACAGCTAAACACCATCCCCAGCATACAGCAGACATTGTCTTGGTTGCCATGGCTACGCTGTAACATGGCAGCAGCAGCTGCAGCAGGGTGCATGGTGTGTGTTGTGTAAGGCTGTGTGTTTCCGCCTGTGCTGCGTGTGATACTGACCTTCAATATATAATTCAAGATTTTTATATATATATATATATAGCTGTAGCTGTGCTTCCTAATAACATTATGTGAATATTATGAGTGGGTTCATTAAGATCAGCAGTAGTAGCATTAATCCCAAGATATATGAAATAATTCACCCATGGTGATCTCTCACTATTCAAACAATGGATTGGATTTAAAGAATAATGCTGACCTCAGAGTTCTGAAGCAGAGACGATTTTTGAGAGACAGCAAGCTCAAATAATCATTTTTTTGTCTGGACTTATGATAAAATGACTGTGGGGACGTCTTCAACACCAAGCACACTGCCAAAGCATGCTTAGTGTGGATTATCACGGCCAGCTGTGTAGTCAACTGTTACAACGATGCAGATCGACATTTTCTCCACGAGTGCTGTGTTGTTATTTCCACTCAATTGTTTTTACTACATAACATCTGTCAATTGTTTCTAATATTTGTGTGTGTGTGTGTGTGTGTGTGTGTAAGCTGTAGCGCACACAGCCATATCCAGGGCAGCATCCCCTGATGAAAACACATTCCTGTGTGGAAAGTATGTAGTAAAATAGTCGGCACAAATTCTCAAGTCAGAAAACCAAGTACCTGACCTAGCCAAGACACTCTGGCCTCACTGACCTCAGAACCCTTGGATGCCAACAACAGCAAGAAACAGGCTCCTCATTTTGAATAAGCACAGCAGGGCCTTCAGCAAAAAAATCAACATGCAGGGCAATGTTTCAAATAACTTGGTCCAGGATCTGACAAATCAGCAGCCAATCAAATGCTTTCAACCGCGCATACATTAGGCACTGACTAAAAAGTACTCGAGTGATTGCTTGCTCAGATTACTCTTCTTTAGCCTGGTGCAAAAACAAAGCTGTGTCATGAGGAGGCAAAGCACACGTTCGATGATAAGCTTGTGTCAACATTAACTGCTGACTAGTTAGCTAGTTTAACTCAGTTTAACTTAGTTGACCAGAATCTAAAAGAAACGTCTCGGTGAGAGAGAGTAAGAGACGCAGAACAGACTGTGTTGTTCGAGAACAGGATGTAATGTGTGCTATCAACAGTAAACAAGCATGACGCAACACGTGTTTGTCCAACACCAACTCAATCATGACTGTAATCATACTCCACAATATTAATAACTACTTCAACAAAACACCTTCACGGCTACGGGTTTCTTGTAAACAGCCACATAACGCCAGAGACATTTTCATCTGAGGTGAATGCAGCACGAAATCACTCCTGTCTACTCCACATGAGACGTCAACACAACCACACAATACTTAAATATCAGACACTCTTCCTCCAGCTCTGTCATTAGCCTCTTCCATCAGTAAAGCACTGTCTGCCCCGGCAACAGTAAATAAATAAAATGTTTCAGTAAATTATAAGTTCTGCCCTCGCTCTGCGTTGTTACAATCCATTTGCCACATATAATCATACAGATAGATTCATAGTAATAATAAGGCAATAAGAGGTAAAAGGCACTGGCTGAAATGTCTAAACCCATCGGCTATTGACGATTTAGCTTTTTAATTAGCTTTTTAAAGTTATCTGCATTCATACGCAGGTATCTGCTCATAGAGATTAGCAGAAATGTGTCTCTCTCCTCATTCTCGTGTATCAACTTACTAATTGGACTGCAGTGAAAGTCTTGGCCCGGATGTCTGTTTTCCGTTTTCCAGATATTCGCTGGTTTATGGTATGGTACAGCCTGCGTTTCCTCTTGTGTCAAACTGCAAAGCAATGCTGGCCCCTTACTGCTCCAAAATGGACAGCACTAAACACACATAGACTGTATAAAATATGGACGTAGGTTTCTGAAGTGTGGTCGGCTCTGGCCATCGCCAGACTCTGCCGGCTTCTTAATATAAACAGCTGAGTTCTACAAAATTCAACTCCCTACAGTTGAACGAAGAAGTTAGCTACAGAGGCATGACAAAGTCATTTTTGTAACACGTTCTGTAAACATGTTCATTTGTGCTGTGAAGTCACTTTATTATGGGGGAGAATGACTGACTTTTGGAGCCAACCTCAAGTGGTCGCTCGAGGAACTGCAGTTTTTGGCACTTCCTCGTTGGCTTCATTTTGCTGGTGGAACGTTATTAGTTTTGCATGTATTTGGTCAAAGTATTGGACAAATCTTAACCTGACGATGTCACCAGAGGATCCATCCTAAAGCACTGTGAGCGAGTGAAGAATGTTCAGGTGAAGCGAGGGGCAGTTTAATGAAATAAGCTTTGCTGTTGGTGGGGATGGGGGAGGAGGATGGGTGGACATGAGGGGGCCAGGACATAAGGGACTTCCCCCCCCCGCCCCAAACACATCCCACTTCTAGCAGGAGATAATTGGCTGAGTTTATAGCTTGTCTTGTCTCCAGGTTTGATGTGTGTGCCGGGCCAAGTTAATTAAATCCATCTGATTAATCTGCACTGCAGTGAGTTCCTTCTCTAAAAGCAAAGGGGGGAGAAAAAGATTACGAGTGCAGTGGAATGGAAAGGCGTCTGCTGAGACAGACAAACTTTTTACTTCCTCCTCGGCCAATGACGGAGCTCGGCTGGATGTCTCACGCAGCGTCCAAACGAGAGCGCTACCATCCAAAATAAAGTGACCAGACTGCATTATTCCACATGAGCAGAGACGGAGACGCTCCAGCTAGCACCGCTGAGGAGAGCCACGGGATGTCAATTCCTCCAGAAATCGGACTGAATCAGATGAGGCTGCTGCCAATATTAACAGTAAACAAATATGATTACTTAAACAAGTTTCACTGGTATCAATTACACACAATGGATATGATAAAACTACTGATCCAAAAAGAGAAGTTATACTTCCTAGTAAGTGTGGCTCGTGGTAAATAAAGTTAGAAAGTACACAAATCTCTGACTTAGTCACTCATCTGACATTAGAGCTGAAATCATTAGTCAATTAATTGATTAGTCAATTGAAAACTATATTGATAGTTGATTAATTGTAACATTTGAAGGAACAAAGTCAAATATTCACTGGCTCTGACAAATATGAACAATTTTTTATTGTTTAATATCATTGTAAACTTTTGGAGGAAACAAAGCAGGCAAGTTGCATCAAGTCTTTTTTTCACTACCTTATTTTGTGGACTTAGCAGAGAAGATAAGCAAATGAATCAATAATGAAAAAAATCCTCTATTTACTTTGCAAGCTAACGAATGAATCAGGGCTACTGCAGAATGAGTCATATCCAGAGCTGAGATAAACTAAAAAATAGCATGTTTTCATGGTGAACTTATCTGAGGACTAAAGGGCAACTTGTTATTTTTTTGCAACTGCACAGCAGCAGCACATGATCGCGCATTAGGTATGCAGCTGGAATCAGGATATTGTTAGCGTAGCTTAGCATACAGACCAACAGCAGGAGGAAACAAACGTGTATCTTGTTTCTTTTAAAGGTCCAGTGTGTAGAATTCCTTTGCATCTAGTGGTGCGAGGGCTGCATTGCAGTCTCCTCACATCACCCTCGCCTACCTAGTGTAAAGGAGAAACAACACTTTAAGGGCTCTGTCTGGAGTCACTATTTAGTTTGTCTGTTCTGGGCTACTGTCGAAACACAGTGTTTCAACATGGTGGCCTCCATGAAAGAGGACCCGCTCTTACTGTAGATATAAAAGGATGATTTTAAAGTAACAAAAATAAAAGGACTCTTATTTTCATGTGATTATACATGCATGAAAATATTGTTATGAATATGTTATGTTGCCTTATTCTGAAAATAAAGGCCCCAAATCTTACACACTGTAGTCTAATAGTTGTAACAGTTTTGAGTTTGTTCTGTGTTTCCTGTTTTATTTTGTAGTTCTGCCCTGTCTGTGTCTTGTCTGATTCTACTTCCTGCCTTGTTTTCCCGCCTGTTTTTGATTCTGCACCTGTCCCTGATTAGGTTCTCCTGGTTGTCTATTTAGTTCCTGTGTTTCCTTGTCTGTCCATTACATGTCTCTGCTATTTGTCTGTGCTGTGTGTCTGTGCTGTGTGTCTGTGCTGTGTTCTTGGTTTTCTTGGGCTTGCCTGTCTTCTTGGTTTTGGTTCTTCGTTCTGGATTTTGGTTGAGTGTTTTGCTTTGTGTTTTGCCTGTCTCCAGCTGCCTTTTGGTTAGTTTGATTGTTTTTAACATTTATGTTAAATGAACAGGCTGCACATTATGTTGGCACAGAAAAAGTCACTGAACACATGCCAACACATTTCTAATAATGTCAATAATAATTAATATTATATTATAATCATTTTTTTGCCCTGTTATTTCATCTGTGTAGATCTGATTGTACAGCCACAGCCACTCAGATTTACCACGCCCAGTCGGATATATCCATTCAGTCCAATCAGATAAACGAGGGCCTGTCATTATTTCAAATCATCTATCATATGATAGCATCATATCATTCTAAACATATGGTATCAGAACAGTATTGAAGTATTGATACTTTAGACTTACTTTGTTTCATCAGTAGTTTTAGGCGTGCTGGAACTATTTTATTAACAGACAGCAGCTGGGTGCAGTGACTGTCTGAAGCTTCCTGGAGTCTTGTTGTCATCATGCGGAGACTCCAACAGTCCTACACATAATCCCCAAACTAAACCACGGATTGTCTTTGAGAACATTCAGTTTTAATATGGACTAAACAAAGTAAACATAATGTGTTCATTGGACAGTTTTAGATTTGTCACCTTAGGACAAAGCCAGGCTAGCTCTTTGCTTGTTTCTAGTCTTAAAATAAGCTAAGCTAACCAACTTACATATTCATTGTACAGGCATCAAAGCGGTGTAAGTCGTCTCTCCTAACTCTCAGCAAAAATATAAAATAAGTGCATCTCAAAATGTGTTCAATTATTCTGTTGAACAGATTCTCAATACAACAATACAATACAATTCAGGCCACATATACAGCTTCAGTTGCATAGCTTTAATTTGGCGCCTGTCGAAGCACAATAATTCTGAAGCCCTGCAGACCTCGGTCAGACCTCAGATCTGTGTTCTTATTTGTTACTCATAGATTGTGGGCTAATTGCAGCAGCACATTCAAAGTGGCTTACACAGGCTTACAACTTCCAAAAAGATACAAGCACAAGCACGTTCATTCATCCTCTCCCCCCTCAACACACACTGCTCTGGCACTGGCAGTAAACTGGGCTCAGGTTTTGGGGCTTTTGCCTTTGACTGCAGTGGATTTTTCTTTCCTTTCTGTTTTTTCCTTCTATAAAAGCCTGCAGCGAAGTTGGACTGAGCAAAATGGACAGAAGAGGTGGCAGCAAGAGAGTAAATGATGGAGTAAGCAGAGGGAGAGAGGGAGAGCTCAAATATAATGCAACATCAGAGCATGAAAAATGGCGCGATGAAATGAAGAGAAGGATGGGAGGACGAGCGGAGCGACGGGGGGGAAGACGGAGAGGAAAAAGGAGGTTGGGGTGTTTATCATGCTGGGGCTGTAGCAGGCTAGCTGCAGACAGAGCGGCTGGACCGTTTAGAAGCTACTATGTGTTGCAGTAGGGATAATTAGCATGGTAACCATGGCTGTCTCACAAACAATAGGATGTGGGGAAAAGGGATGACAGAATGTGGAAGAGAGACGTGTTGCCTTTTCCTCAATTTCTGGCAAAAAGAGTCGCCAAAATGTGGCTTCCCTCAGGGTGCGTGAAACCTCCAGGGTGCAACGGAGCTGCGAACAGGCTGTCGTCTGCACAGGTGGAGGCAGGCCGCAGGGAAGACAGCAAACTGAAGGCACCTATTATTGGTCCAGTGATGATTATTAGCCGGTATATTCAGATTTCACAGATTTACCTGTAGCTGAACACAACTAAGAGTCTGCAGCCGTGCTAGCAGCTCTGCTCTGTGAGGTTGTGCTTACTGTGGGCACAGCAGTGCTTTAAGCCAACAGATAACAACATGCTCACAATGACAGTGCTCGCTAGGGCTGCAAAGGGGTGGACAATTTCCAGAAACTTTCCATGGGAAGTTAAGATGGGGAATTTTGGAGACTTGGGAATGGGAATTATGGAAATTAATGGGAATTTATGGTATTTTCACTGGAAATTGGGGGTAATTTAGCAATTAGCATCAAGATAAGTTAGCCTCATAAGTGGTCAATGAAATGATGGTAGCTATAACTTATTTAGCATCAGCTGGCTGTGCATGTGATGGAGGAATGCACAGTGAACGTAGGGGTGATTGAGGAATAGCAGATACTCGGGTGTACTTGATTATGCTAAAATATATTTTCCTCAACTATATTCCCTGTTAAAAGCCAATCTTCAATTCAACCTTCAGTTTGGTACATTCCCAGTTTATTCCCATAAATTCCTGTTAATTCCCATGGAAAGTTTCCAACTTGGAAAATTCCCAGATTATGCAACTCTAGTGCTCACAAACTGATGTTTAGCCTATATAATGTTTACCATTTTCATCATCTGAATTTAGCATGTTAGCATACCATATGTTAACTAAAGTATTTTGCAATTTGAAACGTTGATCTGATGATCAACATGATCGTGATGCTGAACACAAGTTAAGAGATCACCAAAGCTGTTACAGTTCATCCACAAGGTGTCACAAACATCTGTACCAAACACCATGACGATCCATTCAAAAGATATTACATTGAAAAAAACACACATTTTACCAATGAAATGTCACCAGGTGATGAACTTCTTTAGGCTTTGGTCACCATCAGGCTATTCAAAATGTTGTACCAGACCATCTAATGCATGTTGATATATTTTTGCAGGATAAATTACAACTTTGACGCTTGGCGTGACCATGAATGTCTGTACAAAACTATGTGGCAACCCATCCAATATGTATTTAACATTTTTCAGTCTGGACCAAAGTGGCGGACCAACAGACCAACACTGCATTCCTTCCATATTTTCTGACATTTTAAAGACCAAATAATTCTACGGTTGACTGAGAAAGTAATCGGCAGATGAAAATCAAAATGAAAATAATACATCGCAGCCCAAGCACACACGTGTGTTTGGGAATAGTGGTATTTATCAGCGTCTTCGGGCTGCTCCTGCAAGATTTCCTCTCTCGTTCATAAATGCTTTACATCAGGCATATTCCTAATTTTGTGTTTAACTACTAAGGACTATTTTGTATTTGTAATATTTCATGATTGGTGTATAAAATGTCAAAAGAATCAAAAATGTCTTTCATAATTTAAATCTATAACGAAACATTACAGTGCAGAGTTATCATGAGCTGTCTGCTGTTCTATTGTCTTTACATGAGGCACAAGTCATGCTTTGCTCCACACTAGCAGCATTTCAGGGATGCTGAAGCTTCCCAGTGTATTAGTTGGCCACTCAGCTGAAGGCCTGCCCATAACTGACCTGAACATTAGCTCTGGGATGGAGAAGAACCTCACTGCACAGAGGTTTTGGGTTGAAACAGCAGTATGCCTGATCTCCCTGCTAGGGTTTACTTCACATTTCAAACACATGCAGTCGGGTTAACTAGCAACTCTGAATTACTCGTAGGTGTGAATATTGGTTTGTGTCGCTGTGTCAGTCCTCTCTCACCCAATGTCAGCTGGGATCAGCTCCAGCCCCCTGCGACCCTCCGAAGGATAAGCAGTTATAGATAATGTATGGATGGACTAATAATTAAGCCTACAAGATGTCTAATGTCCACCACACATCAGGAATACAGCAGTGTCTTTCAAAATCGCTACTGTAACTTTGACTGCCCAACAGCAAAACAGCAAAACTGTAAAACCCAATTTACACCTATAAGAATCAACTAACCAGTTGTGACCATTATCAGCAATATTCAATGGACTCCCTTCACACCATCTTCTTTCCAAAAGCAAAAATGGCAGCACTGATCTCCCATGTCTGTGCATTATGCATGAAACAAGCTGGAGACAAGACGTGGTTAGAGTAGCTTAGCATGAAAGCATTCAAAGCGGTGCAAGAAGTAGCACCCTAACTCCAGTCATCTGTTTGTTGTTTGTTGACACAGTGACTGTGTGCAGCTTCTCTGTGTCGTCAGGGATGTTGAGGCCAACATTAAAACCTTTGCTCAGCAGCCACGCTCACCTGTGCTACAGCTGGAGATGTTGCACAGAAGTACTAGACAGATATGTGTTTTTCTTTTGACAATAAAGAGTCTGAGTGGAAGAAAATGGATGGATGGATGGATGGATGGATGGATGGAATGAAGAGTTCCAGCAGATAACTCAAAAACCACAAACTGACATTTCCGCTTGTGCACATTAAGCATACAAGATGCTGGTAGACATATTGGAGTGTGGACAAAGCCAGGCTAACAGTTTCCCCCTGCTCCCAGTCTTTACGCTATGCAAGGCTAACCCTGACCACAGCTTTGCGCTTAACAGTATCTCTCCAAATGTTGATTATTCCTTTAAATTGTCATTTGACCAACTCTCTGTCAGTCCACTGATGAACTGATGAACTAATCATTTCAGCGCTGAGAGCACAAAGCACACACACACACACACACACACACACACTCTGCAGCCTGTCAGCATGAAGACTGGCATATTTAATGCTGAAACCATCAAAGCGTGCAGCGCCTTCACTCACATCCCTCCCTCTCCGTCGTCTTCTTCAATCAAAAACCGCAACCTCCGTCTTGAACAAACAGAATGGAATATACTGAACTCAAGGTGGTAAACCCACGCTGTTTCATCCGTGTGATCCACACGTTCCCCCTGGCCTAGCCTCCATTCGAGGCCGTGCAGGCAGCAGGAAGAGCAGCACGCTGCCTCCTATGTCTTTAAGAAGAAAAAAAAAAAAAGCTTTGGTGCCCATGCTGTTACCAGGGCAACTAGTGAACAAACTGCTTCCGAGGCAATTTCCAGTCTAATAATAACTAATCGCACTGAATGAAAATTCCCCACAAAGACACTGCCCTTTCCCCAAAAGAAACTGGGGCACGTTTGAGTCACCGGGCTAGTGCTGTGATTTTAACAGACATTTCATTATCACACACACACACACACACACTGCTGGCTCGATGTGTCCAGCTGCAGGCACAATGTAAGAGAACTGTGCTCTGTAGCTCCAGGTCTTATTGAAATGTGTCTGCTTGCCGTGTTCAGATTGTTGGATCGCCATGCAGCACCTTCTCCATGAGGCCTGGTAACCATGGAGACAGCCATTGACAGTGTAATACGTTAACATATGCTAATGTGGATAACAATAGTTGGGTGTTCACATGGAATAGAAAAGGTGAGGGGTGGAGGTTGGTTGGTTGGTGGTGGAGGAGGGGAGGTGGGGGCATGCAGGTATGATCATTAGCTGTGTCACCATGTCATGTATGATCACCCCCCCCAAACGTAAAAAAAACCTTGGCAAAACGTTTTGCATGGCATGTCGACACAGAGAGAGGGAAGGAAGGAAGGTGGTGGGGGGGAGAGAGGGAGGATCTGTTGATATGTAATGACAATGACGCCCTTTGCAAAAAAAAAAAAAAAAAGAAAAACAGCTGATGCATTCACATAAAAAGAAGACCACAAACCACACACACACACACACACACACACACACACACACACACACCTTTAACGTGAACGAAGTGAAGGGAGGTTTGTCGGACTTACCATTTCGGGATTTAGCCGTGCTAAAATGGCGAAGGTGGACAGTCTGTCACACACGCATTTGGTTCTGAATGAGTCGACTAGCACGGCTTTGCAGCCCCTGGCAGACCAGGATCCCAGCAGAGAGGAGCTGCACGGAAGAAAAACACACACACACACCACACCAAACCACACACAGACACACACGCACACACACACACACAGCCAGACAGACAGAGACACAGGGAGAGAAGAAGCGATGCGGTGAATATAGAGGCAGCCCCGGCAAAAAAAAAAAAAAAGCAAAAAGAAAAAGCGGTTCAAATCCCACCGCGGTACACCGGCGATTTAATCCACTTTACATGTCCGCCGGATGCAGCAGGCGACGGCGCACAGAGCGAAGTGAGCGCGGTGATGAGGAGGCTGTGAGGCGGCGTGCTGCAGGTCTCTGCCTGGACACTTCTACCACCAACACGCTGCTAACAGCCCCACACATGCATTCATTATTATTATTATTATTATTATTATTATTATTATTATTATTATTGTGTAACAGTAGTAGTAATTGAGTACTATAATAAAACTGGCTATGTGACGGGCTACTAAGAATAATTACTACAACTCATTTATAAATTACTATTACCCATATTTTTAAAATTATTATCATTATTATTTTACTTTTTTATAATAAGCACAATTTCACAATTTTTAATAAGAATACATTAACCAGGCTACACTCCAGCTTTTGATGTGGCCCTGATGGATGCTGGGAGTGGTGTGCTCTTACAAAGAATAATATAATATATATATATATATATATATATATATATATATATATATATATATATATATATATATATATATATATATATATATATATATATATATATATACAGATCATATTATAGTAGGGAAAAAAACACAGGTGTAATTAATAGCATTAACAGTGGTTACATTCCATTCAGTGCTGCCAGTTTCAGGCTATAGTGCATATGGAGACTCACTGAACCTTTGTTAATATATAATAGTATCAATTACACATGTGCTCTTCCTGCTATGACAGGTCAACATGTCTGTTAAAGAGGGATCTTAATCAGTGCTCCGCTCACAACACCATGAAGAGTCTGAGAAGAGTTGGACATAGTTCAATGGCTGCTGTTGCTACTCTGACTGGTTATTACTCTGGCAGCTTATTACTGCCCAAACAACTGATGATGAAAAGAAAGGAATGATTAAAAGCTAAGCCATAGTTGTGAGGTAATAATTAAACATTATGTAATATAATATGACTGTGTATCTTTATATTAATCAAAAGTTGCGGAAACTCAACATTTAAGGCTTTCAGAAGGCAAAATGACCTAAAGGCAACGCCCCAAAAGTGTCACTTTAAATGTTACAGTGCAGTTATGATTATAACAATGTATAACTTTGACTTAGTTTGTGTTATTGATTTAACACCTCAATCCAAATATTGAACATATTTCTTGATCACAGAGTTCATTTCAAAACATTTGTTTTATTTCCTTCTATTATATTGAATTACAAAGTGTGTAAATGTATTTTATAATGACTCATGAGTCATTGCATATAATATAGATAATAATCAGTGGGTAATATGGAACAGGCACAGAGCAAGCAGTCATGCATAAGACCACGGTCTAGTTAGGCTAAGGCACACAGTGATCCATGAAAAAAACTTTTCACTTTGCACACAGAAGGTCAACGGTGTTAATGTTTTGTTGGTGGATCAGCGCTGTGGGGTTTGGTTAATATGACACCTCTGGCAATTACATAGAAAAACTCAATTTGACTGGGGCTCCTGACACACACTGGCCTTATAGCACTCTGCTTCAGTGCACAGAGAAATTAAGCAAATAAGTCAAATTGATGAAAAAGCAACCGAGTGTTATGAATTAACAACAGGCGGCAACAGGCGACAGACTTCAATTCTCCTCGCGCAAATTTACATCCACTTGATTGACTTGAATTTACATCGACTTGATTGAGCAGCGCACTGGTTTTGACTCAAACTTGTACTCCGGCCATGGAATCCAAATGAATTTGTCAGGCACTGACAATAGTGAGCACTTGAAATGTCAATCATCACGCTGCCTTTTTGAAAGCTCAGAGAAATCTATAGTCTGAATTCAGGCCTCACGTCCACTAATCAAATCAAACATAAAGCAATGAGTCGATCTTTAATGTAGATGTTGTGGTTGTATGGCTCTGACTCCTGAGAACTCCATTTCTGTTTTTCTGTCTTTAGAGTGTAACTGGCAACAGCTTCATGGCAGTGTGTCAGGTCCTATAGTGCAAAGATTTCTGGGAGTAATCTCCACAGAGTGCAGGCTCATATTTCTGCATCACATTACGCATCAAGTCCAATTGAACCCCCAAAGAGCACCGCTGTGTCACATTACAGCTCCATCGCGACTGCTGGAGACACTCGGCTGCTATTCCAGTCAGTGTGCCAATGTCAGCAGAGAGCATGAGCGCAGCGTCTTATTACAGCGCAGCTCCATCTTTGCTCCACCAACTCTGCGGATGTACATAGATGGCTACATTTATTGACAATTTACATAAAATCAATATGTAATTATGTTTCACTCATTTTTGACTTCACTCAGCACGCACGGCCAAACTAGTTTTCAAATCTGGAGAACGAATGATACACTTTTAGAGGAAATGTGATGCACTTCCAATTCATTCATTCTAATAAATCTAAACCTTGAGACAGTCAGTGCACAGCAGGTGAGCCGGACATGCAAAAATGTGCAATTTATTTACAGGCACATACAAGTCAACATATACATATGAAGTCAAATTATAAACAGTCGGCTGTCCAACATGAGGCACGTTTCTGCCTCTCAAAGGAACTTTTTCATTGCCACTGTCGCCAAGTGCTTGCTCACTGTCCTTTTTCACAGCAGCCATTTTGATGTAAAAGTAGGGCCAACACAGACTTTCCAGTGAGCCAACATGCAGCACAGCAGCACCCGGACTCTGTTTGACCTCTATTGTTGGGTCTCTGTAATTAATATTATAAAGAGTATGATCTAGACCTGCTCTATATGGAAAGTGTCAAGTGCATTAAGAACTTAAAAATGAAGAACTTATCATGAAGATTTTTGAGAACAGATCCATAAAGGAAAGCATCACAGCCTCTGTGAATTCAAACACGAAACATGGTACGCAAAACGATGCTGAAAAGGTGGCTGCTGACTAAGAAGAGCCAACTATTTTAAGACATGCCACCGCTGAAAGGCTTTCAGCGGACGTCGGAATTGCGTCAGAAATGTGATGCAGCCATGGCAACTGGAAGACGACGCAGCCAACGCAGTGAACGCGAGGGGTAACCTTTACAATGAACCTGACATATTCAAAATCCTGATTAAAAACAATGGGCGTCAAATTAAAGGAAAACCTAACATAGAGTGTCTTCGTAAGTTAGAGTTAAAACAGCTTCAGCACTCATATTTAGTCATAGGTTGCGGATATACAGTGTTTAAGTGTCTTAAAACATATTCCTACATTGTGTGTTTAGATGAGACAATGCTGTCACTCCAGTAAGTGTTAAGATGAGGGTTGAGATCTGGTGACTTTAAAGGCCATGATTCAACCTATCACACCAGTCAGTGAACCCATTATGACCTGCCCTTCCCTTTGATTTGTTAACTGTTACAACACCAGCAACAACCTGAGCAACAACCTGAACAACAAGAATTAATAAAGATATTTAAAAGTCACACATCCGTCTCATAGCATAGACAGAAATAAAGACTACAGACTGGTTGCAAGTGTATGCATGGTGTTTGTGTGTGTGTTTGTGTGTTAGCCCCATGAGGTGACTCAGTGCTGACATTAGCACATCACCTCTAACAGAAATCCAATATATTAGGACTCAGTGCAGTTTCTCTGTGTGGCTGACATGATTAGGCCTCTCTGTGAGGCACACAGTGGCCTGCAGACAGTCTTGCCCCCACCGTCTAATTGGATAATTTAGGTGCTGGTCCAGCAGCACTGCATGGAAGAGTGTTCTCTGCCAAGAACGGGCCACATGGATGAAAAGCAGTCTGTCAGCACAGAGGAAATATATAAACATGGGCTCTTTTGTAGAGAGCTAGAGCTCCTGCCTGATGTTTAGTGGTGGGGTTATAAGATCCTGTATACTTACAGAGATTATCTGTGATACAAGGAAATTCAAAGACTGAATGTGATGTATTTCTTACTTGACATTAAATGACTATTAGCTTTATCTCTTGCTGTTTAAAGGACTGGTTTGTAGGATTTTGTGGCATGTACAGTAGTGCCTTCTTTCTAACACGAAGAAAAAACTGGGGAGCACAGAGTGCATGAAAAACATTTATTTGTGTTCATTCAATTCTTATTTTCAGGTGATTATACACTAATGAAAACACTGTAAATATTTCTGCCGTATTCTGTAAACATAGTCTTCTCATCCTACACTGGACCGTTGCTACATTACATTACAATACTCTTATATATCATTCCCATCCTCAGTACTTGTCTGTTTGGAAGGTTGATTGTTTTTCGTGTTTTTTTGTGAAGGTTATAGATATTTCTGTCTGTTTAATTTCTGTGGGTTTGTGTCCTTTTATTTGATTCTACTTCTGTAGTGTATATTACACTTTCTGCTGCTGTAACAAGTGAATTTCCCCGTTGTGGGATAAATAAAGTATAATCTAATCTAATCTAAACTATGCACCTTAACTATGAATCTTAACTTTGGTTAAAAATGCACATTTACTGTAAACATGCAGTGCGTCAATTATACTTCACATATATAGGATGAATCGTCATGGGGATGCAGGCTATGGAAATATGATGTTATCAGGGTTATTACAAGGGAGCATGTCAAGTTGCATTATGGGAATTGCAGGATCCAGGGTTTTTGAATGTTGACCCATACATCTCAACCTCTGCTGCATCAGTTGTGACTGTTCTTTTCTTCTTGTTTTTATGTTTTAAAATCCTAAGGAGGCGGTTTGAGTATCTTTGAATATAGATGTATATGCATATACATATCAACATTTCAAAAGTACGCAATATATAGATATAAATATACTGACATATTGTTACCAGCTAGTCTACAATCTACTGTATATATATTCGATCTACATATATTTTTAAGGCTGCACAATCAATATTTTTTACAGTTGAGCTCACAGTGAAAATTGAACAAGTGGTTATGGATAATGTTGAAAGTGTCCTTTATTGTGACAAACCCACAGAGAATTATCACAAACGCTGCAGCCCCCTCAACTCTATTGAGCATTTTAGCATCTTTAAGCAATTTTTTTGTTTTGCTTCTTTTTTGCTCACACCCACTGTGTACAACCCACCCCACAACACTACCAACAGAGACGGAGAATTTTAGTGACCAGTTGGTGAACATCATTAAGCAAGAGACACTTTTTCACAGGAGTTGGTGGAGGCCAAAACAGAGCTGAAAGTAGAGAGTCAGGTGAACACAAACACAGCTTCAACTGGATGCTGGAACTGATGTTTCTCTGTCTGCAGGTGACTGTCTGCTATTGTTTGTCCACTCCACGTGGCAAATGAATGCGGGTTCGAAGCTAACTACATCCTCAGCAATATTTTAAGAATGCAACAGAGGAGTTGGATGCGACAGACTTATGCTCAACATTTGTAATAGGCATCAGAGTCTCACATTTCAACACATTTAGGACGGGACAGAGAAGACTTTCAAAGTAGACACATGAAGCTAAGTTTAAGAAGAAAACAACATGGTATTCCTTTGGAGTGAACCAAAAAAAAGATGATTTATGAAAATAAAAGTTATTTGTTTTTGCAAATGAACCCTTCATGTGCTTTGTTGGAAAAATAATTCATTATCAGTTCCTTCTTGAAAGTTAACTCATTCATAAAGCTGATAGTTGCACATCACAGCTCTGACACATGATGTTCTCTCAGATGTTGGGTCCTACCCTCTAAAACAGCTGCTTGAGGTGGCTGGCACAGTTTGTGTGGATTAGCGTGCTCTGAATATAAATACAGAAGAAAGTGAGCAGTCTGTTCCCTGTGATACAGCCACTTTCTGTTAAGAAGTAAACAAACATGGCCCCTGCCCACAGAACTTCACCTCCTCTTCTCTAATTGTATTTCAGTAATTGATGAAAAGTCCACCATGGTCAGGCCCAATGTCTGTGATGAATTGGGGCAGCTCCCCAACATCAGCACTGACTCTGTAAACCAGCTGAGACAGCAAGGTTGATTTGTATGAATAGAAGCAAAGGTAGTTAGTGACTGCAGTGACTGCAGTCTGGTAAACAATGTCTAGCCTACACACAGATACATCTCTCCTCTGAATCAGTCAGAAAACCTGTCCTGTAGTGACTGTTTAATGTCATCTAAGTTCTACTTATATATGGACAGAATAGAGTATGACTGCGCACTGAACTCTAGCTGACATCTGATTGTGCATCACATTTACATGGTATGATGTGTTACCAACCTTTTTTTCTTAAATGACCCCCTTGCTATCACTGAGGAAACTGAAGACCCCTGGTGAAAGTTACAAATAACCTTCTAATTGCATTAGACAAAGGACTGTAAGGTCTCCAGATCTTGGTAGATCTTAATGCTGTAATAAACACCATTGACAATCACATCCTATTACAGAGAAATGGACATCTAATTGGCATGCAGAAAAATTAGTCCATGCATTAGCCACTTCTAGATTGGATTACTGCAATTCCTTATTATCGGGCCACCCCAATAAGTCCCATAAGAGTCATACTTCAGCTTCTCTACTCTGGCCTCATGTAAAATCCAGAATAGAATTTAAAATCCTTCTCCATGACCTGTATTTCTCCTGATCCAACCAGCAAGCTCTGTGGCTGTGAAACGAAGCCAACATGGAAGTGCCAAAAACTGCAGTTCCTCAAACGGCCACTTGAAGCTGGCTACAAAATGAGTCAATCTCCATAAGACCCCATGTTAAAATGTCCAACTCCACAGCAGAAATAAACATGTTTACAGCCTGGTACAAAAAACGGTTTCGGTCTCTGAATTTTTATAGAACTCACTTGTGGGTGCCATCACAGGTGCTCACTTTGCAGCACACACTGCCTCAGCTCCACCCACACTTCATGTCTTTGCTGATTTTTTGATTAGTGGAGAGCTGGCGGAGGCAGGACTGCAGATATGGCGGCAGCCAGAGCCACCGCACTCTGAGCTTCATGACAGCTCTTCAGAAACCTGTGGGTCATGGAGACTACATCCATGTTTTATACAGTCACTCACCATGAACTGTAGCATCCCTAGTATTTGTATACCGTTCCCCATGTCTCTATTCTTCCTAATAATAAAGGCATAAAATGTATGTGGACAATAGGACAAATACACAGTGTATTCCTATGAGAGTTTGAATTGTCAGATATTCTCTTAGACTGCACTCTCACTCTTCAGGACGATGGCAGATTGATGCCAGATCACAGTTTTAAGTATTTATAGTCCATCAGGTGAGACATACTGTAAACAAAACTAAGTAATAATGTCAGTGTGAGTGAGAGTGAGAAAGACAGAAAGAAGCTGCTGATGTTCTTGTTATTGATTTCAGGAGATTAAAGCGTGGTGCAAGTGAAGGCCCGGGCTGCTTCACAGCTCTTATCAACATGACAAGGATACCTCCTCAGATTTCAATTTCTCTCCCAAATATTAACTCATTAATCATAGCTGCTGTCCAAGATGGATTTTAATTTTGCATACAACATGTCTCCACCAAGCTCCAACCCCCAACCCCACACCCAAGAGATTAGACACTTTGTCCTTGCTATGTTTGTCAGTCTCTTCGATTACGTTGTTTCTTATGTCTGTAGATGGTGATGATGTCATTCAACGATCGATGCCAATTGAAGGAGAAGTAGAAGGGACTTAAATTAAATAGAGAAACGCGGAGCTGCAGAGTGCTGTGGAAACAGGTAAACAGAGGAAGCGATGAGTCTGCACAGTCAAATATGATAAAATATACTTATACAGCCATGAAGGCTTTTTAATGGGGTTTTGAACTGATATGAGATACTGTCTGAACTAAGAAGGGAAATAAAATGGCACAGGCAAATGAAGAGCGTTTTCTCATAGAGGCAGTGTGACTCAGCTCAAATGCTAAATTCAGCATTCATTTAGCCCTAAGTCCATCTGCAGTTTCTGTTTTAATGTAAACTGTTTAAAAATGTTCTCTTGCTGTGTAGGATTTTGTGGCTCCTTCAGGTCACCCTCTACTTTCTAACATGAAGAAGAAACTATGGTGACCACAGAGTGTAAAAACACAAACCCTCCTTTCAAGATCACAAAAAACACAATTCTTATTTTCAGGTGATTATACACTAAAGAAACATCCTACAGTGGACCTTTGCTACAGTATGATGCAGCAGAGGCTGAGATATGTAACTTATTCAAGTCCAACCTCTTCCACTGTTTTTTATAATCACTATTAAATGAATAATCCTTCCTGCAGCCCTTCAAAACAAAAGCATGAAATGGCACGTAATAACAATGCATTCAACACGCAGTCGCTGTTTCTTCCATCCATCCACTATCTGTTACTGCTTAGTAGATTACACCCTGAACAAGTCGCCAGTTCATCACACAAAGACAAACAACCAATTTAGATTTTAAGATCATGTCTTTGGACTGTGGGAGGAAGAGAGCCCACACAGACACTGGGAGAACATGCAAACTTCAAACAGAAAGTCTGCAGTCGAGGCTCGAACCAGGGACCTTCTTACTGCGAGGCAACAACCTCATGAACCACCGCGCTGCCCAGTCGACATTTCTTATGGTAACACAATCTGCTCTCATCTCTAGAATTTTTCAGAAAACTGGACAGAGCAAGTGATGGAAAGATCTGATGTGGTAAACACAACTGAAAGAAGTGATGATATATCTCAGCACTCAACGCAGTCTGACAGGACTGAGTCTGAGCAGACTGACAAAACTGAAACAGACAGGATTTGGCTGCTTGTGGAAGACGTATATCCATCATCGCTGATAGCGCACTCATTGTGGTAGTATCAAAAGTGTGATGTGGCTCATAAGAAAGAACCTCAGTCAATGGAGTCAGATCTGCAGGCTCTCCACACATCAATCAGCATGTCCTCAACAGAAAAATGGTTGCACAAGTGGTTTCTGCACACCTTGTTCCAACCCATATTTATGTTTATTTTTAGACAGTGGCCACCACGTTTGGCCATAGTAAATAGTTTGATGATTGCAAAGCAGAAAGTCAGCTGATGTGCTGAGAGCAACAAAGTGTGGCATATGGAGGAGGTTGGGTTGGATAGATAGGATAAAGAGATTTTCATCTGTTCATGTCCCATGTTAAACCAAAAGTAAATATTAATTCATTTTAACTACTCACATTCTTTACTCACACCACATAATGCTACGTACATTACAAAACATTATTATTATTTCAATATAAACCATGACCCCATAAACCTAACCAAGTAGTTTCTGTTAGGTCTATGGCCTTGAGGTCGTAGACAGTGACAGCACTAAATCATATCAGAGAAGACTCTCTCTCTTTGGTATGCAAGGCCGCTGTTTGGAGTGCTGGAGGAGTGCAGGTGCCAGCCTCTCTCGACGCTATGGGTCAGAGAAACTGACTGTTGGCCTCCTAGACTAACTAGCCGATGAATGTCATTGGCATTGGCATAAACAGACAACAGTGTCTCCAGACTAGAATGTGCTGAAGGTGAACACTAACATGGGTAAAAACATTCTTTTTGACTACTTTTGGGCGTATAGTATTTGTGGCGTCATCTGTATGGGTTTAAAGTCTGACCACCAGCATGAGTTGGGCAGAATAGAGACCGACTCATATGCATACCTGATTGTGTCTCTGATTCTTCTTGATCAAGCTTCAATAAATATTACAGCATAAGACATCAGAGGCTCCTGAACACGTTCTTCCCTCCTGACCTGGTGCCATTGATTTCAGCTATTTCTCCACAACAATTTTGTTGCTTACACCGAGCTCCAGTACGCCTGAACAGCTCTGGTACAGCTACTCTTTGAAGGTCATACACGTCTTTTTTTTACGTCACACTTCATTGGCACTGTTCAGTCATTTAGATATGAGGATATGCTGAAATCACATGTCCCACTGAAATGTCTGCAAAACTTCAATATTTGAGTTTGTAGAAAGAAGAGCCACATTTAATGACTGTGGACATTGTCTCAGTGGTCACTGAGATATATCCTTTTTGATTGTCAGGCTTCATTTCAGTTCAGGCTGTCATGTTAACATCTTTTCCACTTCTCTTTTCTACACACATCAACTCCTTCTTCTCGTTTCACTCGTTCTCTTTCTGCAGGTCTATATGTGCCAAGCCAAACTTCTTTTAATCCCTTGACTGAGGCCATGAATGTTCTGCTCTTCGTCCCTGTAACACAAGTGTTCGCACCCATCTAAATGCAAATGTCCAAACCTGCATTGCAATAAGGCTGCAAAATGTTTGCCTCTTTCTTTCACCCTCTCTTTCCTTCACTCTAACATGTACGCAATATTTTCTTGTCTTAAACAAATAGGGCACTTAAGAGCGAGGAGTAAATGAGTAGTGCTTTGAATCTGGCCACAGAGGCAGTAAAACTGAGCAGTTCAATATGTATTTTTACTCCTTTACTATCCTCTCATTCCTCAGTCTCTCTCTCTTTCTCTCAGGAGACTCTGCACTGCTCTCTATCGTACGTGTTGATGTGTGTGCGTAGGCCGGGAGGGGGAGGAAAACTGTGAGCGACACTTTTAATTTTCCACATGCTGCATCAGTGTCGTAGCAGTGATAGCGTGGGGTTAGCGTTTTCCCAGACAAGAGCTGCGGAGCTGTCCAACACACTCAGCACCTTTCACTGGGGAGCAGTGCACTGACTTTGTCAAGATAAAAAACACTGTGGCCAGCCAAGGAACTTTCAGAGGGAACATGGTGTCTCTAAAACATCCACTTTGGAGCATGAAGAACTTCCTTCCCTGCTACACACTACACGGCAGTATCTTGAATATTTACAAATGGGATCTGGATCATTTAGTGTCAGCTCAGCTTGCCAGAATGAAGCAGTTTGATTTGTTATCTGTGGAAGATATTGACTTCATATGAGACAATTGGAATAGACAATTTTTACTGAAATCTGAACACTGGCCATTTTCTTTGCAATGTAAGTGAATCTTAGCTTAAATGTTACAATTTTCATTACATCATATAATACAAAGTGTTACATGGAACGTTAGTCAATTTTCCATCCAAACTGAGCAAAAATTTCATTCGAATTTTGAAAGAATTGACAAGAAAAAAATGTATGTTGCCATCCACTGTATTAATCCACCCAGATCTCATATTTTCATCTCTTCAGTGGAGCAGATTTATTTTCTATATATTATTTCCATTGAACTTTGGCCACTAACATTTCCACCTCAGCCAAGCATAAAAACCTTTTTGTGATAACTTTTTTTTTGTTAAATTCCAGCCTTTTCATAGTGCTGTTTGTGTCATTCTTAGACTCTTCACTTGAAGGGATAACAAAAAAAAAAAAATGAATGTCAGTAAATTTAATGGCAATATACCAATTAGAGGCTCATCCTCTGGGGAAGATTTTTGGATATTTCATAAAAATTTGGGGATATATCTATTACAGTACAAACCGTAATTTACTTGGAGAATTAGGCAGTAATGAATGTTAGCTTTAGCATTAGAAAGGTCCTCCAGCAGTTCCACAAAGATAAATTCAAATAATGTGTAGTAGAGGTTGAAATATCCTAGGATGGAGCAAACTTCCAAAATGCTAGATCCTCCATTATTGTGGGAAATCCACAATAATGTATTTGATCAGGTGACAAAGAGTCACATCAATTAATGAACAATATAGTGAATCTTACCTGTCGCTCTCGTCCCAGGATATACAGGTCTGGTTGGTAGTGCCCTAATGGAAGGGGAACACAAAGAATCACATGATCACCATGGGAGAACAGCAATAATAGAACACATAGGTTTATATATTAAATTACTTTAAGATAAAAAAATTACTCACGTTGTACAGGTGAGAAAACTCAACTACAACTGGAGCAGAGAGGGAAGCAGGGGTGGGCTTGATGGCCACTGACAAAACCTTGGAGTTGAGGACTGTGCTGTTTCTAGAGGAAGAAAGAAAACCATTAGTGGCTAATCTTTGAGCTTTAACATGCTTAGCATGTTAGCAGATACAATGTTCACCATCATAGTTTAGTATGTTAACATCCTAATATTTGCACTAAACAAAATAATGGTGCTAGATGAAAAGTCAGAGAATCACCCAAATCATGAGGGTTCATTGTCTGGGGACCATGAATATATGTTGAAAACTGTTGATCAATCTAGTTTTCTGCTGGAAATAACCAAAAAAATAATATTGTCAAAACATTTGTAAAGTTGCATAGCTCAATAGTTAACAAAATCATTAGGATACCATTTGGGAACCATAAATATCAGTCCAAAATGTATTGATCTAATGTGTAGATAGATGATATATTTTACAAGATAACTGGAAACTGTTGGTGTCAGGAATCACCAAAGTTATAAGAACTAATTCTCTGGCCACTATAAGCATGTTACCCAAATTTCATAGCAATCCAATCAGTTGTTGAGACATTTCAATCAAAACTACCTCATGGTGGCCCTACAGGCAAAGCTAAGAGAGCACCAAGTCAAAGACCACCAAAGTTTAAAATGTCACCACAGCTCTTCCATATAAGCTGCCCTATCTGCCGAGTTGGAGTGAAAGGACTGTGAAAGGACAGACTGACATTGCTGACATTGCCCGTAGTTTAGTAAAGGTCACACACCTGTCAGAATATGATAAAGCATTTCATTACAGCCACTTTAAAGATGTAACAGATTACTGATGATCTCCATCTCCAGTGAGCTCACCAGAATCTTTGTGCCCTGCCTCACAGCAAACATATAATCTTATCTGTTAAGTAAGCTCTAAAGATTCTAATGTTTTTTTAAACATCTGAAGCATTTCACATTGTTTTTCAATAGAATATCTTAGAAAATTCTCCCTGCCTGTTTAGTATGCATTGCAATTTCTGCTTTTCATAGGTACTATCAATCATGTGGAATGAGACAATCAGAAAAAAAGTGAATTGCCACTGGAAGTACTGACACCGAAAGCTTCCAGTCGGCCAAACATGTTCAACAGCCCATGCTCTGTTCCTCACACCATCACTGTATCCTCTACGCACAATCACCCTCTCACCATTCCAAAAAAACAATCAGTCAACTTAAATATTTGTGTCATCTAGTCTCTTGCCTCAAACTCATCTCATTCTCCTTGAGGGGTGGGGAATCAAATGCAGAAAAGGAGAGGAGACAAGGATGAAAAGAAAAAAGAAAAGAGGAGTGAAGAGGAGCTGAGGAATATGGAGAGGAGCAGCAATACAAAGATTCAGAACAAACATGTGGGAGGATTGGAGCGAGAGAGTGAGGGTCTGCTGCATTTCCCTGTTTCCGTATGTTACCGCTTTCACCACATTATCATAATGGAGAGCTCCTTACCACCACAGCTACAGTACAGTAGATAACAGACTGTTACTCACAGAAGAGTGCATTCATTCCAGTATGCACACATACACAATTACACAGAGACACGTACACTGCTGTGTTAAAATGTATGTTAATCATCATGCAAGCAGGAACAGCAACTTCCTCCAAGAAATCCTCTTACTCACTGAGATAAAAGACATACATGAGGCCACCCACTGCTAGTTTGCCACTGTTTCTGCATCAAATCCTTGTTTTCATTTATCTGGAAAGAATCCACTGCAGCACTGATGTAAAATGCTCTGACTCCACCGTGACGATTCATATAACAACCAGCAGAAGAGGTTTGTAGTGAGTACGGTCCAACTGTGTCACAGCATCAGTGACTATATTTCAATGTGTAGCTGTTTCGATAAAGAATGATGTAAACATTCCAACGTTTGTGACAATCATTGCTGTCCATTGGTATGCAGTCTATGCGACTAAAACACAACAAGATTACCACGGTTGTTCTCAGCGGATCAGTTGGAGTAATTTTTTACTCCCTCCTAGTTTGACACTGATGCTTTTCAGCTAAGTTTCAAGGGCAGTCCTTGACTGGAGAATTTCTTAGTTCACTTAGATAATCTTTAAGTAATCTGGTAGCTGATTTGATCTGAAAAGCGTGGCCGTGTGGACTGTTGCTGTTGTCCCTCACATACAAAGGCAGAACTGGTGTGACAGAGGTCAGGGTGGATGGATGGGTCGACAAATTGTGTGCGCCTCACAGAGGAGTTTTCAATGTTTCTTTAAAGCATGACCATGATTTTTTTTAGCATGTGGAGACATGCAAGACATTTACTGTCAAGCTCTCTGCCCTACTTTTTTCCTGAAACTAGCCAAGTATTTTTGGTGCCTAAACTTTACCAAGTAGTAATGTCTGACAGAAAGCCCTGAGGGCAAACGTCTCCCAGGCGAATTTTTTCCCAGAACAAAGTCTGTCTTGTGCCCTAGGCTTACCAGACCTTAACCACAGCTGTGGCTGAAAACTCTACCACTAATGACTATATCTGTAACAATGATTTGTTCTGGTGTTGTTGCTCATTTTGTAAGTTATGGTCCCATAGATAGTAAATTGGATGATATAGGGCCTGGTTACATGCAACACATCAGGATCACAAAACACAAAGAGATCAAACTGTCAAACTCGACACCAAGTATGAATCAGGATTACTGATGCTGCCGTAAACCAACTCAGCTCCATAGTCTTGCCCAAATGTGGACATTTCTGCTTTAGAAAAAAGAACGTGGCAATGTAATGCCAAACTCAAGTCTTCAAAAATCCAAAAACCAATGGATGACCTCATGGTAGTGTGATGTGAGGGTTCAATGTGTGGTGGTTGGATCACTCTTTATAAGAAGAAACAGCAGGATGGAGACGGATAACTTTCTCGTTGCTCGATTCCACACTTAACATCTTCACTTCCTTGTTCGGACTTCTCACGTGATTGAACTAACCAATCAGAAGCTAGGACTGAGGTAAACGGGAGGAAATCAGAGAGGCAGATTCAACAGAATATCCAGACTGTTTTAAAAATGCAGTTGTAAATATTTAAACATGTAAATAACAAATATGTAACATAAATATGCAAATAGTTACCTGTGTAACCATTGTAAATGCATTTTTAGTAAATTAACTCAAATATAAATTGTATTAACCTCTCAGCCTTACAAGTGTCAAAGATGATTTAACTTCACTTCTAAACCTTACAGTAGGTTTACACTTTACTTACAAACCAAAGTACAAGTAAAAGTCAGGGATCACTGAAGTTATTAAAATTCATCCAGAGCAAGAGAGATGAATGTCAATCAGTCTCACAGTTTCAGGAAATCTCACTTAAAACCATAAATGTCAACTACATGATGGTGCCATTTGTCATTAAATATCGGTAGGAATTATCCTCAGGAACCATGAATGTATGCACAAAATCTATCCAATGCATCCATAGAGCCATGTGTGGCTAAAAAAGCATTCTTTCTTATTCCTGTAAACGTATATATCAAGTTCTCCTGGTCGGAATACACCTTTCTAAACTCCCCTGATATGGCATTTCATGACTAGAAGAATCTCTAATATAGACAGAGTTTCATGACCATGAGGGAAACCTGGTTAACAATCAACAAAGCTTCTAATCTTTCAGTTGCAGTCAGTAGTCTTACCTCTGCAGAGTCAGAATGCTGCCCAGGTTTCTGTACAAAACGATGCCGGTTACAAACGTGGAGGATTCGTCTGCATCTGTGTTGGGGAAGAAACAGAGGCACACACACACAAACAGTCAGCAGTGTTTAGATGAGTGTGTAGAGAGACAGAATGGTTCAGCCTCTGTTAGTACTGTGGCCTGCTATAGAGGAGAATGCAGGTCAGCCATGCTGCCTGCAATCCTCCAGCTCCCCAAGAGCTCTTTACACTGGAACTGGCCTACATGACTATTCAGCTATAAACACTGCCTCTTACATTGCTTTACAGTCACACACACAAACACACACCCTGAAACACAGATACATGCACACAATTTACACTGCTAATTTCCATAATCTCAACAGTGGCAGAGCAGAGCAGTCTCACCCTGTCCTCACCCTGAGTGAAAACACGACAATGCTCCACTAAATTCTACTTGAGCAGCGGAGGAGTGAAGAAACCAAAGAAAAGTCAAAAGGAAAGAGGGTTTACAGAGAAGTGCTTGTCAAACAAAGATCTAACAGCCCAAAATAAGGGATACTATCATATCATTTGACACTGTCATATATTGTGTAGTACAGCAGTAATAGGTTCACTCTTACCACCAGAGTAATGACAAACACAATGTCCTCCTGTGTGGAACCGTAAAAGTAAATGAGAACCCTTGACTTGCTTTTGAGAATGTCTAACAAATATAGATAAAGAACCCTTCATTTGAATAGTTATAGTTATTACTGAACAAGAACAACAAACCCCAACCCAACAAAAACAGATTTATTTATTTTTTAAAGATATTTTTGTGGCTTTTTCAAGCTTTATTTTTGATAGAGACAGCTGAAGAGTGACAGGAATGTGGGGAGGGAGAGAGATGGGGAATGACATGCAGCAAAGGATTCAAACCCTGGGCTGCTGCAGCAAGGCTTTGTACATGGGGCGGATGCTCTACCAACTGAGCTAATCGACACCCGAAAACATGAGAGATATCTTATCAAAGCTATACCTGATTGGTTGATATTCAATAGAGCCGTAAAGGCGTAATCAGTGGTGTACTTGTTGACTGCAAACTCCTCGCATCACCCTGTCCTTTCTAGCTTGGCTCTATTTCAAGCCCATGTTTAGTTTGTCCCTTTTAGACCACTGCTGAAAAATAGTGGTCTCCGTGAAAGACTGGTTCTTTGTTGAAATATATTTTTGAGCTTTATTTTGATAGAGACAGCTGAAGAGCAATAGAGGGGTGGGGAGAGAGGGGTCTGCTACAGCAAGGACTGAGCCTTTCGGAGAATTTCGGTCATATTCTGTAAATAGAATAGATCTTGCAGCAAGATCTCTACGTCACAACGATGAGATTATGGTTATGGCAAATAAAAAATATGGTTAAGGCATGGTTATAGGAAACCTAACAATATATGGCTAAGATTAGGCAAATAAAAAGAGGTTTGGGAATGATTGTGTTCATGGAAAAAACATAAACAAACAAAGCAAACAAACTCCTCCATGAAAGTCTGATGTTGCATGGCCACGAGGCTCCATATATTTTGTAATCTACAGTCTGTGTGACAGTCTATGTGCGCACCACAATGTGTGGGCTGAGCGGAATGTATGTAGGCATGGACCATACACTGACAAACATGAGTGTATGCAGACACCAAATATAGCCCAAACAGCCTTCTCTTTTGATCTCTCTATATAAAACGCACAATACGTGTGTCAACACACAATGCTGCATTGGCACTTAAAACACTGGCACTGAACCTGGCACTGCTTTTAAATGTTGATCTGTGGAATCGACCAATGTGTGATACATATATCAACTGCAAGGGTGAGCACAGAGCTGGAGCGGGTAGTGAGAAACTTTATTGGTTTGCAGCACAGCCAAACACACCATGGGCCAGGAAGCTCCATTATGTTTAGAATAAAGAAAGACTGAATGTTAGGACTGAAGTCATAACTTAAATACAGTGACACCAAGAGTCCAGTGTGTGCATGCATCTATTCTTGTGAATCCCAAAGGTGCACAGTTTGAATCCTTTAAGGACCAAAAGCAGATTACAGAGATTACAATTGTAAAACAATTACCGAATGGGAAAACTATCATACTATTTTTCCAGCAATAGGCTATTGCTGGAAAAATAGTATGATAGTATGAAAAATGGGGAGTGATTTAAACTTTAAAGTCTGCTGTACCCACTGGTGTATAGTGTTAGCAGCAGAAAGAGGTCACCAAAGAATCAGATGGAAACTTAGTGAAATAGGTTTTCCTGCAAGCTGCATAAGTTGTTCTGGATGGAAGTTCTGGACAGAGTTCTTCACAGTTCTTCTCTTCTTGTACATTGTTTTGTTGTTTTTTTATTTCACACTTGCTTTGGCAATGCAAACTGTGACAAATGTATCCATCACATTGTTTAACTTTTAACTACACTGTATTTTGCTCTATGCTGTGTATTTTTATGTTTTTATCACACAGCTGTGACCTGTTGCAAAGGCCAGGCAAGAGTTTGGGTAGCAAACTGTGCCTGGTGTAAATAACTGTTATTTTAACGAGTGTTTTTTCTGTCTGTTTCTTTTGAAAACCTTCTTGGCTAAGATAAAGGTGAGATTCCTCATTATGGGAAGACTTGTGAAAGATAACTGAACTTCAAAGTTGAAGACCCTCTGGTGATTCTTTGTAATGATGTTCTTACATGTTATACATTATATATACACTGTATGCTCATATTGTCTTTTTAACTAAATAAATAGAATAAAAAGACAAAGACACTATCTGGAGTTGGTTTGTTCATCTCTCACTGTAGACACATATGTGTTTCCCATGGCCATCCTTAAGCGAGGCATCCATAAGCCAAATCTCTAGTATAGTACAGTACAGTGCGTCAATGGTCCACCATGGTTGCATGTTCACAATCTGCATAGTGTGGCTTTGAAGTGGTCTGCAGTTAAAACCTGAAACACTTTGTAAAGATCCAACCATCCATCCATTTTCTCTGACTGCACTTATCAGGGTCTTGGGAGCTGTAGCCTATCCAAGCTGACATTGGGTGAGAGGCGGGTACACCCTGGACAAGAGTCACCAATTAACCTATCAACTGCATTTCTTCGAACTGTAGAGACAGGCCCGGGGTGAGGAGAAGCCTTCTCTTTCCGGCTGCAGTGTCAAATGCAAAAAAACCCAAAATAAACCCAACTGCATCTGCCGGGACCATCTGAAGACATCCAGCTCTTCTGCTCCAGCAAACTACATGGCAGCCTGAGAGCACGTAGCAGTGTGCCAGGCAGCAGGCAGGGGCTGTAGCTCCCAGGCAACAGCTGAGCTCCCATGGGCATCAGGGGGAACGGAGCAAGACATGTGTGTATGTGTGTATGTATGTATGTGTGTGTGTGGGGATAAAGTATTATGTGTCCTGCTCATCCTCTCTTTGGCTGCCCCATCCAATATGCTCAGCCAGATTGTCTGTGCCCAACAAGAGCAAGCCTGGAGGGACTTTAACCAGTGATTCAATAAGTCATATGTCTGTGTGCGAGAACTGAAACAGTTCAGAGCCAACTCTCTGTAATGTACATTTGTTTATCTATGATGTATGTACAGAATATTTGTTTGCATATGTTGAAGTGTGAATGTGTACACTGCATGTGGCCGTGCATAAGCTTGTTTAGTGACACGGCTTCATGTATTGAATCAGTTCCGATGTGGAGTTTGCAATACAGGCATTTTTAAGTAAGTTAATTAGTTATTTTTTATTTTATTTCATAAATATATACAAAGTGTTATTACATATGTTAACATAAAATAATTAGTAAATAATGTGTTTTAATAGAAGTTCTGAGGCATTTTAATGGCCTAAACACTAATTTTGTTCGTGTTCCAAGTCTCAGTACTGAGATAAGTAATAGGTAACTAGTATAAGTATTATTTATAATTTCAAATGATTACTTATTTATTAATAAGAATATTATTATTAATAATAATAAATAATAATAATTTCAAATACAAATATTACATTACACCATATTCAAATTATTATTTATTTCTTTGTTTACTAATCATCATAGATATCATGACACTGAACCACATCGAATAAATCCAGTGTTTATCTGTTTCTATTCTATTCTACTTATTCTGTGTCCTCATCATACAGCTAAGAGTCAAAGCTAACGTAGCAGACCTTGCTCAGACTCTGATGGTTAAAAATTAAAATTCATAGAGGTTGATTTTTTTTTTTTTTAATTTGTGAAAGTCAAATGTCACCAGAGTTGCAGAAACTCCTGGGGGGCCCTCGTCAACCAGTAAGTGATGAGAGGAAGTGGACTAGAAAAGCCTTTAACAGCCAGTGTGTACTGATACTCCATTACTTCCTAACAGAAACGCACACAACAAGAACGGAGTAAACATCATGCAAATTTAAGGTGCTACTCCGTCAGATGTTATTTCGATCATGTACATGAGCTTTCGCTGTGTTTTGCTGTATTTGCAGGCTTTCAGCAACTGACTGTGAAGTGACATAAGAGCAAGGTGTTGGCAGTGACTGCTGCTTCCTGCTCAGTGAGGAGCATGCCAAGTGTGTCCCACAGTTCAACTGTTAGCCTTGTAAAGGTTCCCTGTGGAGGTTTAGACCTCTCTTAGCGCCACAGAGGTGTTTTTTTTATTTTTTTTATGAGTGAGCCCCACACAAGAACAGACATGCATGTGACCCGAGGCAGCGCCCTACCGCTACTGTCTAACACACTTCCAATGACAACAGGTGGCAGTAACACACAAACATATGCTGCAGCATGCCAACAAAGTCAGTGAAGAAGAGTGCTGTGAACTAAGCATAAACATGCTAGATTTAAAATAAAGTCGGCTTTGCAAATATTTTATATGGAAGGAAATGTGTCACCACATATGTTAGACGTCTTCTGTTAACACTGAATGTACACATAACTCAGCAGGGCGGCTTTAATAGTTGAGAGGCCTTCACTGCTGTGAGCGTGACTTCATGTGGAGAAACAATGAAAATACAGACAATAGAGATAGAGTTCATCATTCTGAGCTGAAACAGACCTTTACAAACATCATGCAAACAACGACAAACGTCTGCATAGCTTGGGCGAATAAACGCCGACTGCAAATGTGGAAATCATTGAGTGAACGCAACTTTATACAACACTAACATCTGTTTCAGATCATTTTTCAATACCCGTTCAATGTCTGTGGTCTCATTCCATCTATATAAGGTCAGGTAATGATGATGTCTTTAAAGTCCCCACGAAACAGAAAGCAGAGCGCTATTTGCGTCTTCATTTTTACATGTTTCTTATAAAAACGGTTCGATAACGAGAACTGGATTGCCGACTGCCGTTTACAGAAGCCAATAGCAATTGTGGTTATGAGCTTATCTCAGAATCTAGCTTTTAGTCAACATGGCTGGATCCAGAACCAAACACTAAACACAACCTCTGAAAACAGTATTTTGGCTGGGAATACAGTAGCCTCCTGGTGTGCCTGGAGCTGAGTCAGTTTGCTGCAAAGCTAACTGACAACAACAGTTGGTTGGCTACTTTAATCTTTAAGAAAGTCCTTCGGTTTTTTTTTTTTGGTTTTTTTTGCTATTATTGGGCCAGATATTGGAGTAGATGTGTCATATATGAAAACTCCGTTACCATATCTCCATTACAGTTTTTAGTTTTATGATTTGCTGCTGCTGTGCATCTGTGTCTCTCTATCTCTATCACAGGTTCCACTGCTACTGTAATCATCATTCATTGTAATTGTACAATATGTTTGTGTTGACTTGTTCTGTACACGTGACATCTATTGCACGTCTGTCCGTCCTGGGAGAGGGATCCCTCCTCTGTGGCTCTTCCTGAGGTTTCTTCCACCTTTTTTCCCTGTTAAAAGGGTTTTTTGTGGGCAAGTTTTTCCTCACTCGAAGCGAGGGTCTAAGGACAGAGGGTGTCACTCCCTGTACAGATTGTAAAGCCCTCAGAGGAAAATGTACTTTGTGACTTTGGGCTATACAAATAAAATTTGATTTGATTTGATATAGTGCAGGGATGGTGTGTGGAAGCAAGCAACTTAAAACACTTACACATCAGTTTTGACTTCACGGGGATCAGGATCAGTGTGTATGATTTAGTGGCATCTAGCGATGCAATTGTTCATTGCAAACACCTCGCCTCACCCTCAAAATGCAAAAAGTCCAATCTAGAGTGTTTAGTTTGTCTTTTCTATGGTACTGTAGAAACATGGCAGTTCAATGGCGGACTCTGCAGGAGAGGACCCATAGCATCTGTAGATATGAAAGTCTCATTCCAACAAAAACACAAGGATTCTTATTTTCAGGTGATTATACACTAATGAAAACTTACTTATGAATAGTTTTGAATATAGACACTCTAGTTCTTACGTACTCAAACTTTAAATCATTGAAAACTTCATGGACGCCCATGCAGAGTGCCACAAAGAGAACCACTGGCCTACACAGCATGCCATGTTTTTATTTTTGTTTTTCATTTTAAGAAAAAAAATCAGATGCGTAAACAAGGCATCAGAGAGCCATTCTAATCCATGTAAGCACGTCCAAGCTGTGTGTATAAAGAGGGCTGGCTGCTGGTGTGACATTGCCACCATGGAGACACATCTCCCAGCTGGGGAGGAAATTGTCTCTAATTGCTCCTGATTGGCTCCTGTTGACTCCTGATTAGGAGTGACGGCCTCATTAGCATGCTAGCGGTACAGGGCTGCCTTTAATGGTCGAAAAACAACCCGACTGACAAATAACCCTACTGCTACTGAATGTGCACCGAGCACCTGCCTGCAGTGAGAAGCCTTGCTCGGCTGGTGCTGTTCTTAATCACAACTCATGATGCAAAAAACACAAGTATGCAGCACCCCCCACCCACACACACCACTGAATATTGATATTGGACGATGCTGAAAAACTATTCAATGATGATGTTTTTACCGTGTTTACTAGAGCATGGTCAGAGGTGAGGTGACCACTAATACTTTTCAAAGTCAGTGATCAGTGTCAGAGCATGACGCATGACATGAACCCTCTCCCCAGCTGCATACAGCCATCCTGCTCACAACACAACAATGCTGAGTCATCTCAATGGAAGCAACACATATTGTCAACTCTTGTGGAGCCGTGTCACAGATACAAATGAAGGCGAATTGAATTTTGATTGCATGTTAGGGTTACAGAAAAGAAACTCAGCTGCATCACTGGTGCAATGTCTGCAGCAGTCCACTTGTACCTGACGCTTGTGATGAAGAGGGAGCCGAGTCTGAAGGTAAAAGTCATTAATCTTCCAATAACCGCACACGCTTCAACAGCTCTGATTTTTATTTTGGGTATGTATTTATTTTTGTGGATTGAACATTAGCCATTTTGTGGAAAATTATCTGAACCATTGTTCTTCTGTATCTGCAGTTACTCAACATGAAATAAAGGTAGACCATGAATCGTTATTTACTTAATTGCTGATAAATCATGTAGCTCATGTAGATATCTTCTCCACTGCATGCTTATGCTTGTCTGTATTGGACAGTCGGTATTAATATTTGTGGGTATGATTCTCGATGGCCTTGGTCGTTATGTTTGAGGTCTATAATAAATGAAATAACTGCACCTCTTGTGTGCGTGTGTTTCATAGAGAGCATATAGAGAACTTGAAGTGATATCAGCGTCGTCCTTGGGCTAGAGTTTCTGGCCCGTGCCCGGCTCTACTATCGATGCAGTATCTGGTCTGAACATCCTGTATACTGCCTGAAAAAAAGTGTTTTCCTGTCAGTGCAATCTATTGCTGTTTTACACACACACACACACATACACCCAGTGGCCACTTTATTAGGTACATATGAACAATCTAATACAATCTAGTACGGCAGCTCAGCCATGAATTCCACCTTTACTGAATACAGGCTTCATGTTTCATGTTTTATTGACATTATAGTTAAAGGTGGCGTCGTACTGGATTACATCATGCTCACGGGTGTTTTTTGTCCTCCATATTTACATGCATCAGGGAATCATAAACACCTCCATATAATGCAGTTCAGTACAGCACAATGACTAACATGACCTCAGTTATCTAAATAACACTTCTATAACTGTGTCTGACAAAAAGTCAAAGGCATCATAAAGCTGTGTTGGACTGAATTAGACTGCACATGTGTACCTAATAAAGCGGACACACACGTACACACACACACACACACACACCACTCATACTGCTGCCTTTATGAAAACCTTGACAACAATAATCCTGAACAATACATCTGAGACTGCTGTAGTCATGTTGGACATATTCACGAGCAGATTATTGGCTTCGTTCTAGAACACAGGGGAATGAAATGAATATGTGAGCCTACAAGCAGCAGCTGATGATTGTGTTCAGTATATGTTGATCAATAATCCTCAAAGATTTTATTGACGAGTCGATAAATATTTCAGTCTATTGAATATAATCATGCTTCGTGTACTCTCAGTTTCTTTCTGCTGTAACACACACACGTGGTGTCATTGTCTTTGTCTGTAAGCAACAAATAAGTCGTCTGTGGGAACGCTCTTGTTTGTAACAGTGTCGTGGAATTATTAAGGCAAACGATCTTTGGATTAACATTTTAAGAAACTTACTCCGGTCTTATTGAAGATGGCGTGCCTTTTTGTTGTACAGCTGCTGAACAGCAGGCGATGAAAAATGACTTTGTTATTCTGCTGCATGTTTCATTCTCAACATTAAATACAAGCATCTCTGCGTGCATTTGTCTGAGCGGGTGCTTTCCTTTGCAGATTAATGGCAGTAAACAGTGTTTTATAAATCAAGTGCTGTTGCCTATTTTTGCCTTTTTTTGTCTCAACAGCCCCCCTCCTATACACACACACACACACACAAACGGGTCAAGCACACACACTCTTGAATTCTCAAACAGAAGGCATACAGGCCTGCAGCAATCAATATTTTGTAACATGTTTTGCCAAATAAATACATTTATAAATCATTTCTGAACTAAACGGCCACAGAACAACCTGTGTCAGCAACCTCACTCTTTCCTGGTTACTTGAAAGTTTCTCCAGAGTCTCCAAACACTTCGTCCTGTTACTTGTGTGTGTGTTCTGTCTCAGTGGGGGGGTTCAGGTTTGGATGCAAACGTGACATGGGTTTGTGAAGTGTGTGTTACGGCTCTCACCCGGCTTGCCAGTGGACAGAATGTTCTTGGGGATGGTGACTCTGTCCTCAGAGCTGCGGGCCCAGTCCACCATGCCCCTCCAGCCCTTCATAGGGAAGCTGATGTCGGCGTGACCCACCACTGGACGCTTGTGGATGCTCAAAACTGTAGTAGAGAAATGGTTGAAACTTTAACTTGTTACACATAATATTAACCCCCTCTCTCTCTAAAATAAATAAATAAGTAAATAAATAAAATAAATAAATTAATAAGTAAATAAAATTCAAACTAAAATTCCTGAACTTGAATTTTGAGTTGCTTTTTAAAGGTCCAGTTTGTAGAATTTAGCTGCATCTAGTGGTTTAATCGCTGCATTGCAATCTCCTCACATCACCCTCGCCTTCTTAGTGTGAAGGAGAAACAACATTTTAAGGACCCTGTTTAGAGTCACTGTTTAGTTTAGTGTGTAGAAACATGGTGTTGAATGAGGACGTGCTCCAACCGTAGATATAAAAGGATCATTTTTAAGTAACAAAAGTAAAAAGATTCTTATTTTCAGGTGATCATACATGCATGAAAACATAGTTATAAATATTATATTCCATGTCTACCTCTGAAAATAAAGGCCCAAATCTTACACACTGCACCTTTAAATTATATTAAGACAAATTGTTGAAATACTTGATTTTTTGTTTTGTTTTTTGGGATTAAATACAAATTGTCTCGATTTTTGTTTTGTTTTGTTTTGTTTTGTTTTATGAAAGTTGTGTAACCAGACCTGTATGGAAGCCTTTCACTTCATATCAGTTTGTTTTTTCTTCTGCGTTTGTGATAGGTGGGAAATGTTTTGCCAGGATCATTTTTTACTCTTTAGTTTAAGTTACTTTTTTAAATCTGTGAAAACAAGTTAGAAAAACATGAATGTTTTTAGTTCTATTCAAAACATGGGATTCTGGTGCACTTCAGCCTCTTGTGGCCAAAATAAGTATTACAACAACACGCTTCACCTGCCAAAGCTCTCTCTCTCTCTCTCTCTCTTTTAACTAGTTCTTGAGTCATAAACACAGGAGACCAAACCGTTTGGGTCTGAATCAGAAAATGGATCACCAGAACACCAGAATTATTTTAATGACTTGCTTCTCAGGGCTTCCATAGACACTTAGATCTGGGGACCATGGGCTCTAGACAGCAAGGTGGCACCGCTATAAACAGGACCGCTCATCTGGCCTCAATTCCCACATACTATCTCAACTCAAACTCAAACTCAAACTCTGCCTTGTTTTATCTGGAGGTCACAGATCGCAGTGGATTCCTCTGTGATGACTACACTGCATAATTTCCCTCATTTGAGAAAAAACATTTACAGTGACCAGGCGATGGAGGGAGGCAGGAGCTAGTTGTGGATTTTTGTGGAGTCCCATGAGACTCATCTAAAAACCTGCTGCCCGAGGGAGTGCTAATATTTACGAGAGGTTTGTTGCTTTGATGTAGATACTAAGGAGGGCTACAGAAAGACAGACTGTGCCGTGACTCCATGCAATAATACTACATTCGTTGAAACAGAGGAATTTAAAGCAAAGTATGATGGGTATATCTCAACCTGAACCCAGAGTCCTGACTTTCACAACACAGAGCCTCCACTGACTCCAGACCAGCCCCAGTTTTATTTTTGAGGATTTATGTGAAGATATTGGCAAAGTAACGATATGAAATATGATAGATAAGACACATTTATTACATTATTTGCACACTATAGAGCTTAGGGCCAAACAGCCACATACTTGGGGGATCAGATGATGCTTGTCTCTATGGATACCATAGAAAACTTATTATCTATACTACTTACCAGCATAATTTAAAGGCTTTACTGTATTTATATCCTGACGACGACAACAACAAAAGAAAAAAAAAAGCAATACCAAACCAATAAATGCAGCGTGTAGGGCAGGGGTCGGCAAATAAGTTTGGATCCGGGCCAATTTTTTTTCTGACAATTCCATCGCGGGCCATGACCATGCTTTCCTACTGGAAAAAAAAGGTTTTCTATTTTTTCTATTATATTAAAAATAAACGTTATTTAACTTTAAAAATGCATTTAATTTAATTTAAAACATTAATTTGCTTCTATGTGCTGTTATTACGCCCACTGCTGCATCTCCTGGCGTCTGTCATGAAACAGGCAACCTGCCGTAACTAATGTATACAATTGCCAGTTTTTTATGTTTTGGATGCCGTGTAAATCATTAGCTGAAGATTGCTAGCTATCGATGCAAAATGTCGTTGTCAAAAGCCATGAAAAGAAAAGTTGATTCCGAATGCAGGACTTACAAAGAAGAATGGAAGCAAAGGTATGCGTTCATCCTGCCTGCATTTATTAATGCCAAGCCGACGTGTCTCATTTGCAACGAGGTTGTTGCAGTTTGTAAAGAATACAATATTAGAAGACACCACGAGACAAAGCATGGCCACTTCAAAAACGCATATCATCTCGGGACAGAGGCGCGAACACAGAAAATACTTTTATTTTAACACTTTTATTGTCCACAGGTTACAGCGCACGCACGTGCCAGTTAGCGTTCCAACCTGTGCGTCAAGTAAAGAGGCTGCAAGGATGTTCTGGCTGCTGTTTTGTCACGTTACTTATCAGCTACTTTTCAATAAATGTTGTGAAACCTGTGGAATTGTTGTATTTTTGACAGAAAACATGAGGTTTAAAAGATATATTAAAAATATATATATTTTAAAATAAATCAACGTCATCTAGCAGCTAGCAGATATAATTGATGGCGGGACAGTTTTGGCCCGCGGGCCGCTAATTGCCGATCCCTGGTGTAGGGTGTGTGTTATGTATGTAGAAAGAATATTGATTGAAGTTGAGGATGCCAAATGTGTTGGTACAATTTTTTGGACTGATTTATTTTCAGGTCCTTTAAGTTTTGTTCAGGTTTTGTAAAATGAATCTTATTTAACTTCTGTAGACGATTTAAAATGAATCAGAGCCTGACTAAAACTGTGTTTTTGAAGCAGATACAGATTCAAAGCTCTGATCATGAGCATGATTCCTAATTTGGTCATACAAGACCAAATGAAGACCAAATGGGTCCTTGAGACCAACATACTGTATGCACTGAGCAAGATATTTTAGATTTTTAACAGTAAATACAATAATAAAAAAAACTTACTGGAATAAGAAGCTTTTCTTATTCCAGTAAGTAACAATAAATAAAAAAACAATAATTCTCCTTGTCTGGCACTTTTACACATGAAGATCAGGTTAACTTGCATCAGTCACTGGTGGTGTCATTAGGGTTGTCTAATGCATGCTAAAGAGCTGCATTACGGGTAGTGTAGGATCCATACTAGATCGGCTTCTCCTCATTCCATTTTGAGCATTTTACTTTATTTATTCATTTTATTTCATTTATTTTTTATTGATGGCAGTGTAATATTAAAGTGTGTTCTACTATTTTGTGCTGTGGGCATTATGATAAATATGTGATATTTAAAAAAAGCCTGTCACCAGTGATGATTCCCTCTATAGGTACTGACATAACCTAGAGTAAGCTAATAACATGAATGAACCCTGTGTATGGAGCTCTCGCTGAATGTAAACTGGAGACTGAAGGAACAGGAAACGTCTCTTTCACTGTCAGGCCCCTCCCCTGCCCTCCTTGTATTTACTGCCATCTTCCATTATATTTATGAAGATCAGTCGCCAGAGAAAGAAGGCTGTGATAAGAACATATATTTTGATAAGCAGAGATGAGGCAGAGATCTCCTGGATGGAGAAAAGGCTGACCTAGGTTATCGGTGACTTCATACAAGTCTTGAAAGTCTTTCATCCTCAGGCCGATGACATCCACAAAGTCCTCGACCAGCCGGAACAGCTCTTTGATGTTTGGCCCCAGCTGAGAAAACAGAGACACATGAAAGTAGAATAAAAGAAGAAGGATTATGGATTTGGGCTGAATATTCAGAACTGCTGTTGAGACGCTGATTGAAAAAGCTGTGTTTGTGACAAACATTGTCCCGTTGGTTCAGTGCCACCATTCCTCATATTCCACACAACATTAATATTTACATACTGTGCATCACAAGTCTTACTCTTGATTCCGATGATGGTGGAATATGAAACGAACTGTAAATGTTCTCAGTTTCAGTTTTTCAAGCTCTGGGTAGGAATGAGCAACATAATAAGTCGTGTAAACATTAATAACATGAAGACTGCAGACCTCCAGCCTGACAGGATTATTCAATAAGAAAACTTCAATTTCTGAGCAAGTCAAACAAATTCAGTGAAGGAAACAACACATTTAATAAAGTTTGCTTTATGGTGCATAACCTCAAATACTAATCTAAAATTTGAAATTAGTAAGTAATGCATACTCCTTATTATTATCTATTTATCTGTATTACTATTACTAGTTGTCTTGGTTTGGGGTTTCTGGTTCAGTATTTCCTGTTTTATGTTGAAAGAGTCTTTCCTCAGGTGTCTTGTGTTACTTTACTTCCTGTCTTTGTCTCTTTTTCCGCCTATTTTCTGTGTCACCTGTGTTTAATTAGTCTTATTTGCTAATAAACACAGGTGACACAAAAAACTCTCTTGTATTTAGTGTTTTCCCTCTTTCACCTGTCAGGTCGTCTGTGTCTCTTCTACCTTCCCGTCAGCATTTGGGTTCACTTTTTGAACTCAACCATAACACTATTTGCTATACTTACTATATGTCAGATTGTGGTTTGTCTGATTTTCCCTGACCAGTGCCAAATGATTCACTTTTGACCTTCTCTCTTCCACTCTCTGTACAATGTGTATGTAGTAGGGCAGTTTTATTTGAATGGTAAAATGGACCACATAAATACAAACTATGAGAAAAATATGCCTAGAGATTTTAAATCCAGGCCATGTTGTGGTGTTGTGAGCATTCAGACAAAAACTGTCTCTGCTGTGAAAACGAAGGTCTTTCCATTCATTTGAGTGGAGGGTAGTGGAGTAGAGCATTTTTGGAGTAGTGCATTTTGGCTGCACTGGTGCAGATGCAGGAGTGTCCGCCAAAAAAACACAGCGATGTGTGACGGAGGTGTTGGAAAACTTTTGGAAAAATGCAGCCTGAGTCACGCTGCAGCTGCCAATCACACACTCAGATCGGTCAAACCTCCACAGACGGCCTGAAATGTCACTGAAGCTGAGACTACCCAGGTGGATTCATGGACTAAACCATGACACTCGACCTGTTTCCAATGGTTCGAAAGAGAAGAGAGGGTTGAAAGCAGAGGCAGTGAATGAGATTGAGGGAGCGCCGTCATTGATAAAGCTGGTTAACCGCCGAAAGAAAAAGTTACTTTCTGATTGTTTCACAGCGGTTACGTTCACCCCCCAACCCCATGGATTCTGTCAGAATGTACGCCTTAAGATTAAGTAACCACTTTAACGGAGCATACATAATTAACAAACAAATCTGAAATTAATCAGTTCACCCAAACAACTGTAATTGCTGCATGGTTAACCCAGAGCCCCCTGTGGTCCCCAGGGGTAGATTAACCCGGTTGGTAATCCATCTTTGGCCCTGATAAAGGTCTAAAGTTTGGCTTTTTGATAAAATTCCTTTCTTTTTCCGAAGTTAACATTAAAAGCAGGCGTGGTGCCCGCTGTGATAAATTCTCTGACATAACTTTATAGTCACTGCAAGTTACTATTGATTTCACCATCGAGACAGAAAGGTACACCTTTGGCTGCTTCTGGAGCTCGGACATGTTCAAAGATATAAAGTATGACAGGCACAATGAAAAATGGTCTGCAGTGATGTAATGTTTGTTTTTATATCATATTGATCACGGTCACGGTTAAACAAGAAAAGCTCTTTTTGAAAATGAAGAGCTCTTGGCATGCCTCAGCTGAACAGAATTCTAATAACTCTGCCTCCTTCATAAAATCTTTTCATCATGGAAGAACAAATATCTTAATTCTTGTGCACAAAGTGTGTTATTTGCATTTCAGCACTCTGTCCTCATTTTGAGGAGACCGGTTTAGTTTACTTGGCATTGTTCCGGTGCCTGAATGGAACTCCTGACAAAAGGACGGGGACGGCTGGACGGTTGGACGGAAGCAAAGATACTGAAGCATGAGCGGATGCGCGCAGCAGATGGATGTGTGGGTGTCTGCGTCGACTCGGTTACTCATTATAGCTATTTCTGTCCTTCAGCAGTTCTCCTCGCTCCTCTCCTTCTACCTCTGTCAGTCTGAAAAGATACAGGTGGGCTGTTTGTCCACCTGCGTCTTTGTCACAGTGTCTAACTTGTCAATTGTACAGATTCAGGGTTGTTATTATTACTGTACAATACGTTCTGGAAAAGATGTAATTACAGGTGAGGTGGCGAGGTGAATTCCGTTTTAGAAAGAGAGGGTGATACTAACCAGTTGTGCTTCCTCCCATCTCTCCCTGTTCTCTTCCATCAGCAGGTTGCTGACTGACTGCACAAAGTTCTGGAAAAGAAAGAGAAAATGTTTCACGTGACGTCCCACTCTTAGCTTTCCATTCTGAAGTCACACTTCAAGGATGTATTTCTTCTAGTTGACAAATCCCATGAAAGGACTCCTCTGCCGTGGAGCTCCACTGTTGTCCAAAAATGATTAAAAATGCATCAATGAACCAGCAGGGTGACATGTTCCTTCATTAGCATGAACACACACACACTGCCCTGCTGCCCCAAATACTCTCTAGAGCACCGAATGTGTGTTAATACTCAGATGAAAATAGTCCCTAATAACTGCATGACTTCCTTGTGCTTGTGTAAGATCTCTCTCAGCCACTCATGGCAGATGAGTCTGTCTCTGCTTGGGGTTCCTGAAGTTTGTCCTCCCCTCGTCAGCTTAACTGTTATGTTGTTATGGTAGAAACCACCTTTATCACAAACAGCAGTACAGGAGCAATGAAACCATGTATCAACTCACCCTCATGTCTGCACTGCTGGGACTGTAGTATGCCCTCCTGAAGATCTCTGTCATGTTCTTCAGCACGTCCACGATGGCCAGCAGATCGCCGCTGTAGCTCGTCCCATCACTGGACGTCACCCTCAGCTTGGTCATCACCTCCGAAACTCCATCTCCCACAAGGCCTCGCTGTGCTTTGGACAAGTGTTCCCGTGTCTAAATGGAGAAAGTGGCTTCTGTTAGATTTCACGCTAAGTGATCAACACATCATGGCGGTTTATGGTAACGGCTTAGGGTAGAATCAGTTTTTATTTAGCTTGTTTCATGTTCAGGGCTTTCTGAAGATAATAACAATATAACAGCACCTACAGGCATGTTTGAAAAGCCACAATCAGTGTCTTGATTTGGCTATTCTGCTTTAAAGACCCATATTTTGCTCTTTTCTGTTTTGTGTTTTATTTGAACTGTTGCTATTCATATGAAAAAAATGAGAAAAAAATATGAATAAAAAATATGAGAAAAATGTATTTGCGCTTTTAAGTACCAAAAACCATCCAAGTGTAGTCAAGTCAAGTCAATTTTATTTATATAGCACATTTAAAAACAACAGAAGTTGACCCAATGTGCTTTACAAGTGTAGTTTTACATCTCTTCTCTCTGGAGCTCAAGCATGACCAGGATATTTTGTGTTGCATTTTGTCTCAATAATATTAATTAGTGTTTTCTAAATAACACATGGCCAGACCACGGATAACAGATTTTAGCCAACCTGGTCGGTAGGACACACATTCTGGTGACTAGTTCAAAGACGCAGTTTCAGAATACAGGCTGCTTGCATTTCTTTTAGACCTACTTCATAATAAAAAAAATGGACATCTTAACTTTTATAATATTGAAGCTTTAAGGCTACCGTGAGTGTAAAAGAAAAAGTTCTCGGTGCTCACCAAAGTTTGTATACTGCGATAGTCATTGGAAATGCATTTCATGTAGGTGGGATTCTCCCAGTAGGCGATGCCCTCCTCGTCCAGGGTGCAGCGGCGCAGGATAAGTCCTGTGTGTGGACACATGAAAGAAGCGTTCCCTATCACCAGAATGTATTTGTAATCCATCTTTTAAAAAAATACCAGCGGTCATTTGAGTCCTGTGGATGGTAAAGGTCTGAGCTCACCCATGGCATTGGGAGGACAGCGTACTGCCGCCGTATCCCCAGCTGGAGTCATCTTCCATACGACGTTGGAGAAGTTGTCCTCGCCACATATTTCATGAGGTTCTGCTCACAAAAGAGATTCACATCTCATGTAAAAATGTGAAAAACGTTTCTCAGTAGCTCAGGTTTCGGTCACTGATAACATCGACACTGACCTGGGCATCTCTTTTCATTACAGCGGCGGACCTCTTCTCGTTCTCCAGGACAAGATTCCCCTCCAAAAAAGGGCCCAAAACAAATCCTGTTTCTCTGCTGGCTCCCCCCTCCACAGGTTTTAGAACAGCCTGACCACAAAGACCACGGCTGCCACTTGCCATCCACTGACAGAATGAACACAACATGAGAGTGTTAGACAGGACTCGATCAGGCCCAATGAAACACACACAATAACTAATTAAAACTGTGATTTTTTAAATTTTAAAATTTTTCCATTATTGCCCATTGCATTCAAATCAACCAGCAGAGACTTGAAACTTGCTCAGTGCAATTTATGATAATTCATAGCATTCTGAAATTAATGAAAACTGGTGGCGGACGGCAGACAAACACATTAATTTAAAACAGTGAATCATGAGCAAGTAAATCACTAATAATGCAACATCCATGTGAAATGTGGAGTTTGGTGAAAAACAAAAACACAAAATCACAGTTACAGAACCGTGTGAGAACTTTACTTCAATCAAATACATTCTGATAAAAAAAATATGCAAACAGCTTCCTGTATGTGCTTTCTGTGTTTTTGCTCCCTTTGCTAGGAGCACATACAATATAGAATAGAGTAGTGGTCGCTGATGCGTGGGCAGAGCCCACTGGGGTTTTGAGAGCATTTGAAATTTCCCCAATTTCACATTTATTGTTTGTCCGGTCTATTTGGCATGCATGATTTGTGATTTGTGTTATTCTGTGCAGGTTCTCAGTTGATTGTTTGAATTGTTTTTCAAACGTTGTCCCTCCCATTTTTTCCATGGATCTCTACTGTGTATGTGAGAAGGTAATAAGCTTTGCAATACTGCACATAATTATAAGATACATGTGGGAGTCATATGTTTTCTGTTACTGCCTGCATCATTCCTTTTAATCTTAATTATTTAAATGTAAATCTGTCTAAATGTTATGCTGTCAGATTCAATTTGTTATATTCCAGCAGGGATAGGTGTTGCTTTTTTGAATGACCTGTCTCACCTGGCATTTACTTAAAATGTCCCCACAGCAGTGGATAAAACATGCAGTCCCAGGTAAAGCCACACAGCATAGCTAAGATATTTCATCCATCAAGCCAACGCTTTACAAATTGTGTGTTCAAATGGGTTTGATTATGTGGACTCTCCCAAGGTGAATAATTCAGTACTGAACTGAAGAGCCACATCATGCAGCAGAAACAGAAAGGACCTGCTGCAACAGAGTTACAATTAAATCCATTCTGGAAGGTTCAGGTTAATTTATGATTAAATACTCAGAGATTTTGGCCTTCTAGTAAAGCTGCTGTGAAAGAGCAAAAAATAGATGTCTGAACCACAGAAAAATATTTTTATCTGACTTTGGCCCCCGTCTCTTTCACACCTGGGCAATCCCCGAGGAAGCAGTCGACAGTCTCCAGCCACTCTCCTCTGCACTCGGAGCCTCCGTACGAGGGGCCGTTACACTCCCTGGTTCTCTGCATGGTCCCATTGGAGCAGGAGGCGGAGCAGGAGCTCCAGCTGGACCACTCGTTCCACACTCCATCCACTGAGGATAGCCAGGGTCACCAGGCAGGCAGACAGAACAATACAATGCAAGAAAAAAATGGGTTAGATCGAAGAACTGCATTCCATGACTGCACTTACCACATCTACAAGGTGCTCATTGCTGGATATTTTAATTTGAACATGTCAAAACGTCTTGTATATATTGTGAGCATGAAATACAATATATGTCCTGATGTACATTTCCAATTGTAGGGTTAGGGTTAGGGATTTATTCATGAAATGTTATAGTAACATATATGGACCAGCTTTAAGGGTTGGGCGAGTTTTAAACTCACTAGTTTATACAAAAGTCAAAGACAAAAGTGTTTAGAGCTGTTCCAAGGTAAAAAGCCTGCCCTTACACAGGAAGTGGGGTGCAGGGGGACGAGGCATCATGAATCTTCTCAAAGGCATTTACTGGGTTATGCACTTAACAATAAGGCTGAAGTATTTGTGTGAAATGCTGGACGCAGCAAAAGTTTTGTTTAGGCTACATTAGGTGTCTGCACACCACCTCCATGTCTTCAAACATGTTTGTCAGCACTTAAAGCCACGTGCCTAAAAATCCCCACAGTCATACATTTTAGGGCTGAAGAGTCAAACCCTCAAGGACACTTGAGATTAAAGTCATGCTCACCCTTCTAACCACGTGGGGTATATTTTTGGCTTAAAGAATAGAAAAATGGAGCTTGAGAGAGAAGTTGAATCCTATAGCTTCTTTCTCGCCTCCCCACATTTGGCTAATTGCTGCGTGATAAAGGTGTGATTTGTCGTTGTATGACTGTCGGTTTTGGAAAAAGTTCTGTTGGATGTAGCCCCAATGCAAAGGAAGCCAGGGATGGGGGTTTGAGGTGCTATAAGAAAATCCAGCAAGCATGTTGCTTGAAGCATAGACTAATTTTGGCATTGCTTCCTATTGCATTCACACTGAACAACTGTTTTGTGCATTGCCTGGCTAGGAATTATATCTTACTTAACGTAACTCTGTAGTCTGACTGTAACCTGGTTTGTTCTCTTTATGGTTCTGAGTATTTTCCTTACCTGGACAGACAGCTATGTTGCAGAATTTGGTCTGTTTCTCTGGGCCCTCACATGGGTCTCCCCCAAACTGAGGGGGTGTGCAGGTTCGTGTTCGGGACCTGTAACCTCGGCCACAGGTCGAGGAACACAAACTCCACGGTGACCACTCGTCCCAAGCGCCGTGCACTGCAATTAGAGCAGCTAGGGTATGATTTATAGACAGACAAACGCAGCCCCCCATCAACACACCAAAACAACACAAGATCTTCACTGAGACACTGAACTGGACTATTATAAGTTCCTGTGCTGGGATCATCTATGCTGATCCACTGTCCTCTGATAGCTTTGCTTTCTAAGTTGAGGAGTCTCCTGCCTGTCTGCATGTAGGAGAGCCTGAAAACACCATTATACATGTCATTATAGCAGGAATCACTCTAAACTGTAGCCTTTCTGTAAGGTGAGGGTGAAAATCATTCCAGGGCCCGTGGATTTTCTAAGTGCCTGAGAAAGGGAGTCAGGTGGGTCTTGTATGGGTGAGGCAGGGTCCAGGAGAGGGCTGGGCGAGCGCAGGAAGGTAGCAATAGGGCTGGCAGGAAGTGGGGTGGGGGGGCTTACCTGGACAAACAGCAGAGTTGTTGCAAGGTCTCTGCTCTCGCAGTGGCCCACTACACTGGGTGCTGTAGGAGGAGGACACACAGAAACGAGTGCGACTCTGCCAGCCCTCCCCACATGTGGCAGAACACACACTCCACGCTGACCACTCCTCACCTGAAGCTGAGTCTACTGAGGAGGTAGGGTGGGTAAAGGATAGGAGGATAGAGGGAGAAAAAGGAGGAAAAGGAAAGGAGAGGGCCATAACTAATTACCATGCAGGATGCAGCCTCTGTGGCCAAAAGAGGAAGGGTTGTGGCGTGATAGAGGATAGCTTCTAGCTGTGCCACATTTTAAGGGGCCGCCTCCTTCAAAGGCTTAATATTTCCAAACTGGTGGATGAGGCTGTCCCATTCCAAAGATTCCTTCAACCAAATGTGGCTGATAAATGAGGCCTTCCTTTGCAGACGCAACTGATTTTCCTTGTTGGATCTCAGTATTCCAAACCATTGCTCACCGGTCACTTGAAAAGCCACTGACAGGAAGTTAAAAGAAAGCCTGAATCCTCTGTAAACCATTCCGTTATCTTATCTTGGACCTGACTTTGAAGGAGGTGGCCCCTGAAATGGACCTCCAGCTTCTGTGCTGCTTGTCCTTCTTCATCTGTGGGGCTCTGATGTCATATCCTTTGCATTGACTTCCAGTGGAAGTGAATGCCACTGGCTTAGGATATGTCAGTCCATGACTGCCAATTTGATGCGTCAGTTGACCAAAAAAGGGAAAACTGGGCAGTCACAGCTGGGGAAGCAGGGAGAAGAGAACTAAATAAGATGTGGGGGGATCGATCAGCAAATTAAAGTGATACTTCACGCAAAAGCTGTCTGTCTGTATCAAAGCTGCACCTCATGTAGGCTTGAAACATTTCGGCTTAGATTCATAGCTGTCTGCAACATGGCCACTCCTGTGACAAAGCCCAAATGCGGCATGACATAAATCCAAGCCGATCACAGCCTCTGTGTGTCACTGTGAAGAAGCTAACCACAAACCTTTCACAGCCACCTTATAAAGTTCAACATTTTGGGGATTGCACGTATTTGCTTTCTTTCAACTTATAATGAACTATAATGAAATCGATACCACTCTCGTCTGTGCATTAAGTACAGAGCCGAAACTGGGAGACATTGCATAAGAGCAAAACAACTTTCCTGGCTTAGAAATGCACCTACTAACAGCTTAAAAGTTCACAAATTAGTATGCATTTTACATTTGTAACCATTCCTTGGTGAACAACAAGGTGCAATGGCTTCCTGGAGTCTCTTCATGCAGTACAGAGACCTGTAGCAAAATATGTGCCCACATATGGCAACCTGGAGTTAGAGAAGTCTCGACCCAATTGTTTTTATTTTGTCTTTTTTTCATTTTTGCTTGTGTGGATTAAACAAATCTAACCCTGAAAGGGAGTGTTAGGGTTAGTAGGTGTACTTTTGCACCTTCCATGTCAGCTGTTTCTCTTTGCTTCTAGTCATTATGTTAAACACACACTGATTCTAGCTCCATACTTGGCGCACAAACAGGAGACAGGTATCTAACTCTTGGAAAGATAAAGGAGCAAACAAACACATGTCCCAATTTGCTGAGCTATTTCTTTCAGCTTACAAGAGGACTAAGTGCTTACTACTCCTGATTTTGGATGGAGTATCACTTTAACAGAGAGGGAGGACTCCATTTGATTAGTGTTTTACAGACAGGGCACAGTGTCCTGTTTTGACCTCACATAAAATACAATTTCACTATGTTCAGTCAGGGTCCATGTTGGAATCAGCCCATTGCGGACGAGGCACTACTTTGGGAGATTTTGATAGATGTGTGCAACTCTACTATTTTGTGGTTGTCAATGTATATATTGTGTAAGTGTAAGTGTGGTGGTCACCCAAGCTGCCACAGTGACTGATGCATGGGATCCCTCTGCGTCCCGTTGTCTTACCTGTCTGAGGGCTCTGCTGTCCACTGCGGGGCTTGTCTACGTCGTCACGCTTGCGGCTGTCCACCGAGCGGAGCGATTGGCTGCGAGAGAGATGGCGACCTTTGCCTAAAGGGGGGGTGAGGCAAGGCCGGGGGGGAGGAGGGGGCGTGGGTTAGCAACCAGAGGTCCGTCATTAATGGCTTATATTTGGGACACAACCGTGACGTGATTGGTCACCCAGAACAGCATCAGCCAAACTTGGGACTTTTGTTGTGCTGTCGGTATTCGTGTGCTGTAAATGTGTGCGCTGCTCATTTGATGTTTTCAGCTGTTGTGTAATAATGTTTATCCGAGTCTCTGATGGCATGACTAAGTGGAATAAAACATGATAACACATCTGCAGTAATGACTGTCTGTTGTTTGAGCTATTTGTCAGACAGAAACGTTCTGTACAAATGAAGACAGCAGTAAAACAATTCAGAGAAAGCACTAATGCTTCTTGGCAAATCGCTTGATTCCCTGTGTCCTTTTAGCCATTTGTGAGTCATGTTGTGATTTTGACATCCTGAGCATGGATGGTCTTGAAAACAGTCGACCATGTCATTATTATTTTTCATCGATCAAAGTCCCCTTTCCAACATGCACTCCTTAAGTCAAAACACTGACTTATAGAGGATGGACACGAAAGCAGATGAACAAGATGTAAGAAAGGAAAAAAGAAAACAGCTGTAAACACACACTTTGCACACACCACGCGCTCATATTTAACTTCAAAGCGTAAAAAAAGGGTAGTCAGTGACAGACGTAGATGTACTGAATGAAGACAAAGGGCACACAGAGACTTGAGGAGCTCACCCGTGCAGGGCTGCGAGTTGCAGGGTCGGCCCTCCTCCACCACACCCTCGCACAGGTACGACTCCTCTGGAGGCGACTGACAGGTCCGAGTCCGGGTTTGAATCCCGCCTCCGCACTCGCTGCTGCACTGCGCCCACTGGCCCCACCCACTCCAGCCACCTAGAGACACACATACAAACAACAGTGGTCATTTATTGTCAAGCCTCGATAGAGTTATGATCCAAACGTTTTTACTGAGCGGGCATGTAAATCTTCAGGTTGGGAAAGATGCCAGAGTGTGGCCTGTGTAGACCTTCTTTCTTTCTTCTCTACTGTGTATATAGGTTCAGAACAATTCAATATAAAGATTGTACCTCAGCAAAATATAGCCAAATATAAGCCATATAGGTTTATTTTGAGTTAGCTCATTTCAGCATAGACAACTTAAATACACATAAATAAATCAAATCAAATCATAGCAAAGTTATAGTGACTGAAATGGCCTTAACTTATTGCACCCCCCCCTTTTTTCCATAGCTCTCTCGGGTCATGTCTCTATAGTAACCCTAGATCTGTCAAACTCTCACAAGATTTGTACGCATTGTTTCCTGTACATGGATGGGAGAAGTTTGCTGTCTGTGTCCCGTGTGAAACCAAAAGTCAAAGTTATCTTATTCTTTTAACCCAAATCATCATCTTTTCCTAAACCTAGACAAGTAGAAACAAACTCTGAAAGTCCTGTGTTTGTCCCTGACATCCTTTGTTTGACCACCCACCGTGACTCCTTGTGATCATTTCCAAATGATCTGACTTTTAGAACTGCAGATGTGCTTCACACTCAGTGAGACAAGGATATTTTGAATACATTGTAGAGTCAGATGACTGAATAAAGCACACACGTGCAAGAGGCTAGACCATATAGACATGACATCCTTTATGCAGGCATACATATATGAAGAAATTCTACATGCCATAACATAAAAGTTGTGAGCTGTTCAACCAATGCCAACTAAATGTTTGAACTACGTTGTCTATCAACATGTGACCTGTTGGAAAACATTGATCTAATATTATTTCTATGTCCAATATTTCATTTTTCATTGAGTGGCATGTGTATATTAGGCGTGTAAATCAAGATGATACATTATTTGCACAAGCAGGCTCTGGGTTAAAAACAAGCACGTGATTGACATTTGCTGAGGTTCATCCTCAGTGACTTGTCAGATGAGTTGTGCGGTGCAGGATGAGCTTGACTGAAGTTTCACAGGTCTTATTTTTACATCTTGATCAGATATTATATAGAAGTCTGCACTGTGACTTGACAGATGACAGAATCTGAGGAGCTGAAGTTAGGGAATGTCTCTAAATGAATACTAATGAGTCATGGGATTTTTTTAGTTTCTTGTCATCAGCTTTCCTTGTTTTACTTCACAATTGTGATAGAGCCCATGAGCTATTATGGCCCTTTTTTTCTCAAATTGATTTCTCTCTCTCTGTCTTTTTTTTTTTTTCTTCACAGCCACTTCGAACCAAATACATTTTCGGCTAGACCTTCTCCAATGACAGACGCAACTAGTCTTTAGAGAGAATCATCGCCCGGTGCAATTCTGACTTGCATTTTAACCTTTTTCTTCCACATAGATCACAAACAGTGACACTGAGCTTATTTAGACACTTTTATTTTCTTCTTCTGAAGGTGGCGTTCAAACACATATCATGTTTCATTGTTTGATTAATTCATGGTTAGAATATGCATTTTGTACATTTTGTTGACATATATGGATAAAGAGTATGTGTGGGAGTAGAAAAGGCAGAAAATGAAGCAGATTTGATAAAAGCTTTTTGTGTGACATAAGCCAACACAGGTACAGATTGTAGAATCGCTGCACACCACTAATGTATACGATGTGCACATTGATTGCCTGTTCTTGATATACAAAAGTTCATCTTATATTTTGGTCATTCAATTTTCTTTTGATTTAAAAAAAAAAAAGAGAGAGCTTATTGGATTTTCAATAATTTTTTTATAGTCAAAGGGGAAGAGCAAACTAAATAAACAGTTTGATTTTCAGTTCACTTTTTCATATAACCTGCTTTTCTTCATATTTTGACATTGGATTGCCAAAAAGAAAGATAAAGGTGAGGTCAAATGACATAGCATTCATCATTTTCTCTAAAACTATGATCCAAAAAGAGAAATAATTCCCTTTAATTTCCTATTATGGAAACGGTTTTTATCAAAGATCACATTCAACAAGACTTCATTGAATCATGATGTGATTGCAGCTTGGCTCCTCCTGTACCTGTACCACAACATCGCAATTCAAGCAGCGTCTGGTTTGAGCGGCTTTTCACAGACGGCTGACTTGACTGCAGTGAGATTTCTGCGGATGACAGACCTTGTTTTGTCGTGTCTAAAATCCTATCAAAGGGTTTCAAAGACATTTTAGTCTCGGCTAAAGCAAAACGGGCAATTTGGCACATGCAGGGTCATCTCAGGGTTATGGTTAGAAACCCTTTTTTGTCATTTGAAATAGAAAATGAAAAAAAACGAAACCACGATTTCACTCATCCCCATTTGACCATGAAAGACAAAAAAATCAAAGCGCCCTTTGTTTTGTTTTAATGCCTGTTTCTCAAGAGGAAATTGAACAGCCCCTACACACATACACACACAGCAGGTATCCTCTGAACTTTTTTCAATACTCCACAGTATTCATCAGTCATACATGGAGAAATCTATAGCAGCGGAAGCACAGATACAAATTCCTCTACCACAGTGACCACAGTGCAGCACAGATAAGAGCCACGGCTGCCATCTATCACGGCTCCGACGTCCAGAAACTAGTTTCTAAACTCTTTTCCCTGCAAATATCCATACACATAAAGGATACGTACGTCAAAAAGGCATGATGTAGTGAAGTACAGATGAGACCAGCAGAGGTAAAGTGAGTACACCAGAAAATAACACAGCTCCTGCACTGAACACTACAGACTGATGCTATCTAACATTGAAAGGGGATCTCTTTTTTTCCCTTTAAAACAGAGGTGTGATGAATGCCACTGTCATTGTGAAATTCCCAGTTTGGCCATACTGATTTAATGCACTCCATTAAGATGTGTGCTGATATGAAGAGGAGCTGCAGAATGTCTCTCTTTCTCTGTGTGTCCTGAACGCTCATGAATGTTTAATGGAACAGACAGATGCCTTTCAGCCCCCACAGGCGACGACAAATATGTATTAATCTGCATGAATAGAACATGAAGTTGGCCGACGTCCAGACACACACGTTTTTAATTACTCGCAAGTCAATTTCCTCTGGGGTGAGGGCCGAGACGAGAGGGCATCGCGGAGAGGGCACTTCAGTTGTACGTGTCAGTGTGCACACGCACACACAAACACAGACGCACACACACATTCACAAGTGTGAGGAATCTCACCATGTCAGCCTGGCGAGTCAACCTTCACGGATTGAAAGAGACAGATTCCAGTGAAAAATAAAGTCCACATCTGTAAACGATTTCCTCTTTGGCTTCAGAAATGAAATTAGCAGGCACCGGTGATCACAGTCAATATCCGTCTGTTGTCAGCGGACTGACCGAGTGTGGCCCGAGAGTTTACTTATGGCTGTGAAATTGGATTTGCTCATGTTTCTGTGACCACGCTCAATCGACACACGGACAGTCCAGTGGAGGAATAAACCATTAACAAAACAACACAAACAAGCAAACAAAGCGCGACTCATTGGACCAGTGATGTGCTAATTACAACTATGAGTGCAAACACGGAGCTGCTATCAGTTATTGAGACATATCAATAACTCGGCTCCACACCTATGAGCGCACTAAGCGATTGTGCTTTGTGGTAATCTCTCTGTGCACATCAGGTTTGGTTGTGTCCAACTCGACTGAGGCGAGAGCAGAGGTTATAAAGGACTGCTGCTGTAAATATTGTGCTTGACTTGATGAATAATAGTCCTTTTACATGGTTTGACTAAGGAAACTGCTGGTTGCTGCTTGTTGGGCTGCTGTTGTAAGCTCATTTTTCTTTAGTCTTACCAAATACCTTGCATATGTCAATGATAAGTTCAAATACAGTTCTATTATCATAACTGAGGATGCTAATCAATGCATTTTGTAATTGGATTATTCAAATCAAACTTTGACTTCAACTGTTGACATCAAATCAGCCCCGCTTCTTGTGAACAAGAAGAGTTAATACATCCATTTGAAACCAATGACAGAGTAAGAGAGAGTTAGTGGATTCATAGAAGAAGTCCAAAACAACATGTTCTTCCTGGGTTAAGATGTTTCCATCACCACGTACCAAAGGCTGAATGCTTAATACAAATCTTTTTTTGACCTGTCAGTGGCGGGACATACAGTAAAGGTGAGGATGAACTATTCTTATTTTGGACACTGTACTGTACAAAGCTTGATGGTTAACACTCAAAGGGTAATCCAATAGAAACACAAGGCCGGACTTCTAATATGTTGGAGTCTTGTTTTTTTTCCTCTTTTTTTCTTTATTTTATTTTTTTAACTGAGACGGAAATAGCATATATCAGTACACCAACATATCCATATTAATTCATAATTCCTACCAAAATATGAAGCAGCACTGTACTGTATTAAAAACACATCTCACCACAACAAAGAACAGAGCTAGCTACACCTGTAACTGCCAGCAGAGTGCATGTTTTACCGAAACAATAGAAAAGCTGTTTAATAATTATTACAGACAAATCCGAGATACACTGACGAGCAACATGTATCCATCACCGTCTGTCTGTCTGTGCTCAGTGCGAATGTGTGTGAATTATTCCTGATCAGTAGATGGCAGCACACACATGAACCAATGCAAATATGACATTTTTTTTTATGTTTTAACTTACTAAGCTCACCTAAAAAAATCACCTTTCATCAGCTTCACAGATAAAACTGATTTTCTCACTTGTCCCTCAGGGCCTCCAATTATGGGGTTCTAGGAATAACTAAATCATTAGTATTTGGTTATTGATTGACACTTCTGTTGAACACTTTCATATGAAGACATATAATGAACTCCAGGGGGCCTTTGTCTTGCTTTAGCCCTGGATCGAAGTGGGAATCAATACAGACTGGAACATGTGTCACCTCTTATGTCATGTAGGTGCGTACAGTATCTTCTCGGGGCACCCATGCATAGGTAGTGACAGACGTTTTGCAGGACTGCAAAGAGCCGCTCTTGTGTGCATTCACGCCAGTCCAGTCACCAGAAACATAATGTCATTACCATGACAACGGGTTGCCGCCGTCATTCAGTGACAGGTTAACTTTATTGCTAAAGCCTGAGGCAAGTTTGCAATGAAAAGGAAAATTAATGGAGAGATGAGAGAATTGAGGGGAAGGACAAGGGATGGATGGACAGATATTCATTCAACCTAGCGGTCATGCTCATACCTGACGCTGTGTGTCCTTTTAGTTATCTGGTGATATTTAGCATTTTTCTTGGTAATTTGAAAGACTAAAACCAACAACACACACACAAACGAGTATTGTGTGTGTAACCAAAGCCTGATATATGTGCGGTAGAGCTCCATTCCTGTCCAACAACTACACCACAGGAAATAGTGCCCAACAAATGCATTTCATTGTTAACATTAGGTTTGCTTATAACTGCATCAGCCAGCCAGAGATATATATAAAGAGAGTACCACAGGCATGGTATGAAAGTATTTAAAAGTACAGTTGGTTTTGCTACTTTAATGAGACGACAATAAGGAAACATTGGGAAAAAAACAGCCTTAACCTTAAGAAAACAAAAGCCATTTATTACATATGTCTCCTACTATACAACACATGTGTGACGTTCTACTGTCCCTCCTCACTGACTTCTTTGTTCCAACACTGACAAAGAAAGCATTTCGAAAGCATTTGGGGGTATTCTTCATGGTATTTTACAGTTTGTCATTTCCTGTAAAACATATACTAACTTTGCGTCCAATGAAACACTTTCTCTTTTATGATGTCGCTGCAGGGGAGTGACAAAAGCAACAAGAGAAATACAAAAATACAGTTTTATAATCTTATTCATTGATTTTGATGAAATTGGATCACATTTAATGGAATAAAAAATATATATATATTTCCCCCTGGACTGATAGCACTACTTGCTAAAGTAACTAATTGCTAATCTGCCATTACTGGCAGGCTGAGCACACTAGGTGTTTACACTGTTAGCTCACTTAGCCATGCAGCTGGGTTAGGTTGACTTGGTATAGTACGCAGTACAGCATTCCCTCCATCAGTCTCAGATACTTTATTCAGTCCCAGTCCAAGAACAGTCAGCTAATAGCACCGTTCTATGGGGCTAGGTTGTAAACAGCAAATTATCTGGAACAAGTCTCTCCATAGCTGCCTATTTTTTTTTTACACAAACACAGGAGACAATATGGAAATGAACACTTCCATCTTCCCGACCCTCTGGCCTTATGTAAAATTCAGTCATGGACCTTTATTCAAATACAACTTTGAGCAGCCCTGCTTTGGTATGTTTGAATTGTTTTGCCTTTTGACTGTTCTTTGACGCCACTGGTTGATCTCTCTTAAAAGGTTTATTGTATACAGAGTTTGGTACCAAAAGTCACTAAATTAGCTTGTACAAACCAATGCTGTACATAGTGATTACCAATAACATCACCCTGTTATCCTCTCATGCTTTACATTCAAACATCACAGAGCAGCCATTTAAATTTGAACCAAATGCATCTTTTTTTTTAATTTTTTTTATTTTTAATTTTCCTGCAGTTCTGGTGTTTCAGGGACAAAAGTGAGCCTGATGCAGCAGAATAACCTTCAGCTGCTCTCCTGAATCATTCTGGGTTTATTGTGAACAAATATGTTTTATGAATACAGAGGGAGATTAACTGCAGTATAGAGCAAAGGACAGAAGCTCCTTCTGTCAAATGAAGGCTTTGGCAAGGCGAGAGGAAAAGAAGGGGGGGTGGGTCCATTTACAGATAAGATTCATTCTTCTGCAGGAAAAAAAAAAAAAAGACATAATGACAAGACTGTGAACTTTTTTCTTCTTTCCCGCCCAATAATCAGACTCGAGGGGGAGGGGGGGGAGTAACACAGTGTTGTCTTCACCCTCTGCAAGGGCATTTTATTATGTCCTCAATAATTCAGAGGGGGTCTTTTGTCAGAACACCCCTGGTAGCAGTCACCTCGATAATCCTTAAACATATCCTTCCTCCTCCACTTCCCAAAGTCCCTGCTTTACTTTGACCTTCAGTGTTCTCCAAAACACACATATTCCCCTTCAATTACTCAGTGTGTTCATTGCGTGGCTTTGCAGTTCACTGGGTGCATTGCATGTGCGTGGTGCAATTTTTGTGTGTGTCTATAATGAACTTCCTGAAAGTCACCTTCGCCTCCTATTTGGAGCGGTGGGTTGAGTGGATGGGCATCTCCTCTTACGGCTCCAGTTTCCGCAGCTTTGAAAACCATCAATAGCTGCCACTAACCCCCACCCTCCTCCCAACAACCCACCTCCACCATCCTGGCCAAATCACCCAAGCACACACATGCACACGGAGCTCTCATAGGTAGGGTTACTGCAGATTTATTGATTGCGAAGCATGCGCGTGAAGACCTGTTATGGGGGAAAAAGGGTTGGGTGAAATATGATGTTGAAGTTGACAACTATTGCGACAATGAGCAGGCAGCTAGGGAGGGAGAGAGAGAGAGAGAGAGAGAGAGAGAAGGCTGAGGAAAATGTAATAAAGACAAGAGACAAGAGGACTGAAGTAAATAATCATGAAAACATGAAATGCAGGCAGAGAAACGGGGCGATTGGTTCACACGGACAGAGCTGAATGGCTGAATGAAGGATAAGGCGAGTGCTGACACCCAGAGGACAGAAGCAGTCAACTGCACGGCAGAGATAACAGGCGGTGAAAAGAGAGAGCGAGGGGGGAGGCTGTGGAGGTGGGGGAGGGAGAGGAAGGGAGACAGCAACAGAAAGAGGGGGGAAAAATGTTGGGAAAGATAAGATGAGAGGGGGAATGAAAGGAGAGAAGAAAAAAACACAGGCCTGACTATCTGAACAGAATGTTAGGATCAATGAAGGAGCTCACGTTTTATGATGTTTTGTTATTTATTTTTATTCAGATAATATTCATTGTGATGTTAATTCATCAGACGGATGAATCATCTGGCTGTGAGAATGTATTAGCAATTTATATATATTATAATACACCTGTTACTAATAATTACACTTAATATGCATTTATGGCGTGTTAGCTGTAGCTCTGGCAGGTCTGATGTGCTCCCTGTGGTTTTCTAGAAATAACAAATAGATAAATAAAAAAATAAAAAAAGAGGGCACCTCGACACAACTGCATCCCATCGATCAGTCGCTTCCGTAGAGTGGGAAGCTTAACCTGTGGGTGAACCCACCGCAGAGCACCCAGCACCCAATCAACTTCCTCCCTGTCAGGTCACTGGTGTCGTTAAACAAGCAGTCACCAACATATCACGCCTCTGGATGTAACCTCCGTTAACACCTGATTTTCTGTTTCACCTTCAGTTCATTACAGAAGTTCATTTCACGCTGTTATTTTCTCTTTAAACCTGCACCAATATTTTTATATTTTTTTTTAGATTAAGGCAGCCAAATTTTCATGGCAAATAAATTTGAAAATATGCAAATGGCCCGTGGTGTTGTTGTGGAGCAGCGGATGCCGTAGCTTTTATCAAACATTACTCGAACAGGAGGAAATGGTGCATTTGTCGAGGAGTATTATCACTGAAGGATTAATTCATATTTGGTAGACGCTGATGAGTATTTCAGGCAGCGTGACGGTGTATTTGGGTTTGAGTTAAAATACCAGACTCACTTGGCCGTTGTTTCTATTACCTATGGTCACACTAGTTACAAAGTAGTTACAAAGGTAACTGCAGTGTGAGTTAGAAGTTTGATGCAGCAAGAAACAAACAGACAGACAATAAGACAGGTTTTAAATAAATGTAAACACTTTATCTGGATTAGGTTAAGCACTTTGTTTGCAGGCACAACCTCAGGTGAGCACACCTGGAATCGATCATTGTGCAGCCAAACTAAGCATTTTTAGTCAAAGTTGAACTCAGACTCTCACTCTCTGCCAGAGAGAATGGCTGTGGCTCGGAGGTAGAGCGGGTCGTCCACTAATCAGAAGATCGGCGGTTCGATCCCCGGTTCGATCCTCCAAGTCTGCATGTCGAAGTGTCCTTGGGCAAGATACTGAACCCCAAATTGCTCCCGAAGGCTGCGCCATCGGTGTGTGAATGTTAGTTCCTTAAACTGATGAGCACTTGGCACCTTGCATGGCAGCCAATGCCATCAGTGTATGAATGGGTGAATGAGACATGTATTGTAAAAGCGCTTTGAGTGGTCGGAAGACTAGAAAGGCGCTATATAAGTACAGACCATTTATCATGTTTCTTCTGCCCTGTTTGACTTTTTTTAGTTGGTGAAATTAACTTGTTGAGTACGAATGTAATGAGTACCTATAGGAATAATAGCAAGAACCTCCAAAATAGCCTCAAAATCCAACCCACGGCCCTTGTTATATGCTCTCACCTCCTACTGTCGACCAGGAAGTGGAAACGCTCCAGACAATACGTAAAAAAGATGGCAAGCTCTCATCCGCTTTCCTCCTCTGTTTTATTCTTGTCAGGAAGCAAAAAAAAAAAGAAGCTTGTGAAACACTATTTAGAGCATCGTGGGACAATAAAGCTCTCCACTGAAAGCTGAAATTCTTTTAGGCAGGTTAACAGTTCCTTCGGGCAGGATGAGGCAGCTTTCATTGCAGGTTTTACACAATGTCCTCCCACCACACTGGAATCATTTTCTCTGGTCAGACATACTCAAATAATATCACAACGCAGCAACAAGCTGAAATCAGGGAGGAACATTGGCTGAATATCAACACACATAATCCTCAGACGAGGGATAGGCCAACAGTGTAGGCTTCATCAACCTGGAGAACTAATGGCTTTTGGGATCTCAAACATAGGTGCCCATTATCTAAATGATCTGTAAAGGCTCTACAGGACTTTGACAGTAAGCGTCACGATGGTTGCACAACATTTGGCACCTGGGAGGGAGTGCTGAAAGTAATGACACAAAGGAAGTAGAGTGTTCTCAGCTGTACATCGGTGATGGAGCTCAAAACTCACTTTTCAGTTCAAGCTTAATGACCATAATAAGTATGATTGATGCTTTTGTTTCCTCATCTGACTACTGGATCACCTCTTTATGTCATGTATAAAATAGAATGTAGAGTTCTGATTTCTGTATCATAAAATCCAAAGATTAGGTTGTGATGATATGATTTCTATGTTTTTACATGCTTTATGCAAAGCTTCATCAAATAGTCTAGAAGTCATAAAGCCACAATCTACATCTAGAATGAAAAGATGTGCCGAGATCTGTTCAACAACACAACTGATGCATAGTCTAAACATATTTAATTATTATTCTCGTAGGCTTCCATTGACTGAGCAAGAACTATGAGAACTGGGGCTCCAAGGTACAAGAACAGTGATCTTCCCTTGCATTTCTGGAGAAGTTCATGCTGTTCTCTTATATTACCTGTCAATACTACTGATGACGAAGAAGGTGTAAGACTCACATTAGACACCGACACATTATTCACAGACAATGCCCATGTTCAATGTATTATTGTTCCCTGCCACTTAAGATCTAACATGAGTATATCAGATGACCATGGACACCACGATGAATGTTGGACCTATACTGAGTAGACTAGCGTCCACAGTTACAACCCTGCACTGCAAAACCAAACCAAAGTTTGAGGGCAGTGACATGGAGGTGACATGTAGAAGTTTGGTGGACAGTGCTTCAAAATCTTCCTTTGTGTTACAAAGTGATTCACTGTATCTCCAGCTTGGTTCACTACGCAGGAGACTTTTGAGCAGATCATTGTTTCAGGTAAGACATGTCCTTAAAGTTAAGGCTGTACGTTTGTTAGCGGCTGCTCTCAGGCACTGTTTAAGCAACTATTTTGCATTCAGAAATCCCCCAGACGATTGGTAGACGCTGAGATCTCTGATCGCCTGGTACCGCAAGCCTACATTCTGTATATGAAGTGCTGGATATTCATGCTGTAAGTAGACATAAATGAAATCTGAAAGGGATAAAAAAAAACATTTTTGCAGACTGATCTGACATGAGAAAAATGTCCTCTAAATATTTTTGAATACTTTGTTAAGGTGATTTTATTTATTTTTTTGAGTGTAAGAAATGATTTAAATGAAAAAATGTTCAACATGACGGTGCTCTCAAAGGGCAGAACAAGATGCACAAATATATATCTTTGTTTGCAAACCCACCTGCTGCTGTGGCCTTTGTGACAAAACGATGGCATTTCATTCAAAGTTGAGCCGTGCTGAAAGTTGCAGAAATGTTCAACCTTAGACAGATTGCTGTTTTGATTTTTTACAGAAATGTGACTCAGACACCTACTTAAATATGAGACTGATGTGTCAAACAGCCAGCTCATTTCATTAAAGTCTGTGTCAGAAAGGGGCTATATTCAAATCCATACATCAAAAACCCAAAACATTTTGCACATGCAGCTGATTGTTGATTCAGCGCAATGCCGTGCCATCTCTTTAACCCTATCAGCCGAGGAGCACACACCATTACACCCCTCACCTTCTAGTGCAGCACCATCTCTGAAACCCTGTGCCCAAACCCATTGTCTATAAATACATATCATGTGGGCTGCTGCTCTTTGGTTTCAGGTGCAGGTCAGCCAACCAGACATTTCAATTCCGAAGATGGATGCCCCATTTCAGAGGGAACGATAAGAAAAGGCTCGAAGGTCTTTCACCACAGGGATCAGATGCTTTTCTTACTTTTTCTCCAGTCTGACTGACAGCACACAGAAAGGAGTAAGGGCTTTTTGCTGTTTTTTGTCCTTCTCGACACACATCCGACGACTGCTGATCAAGCTTGCGTGCTCGGGGAAAGATTGCGCATGTGGCCGCACGACCGCACGTGCTCGCTCGCTCGTCAAACAACTCAGTGCAATTATATTAGAAGTCTCTGCCAGTCGTGCTCTGAATTCAGCCTTGTGTTTTTTTGGGGGGGGAGTCTCTGCTGATTTCCAGAGCAGTTAGAGAGCTGCTGAGAAGTACTTTCACTTCAGCTGGATGTTGTTTACAGGTTGTCTTCCTCCCAGTGCCCCCAATGCACTGGGCATCAGGCTAAAGTGTTCCTATGGGAACTGCCAGAGTCTCCGTGTCTATTTCCTCCATGGACTTGAGTGGTTTCCCACCCCTCAACCTTCCCCCGCATGGCTATTAAGACTGAAAATCGCCCCCGCTGTGCTTTGGTGTGTCCTTAGCTCTCTGCAGCTTCTTCATTCACTCCACAGATGATGAATGCGTCATTGTTTTTCTTCTCAGTGTTTCTCCAAGTTACTTTGGGAGCGCGTTTAACTGCTCCATTTAAAACCCATACGGCATGCTACAGTATATGAAATATTTTCAGAGGCGTCCAGGGATCGCTAACCTGTAAGCCTTGGATCCATTGGCACACATACAAACAGATGCAAGCGCACACACACATGCACGCACACACATGCACAGATCTCTGAGCAATGCGGTTTACTCTTCCCACGCTTTATAACACTCTCATACATCAGAAGCCCTTGTCTCCCCACACAGTGTGGGATGGTGACTGCATTGTGACTCAGAGACACAGAGTGAGAGAAACATAGAGATAGAGATGGATGAGGAGGTGGCGGGGGGCTGCTGGGGGTTAGGCCATGAAGGAAGAGGCTCGCAGGTCACTGTGGGTGATGTACATACAGCTGTAGATTTATGCTGGCGGAAGTTAACAGCAGCCACCTCCACGTTGGTGGATACATCTACTAACTACGGTCGAGACAAAATTAGATTCATGTAGTTCCACATGTACTTTACAAGTGCCAGTGTACTCATGGCCAAGGATATATTGGCACCCACACAGGTTTAATTTGGACCCCTAAGTTCCAAAGAACCTCTCTTTTTTTTCCATTACATTAGTGATTTTAACCAAACTCTCTGAAGTGCATTAACTCCATTGTTCCTCTCAGCTTGATGACTGCCACCTGTTTGTGACGCATGTCTGATCATCTGCATCGCTGCTTCCAAACTGCTACAAAAGGCTTCCTCTTCCGCTTCATCTGTGGGGAACTTTCATTCACAAAAATGTAACAAAAGAGTCAAAAGTAAAACCGCATACTGTGAAAGTGAAGTCCTGCGGTCTGAAACGAGCAAAACACAAAGCGACTTGGCAGCATCAATAGTGGTGTTACAGCAGAACATATTACTACAAGTGTTAATGCCATGACAGAAATAAAGAGAGAGGCAGCTTGTACTAAAGAAATCATGTGACACATGTCCATGACTTGGATGGGAGGCAGTAACATGGGTATCATGGAATTTCACCTGGACAGTGACTTGCATGAAGACCTTGAGGCAGCTGTTCTACTATCATAATTTTGTTTCTCTTTTTGGTTGATATAAGTAACAAGGCAAGTTAAAATAATTATTACTTAGCATTATAAGTCAAACTAGTGGAGAAAGGCAGGCTAGCCTTGTAGAGGAACATTCCTCAGGTCTAGAAAGGTGGAAAGGAGGAAATCAGAGTTTTTCTACTGTAGGGACCAGAGTCTAAATTAAGTTACCCCCCAGTGTCCAGAGCTCAACACTTCTGATTGGTACTAGCATGATTCTTTTTCAGCCAAAGTTACAGAGGAAAGGCCGACAGCATCGTTCTACGTAATACAGTCAGCCCACCAGTGAACATGCAGATTGGAGCTCATTGAACTTTAATGTAACAGCTCACTGAAGGCCAAATACAATTCTGTCCAATCACGCACACAGGCCGCCCAGATACTCTGCATGTTTGGTAGCACGTACCCTGTGTGCGAGCGAGCGAGCAGCTGTTCTCTGTAATGAAGGACAACAGAACATCTCACAGGACATGTCGCGCTGACAGAGAAGATGAAGCAAAAGAAAAGATTCCAGATGTTGAGCATGAGTAAATGGAAAGACTCAATGGACAGAGGAACCTCCAGAGGTGGGAGACATGTATTTGTACAGTTAATTGTATTATTGTTATTGTTGACTGATATTCATCCTGATGATACTTTGATATACTTTTACATGCACAACTTTATTTCTATGTAATACTGAGTTCAAATTCAGATATATTTTAAGATGTGAAGTGAGTTTAAGTTTTACATCTCACTTATCTTCTATGTGCTATATGATGTTGGGTGTGTGGAATTCCACAGTCATAGTTCATTCTTTTATTTTCCAGACGCAATGAATTTTTCTGGCCCACAAATCTATTTTAGTTTTTAAGCTGGCTCTGTCAGTGATTGAGTTTGACAGCCATGCTTTGGACAATAATGTTCTTCCAACTCTGTGTCAACAGTTTGTGTTTGTCCCTTTCCCTGTTACCACATCCAACACCTTTGGGATGAACTGGAACGCTGACTTTGAGCCAGGCCTGATTATCCAACATCAGTGTTGGACCTAATTAATGCTCCTGTGGCTGAATGGGAGCAAATCCCTGCAACCAGGTTCGAAAAAAAAAAAAAAACTGAAACCAGAAGAGTGGAGGCTGACAGCAGCACATTAATGCTCACGGTTTTCAAGCTGGATGTTAAACTATCGCATATGATGGTAATGTTCACCAACCTGATGCCACAAGTACTCATTGATCTACCAAATGTGTAGTTCTCAACCAATTTCACATCTATTTCCGTCTGTTTAAGTAACACTTGTTAACTACAGTTTATTAGGTGAGGATGGGCTTAAAGCAGTTTTTCAAAATGTCACCAACATTCGATAAAAATAGCAAAAAATCCAGCCTACTCTGCCCCAAAGTGGTGTAAACAAAAAAAGCTGGAAACAGTTCTTCCACTATATTTATGTGAATCTTTTTTTTAGTAATAATTGGAGGGTGGTGTGTGAAAAATTTGGATCCACTTCACACCTCAGAATCTGAAACCAATGCAAAACCGTGTATCCCCTGCATGTGGACCGCTCCGTGTGTAAGGGATTTGATATCTGCAACTTGGCACCAAACACAAGCCTTTAAAATGTATGAAATGAGTGGGATACCAGAGGAGTCTTTCAGAAACACGCTGGGTTCTAAATGTTTTAAATCAGGTGTCTGGAGTCATTATGGTTCTGTGTAGAAGCACTACCACCAACCTTCCTGTCTTTGTGTACACCCAAACAACACTATGTGTGTCTGTCATAAACTGTTATTCTGCTAACAATGAAGGACTACTTAAGACTCTAGTGCCACACAGGGACACACCTCGGTGGATGGAAATGCATTTTCTACCTTTTAGGGCAGGGTAGCAGAAAAAGAGCTTCTGAATTAGAGTTTTCATTGTGTTTCAGGCAGAGAGTGCTCTGCAGCAATAACATTTCTGCATATGTAAAAAAAAAGCCCAGAAGAGTTGAAAATGTAAGCTGGTCTTTTGAGTGTTTGTATTTGTTTTCATTCTTCAAATAAATCATTGTCTTTTTCAGCAGATGAAACAAAATGCTACAAAGTAGAAAATGAAATGAAATAGTGCAGAATCCTCTCTGCTCGTGGCAGGAAATCCTAAGGAAAACCTTAGACTTTGGTATCACACCGTGCAAATCAACAGAACCAAGAGAAAGGCAAGTGTCTTAAAGTCCCAATGAAAATGCATGAAAGCAACATTGCATAGAAATTGGTATTCTTGCAATTTAGTGCACCTTGGTGTCGGTTCTGTGTTTGTTTTATTTTGTAGTTCTGCCCTGTCTGTGTCTTGTCTAATTCTACTTCCTGCCTTGTTTTCCCGCCCGTTTTTGATTCTGTCCCTGATTAGGTTCTCCTGGTTGACTATTTATTATTTTGTTTCCTTTGTTTCCTTGTCTGTCTGTTATATGTCTCTGCTGTTTGTCTGTGCTGTGTATCTGTGCTGTGTTCTTGGTTTTGGTTCTTCGTTCTGGGTTTTGGTTGTTGAGTTTTTTCTTTGTGTTTTGCCTGGATATCCAGCCACCTTTTGGTCAGTTTGATTGTTTGTGTTCCTTTGTGTTCCACGCCATATGTGTTACAATTCTTTTCATATAACTCTGCATCTACAATTGCCCCCAAAATCCAAAGTCCTGATGTACTCATGCAGAGCATTCCTCTGCAACCCTGGCCTGAAAACCTCTTCTTCTTCCTATTGGTCCAAACTGCCGCTACAGGTGTACAGCGCGCAGAGTGGGAATGCAAAGAGACACCATTCATGGTATTTCACAGCAGAAATGTTAGACATTGTTGCTTTAAAGAGATCCTAAACACAGAGAGAAAGATCATTTTCTCAGAGGGCAGACGCTGAAAATGGTTACTTAAGTGTGATGAGATTTAAAATCAACATGCTTTAACCAACAAGTTCATGGGTTGTGTATAGACAGCAGAGCAGTAAAGCATAATTATTTCTGTACTCTTTCTTCAACCTATTGGATCGACACTTTAGAGGCCCCACAGGCTGCCTGTATGACAATTACTTTTTTGTAATTTGATTAATTAAAGAAAATGTGTTCACTAAAACTCTATGAAGGCCTAAAGCACAACATAAACTGAAATTTAAGGAGCAGTATTACATCTGGATTAATACCTGATTCTGAGCCCCCCCAGCTTATCAAGGGGCCCTGAGTCGAAAATCTAGTCTTAAAGCTTTTATTTATTATTACTGTGCTTAAATGCTTCATATTCCAACATAAAGCTGTTTCATCAGATTACCACAAACTCATTATTATTGAAAGCAATTTATACAATGTAAGAGGTGTGGGAGAAATGAGCGTTTGGCCTCAGGGTTTCCTATAGCCAGCCAATGCTTAGATAATGTTTTGACTTTGCCTCTTAAAACTAATGAACTCTGTCTAACTTTTTAAAGTTCTACACATGCATGAGACTGCTTTCAGTGAGTCTAATGTCCCGGATGACTGTGTGTTATTATTTCTTAGTATAACCGCTAACAGGACATTCAGAGCACATCCACAAACCTACAATGTATGAATAAAGAAGGGTAAATAAAGGTCAAATAAATACATATAAATGAAATGAGAGTCTGAAACAACAAAAGACTGTGAGGATTAATTTGCAACTCATTCATTCCGAAACTGATTTAAAGGAGTACAGGCATAGCAGTACAATCACTGATTGCAACCCCCTCGCCTTAAGCCTCTCCTTTCTAGCTGTGATGAGAAACGCAGTAGGCCCAAACTAGAGCCACCGTAGAAACATGTTGGTTCGACATAGCTGACTCTGTGGAAGATGACCAGCAGCGTCTGTAGATACAAAAGTCTCATTACAGGGTAACAAAAACACAATGCTTCCTTTTCTGTAAACAGAGCCCCCTAAATCTGACACACTGGACCTTTACAACCAATAACAGCTCTCTAACTGCTGTGTTCATCCAATTAGGTGTAGGGCATGTCTTAGTCAATCACCTGTTGCACAGTCTACATGAAAAGATGCCAGATTTCTACTATGAGTGATGGCGTGTTGTGTTTGCCTAAAGACGCTCGCTGTCTTCAGCTCTTTCCCTCCTTTTTATTGACCTCCTCCGCTGAGTTGAACTAAGCACAGATGATGGATTTTGGCTGATGTCAGCAGCCACAGAGCGGCCAAGGATAGTTTTTAACCTTCAACAATCAAACTATCAAAGCATTAAAACCAAATTTATCTCCTAAATTGAAAGCAGAAGCATTAGCAGAACACAACAGCGCTAACACCACAGATAGAGATAATTCATCAGTGATTTTTATGCCACGCTACGCTGAGAGAAGAGAAAAGCTCAAATCTGGAGGGGTGGTGGAGGGGTGGGGTTTGATTTAGCTGAAGCAGACTGCAAAGATTTACTCTTATTGGAGCCTCAGGGCATCTGAGCTGCAATAAAAGAATGTGTTCTTTAGAATGCCCAAAAATAATTAATTGTAATTTTCGTTTGAGATTAGATTGAGCAATATAATCTTTAGCGGATATGAAAGCAATGAAAAGATAAGAAGTCTATCAAGCACATAAATGAGAAACTGTGAAAAGGCACACCCTAATCATGTTGTGATGCTTTGATGAGAAATAAATGAGAGTAAATAAATCAATCTAAGCGAAGAAGAAGAAAAAGACAAGCAGATCCTAGAAGTTGATTGCAAACTCGCATTACACACATAGTTGAGATACATACAGAACATTCCTGACCATGATTATGTTCTGCTGTTGTCTGTGATCAAGTTTGACTGCTGTTACAGGGACATGCCTCATTTAGATGTAAAATAATAATTAGTAAAAGTGATTAAGAATCTGACCGCATAACCACAACATTCAAGGTCTCTCAATTTCCTTTCTATATTTCTATGGTCACTGTCAACTAAAGACAAGAAGGCACAGATATCATTTGAAAAACAACGGCCTAATATTTATATTGTGATATTATCATATTGTGATACTAACAGCAGCTAATTTCACTCTATGTCCTAATCACTGTGATATGACAGGGCACCCTTTCATGATCAACAATCAGGAGCTATGTATTTATGTACAGCAAGATGACACAAGAGTCTACAGCAGGGGTTGGCAACCTATGGCTCGCGAGCCAGATGTGGCTCTTTTGATGACTGCATCTGGCTCGCAGACAGGGGAGAAAGTAAGCCGGTACGGTCCGGTACTGCGTACCACTAAAACATTCAGTGGCGGTACGCAGTACCAGGAAGGTGGGAGAGTGGCTGCCTGGTATAAAGCCCTCATCCAGAACCAGTCACGGCCGCACTCTGGGTCAGAAAATAGATCCGCTAGCAATGTGCAGTCTTGAAAACTAGTTTGTCTGTTTAAAAATGCCTTTTAACTCATTCCGAATAGTTTCTGAAGTGTCCGTGCTGTGTTTTAGTCCATGCTGGACGGAGCCTTGGCCGGGCATCTCCCTCTCTCGCCCTCCTCTCGGAGAGAGCCCGGTGGTCTCCTCTGCGCCCAGCCTTCGAAACGTGTTTAATGTCTTTACGTTCGTAGGAAAATGTCCCAATTAAATCAGTAGAAGAGTAAGCAGTTGTGTTTCGTGTTATTTTGTTCAATTTTAACGATACAGAACAGCTCGGAAAAGAAACTGCTGATGAGCTAACGACCGGACAGTTCACTCAGCAGTACGTGAGTGCGCATGCGCGTTTACATCCGAAACACAGCGGTTGCTATGGGGATCGGGACCATGCAACACCAGAAGTCGCATTAATGTTAAGAAGTATTTTATTTATTATTGGTTAGCTTCAGTATAACAACGTTATTAAAAGTAATACATTCAGAGACTTATTATACTCTAAAATTGTTGGTCTTACAATTTAAAAAATTACTTAAAAATGTATTTGTATTCCGTGTTAAAAAATATTATATGGCTCTCAAGGAAAAACATTTTAAAATAAGTGGCTTTCATGGCTCTCTCAGCCAAAAAGGTTCCCGACCCCTGGTCTACAGTCATGCTAGAGGCCCTGTGAGGCAGTACCTAGGCACAGTGGTGCTCTGAGCTAAATTCTATCATCAGCATGTTAACATTCTCACCATGGCAATGCTAACATGCTGATATTACATGTTCTCATTCCACCAACTAGTCTAATATGACAGCTTAGTCAGCGACTTCAATGAGCCTGGAGTATCACTTTTCAATGCACGGGGCTATGAGGTCAAGTTAGCAATAATAAACATGTTACATCCAGTCAATAAACATGTTATGTATGTTAGACTTTCGAATTACGCTTGCATGGTTATCATCGGGAAACAGTTGCACTTTGGTAGGTTTAGACACAAAACCTGGATGGTTAGGTTTGACAGGCGTGTCCACGCATGACAGTAGAGTGCTAAGCAACTACATTTTTCTTAAACTGCGTGTCAATTTGGATACTTCCATTAGCACACATGTATGTAGTACACTGTGTACACCATGTACTTACTTTTGAGCAGGTAGTTGTTGTCTCAATTCAAATACAGCCAACTGTGAACTTACTGGGAATGACAAATACAACATTTTACCATTTCTTCTGCACTAAACTGCAAAAGTGTAACATATGCGCAACTTACATCTGTATATTGCAGTATTCACCACAACCGCTGCAACTCCAGCAGCTTCCTCTGCTGCCACTTTCACAATGCTGGTGGTTAGTCCTCGTCTGTGTACCCACACCACAAGGCATTTTGCCATAATTGATGGCTTAGCTACTCAAAATAGCAAGTAAGTATGGACGTCTGCACATCGAGACACAGCTAATTAGGACTAAACATAAAGCAGCTGTGGGTGACTGGAACACAATTAAAATTTTGACCTGTTGAGTGTGATCGATGATCCTCTGGGAATCATGAATGTTTCCTGCAATTCATCCAGTACATGTGACTGCTTCTACGATTAATGGAGCCATGATGACCAGTATTGCTAAAAATATTCCTAGATTTGATTTACGTATCAAAACTGTGAATTCATCACGTTGCTTTCCACAACTCTGATCTGATCACTTTTAGAAATCCCACTAAAAACCACCACTGTTCACTTCAATTGTTACATTACATTGGGTGCGTACCTCTTTGGAGCATGTCAACCAGCAGCAGCGACTGGTGTCAGAGGAAACCACAGCGACAAACGTGTAGAAAAGCCGGAGGAAGAGATAAGCTAAAACACTTTCAAAACACAATGCCCGACAGGGTTTGTTTGTTTCTCATCTCCTTGTCCATCGCCAGTGGACACTGAATACAAATGAACACCAAGGTGAGCCTCATACTGGATGACAACTCACTGTTAAGAATGAGAAAAGACCAACCATATGCTTCATGTATCATGGAGAAAGGTTAAATATTGTAATTGTAAAGGAAAAATAAATGTTGTATTCCATAAGTGCGTCCAGTCCACCTTTTCTTCAGTTAGTGATTTCCCAATACAGCCCTCAGACAAAGAACAGACTGAAATGTATAGCAAAGTGTATCTGAGGGTGATACTGGTTATTTTTCATTTACAATAAACTGTAAAGCAATGAATAAAGCATGTTCATATATTTGTATACTTTGCTTTCCAAAAGAGGTTTGAACATCATCATCTGTCTGTCCAACGTGTTCAGATCTCTAACAGCCTGATTTCTCTGAATTGTCCTGGGTCTTTCTCATGGTCTAAGAGGTTCCACAGTGGTTCCAACGCACCAACACTTTGTCCTGAAATCTTTTAAAGTAGAGGGCCAGATTGCCATTTAATTTGCTGCGGATATTTATGGTAATTCCGCAGCATATGTCTGTGGTGACTCTGTGACCTTGGACTGCTCTGTGACCACTTGAACACAAGATGAAATTATCTGATGAATTCCATGCTTCTAAGCATTAACCATTTTAATTATTCAACAAGCTCAAAATGAATTTTAGATGCGGTGTGATTCCATACGAAGGATGGACACAAAAGAAGAAAACTGGTTGACTTGAGCAACGGATTTGCACTTAACCCCAAAATTGTATGACTCGATGCAGGGAGATAAGAAGTAGAGAGGGCTCTGTCGACAAATAAAAGATAGAGAACAGGGCCAGGTCTTCAAATGGTTTTGAATTCATCCACGCTAATATGCTGTTGTCAGGCAAAAATGATCCTAGTAATTCCCATACAGCTGACTTGAGCTGAAATTCCATTTTTTCATGTACATGCACGCACATGACCGATAGACATGCATTAGTTGGGGAGTGATGGGGCCCCATATTGGAGTGAGCGATCAGGGGTTCAGTGCCTTCATCAAGGGCACCTCGGCAAGGATCAGGAGGTAAACTGGCACCTCTCCAGAGAGAGAGAGTAACATAAGTAGTTTTTTACACATAGATTCATGGACTTATTTTGTGTGTGTTCCTGCTTTGTCACTACTGTTATTATGCCCCAATTTCCACACATTCATCACTGTCAAACAGTTAGACATGACCAGTGAATGTGGTTGGACTACAAGTGATGCTGGTGCGTAATTGGTGAGGTTCTCCCCGATCGATGTGCGAGAGATTTTTAATTAAAAGCCTGCTATGAAAATGAAACCTCGCTAAAATCTCTCGAAGGCACCTGTAATTGCATCAACAATTTTCAGCAAAGTGAGTTTTGCAAGTTAATCATTTAATATATTAAAATGTTAGTGTCTGCGTGACAAATTCAAATTTTAATGTTGAATTAAATGCCATATGTTCCAGCTCTATTGGTCTTTTACACTCAGAGTCTTTTAGCTGAGTTTATGTCTTTTTGCTGGCAGTATTTCAAACTGCATTTGGGTCTGTTTTAGTCTCCAAGTCTTATCTTGTTGTATGTTTTATCTCATATAAATATCAGTAAGTTTCATAATTACACCAACAATTCATGATGATTTCTCAAGAACCGCGCATTTTCTCATTTAAGATCAGAATTACATCCACAATATTTCATTATAAATAGATTTGTATTTGGAAATGAATTCATGTAGGTTAACATCTTGGTCATGATCATGCTAATTAATAAGCTGCAGTTCCTCATGTTTACCTGTTGCCCAGATTTGAATTTTTTAAGCCGCTTTTCAGAACCAAAAGTTCTAGACTCATGTCAAATCATGTGTGGATATCCACATATGAAGAACGGGGCCCTGGTGAGTGTTGAAATCAGTCAGAAGCTGATCATAGACATACCACAGACAGTCACACTGTCTGACGGCTACCTACTGTACAGCCAGTCTGTTCATGCATTAGATTTGATGTCTTGGGCTGATAAACAGAGCCGTGTCAAACAATATAAAATGAATATCTGCTGTCTGATCTGAGCACACCTCAATAGGTGACCATCGAAAGTAGCTTCAAAGGGACTGACACTGCAAACAAACTCATTAAACTGCAGCTGTAAGAAAGGCCTCAGAGCCTCTCACTGCTTATCATTGACTAATTATTTGAGAATTTTCAAAAGCACTCAGGACTGCAGAAACATCCCTCACACTTCACATGCTATTCAAGGTGGACTTTAGCTTCAGACAGTGATATATTAATGTGTAAAACATCAAGACGAGGGTGTGACGGGTGTGTGTGTTGGAGTGTGTCTGTATATTTTCTGCTTGTGTGTGTGTTGTTAGAACAGCACATGGAACATGTCTGCAGTAATGAGTTCTTTTCTTGGACCTGGCAGGCTTTGGCCAAGATCCACTCAGCTTATTGGGTGTGTGTGTGTGTGTGTGTGTTCTGTGTCTTGTGTGGGTGAGTGTTCTGACAGTGTGTCACCTCTGGGTGTCATTCCAGGTGACACCGCCAAGGAGAGCAGCCTTTACAGCCGTCCTGCAGAGCCACCGCCTGCTCTTAACAAGGACACAGAGGCTCGCGCACGCAACAACACACACACACACACACACACACACACACACACACACACACATATTGGGAGTTTTTCCAGTCCAGCTCTGGAGCGCGGCAGCAGTAAACGCGTACATTTCAGTGTACCCCGAGTAATTCATCTTCATTGTCCAAGTCATCAAATGTGAAGAACGACAGTGAGACAGTTGGACTAGCATTAAATGTCCTCACAGCCAAGGAGACTGGCGACATGAACACACACTCTAATTCTCTATTGTGCCACTCGCACACACACACACACACACACACAATTTCACCCTTTGAAGACACAACGCAAGTCTCTCTCAGTAATAGAGCACCAGAGAAAGGGGCAAAAAAAAAAAAACGTTTTTCAAATCTCCTCAGCTCCTTGATTCCTCCAAAAGAAAATGTGTGTGATGAAGTGTAAAATGGAGAAGAGAAAAGAGAGAAAGTGAACAGGGAAACAGTGACAAGCTGCCTGTCACAAAACACAGGAATCCCTATCGCGTCTGAGCATCATCGTCCCACCATTCTCCTGCAGTCACACATGACTGATGAGGGAGGTAGAAAAAGTTCAACTTGTCTTTTCTCTAATCCTCACACTTTTCTTTACGGCAGGAAATTAATGGCCTCTTACGTAGGACACTTTCACACACACACACACACGTACATTTGTCAGCTCGTCCTGGAGCAGTGCTTTTATCATCACCCGGTAAGTAGCGGCGGTAAAACTGCTTAATTAAAGCATGAATGTTTAATAAATCCTCAGGCTGCATGGAAAAAGGGGGCCGAGATGGGCAGCGTTGAGGAAAGAGGCCGACAATTCCTCAACTCGCTTTACACAGAGTTCAAGTGAGCTCTTTGACAGGAAACAGGTGGAGCTGGCAAAGGCCTGAAACTTGGTGAGCGGCGAGGTCACTGCCTTGAACATTTATAAAATGTTAAGTTGTTCACTTCTGTAGTGGCTGGGAGTGTCAGCTCCTGAGCTAATAGTGTAACCTTAACCCCAGGCTGCTTCATTTTCATAGCATTTATATTCAGGCATCGACCATGTCTTAGCTGGGCACACCATATATTGCTATTTTGGGAATAAGTTGCTACCACCCAAAAATGCCATTGACTTTATATGTTCTAGGACACAAAAACACAAGACTATGAGTCTGTACAGTCATGCTAACAGGCCTGCGAGGCTGCACATAGGCTGAGTTCAGCTGATTCTGGTGGCATGCGTGCGAGAAGGTTTGTAATTTTTTGCATGACTGCATCAGTTATGAGAGAAGAAGAAAATCACAGTGAGAAAATATCTCAATATTCAATGAAGGCAGGAGATATTTGAGGTCATCATAGCAAAATTAAAATACTGTGCATCATTCTGTGGTGTATGTTAGCATCAACATTCCACTAAAGAGCTGATTTTCATGAAAATTCTTTGTTGTCTTATCAGCTTAAACATCGTCGCCAAAAGCAGATGTTACCAACAGCCTCCGGCAACTTTTCTTTCTTTCTTTTTTTTTTTTTTTGCTGCAGATGTAGCCATTATGCTGCTTCCATGTACTGCTGCAAACAGTTGGGGGTGAAATAAATGTTTAAATGTCGTAATAAATACTTGTGACCAGGTCAAAGACAGTTTTCTGTCATTTATGAGAGGTTTTTGGAGTGGGTGTGCAAACCTTATCATCAAAAAAATGTAAAAATCCTCCACGCATGATTATCTGTAACCGCTCATCCTTTGGTGTATCATTTGGTGTATTACATGTAAGAATCTTTTATTTATCCATCCATCCATCCATTCTCTTCTGCTTATCCGGGGTCAGGTCACAGTGGCAGCAGGTTTAGCAGGGTGCTCCAGACGTCCTTCACAAGGATCCTGAGGCATTCCCAGGCTAGATGGGCCCTCTAGTTCCTTCCAGTGCGTTCTGGGTCTACCCGGGGTCTCCGCCCAGTTGGATGTGCCCAGAACACCTCCAAAGGAAGGCACTCAGGAGGCATCCTGATCAGATGCCTGAACCACCTCAGCGGGCTCCTTTTGACACGAAGGAGCAGCAGCTCTGCTCATTTCGGCCACTCTTATCCTTATTATCGCATTCTTTCGGTCACTACCCAATTCTCATGACCATAGGGAGATTGAGCGTTTGGTCCGGTACAGCGTCCACAGTACTGCATTCGCCGCACCAAGCCATGGGTGCATCTCACGCTCCATTTTCCCATCACTCGTAAACAAGACCCCGAGATACTTGAACTCCTTTGTTTTTATTTAAATACATCCACGAGGATTGCCAGTCTGATTACTTGGAAAGAAATAACTGTGATGCTGATAATCACAGCCTCCAATAGTTACACTCTAATAATTACACTGATCTTTAATGACCACAAATAACACTGTGCTAATTGTTTTCTCCCCCCTGATCCCAAAAGTACAAACTCCATATGAAAACTTCTCAAACAGAGCTGCGAGGCTCCCTGCAGGCGGAGCGACCTCTACATCAGCGTGGAGCATCTTACTGCCATCTCTCTTCAGCTTCATCCTGCCCACACGGCGCCCCCTGTGGTGAACGCCACACCTCGCTCCTCTACACATGCTCACACACACGCAAAATCAGCTTTTATTCTCTCCCTCAGTCAGCCACCCACACTCAGTCACGAGGGACCGGTGCGTGGTTGCAACAGTGTATGTGCCATTTTCTGCTGTGACATTTCACCATGTGTGTGCTCCAGTGTTCTGCGCAGTGTCTACGTGTGTGTGCGCGCAGGTGCGCGTGTCCACGCATGTGAGTGTGAAGAGGAGCTAATGCATTAGACTTGCTTTAGGATTCCTCAGTGCTCCTTATGGAGGCGGGTTGGAAATCCCTTAGTTTAGCAACAATGTGGTCGGGCCGGGCAGAGGCTTGCAGGGAGAGACACAGCGCTCACATTCATCTTTCTCAACTGCAGCCGGCTGCCAGCGAGTGGAGGAAAAATGTGCAAGTCAGGAAGGTTTATGAGGATTTCTTCCCTCTTCTTTCCACATGCTGTCACTTTTTAAGACCATGTATCAGTCTGGACTTTTATTATTTCTTTACCCTTCCATCATAATCAATATGTGAGACAGCGCTGATTAGACTGTGATCAAAGTTCTGAAATGATGTGTCTCAGCACTGTGGAATTTCCACAAATGAATGGCCCAGTGAAAGCAGTACAGATATAGCTCAAAAGAAAAAAAAGAAATAGTCCCATTCCCCTCGCTGTCAGTTTATTACACGTACAGTACCGTTGTTCTGCTGCCTTCAGAACAGTCAACGAAATGGTTGCCCAGCTGGTCTGAAGCAGCTGGAGTCCAAAGGATAATGGATATTTGAGGCCAATATTGACCCAGATATTCGAGAGTTACAAAAAATACACATGTAACGTAACAAAGACAAACATTTTTGGGATAAGTGGTCATAGAAGATGACCTAAACGAGTAAGAACCCCTTAAATTAGGTTATTAAGGCCCTGTAAATCAACACAGGTGTTTTCAGTCTCAGGTTGAAGGTGGGCTCACATGAGGTCATACTGCATCTACCAATAAAAAAATAATTAAAGTGAAACTGTCACTCTAACAGATAGGAAAGTGAGGGAGACGTCAGTCAAACACAGTCGGTACACAGCCGCAGAGACTTGCCGAGAGGTCTAATGAGGCGATTTAATTAAAATCACCTGTGTCAGTTTACCATGTGCAGCGCCTCTTTTCATTCTGAAGTCACGTTGAAGTCAGAGCGTCTTTATCTTCCACAATGTGACACATTTCAGAGTGAAGCAAGGGGGGGGGGTAGTTATGAGGGCGGGTTAGAAGTAATTCTTTGGACTGTGTTCAAAAAAAAAAAAGCAAACAGGGTGCAAAACAGAGTGATGCAGAGCTGCTGAGGGCTTTACCCATGCAGGCCTGACGCCAGGATAAAGTGACTGAGGGGGCTATTAAAATTGCAAAGGGGCAATTATTTTTTTTCATACAATAAAATGTATCGATTTAACCATGCAGCTGTTTCAGAGGCAAAATAACAACCACACATGGCTATTGTTTCAAAATCAAAGAATCAATTTTTTATCTTTTTATGGCTTGCAGTTCTCTCTCTCATTGACTGGCCCTTTCATTTCCCTGTCACCCCCACCTCGTCTCTGGACTGCTACAGTGGAATCAGGGCTGAAAGTTCTATTAACAACGACAAAAATGAAGCAGACAAAGAGACCATATTAAGTGTCTGTCTGTCTGTCTGTCTGTCTCTCTGTCTTTCTTTCGTTCTCTCTGTATTAGTACTATGGGCAGTCTAGTCCTGTATCCGTGTTTCTCAGCCAATAATTTTGTTATTTTTCGATAGATACCTCAACAGAGAGGACAAAGCATACTTTGGTACTGAACCCGTCTCTATCCACACACTCCAAAGCTGTTTTGTTAAATCAGGAGGAAGCGGATGAAGGAGAAATTAATAAATTAGACTTCAACTAAGCTTTTCCGAAAAACAAACATTTATTAGCATTATCTTTAAAACAACTGAGATGTAAACAAACACCTCGCAAGATATAGCTCTTATTTGATTGAATATACTCATGCATCATGAATCATATATATATATATATATATATATATATATATATATATATATATATATATACATATATGCTTTTATATATTTGTGCGTGTCAAACCAAAAGCCAACATATTAGTTGTTATCAGTGTTTCTCGCCTGGACCTGACACTTAAGTCCCAGTGACAGGGACCTTTACAACACACACAGACACACACTAACACACACACACGTCAGCTAGTCATGCTGTAGCTTGTTGACAGCTGCATCACTGTCACTGTCCTGAATCAGGATTTGAGAAAAGTGGAAGCAACAACAGCAACAAAAAAGAAAATCTCTGGGAGGAAAAGAGGAGGAGAATGTTCAGTGCTTATGAAATGATATTGTCAAAAGGCAGACTAGACAAGATCTTTGCTTGTTCAGTCACCAGTAACTGTAGCCTCCGGAGAACCGTGATGGGCCAAACGGACAGACAGCAGAGACAGTTCCCTCCAGCCCTCCATTTTCTGCATACACTTCCCCTGAATAATGTTCCAGCATGTATTGGGTCAGAGTCCCGGAACATCCAACAGTTAGGACTAGTTTGCTTAAACAAACACATCAGCTGTGTGTACAACCACAGCCTTGACTTGTGATGATAACCGCATGGTCACAATATGGCAGTGTGATACCCGAATTTTTATTGTTGTTTGTGCATTTCCACCACGGCGAGGAAAAGAAAATCCTTACACAGCCACTTTTGACTCCTCTGCTGACTCTTCTTAATGTTGTTAGCCGCTACAGCTCCCTTGACCAACCCAACCGCCTACTTATGTACTAAGATATTGGTATTATTAGCTGTAAGATGTAATGTTCATGTCTGTTTATTAAGGGAGTTCACCAGCCGAGTGCTCATTGCTGCTTAGAGACTTTTCCACAAAGTCTAACTGTTTTTCCTATAAATGATCCATTCCTTGACGTGTCTCTGACTGAAATGTCTTTTACTTCAAATGATGAGAAACCTGCAAATAGTCATATTCCATACTGAGGGTAAGTATAATCCACTATTTTTTTTAATTTCCATTATTTATTATATCAACCGGTGATTAATGCTATACACAGGCTATCATTCATCCTTTTCAGCTTTTGTGATGGTGGATTTTCCAGTGACTGCTAACCAACTGAACACACTGTGTGATGGTTCCATTAAGAAACTGACCTGTGCACAGTAGATTGAAGACTGCAGGGGCTGTAATGGGTACACCAGTATACAATTTTTGCCATTCTTGACCACACTCACATCTTTGGCTAATTTGGGGTTTTCAATTTACCTCATCTAACCTGCAAAGTCCAAACAGAAAGGCTTTATCCAGCTAACTTGAGGTGATGTGAAAACGACTGAGCCTTCTCGATGCTTTTAGACGGTGACACTGGGACCTTTTTTTCTGTTATTTTCCAACCTTTATTAAATATTCCACACTTGAAAATGCTGGAAAGCTGCAAGTGAGAGTGCACGATGTGAAAGCAAGGACCCAGATGATCGGCATTGTGGGTAAATCGTGTCTGTCCTCCTTGACCTTCACTCGGTCGGTCATTTCTGGTGCTTTCTCAAAGCTATCACATCGTGTCTCTTTTGTTCAGATTGAGTCATGTGCTTTCTCATCCTCTCACATCTCTCTGATCCATCCTTTAATCACTCACTGCCTCCCCTGCTGTCCACTGAAAGCTAACAAATGAATCCTTTCGTGCTCCGTGACACACCACGTTTGGTGACACAAATCACACCACATCCACACACGTTGGAGGTCTACCAAAATGGATTTTCATGGGCATTATTTCTGGACTGAAACTACGAAGAGCCAATATTTTGTCCTAAAACCTTTAACTTTGACCATTTGAATGTCAGAACAGTCCAAAAATAGCCCTGAAATCAGCAGTCCTCTCAACTTAAAGGTTAAAGATTTCTCACACAGCACAGGAGCTGTGTTCAAATAGCAAGCTATGGATGTATAGCGAGCTAATTAGCTGTTCCAGGGGCACCGACACTCTCAATTTAAACAGAAGTGATACTGATGAAAAAAAAAAAAACACTTGTGATGGATCCTTTCATACTTTAAATGTGACCAAAAGGACACATTAGAATCAATGCAGGTTAAGCTTCTCCTATTGATGACCCTACTGACATAAAAAAAAAAATAGATAATCAATCTGCTACCATTATCTGTCATACCAGAGGTCGACCACACTCATTGGCCAACATCCAATGTCGTATTATTGACAGCAGTGTAACGCTGACTCCATCATTCTGAATGCTCACCTCTGCCTTTATGGGGGTGGAATTTATTAATATAGAATACTGACATTCCAGCTCTGCAGATTGCAGTATTCAACAAGAATTAATGGATTATTGATTATTCAATGACATGTCCACCATAATCAAAAGAATAGAAGATGAGGAAGACATTCATGGGAGGTATCAGTTGTTGTCAGTTCACATAAAGAAGTAACTCACCGTATTTCTTCAAACATGAACACGGTTAGGGTAAATGCTCCTCACCATCTCTACCGCAGCTTCCATGTGAAGTGAAAATGACAGTCTGCATGAGACTCAATCCAATTACCACATGAGAATATCCATATTAGACTCTAATGTACAAAAGACCTGTATTATGTTCCAATGTGTTATGTTTTTCTTTCAAATGCCAATTCTTGTTTTCTCCAATATCTGCAAATGACAAGTATGTAACGTATGGTTAATGTTGTGGAGAAATCGCTGAAATCAATGGCACCAGGTCAGGAGGGAAGAACGTGTTCAGGAGCCTCTGATGTCTTATGCTGTAATATTTATTGAAGCTTGATCAAGAAGAATCAGAGACACTCTCACATACTATCAGGTATGCATATGAGTTGGTCTCTATTCTGCCCAACTCATGCTGGTGGTCAGGCTTTAAACCCTTACAGATGTTACCCATGTTAGTGTTCACCTTCAGCACATTCTAGTCTGGAGCCACTGTTGTCTGTTCATGCTAATGGAACATCAACAGTTAGCTATCTATTAAGTCAAGGAGGCCAACATTCAGTTTCTTTGACCCTGGTCACCATAGCGTCGAGAGAGGCTGGCACCTGCACTCCTTCAGAACTCCAAACAGCGGCCTTGCATGCCAAAGAGAGAGAGTCTTCTCTGATATGATTTAGTGCTGTCACTGTCTATGACCTCAAGGCCCATGCATGACCCTGTATAACCAAAGGATAGAGAATTCCATAACAGTTAAGACTAGGGAAATGTTGTTTTAATGTCAAATTAACTCTGGTTAACGTATGGTTAAGGATAGAAAATACTTAGTATGGTTCGGTTTGTAGAATTTAGTGGCATCCAATGATGAGAAAGAAGAAAGAAAACATGGAGGACTCCATGGAGGATCTGTGGCTAAGGAAACCAAATCACAACAATTATTATTTTCAGGTGATTATGCACTAATAAAAAGATACCTGAATATATGTGTATTCCATTTCTGCCAAAGATCACACTAAATCTTGCTGGAACACAAATTGCAGATCTATGGCAGGATGCAAACTTTCCAAGAAGAAATTCAGATGTACATCAACCACCCCGACATCTACTGTACATTCTCCCGCCTCACTACATAAAAGACAAACTACTTCCTGCACCTTGGCATTGGAGGTATATGAAATTCTGTGCATGTGGACATTCCTTATTAAGTTTTATTTCCATTAACCTTCATGGTTTGAGTGCATGGTGCAGTGTTGCACGGTATTAAAGTTTGTTTATCTGTGGTATTACATTCTAAAATGTGTTATTAAATCTAATTACATAAGATGTTATTAGAACAAAGCATTTGTTCAACCAAAAAAAAAAAAAAAAAAGTTTTCATACCTTTAAGGGTCACTGTAAACACTACTACTATAATAATAATTATGTGCCATATGCTGTGAACCACTTTTCTGTGAGGGTTATCAGACCATGAAAATCTCACACCATTGCAACTATATTGGGTACACATGACCAGGAGGAGAGGTTTAGCACGAGCCAAAACCCCCTACTGCCTATGAGGAGCCCAACTCCTTGAGCCCTCATGAGCAAGACAAGCGAGACGAGAGCCGAGCTCGAGCACCGACAGCAGGTCTCACCCCTCCGTCTGCTGCTGGGCGGGACCTTCAGTCCCGCTGCAAAGAGGGGGTGAGGGAGGCTGGGATACCAAACGGGTCCAGCTACATATTGGCAGACCCAAGCAACAACTATCTATCCTCATCAAGCCCAGTCCACCTCAGACAATCTCCCCCTCTCTGCTCTTGTCAGCCTCTTCACTCTCCTTTATTCCCTTCTCTCGTCTCTGTATCTATTGTCTTTCCTTCATTCATCACACACAACTGTCACCCCTTTATTCCCCTCTTCACTGCATAGCGGGACAAAACTGCCTGCCTCCCAGACCTATTTCCACACAGAATCCATTATGTCTCCCCATCTTCTTTTTATCTTCATCCACCAATTCAATCCATCCAGTCACCCATCCAGCCAAATATTCACAGACTGCCTCTTCCATTTGAGCTCATCACAGGGTTCCATCGCCGCTCGTGTACTCTGAACCTGGGATTATCATCTAGGAGACACTTTGTCTGTGTGGGTTGAAGCACACAAAAGGAGAAGAAAAAGCTATAATGTGCCCTTCTCTTCCTATCTCTACACAAGCCAACAATGGATGGTATATTTCTTTTTTATTTTTCACACCTTAAGGCACAAACAGCCCACACCCCGCTGTTGAGCACCATAAGCGGGATTACATAAGTGTGATAACTAGCAGAGAGGAGGCTGGGGCGGTGAGGGGATATTAGCCGCTCTGGAGACTGGAGGAGGATAAGGCAGGAGATACCCACCGCAACATCTTCTCTGCTTGGTTGGCTTCCCACGACTGGCACAGTATCAGCCCACTATCAGCCCGGGGAGGGAAAGATGGGGAGGCAGCAGTGGTGGCTCAGAAGAGGAGGAGGAGGAGGAGGACCAAGAGAATAAGACCACAGGCTGATTAGGGGAAGCGACTGAGAGTAGCAGAGGAACGAGGGAGAGATAGATGGTGGAAAGGTTAGGGAGAGAAAAGGGAGCCGAGAAATGTTCCATCCCCCTGGCCATAGTCCTGACAAAGCCAGGATAGAGATGTCAGGCCACATCCTGTCTGCCGAGGGAAGGGAAGGGGAGCTGGGATCAAGCAGCAGACAATTAGACTTCAAGCCACAGGCCCTTATCCAATCACATTTCTGCCTCTCTCCTTCTATCTTCCTCTTTTGTCTCTCTTTACACCACCCCCACCAGCCCCCACCCCTGTTCTGAGCATCCCCAGAGCTATCCAATATCAGCACTTGATTCTCCTCTGTTTCCACAGGCTTCCCGGAGGCCGATCGAGTGTCCCTCCATGGACCGCAGAGGGACAGAATATGGTGCCGACCTCACAAGGTCACAGAGCTCGCAACCATCAGATGAAATCCTAAACCGTCCATTTTGCCTCTTTCTGTCCCTCTTTCTCTCTTCTACTTCAGCCAAAGCACTCCGCTTGCTTTTGTGCCAATGTCACACAAATTATCCTCACTTTTCACAAATCATACACATTCTCATGGCTTGATTGCTACTGAAGATGCCATTTCTCTGTCATTTTGCTGAGAGCATGTTAAACTCGAGTGTGCCTTCCGAGGTCACACAAAACAAAAATGAATCTGTTTTTCCATAATTTCTTCAAAACAAGGCTTTTGTCTTTCCCTATTGTTTTACAGAAAAAAACATTACCATTAACCAAACCATTAATCTTGGCACTTACAGTAAGTGCTTTTGGAAGCTGTACAGTTGATCTATGAACAATGATAAACATGAGCAATGGTGTTCCCAAAGCGGGTAATATTTCACAGGTCAACTTTTTTGGAGTTAAGCAATCGTACAATCTTTCTACTCACCATTCATCTCAGCATCTTTTCCACTCTCTTTCACGCTGGGTAAACAGTTTTCCAGGTAAACTCCATTGTGATAACAGCTATCCCCTTCACTGAGCTGCGGTGGTGGCTCCCAGCACATACATGGAGTCTGCATGATTCCACATGGCCTATTAGACGTGCTGGAAGCCAGACAATCCTCCAGCCACTGGCACAGCATCTGGCAGGCCGCCATGCTGGGGTTACGCTTTCCCACCACCAGGTACTCTGTTTTGAAATCCCCGTTGCCGTCTGTGATCGCCGTGCCTGCTCGAGGAGGTCCCTTCCTCATTTGGAGAAACTGCTTTCCGGCCTCCAGGAAGGCCACTGGCGCAGAGGTGTCGCACAGCCTCACCACCTCATTAAAGCTCTCCATGCCCAGGTAGGTACGCGTGGTCTCCAGGAAGGAGTCATACTGGAAGGTGCGGAGCTGGGAAGGCACACACTTCTCTGTGGGTTTGGTAACCTTGATGAAGATGGTGTACCGCCGTGGGTCGGGATTCTGCAGGGTCCAGGAACATGGAATGGTTGGGAATACTGATGATGAAAGGAAGAAGCCGAAGAAGCGGCTCTGAACTAAGGTGGAGCAGGAGTCAGACTCTGGGCCTGAGGGGGCTGCATGGCAGCAACCCTCCATCAGCAGCAGAGGGGCAAAATATAGGAGTAGAACTGGGAGAGGCCACCTTGCTTGGCCACGAATCCAAGAGAAAATGCTTGTCATGGTGTGCAGATGAACAGAAGGTATCACAGGTTGATGGCTGCTTTCTGGCTTCAGAGGACTCAACTTCCAGCTGTGTAGGGCAAAGGAAGAAGAGAAGGAGGTGGAGGGGGAAGAGGAAGAGGAAAAGGACGTGGTGGTGAAGGAGGAGGGGGAGGAAGGTTGCTCTCAAAGATCCAGCAATCGGTCCATGGCTGCATCAGTCGACCCAGAGATTCACAAGAACCTGTGAAATGGAAGAGACGAGATATGAATTAGACTTCATATCTGATCACACGGAATGGGATTACACTGATTCTATTTATCTCCGCAATGAGAAATCTCTATCAGCTGTTACTGTTTGTGCTGTAAACTGAGAGTGACTGCAGTGACTGTGCAGGCCCTGAAGAACAACAAGTAGAATAGAAGCAGACGGAGGGAGGGAACCAGTGATTTAGTTAAGTTTTTCTTCATTACGCAAGTTCAGATTGGTCTCTTCCTAAGAGACAACTGTTTTCTCACATGTCTGTTCCCATATTTCTTCTGCCAGCTCATTAATTTGTCCAATTATAAGACTATTAATTACAAAAAAGGCAACACCTGCAGTCATTCATTACTCCAATTTATCAAGGATGAGCCACAGACAGCAATGTCATGATCAATAGTCCTCTCTGTTTTTGCTTATTAAAGTTGAAACAATTAGCAGATTGTTGCGTTTAAATACATATACAAAATATGATAGCACTATATTTTACTTTTTGGCCTGCTTCTTCTATTACTTGTCTCTTCTACATGATATGCAGGGCAGCCAGCCTTGAGTAGCTTTGCCGTTTTAAGTTGTTATAATCAATGTTTCTTTATTGAAAAGCTATGGCGTGGAAAATAGTTTTAGGATGGTAAACAATATCATTCAAATGCACACCCCAGGTTTGCTCTTGTAGTGACAATTGCATAGTTTCAGCTGAGTGCGCTGATTGATTTGGAATGAGTGCTTTTTAGGAGGACTGTCGACCGTTGTTAAAGTTATTGTATGAAAAACAAAAGGTGCTCAGTTTTGCAGCACTGACGGATATTTACAAGCATGTCTGTCAGCAGAATGTTTCGTGCAGGTTTGAATGAAAAATAGCAGAACAGTATGAGAAGCAGATGGTAATGTAACTTGCAATTGGTTTGGAGAAGTACAGCAGCAAACTATAAAATGACAATGAAAGAGGTCACTCATAGTGATGAACCCAGAGTCAACACCAACTGTTTCTGTTCACTGTCTAACATGCCCACAGACAAAGTCAGAGATTAGCTGAATAGATAGTGGTGCATTTAACAGCCACACATTGGTCTCGGGAGACTGGGGAGGTCAGGGATGCATTAATCTAATACATCTGATTGGTACCAATACACACCCCATAAAGTGATTTAGCTATTTGCCATGATATAACCAATCCACATTAAATACAGTTTCTTTTTTCAATTAAGTTTTTCCGCTATCGATGACATTCCCTCAGCCACCTATTTAATTTTAAGAGACACAGCATCCCTGGCCTCCTCTTAACTTACATACCTAATTACAAATGATTCCATTAAGTTCCCCACTGTGATGTATACGTGTTTTAAACTTGGCAAAAGAGACCACTGGTAGGGGCGGTGTTTAGCTCAGTTGGTAGAGCAGCCGCCCCATGTGCAAAGGCTTGGTCCTTGCTGCGGAAGCCCAGGGTTTGAATCCGACCTGTGGCTCTTTCCTGCATGTCATTCCCCATCTCTCTCTCACACATTCCTGTCACTCTTCAGCTGTCTCTATCAAAATAAAGCTTGAAAAGGCCAAAAAAATAAATAAATAATCTTAAAAAAAGAGACCACTGGTAGTGGATTCAGTACTGGCCTGAGTTGAGACACTGAAAATGATGTTGGGTTAGACCAAAATAAAACTAATAGGTCCATAGATAATGTTGGCACAAACATAACTCCAAAAGAATGCCAATGTTGCTGTATGTGTTAACAGGTAACTTACTAACACCATCAATTTTGAACATGTTAATGTTGTCTTCGCAGCTTGTTGTGTTGCCCCCAAGTGGCCAAAGCATGTCAGAAGTCTAAAAATAGCCTTTTTAACTGAAAGCCAACTCAAATAAGAGGGTTCATAGTGATGGCAAAGGAGGTGAGGACCCAACTACAATGTCTCCTGGTAGCCAGCAAAAGTTAAAAAGTGCATCAACCAGCTTGGACCAACTACCTTATTTAATATTATTTCAAGCAGGAGACAAAGTTATAAAACTGCTTCCTGGATGTACGCCCTTAATTCTTACAATAGTGTCCCTACAGACAACCAGAAAAAGTGAGCATCTAAATGAGATGTAATGTGTTCAAAGATGGTCTAATCACACTCCAGGGCCTTGGAGTATGCCACTCAGTTCTTGAAGAGCTTGGGCTTCCAGTAAAATGTGTCAATGTCCATACTAATGATGAAGGAAAATTCTCATTGGGTAGCCTACTGCCAGTGCATGGGTTGAGTTCACTGAGGTTGCCCTATAAATGGTTTAATACATTTAGCAACTTCTGATCAGCCCATATCAATTTTTCGGCTTAAATGAACATCTTCTGGTTGGTTGAGCCCCCTGCCAGCTTAAACACTGCCCACAACCACCCATTATGAGTACAGATACAGATAATGGTGTACTAGTCCTTAAGCCAGTTCTGCAGCCGGAAACAACCCCTTAAACTATTTCCACCTTGCAACAAATTCAAATGACAACAAGGCAAATGTGGCAGTGACTTTGACAACAGGTACGACTGGATCTCTGTCCAGCTGATATAGATTTCAAATAGAGAAAACCTGATGGCCGGGTGGACAATGTCGCCAAGGACACCAGCATAGTGAAGCCTCCCACTGATCAATCATAATGATCTATAGGCCTGACAGAAAGAGTCTGATACAGTCACCGTTGTGTGGAGGGATGGAGTTAAAGATAAGTCGTCAGAACCAATAAAACACTTCCGAACGGAAAATCCTTCTGAAGCAAGCCTTTAGGGGAAAGCACACTGTATCATCTGTACAGAATGAAGCTTCCTCTCCAGACAAACTTAATTAAGCAAACTCTAATCAAACTGTGCATCTGGCCTTGCTGTCAAGACTTTTTTTTTTTTTCCTTAATGACGACACGTTAATTCACTAAACCGCTTCAAACAGCTCAAGAACCTCCATCAGAGCAGTAACTAAAAGGAAAAATGTAGCTTTTATATGCAAGTTGTTTCTTTATATCAGACCATACATTTATTGAACAATGAATTATATAATATGATATTACGTCATGGTATGTGTACAAATGTATGGTGCTTTTTTTCATTTAGAGTTGTAAACAGACCTTATTGGAACTACAATCATTTTTTTTATGTTCTGTTGACCATCTCAGGGGACATTTCACTAAATTCCCAACAATACAATGTTATTTCCTTTCTCTCATTTTGGCATGTTTCAATAATGTATCCCTAATTTGCAAGTGACAGTCACTTGTGAAACATGAGGCTGCCACAGTTTGAAGGCGACAGGAGCTCAGTCTGCTGGGACTTGGCTTGGGAAACGGAGGATTTGACACAGAGCATCAAAATTGAACTTCCCTAAGAGGGATTAATAAAGTGCTCCTTCTTCGATATTATATATAGAATATATTTATAGACGCTGTCATCATTTTTAGTGAGAATGATGGGCAGCCACTTGATCAGAGTGCATGATCTGTATGATTCTTTTTTATTCTTCAGTCCGAAACAGATTCAGTCCTGTGAACATGTCCACGTAGATCCAGTTTAGGTGTGATTATGAGTGATCAGATCAAGTTGCACTCATGTATATAATCTGCAGATGATCCATACGGACCCTGATGGACATGGACAGATGGCCAACTTTACATCATGCAAATAATTGTGGATTCTCAAGGCCAAAGGGAAAGTATAATTTGGGCTTAGAAAACAACGATTGTGTCACGGTGCCCACATTCTGTGCATTACTGAAGGCTCAAGGGTGTGTGAGTGAATGGTTTCATAGAGTCACTTACAAACCTCTGTGTGGAAACCAGAAACACTTTGATTTAAGAAAGACTTTGACTTTTGATCTTCGCGGCTGTAATTGTCTGCTAACCTTCCTCCAGAGGCGAGCCGGCTCTGCAGTCTTTTCTTGGGGAATGCAGTAAAAATGTTTCCTCCCAACAACAGAACCCCCTTTGTGAGACTAAAATGACCCCTGTTCAATTCAGCGGTGTCAATTCTCAGAACCCTAAGCTATTGCAAATCCCTGTATCTAATATCACATAGACTTTACTTTTGTTACAGTGATTCATCGCGTCTCATTTTTATCTCACCCCTCATGCCTCATCCTGTTTCACCCTGCATCAGCCTGGCAGCTCTCTAACTTCAGCCTTACCAAAATGTGTCCAGGAAAAAACTACCTAGGCCTCTTTCACCAGACAAGCCTGACAGTAATGAAATAGAATAGAGCTTTAATAGATAATAAAGAGCTGCATTTTATTGACAGCTCCGCCTCATTTATCTCCAGATCACCCCACCCCACACACACATACAGTACACTGAGCCCCCTCCACCTTCCCCTCCTCTCCCTAACCTGCCCAGTGGGAGTCTGATCGCCCAACATGCAGCGCTCTGCTGGAGCTTCCTGTTCATGTCAAGCCTCCCCTCATTTCTAACACCGAGCACAGCCCCCCCATTATCCCTACCTCCAACCCTGAAACACACAGACACACAGACACCCCAACCGTCCTCCATCCATCGATCGAGTTTGAGAAGCTAACAGATGGAGAGCAGCTATTAACACACTTTTATCTAGTCTGCAGCGGTGGAGAATAGGACACGGCAGTGAAAGACGAGATTTGCGGCAGAGCTGCACGGTGGCAGCCCGCTGAATGAAATCTGACCCCAACCATTAAACTTGATGTTCTCTGTCAATTAATCAATACAAGCGTCTGAATCTCTGCTCTTACATGTTCTATTATGTTACTTTTTTAAAAGGCTGCAAGATTTTCACATAATAACACAGAATCCAACAATGGTGACACTGAGCATGAGATGCACACAAAAATGTGTGTATCTACCTGTATATGTTTAGAATGTGTGCGTGTGTGTGTGTGTGTGTGACTATAGAATCTTTCTATTTTTTTCCTGATGGTTTCTGTTTGAGGTACTTCAGTGAAAACTGGTCTTTATGTGCTGCTTCAGCCCACTCATGCTCAGTGTCCCTGAGTTGGATGGTGATAGTTAAGGAGCATCTCAGTGATTCACTATTGGCCTTTCATAAAACTAGGGGACTTACCAAAAACATTTTTTTTTTTAAATAAAAGGTCGGAGTTGGTGCAGCAGGAGCCGAGATATCCTGTCTCATTTTAATTCACTTCCCGACGGACCAAAACAGCTAAAAGGACGGTGAATAGAACACTCTAAAGTGATGTAATGTCAGATGTTGTGGTTTCAGCTGGCTCCACTCCCCCCTATGGCCAAAAATAAATGCAGCTTTAATAGTTTAACTTGTTTGGCTCTTTCAGGTGATTTTACTCCTTCACGCCCACTAAAGCTGACCTGCTTACAAATAATTTCATTCTGGGTGGAAGCTGCCAATTCTCTCAGTGAATGTCCTGCTTGTTTACCAAAAGATTGTGCTTATAATGTGTTGATGTCAAGATTATACAGTAGCATTTTAATGCCAAAAGAGATGTTCACACAACAGCAGTTCTTGTATGCGGAGCTGCTGTGTATATACCAAGCTGCCGGAGCACATTCATATTCAGAGAGAGGAAGTTCTTCACGGGGTGGAAATTTTAGTATTCTGTAGCTGTGGAATTATTCATTCCTTTCAGCCCCGTGGCTGGAACAGCAAGCAATTAAAAGAACAAAGGTGTTGCATTAGCCAGCAGCCTAGAAGCATGAATCCATGTAAACAAGCCCAACAGGCTGGCTCTGTGAGCGAGTCAGAACAATGGCCCAATCACAGAGAAGCAACAGTCCCTCAGAAAGAGATGTAGAGGAAGAGATAGAGACAGAGACAAAGAGAGCACTGATGAGAAAATGATAGAGTCGCATGGAGCATCACTTCTCACATCAGCAGCACAGGGATTACAGGCTGATTAGCAGAGCAACACAGGGACCTGCTGCCACGCTCCGCCGTATAAACTACAAGGCAAAAAGCCACGGGGCTGCGAGACGCAGACGGATTCCCTCTCCTCTGAAGTACAAATTGTGTAAAATTGCTCCTCTGCGTCAGGAAATTCTTTCACATGCAAAATAATTTGGCAGAGACATCACTTGCAGCAGTTTGCCATGTTGGACACTGATCACGGAGGCTATTCAGTCTATGTATACACTGCTCGAGAGAGCAATCAGGAACACGGGAGGAGAAATGGGAAGAGAAAGACTGATGGAGGATGAAAAGTGAATCCATTACATGAAGTTGGACTGATATACGAGGCAGAGTGTTTCAGTAAATGGCTAGTCTCTACAATGAACACGTGACCAGCATTATTAAATCCTCGCACTAACACGAACTTTACCACGGGATACAGAATTAAATAGTTTATGGAAAACACTTTCCTGCCTGAGAAAAAGGGAAAGTAAAAAAAAAACAATCCACAGATCAAATGAGGTCAATGAGGACACAATTGAGAGAACAAGGTTCTCCTCAGTTTTGGTCAATAATACAGAAATGTATTCCTGCAATAATAATTTAGCAAAGTGTGCAGATGATTGAGCAACTTTAGGTATTTTGCAGTGAGAGGTTCTCAGTCCTGGTTAGCAGTTTGGTTTCCATAATATAACATGTCATTTCTAAATGTATTGGAGAAGGTAGCCATTGATTTTTGAAGGTCATCTCCTATTTCTTGTCACACTGTCACTGCAGAGACGAGGTCGAGCTAATGGACATTTAGCTGCAGACAGTAGTGAAGTGAATGTTGAAGACAATGCTGATTAGGGTTGCATAGGGATGGAAACTTTCCATGGAATGTTAAGTTTGGGAATTTGGGGAATATTCCAAATCTGAAAATCCATGGTAATAACGGAAATTTATGGGAATTAACTGTAAATTGGGGGTAATTTCAACAAACTGTATCATATCCAAACATAAATCTAAACATTTTGTTTTGTCATAAGCAGACATGCAAAATAAAACAATTAAAAAACATTTCAACAGATTTATTTGTAAGTAGAACTTTATAATTTTTTAAATTATTTTATTGAACAATATCATGTAGTCCACAAGCTCAAATGTGTGGTAGTCTCTGTGTGCTCTGGGCACAATTTTGTAAATTCCCAGTTTATTCCCATTAAAAGTTTCCAACTTTGAAAATTCCCAGAATTTTGCAACCTTAATGCTGATGCACTTATCATAGTTTTTATATAAAGGAGTATAATTTACTTTGTGGTTGAGAGCTAAACTGCTCCGTAAAAAGATATTCTCACATTCATGAAACTGCGTAAATTTACAACTTTGTTTCAGTTCTGCAGGAAAGTCAAAGATAAGTGCAAAAAAAAAAAGTCAAATTTAACTGATGTCGAATGAAAGTTTTGTTTTGTTTATTTGACAAATGCATTTTTCAAGATATTTGTAGCATTTTGCTATTAGATGTAAGGAGAAAGAATCAACAAAGAAGCAAACAGAGGTCTCTGGGTGGAGTCAAACTGAGGAAGTTGCATTTATATGTATGATTTATAACCACAGGGCTGCAAGGACATCCTGACAAATGTGTCCTCATACAGGTTATGCATTTTTTTACCTATAAAAGTAGTCTTATATTTATTTCACAAAACTAGATTACAGACTGACAGATCAGTGGAAACTTTTGTTTTAAATTAAAATGTTTTTTTCTAATTTGACTTATTTTCCAAGTGTGCAGCACGTTGGGGAATTCAGAGATATGGATCGTTTTTGAGTAATGACTGCACCATCTGTAATCTTGAAAGGTGGCTCAAAAGTTTGTTATTAGCTCTTTTTATAGATGATTGTAGCTGTAGATGACTCACAACTATTAGAACAAATTCTGATGTCAAACCCGAGTTTCAGCAAAATGTCTCAAATATACCTAAAAAAAAAGTGTCAATTTGTCAACAGATCCCAGATATATTTTACAATGAAGTTTTGGACTATAAGGAGGTGACAACTGGCAGAAGTAGTGTATTTATCTGTGGTTCCACAGAATGGTTCGTCAGGCAGTAAAACACACTAGCAGTCAGTATAAATCCTGCATAGCAAATTTCTCTTGTGTGATGATCGTCTTCGATCCACCCTAACATCCATTTTTCTCTTCTTCTGAAATACATGAATGAAATCCCGGATTGACCTGAGCTCAAAGGTTAATGGAGAAGCAGGCTGGAGGAAACGCAGCGGGGTCTTTTCTCGGCAAACTGCTGCTGTTTCTGTACAGCTGCACCCTGATGGCTCTAACAACAAAACCTGCGACATCTTGCAAGGCTCCAAAATTAAACAGATAATCATCTGTCTCTGCTGATGAATGTGTTTACTGTGGTAAATGTCAAAGCCTTTCTAATAAGCAGAGGGAACACACACACACACACACACACACACACACCCTGCTCACCATTATTCAGATACACATTTCATTACAGCTCCCACGGAGCTTGATGGGAAGTCTTACAATGGAAGTGGGGAATGTTTAATTGATGAGAAGCGATGTAGAATAAAGTAATAAACAGAAGTGAATTGTAAAAAAAAATCTGCTTAATGTCAAAGAGTAAGTTGTCCTCATATATTTTCTCCTCAGTCTGAGCTCAACACACTTTACAGACGTGTGTGTGTGTGTGTGTGTGTGTGTGTGTGTGTGTGTGTGTGTGTGTAAAAACATAAATCATATTGTGTGGGAGGAATTTACTCTGCAGTCCAAAAATCTGCAATGCGACCTGCAAAAGGTGGCAAAACCCCTTTGGTTCCAACTGATGTTCACATACAGGACAACGGTATCGATATCAGCACTGACACTGACACTGTGCCCTGTGCCTATTTGCCATGACACTGTGTCATGGCAAATAGGCATGGGTCATAGGATCGGGCCGGTTTTGAGCTTAAACTGGTCTGATTCTGTGCAAACTGACTGAACCAGCATTTGTCCTCAGAGCCGTGCTGGCAACAAGAAGCAGATCTCAGATGTCGGCCATTTAGAGCACAGTCACTACAATTCTCTGCAGCACACGTAGAGGAGCATCGCAGCCGAGCAGATGGTGCTGCAGAGTTAGGAATGTCTTCACAGTAAGTTGCTGTGAAGTTAATAAACAATGGGCCCGTCATTTTCCCCGTTAAAACATAACTCTAATAAACCCAACAGCCATCATGTCACTCATGTTTACGACATCTCTTTGCTATGTTAGTGAGTAACAGTCAGTAACACAGCAGAAGTACAGAGCCTCATTGATCCACTGCCATTTGTCCTGCTAAAGTCGCTGCATAACACTGTTAATACAAACTAAACACTTAATGTTTCATTTCAAATTAAAAGCCCTCTAGCATTTCAGTGGACATGAACCATTTATTCCTTAACAAGGCTCGTATTGCAAACCATTTGCACTATCATGTTGTGGAAAACTCAACAACTCCACTCTCATTCATGGTTCATTATGTTCCACTTTGGAGAGATTGACTCATACGCCACACCTAGTGGTAGAATCCAGTATTCGGTTCAGTCTTTGGCTTAATGTCAAACCAGCAAGAACTCTGTTTGTCCTCAGTTCTACCATCAATACCACCTATTTGATTAACCAGAGTTATTAGAGATCATTTTGGTTAAAGAAAAAATGTTAATTTAGTTATTGTTTATTTGATCATTTCTGGATTCCATTAGTTAATTATAACTTAGATCTTGATTTTTTTTTTTTTTTAATTATGAGGGACAAAAGGAGGACCCTATGTCCCTGAAACACCTGGTCCCTTACCACTTCCTGCATTTATACCCTGGGTGACATCATCATACTCAAGTATGTGGGAGGAGGTAAATGAGCTTAGCATTTATTTATGTTGATTTGTGATCTGGTTATGTTGGTTGAAATGTAGGTATTACGATGAACAATGTAAAACGTTTATATTGTGAATTTAGCTAGAATAAAACGTTTCACCTTTCTGCAAAGACTGCAGAGCAGAAGAAGAAGAAGAAGAAGAAGACTGGTTGTAACAAGATGCAGAGGAGGTTCACGTCGACGTGAAAAGGTGAAGCAGCAGTCAAATATAACAAAGCACAGATTTGCAATTCTATTTAATTATTTATTTAAAAAGGAAACAAGTCTGCAAATGTTTGATTAAGAAGGAAATGTAATTAACGGCACTATAAACAAGGTCATGAGGTCTTTAAAACAGGAACCAGGAGTAAAAGGTTGAGGTTGAAGATGGTGTCAAAAATATAAAAGATTTAAAGTCTTATTCAAAAATGTGTTCAGTAGATAATACAATACAATAGACAATACAATATTTTACAATAACAGCACAACTCAGTTCAGTTCACCTAAATGTTGAACACAATAACTGCACTTACATTTTGAGCACAGCACAATTCTCTGTTTGTCATCATCAAACAGACTTAACTGGCTTCTTTTTTGGTATGGGAAAAAAAAGTAAAGGCTCCTTGAATAAACATGTAGTATTTTGTATTAACACTAAAATTAATATAATGCTGCCTACTGTTTATAAGTTTCCTTACACCCCTTAAAAATAAGAAGGCAACACAACCCCCTGTGAAGCTTATTGGGAATCGGTGATTTAGATTATTCTTGTGATGGCTGCAACACAGACCAAAGAGGTCAAAGACATTAGGAGTCACTGCCCGAGGAGCAAAACAATCCACAATCTGACGCCTGATCTGTAGTCTGCTGTCATGTCTTCTTTCTCCATAGTAAAGTGTTGGACAGACAGACAGACAGACAGACAGACAGTGCTGCCAGTGTCAGTGCCAGTGTAGCATAAAAAAAAAAAAATGTTCTGCAGTCAGTCCAGGCCCCGCAGCGCGAGGTGCAGACAGCAAACAGACAGCATTGTTTACAGCGCTGTAACACTTGAGACACTAAAGCACCATGAGTGTAATTGAACATGTCTATTATCAGCTTTACTGTACAGACTGTGTATGTTGTCGGCTTCAGCTGCATGCTGCTCTGCTCTTGACTGTGAAATAAGAAACACGGAGAGCAATTATTCCGTAAACAACAGGCCACGACTGTGTTGAAGTGGATCCAGAGTTAAATAGAGCCCTAATTGGATTTTTAGCGAGATGAGAATTTATGACATGTGTAACCTCAGATTACAGCCCTGCCACATACAGAACAAACAGCACGAGTGCTTTTACAAACACACTAATGGGCTGATAATGACAAACAGATCCTTGGCTTTGTTGGATTCTCATTGTAACGCTCATGGCTGCAGTCACAGCGGTGCCCTGCCCGAGCCAGAAGAAGAAGCAAAGTGAGATTGTGGTCATGATGCATGTGCCTGTGTGTGTGTGTGTGTGTGTGTTATCTGTCCTTCCTAATACCCGTATCTCTCAGTAGGGATGTTACTGATGGCAATGTGATGGTCCTTTTTTTTTTCCACAAGCGCCATAAGTCTCAGTATAATGGCCGCTTTGTTCTACGACGTAATCGCATTAATATGAAAGGCAATTGCTCTGGAAAGCAAATCAAATCAAGTCAGATCACATTCAGATGAAAATGAGTTAATCAGAAAAGCTATGTGTTTGCACAAAGGCAGGGGGATTAAAACTGAAAGAGGACATCATATGCGACTGACTGCTTTCAAATGTCATTCCAACTCTGTTCCATCCAACTGTAAAACACATTTTAGACAAACCTTTGGAAGTCTAAATGACAGGAATTCAACGTGCTTGCATCAGCTGAACTACAGACAAATTCTTTATTCTCCTAATGTTAGAAATTTGCATCCACAAGGGAAGCTGGAATAGTATTTGAAGAGTTTGTTAGGATTGATTCGTATTAGAGCTGTGCACAGATCTGTTTTTCTAACCAGCCTGCTCCCACACTCCATTATATTAAACCTGCCACAGCCCGCAATTTACATTTAATGCCAGTTCTCATAACAGCTCACCAAAGGATGAACAGTCCGATTCTTGATGATAAATCTCTATGAAATATGTTCCAATTATTGGTACATCTGCATCTATCACTGCTGGGACGACCTACTGTGTATGTTTTAGACTCAACAGGGGACTTCTCTGCATAATTAAACCATACGACTGTATGTAGAAGCATACATACAGGTGGCAGATTAAAGGCAAAACCTGAATAAAGAGTGGAGAAACATAATGAATGCAGACGCTTCCATGCACAGCACACAGGGTCATTGGATGCTTTGATGAGTATGGAAATGTTGTGAATCAGATGCTGTGGACATCTATGGGAGATTTCAGAGGGAGTGTTAGACACCAGCCAAACACTAAAGGAGGGAAAATGTTCTGGAAGAACGGCGTTCACCCCCTGTAGAGCTCCACACACTGTGAGAATCTCAAACCTGACCGCTAAAAGTTATCTTCGTGTACAATGTACATCTGGCTCAAGGTTAAAGCAAGGAGGGAAGACAACACGTGAGAAATCAAATCAGATGGCTTCATTTGACTTAACTACAAGAGAAAATGAACAAAGATAAACTACAAAAATGGACGCCAAGGTGGAAAGAACTAGAAGAGTGCATCCGTTTGAGAGTAGATACCAAATGTAGCGTCATTGTCTGACACATAACTGTTAGTTGTGAAATCAACATTGACTGATTTCAGCATCTAACATTAAATGTACATATGTGACTGATTTCCTACGATGATGTTAACCATGTGTTTATTATTGATACATGACCACATCCTTTCCTGCATGTCCTCAAAGATGGTTAAAAGTGGTTGGTGTTATTTATACCATCAATGAAAAAAGTCAAACATTCTGACCTGATGAAGATCCAAGTGAGTGCAGCAGTTGTTGTCCTCTTTTCAATGAAAAGAAGGTAACACTTGCTGCTGTTCTCTGATAGCCATGCACCTCAGTGATGTGCGTGTAATTACCTTCCTGCTATTTATGCTATTTATATCCCATGATATCACGTTGGTCTGGGGGCATGTGGGTGGGGAGCAGGGAAGGGCAGGGCGGGCTGTGTGTCCGGCATGTGGACAGGAGAGGAGTGGAATGAAGGGGAGACGATACGCAGGTTACATTAACAAGGTGGAACCTGACAGGTGTGTATATATATATATATATATATATATATATATAGACAAACCTCAAACCGATGAGCAAAACACCAACGCCATGTAAAATGTTGAAGTGAAAACGGGAACAAAAGAATCTGCCAACACTAACATGACCTCCACATGTTGTCCCTACAGAAACAAGGTTCTAAACTGTTGATCACTTGTTGATATGAGCTGTGGACACATGCATGATGGCATGATCCCAACTGTGGCATTACAATTACAGTTACCTATAAGCAGTAGTCGAGTTGTAAAATGAAACCAGGGGGGATGGTGAAATTCTTCATTTCTGTGACATATTTTCCAGCGGGGTCTGGGGGCCCCCCCAGAAAATTTTGTATTTCTTAGATGCAATTTCCTGCATTCTAGTCAATTTCAGGGTGACTTGCTAGCTCGCTGGCTGGCCTCTGCGGGCGCATTTCCTCCGCGGTGCGCGACTGGCTCTGGGTGGCTGGCTTGCACTGGCCAGAAGAACAATGATTGTACAGTTGTACAGATTGGTTGACTCAAGGTGAACACCTGTCTACCTTTCCTGAATGTGAGTTTTGGTTATATTTATGTGCTGTTGCACCGTCTCAGTTTGTCAGACTGTTATTAACCACATTTGAATTATTAAAAATATCGACAAGTTTATGAAATTATGTCAAAATCTGAATTCTCAAGGATTGTCAATTGACCACAGCAGTTTTTAGCACTGATGTCAGATGAGTTCAGAAAATTAACCACTCTTTTCAATGTATTCTCAGGGTGGCCTCAGCGTGTCATCAAGCCAATCCTGGACTGAAAACTGGTGCTGGTACATAGCAACAATTGCCTTTAAATCATAAACGTAAAAGTGTGGATGAGGATGAAGCAGCAGCGTTGTATTTCGTGGCTCGTTAAGTGCTCCTAGCAACCACTACAACAGCTTTTCAATCGACTGAAAATGACATCAGGGGGATGAATGTCACTCACTATTGATTGGTGAGGACAAAACAAAACAAACGCCTCCTCCCACCCCCCCTCGTGAACAGACACTGTCTTGGATGAACACAGTCTCAGACTGAATAATCAAGTCAAATGTCAAGTCAATCTGATTACCAGGCTGAGAATCTATGCCAAGACCTAACATCTTACTTTGACACTTTTCGTTTTGTCACCCATCACAACACACAGAAAACTCTTTGTTAATGTGGTTAAATGGATCCATTATTGAGTTGGAATGTAAACTTAAGTTGTACCTGAGGCTCAGTGTTTGTCTGATGATTCAATCAGGACAATTTCATCCCATCTAAATGTTGGAAATGCTCCAACGGGCAGTGGCAAAATAATTTGTGGGGAAAAATGGAGGTTGTTTGCTACAACCCCGTCAGCCAAGCCACGCAATCTCCACTCGAAATCCTTTCTGTTCTTTCTATTTAAGCAACATTTTCTGTTGCAGCCTCCCTCTGTCTTTCCTCTCCCCTGTATGTCGACACAGGTGATGTGTCCTTTTCATGGCTGCTTCCACATCAATAGAGAGCAGATCCCTGATCAGCTCCAGGTTAAGTGCTGTTGAGTGGAGGAGCAGCATGAAAATGATTCTATCCATTACACCGTCATTAACGATGGATGAGAGTAGAAACACATGATAAGCCTGTTTGTGCCAAATGCATATGATTAATCACCGCCCGTTGCAAACATATGCACAATAAGACACACACACATGCGCACACACACACATCAAGTAGATGCATTCACATACACCATGAACAGTCCAAAAGGTACGGCAGCAAAGTGATGTTTGTGGCTGTGCATAACACACACACACACACACACACACACACTTACAAAGGGCAGCAATGACTCAGTATAATAGCCATTTGTGAAAACGACCTCAAAGGATGACGTGGCGACACATCATCCACACATGACCTCACAGTCTCACAGTCTGATAAAGACTCTCACAGACGGCTCTTTAATCCTGACAAGAGCTCAGCGCCACCTCAGACCTCAGCTCCATTCTGCCACTGAAAGGTGCTAATGTCATTGTACGATGTTGTCTGCTTGTTTGATTTTATGTGTTAAGTGCTGAAGAAAACTATTTGTTGATTAGTCCATTAGTGAATCAATGAAATCACTTATCGACCAGAAATGTCTCTGGCTGCAGTTCAGTGTGAGGATTTGCTGCTTCTTTTCAGTTCATAGTGAAATAAATTAAAGAGTTTTGGACAAAAGGAGACATTTTAAGATCCTTGGGCTTCTTTCTACACCCTTTTCTGTTGAAATGTATCTGCTTATTTGTGATTATCACGCAGGCTTTAAAACACAGTGAATGTTTGACGTGTTGCTAGCAGTCTTGTGCAGAGCATTTGACGGCACGTTGCTGCATTTCTCGGAACTGGCGGTTGATCTTCATAGTGTGAAACTGTGAAACCACCGCTGTTGGTTAATAATGTTGCCCTTTAACCCATCTGAACGTACAGCCCAGTAACCATAGGAACTGCTTCATAGTGCGCACTTCATAATAAGCGGGGAAAGTAGGGATGTGGTGGATCGGCTTGTAGTGCAGCTAATGGACGGTCTGTTTGTCACTTTAACACTTCAGTCCAGTCTAAAATGACTCAATAACTGCTGAATAGATCATGTCATCAGAGTTGGTACATAATGTCCAGAGGATGAATCATCAGTGCTGTCATCAGGTTATCATTGTGTCCAGCATTGTGCTTTATGAGCACATACCTACAATACCAATGGTATCCCATCAGCCTTAGCTTTGTCTACTTTCTTTCTATGCTTTGTTAAACCATAGACATAAAACCAAGCATGCAAGTTAGCATCTAGTTAGCATGTGCGTGTATGCAACATGCTAGGCTAAGATGGAATATATTATAAATGCTTAATTACTAATGCTAGCATTGCATTTTTCAGCATGTTAGCATGCTGATGTTAGCATTTATTATAATAATAGTTGTTGTTATGATTATTATTTCTACCGCACACCTTTGTCTCTTTCCCTCTCTAAACCCAGCCAGTCACAGCTGATGGCTGTCCACCGTGAGCCATGTTCTGTGTTGCCATTGTCATCAAGTGCTTGCTCATGGTGGGAATTGTTGGGTTTCTGTAAATATGTCATGATGATATATTGCTCTGAGTGCAATATAAATAAAACTTAATTAGATCAAATATTGCTGTGCCCATATACAGTACAAAGGCACAGAGACACTAGCACAGCCGCAGCGCAATGGCCAACAACAAACAAAGCAGCGCTTCAACTTTTGTGATATTTTGAGCACGATGCACTGTGGGGATCATTCAGATAGAGTTGTGTATTTCAGAATAAACATTTCAGAACCCATCTGTTTCTGGTACCAACATCACAGGTCTGCTGCCAACCTGATGATTCTGTCTAATTTAACAGTACATTTTTAGCCCAACTAGTAAATGAGTTTGAATCAGCATCAAACTTTTAATGCTGTCTGAAAAGATTCTCCTTCAGTTCAGTATTTCCCTGCAGCTATCTCAAGAGACATATGTTGATACATCTGCAGCCTCTGATTGGATTGCCATTACACACAAGTGTTCACTGTGTTTACCTACATTAAATCACACAACTCTACATCAGACTGCTCGGATATAACCTGGTATTCAGTTTATGAGTGAAATGTCACATTACCAGAGCTCATTAATCCTGTGCGTCATGAGAGAGAACATTCCAGTACTTCATGTTTTTATTCTTCATATGCACGATGAGACAAAGCCTCTGTGACCACTTCCAACCAAACAAAATACGATAGAAATATGACTGAAATAGAATTGCATTGATGCGTTTATATGAAGTGTTTCACCAAAACATGTTAATCGTTTCATTTTATTATTGTTCTAATTGACTGTTTTAAAAAACACCCACATCATGCCACTCTACAACATCCAGACAACACCATGATTTCCTGGAGTAGCTGATTCTTCATTTGAAACAGTCCATGCTCCCCGGACCTCTGCACTTCTGCTTCAGTTCAATTCATGATCCATACAGAGAAGGTCTAGACCGTACTCTTAATACTATTATTTACAGAGACTCAACAATTTGCACCATGAGCAAGCACTAGGCGACGGCAGCAAGAACCAAAGTCATCCTCCCGCGACCAGTTGAGTTAAAGAGAGAGAGGGGCAGATAGATATACAGATGCACAACAGCAATAAAATAATGATATTATGAACTACAACTACAAACTTTAATGGCGATATGACTGAAGGTAGTAATCATGGTAATCATGATCATAGTATATATATAGTGGATGTCAAGCAGGACCAGTGTTTGCATTATCAAAATTAGGCCCTCAGTCTTGTTCTACCATAGTAATGATCTTACCCACAGCTTTGCTGCTGTTTATTTGCATTAAACACAATCCTCCAATGGTAACCATGTCTAAGTTGCCCTATGGCGATATTACAGAAAGAAGAAACGTTAGCATTAAACTGTGTTTTTTTTTCTGTTTGCAGAATCATGTCTATATCAACATCCTGTCTGGCTATGGGTTCAGCTGCAACAAGATCAAGCCCTCGCTGTGACAGCTGGCAAAAATGTATTCTGAAAAAAATCCACTAACTAACAATTAGAAGGTAATATGACAGGAGCAGACAAGGCAAGGTGAGGTAAAGTGGGCACACTGACAAAGTGAATAAAGCTTCAGCACTAAATAACTTCTGGGATCGCACGCCAGTGAAATCTAACAGTCTATAAAAATCCAAAGTTTGAGCGTGAAACCATTTTATGTATGGGAGTGTTGTATTTGTAGTCTGCTCTGTGATCAGCAGGAATATGCAGGTAATAAAATGAGTGAATAATGTTACAGGTTACATTTTTTTGTCATAAATTATCAATAGTACACATTTTACACTGCATAAATACTGAATATGTATTTATTTTTGCATGGCTACAGCACAATTGCAAGCTAAATCATGTGAGAAAGACTGAGTGCTTTCAGAACTTGATATTTGAAGCATTTCAAATAACTGTAGAAAATATCAGGAGTGTGATTCCAAAAATACGTGTCTGCACGGGCCTTCCAATCCACATTTACTGCAAGTCTCTGTGATGAAGAGCAAAAGAAGAAGCGAGTGTGAGAAAACCTAATAGTGGAATCAGCAGACTGTGTGTGTCTCTGTGAGACTGTGAGATCCAAAATGTGCCTTCACAACATTACGCGTCAAAAATGCTCATCACAGTCTGAACGAGCTCGTGAGAACAAAACTGTGTGCATTGAGCAAACAGACACTCTGGCTAAAATTCCCCTCAGACTATTTCAGGCACTGAAATCAGATTTCACAGGTTGTGTTCTGGGGTTCCTGAATGCTCCCGTCTATTTTGGGTCGGGCATGAATCACTGTAATTCACCAAGTCAAGTCAAAAATGTTTTTATCACATTTTTCTGGCACTATATGCTAACTATAGCACCTGGCCCAACAATGACAAAGCAAAAAAAAAAACTTGTTGATGACTCATCCTGCACTCTAGGGTGTGTACTAATTTTGCATCCAGTGAAATGCTTTCTCGCTTATCACACCGCGCTTCCTGTTTGATACAGTCTATGAGTGATTCTGAGGGCTGCGACAGTCATCTATGATAGCTGTACGAAAGCACAACTTTATAACTTGGATCAGATTGGTACAAAATGTGCAGGTTTTTCTCGTGATGTCCTCCAAGTTTCCTGATGTACAGATAGCTTGATAGCTTGCTAAAGTGCTAATTAAACTTGATGGCTGAATCTGCAACAGAACCGGGCTCAGCAGCCAAACTGGGTTTAAGAACAGCCTGACAGACCGGACTGACTCAGCCCCGTGATGCCAGGAGCCAAACATGGCAAGGAAACCACCTCAGTAGACTACTGTATTCCCTGCTAGACTGGCTACTGCTGATTTCACAGGTTGTGTTCGGTCCCGGGAAAGACACTAACAGTAGATCATAGGCCTATCTTTAGTGCTATAGCGTTTGGGGAGTAACGTACACTCACTTTTGGCTACTGTAAATGGCAATCAATATCCATGAGTCCCTCCCTATCTGAGCGTACACTGCTTTCTGTTTCATGGGAACTTTAATTGTGGGTGTTTGTTGAGTCCAATTCTTTGAATTATTCTTCCTTCTGAGAAATGACGAACAAAGTAATCAAATATCTACGTACCACTTATGATTAACTAAAAGGTCTTGAGTGAAGCAGAACTAAAACTTCAAGTGAAAATGAAGAAAAAAAGAAAAAAAAGCTACTAATTCAGCCTTCTAACCATTGGACCCTAAAGTTCTCGTTAGAGTCTACCTCTATCGCTATCGACGTCTGTGTTGAGACCTCGAAGGTTTAAGGTGTGGAAAGAAACCTTGTTATCTCAATCATGAATACAGTATAATGGAACAAACACACACACACACACACACACACTGCTCCTTTTGTGAGACCTATGTGAGGTGGATCTATTTCACTGTCATGCACTGCAGATCTACAGTGAATACAGAAGAATCCGTGTGTGTGTGTGTGTGTGTGTGTGAGTGCGAGTCAGAGAAGAACAACAATAACCTGTTCTGCTCGAGCACAGCGATAAGGACTCTGAATCCAGGCTATTACTGTAAGACCAAACACAGAAAACCAAACAAACAAGGAGTCTGTGTAGTGGAGCTTTAGAAAAGAGCTCCATTGATCATCAATGACGTGTTGCTGAGTCTTGTAGTGAACTGTAGTGAAGGCTGCTGCTGAAACTGGGTGCCTATACCACTAGACAAACAAAGTAAATGAACAAAGCCGGTGAAGTAATACTTTTTTTTTATTGAACCAGAACTGTAGAAACTTTACATAGCCCACATGAGGGAGAGAGAAGTGGGAAATGAATTGTTGTTGCTTTTTGCCAGTTTCTTTGTGGCTATCAATTCGAAACTGCAACACGACCTGCAGTTGTCTGGAAAAGAAGCAATCCGCTCTACAACGAACTGAGAAAATGCAACCAGTAAGTCATTCAGGCCTGTTTTCACACGCAACTCATCAAATACGGCAGCTTGCTCAGTGGCATCATGCTTCAAACTGTGATGCTGTAGGTTCCCTTCTAGTTTTACTTCTGGACACATACACCTCTGGTGTAATATTTGGATGTGCTGTTGAATTCAGGTGATGTAGTCAGCCTATGGGAAGGTGTTCACCTGGGTGACTGTTCCCCGTGTGTCTTATGTGAAACTACTGTGACATATGGGACAATGGTCGCCTAGTTGAAAAAAAATCATTCAAAAGGGGAGATCCATGCACAGACCAGTTTCTCTGGTTAACAATCAAAGGTATGCATGCCTCAAACTGATCAGACAATATGATTTCTAAACAGAAATACAGACAATGTATAAGGTAACATTTTGTCTAGTCTCTCCTCTCTGTGCAGGCTGGGCGTGGCTGACCTAGTTTCTCCAACCACTCCCCCCGTTGATCCTCACCTGCTCTGCTCTCACACCTGCATCCCATCAAAAATGTCTTTTTAGCCTGTAGAACACTTGTGATTTGTCCACATTTATCCCAAATGAACTGCAAAGAAGCTAATCTGTCTCCAAATCTTCTAAATGTCTCCAAACTCCTGTTGTTCTGGTCAGCACGGTCACCTCTCCAAACCTGCTGTACTGTTTTTTTTTTGTTTTTTTGTTGTTGTTCATATTTTTCACTGACCTGCAGTCGGTGTGTTTGCTGCCAGATTCGCTTGCGCTGCAAGAAGAAAATAGAACAGACAGCGAAAGTAGATTTCGAGCCTTGGCGCGACTACAAAATTGCAGCTGAAAGGTTTGGATATGATCCAGCTGTAGGCCTAACCAGTTGTGAATTATGATTTTAAAAGCAGCAGCAGCAGCAGCAGCATCAATGGATATTGTGACACACCTGGTCAGCCCATTATATTGTGTGATGTGAGAGAAGAATCTCAAGTCATAGACAGGACCACAGTTAATATCTTTTTTTCTGGAAAAATCCATGATAATAAGTACAGGCTTGAAAACATACTCATGAAGTGACCCCAAAAAAATGACTGAACCTGAGTTGTGGAAGTCTCATCAGGAGGAGTCTGACCCTGGGAATGAAGACAGAAGCCAGCGAGGCAGCACAGACCTGCACTGTCCTGTGGTCGTCACTCAGCTGGTGTGTGTGTGTGTGTGCGTGAGTGTGTGTGTGTGTGGAGGTTTCCCAGGGTTGAAGGGCTCCATTGAGACGGGCTCTCCTCCTTTCCTCTCATTGCCATGCAAAGGGGACCAGCTGCCTACACTCGGCCGTGACGGCTGAAATATTTACCACTCTGTTTACCGGGAAGGTCCTGATTGACAGGCCCGTCGCCCCCCCCTCCCCCCACTCCCTCGAGCGCCTCCTTCTCTTTACCTAAAACTTCATCCCTCCTTTTCTCCTTCTCCCGTCACTCCTCGGTCGGAGCTTCCTATCGGCGCTGGCTCCAAGCGTCTTACACTGGTTTTTGTCGATAATAGATTCTTTGAGTGACAGATTTTAATCCTGTCCCATTCTAATGATATTTGCTCTCCTCCCAGTGTGTCACCCACTATCAAAATGTCACAGAGAGATTTACAAGTGCATGAGCTGCCAAACAAAGCTTATTTTAGTCCGGGGCTTTAGGGTGGGGGGAAAAAAATCCATATATACTACATCAGTGAGGAAATTTATGGCTGGCACCTGTGGACGTGAGATTGTGAATGGCTGCATACGCTCAAAAGAATGAATGACTTGTATGGATTTGATCTGTGTGTGTGCGTGTGTGTTTGTTTGTCTTCTTTCTGTTGTTTCATGAACGTGGGGGAAGAGGAGTTAAAGGATGTCATGTCTCATGAAAACAAGCCTATAGAAGGGGCGTATTTATTAGCGGTTATTGAATAACAACAGAGTCTTTTAGCTGCCATGCAAGTGAGATGCTGTCAGCTCTGTCACAATGTTTTTCAGAATCTTTACATGCCTAAAAAAAAACAAAGCTGTTTTAAATGCCTTGTTCTCAATTCACCAAAACTGTTTTTTGTACCAGGCTGTAAACATGTTTATTTCTGCTGTGAAGTTGGACATTTTAACATGGGGACTTATGGAGACTGACTTGTTCTGTAAGCAGCCACTCAAGGAACTGCAGTTTTTGGCACTTTGGCAACGGTTTCACCTTACAGCCAAGGAGGTTGCCGCTTGTCTCAAACTTGCAGTGAACTGTGCAATTCACGTGGCTTCATAGGAGTTTTGGTGGAACTTTTTGATTGCCAGACTTAAGATTTGGTCTTTTTTCTTGGTTTTTGTGCTTCTACCAAATCTTTACAATTGGGAATGTGCAATCTGAAATTTTTGACCGGCGTTTGCTGTGACTGACTTCTGCTCAGCTCTGGCTGCTTGATGCTGCATCCATCAAAAACAGACCAGCTGTGTATTCTCCACAGAGCAGAATGGGGAGTCACTTCTGAAACATGCCGCGGCACTACTGATGGCATCACAAGCATTGTCTGGAATGGGCACGATCAGCTCCAGCTGGAATGTGATTAAGAGTTACGCTTCAGCTCCGAGACTTTGTCTTTACCCACCGCCATTTCCTCGCATGTGTCCGATCGAGATGAGAAGAAGGCAAGATGGCTCGCTCTTTAATGACTTGCACCATCAGCAAAAAAACATGTAAATGAATTTAATTCTTTTTCGCCACTTGCCCACAGATGACATGTGGCATTTTATTTCTTGTTGAGCCCTGATAAGGCTTTCTTCCTGTGTACGGATGGAGTGATTTTAGTTTTGTTTTAATTAATCATTTCTCTCTATTACAGTTTATTTCATTGGACTGAAGCCAGTGGAGGCGGTAGGTTTTATTGCATGGAGCTGATATGAATGCAATTTATTTAAACACATTTCTATTATAACCATGCAACTAATGCTATTATACTCAGCTGTTTCTTGCTATATGCGGATGCATAGAGCCCCAGCGGGCCCCCAAGCTGCAAGTTCTGCCTCAATATATTTTGGGAGAGTTACCCAAATAAAGCACCTGTCTTTATTTGTAGGATTTGGATTGGTGGGGAGAGCGTTTTTATGTTATGTCACCATGTTTTCAAAGTTTACGATAAACATCTTTCACGAACATGCTGCATCTGTTGCATTTATTAATGTGCTCCAGCCTGTTTTTTTTTGTTTTGTTTGTTTGTTTAACGCTTTTGCATCGCCACAGATCATCTGAAAAGGTTAGGAATCTCTCCCTCACTTTGACAAAATAGGGGCCCCCAAATAGCCTCTCGCATAGGGCCCTCCAAACAGCTAGAAACGGCCCTGATTATTCTATATTAGATTCAGTTTAACTGATAGAAAACTGTGAATATGATAAGGCTTTATTTGTTTCCTGAAAGTCTAAAGTTTGTGGCCTTACTGTCAACAAATCACAAAGTGCAGAACATCACCAACAATGAGTTGATCTAACTAACACGTACTGTGCGTATCAAAGCCTGATGTATGGTGTTCCTCTGCGCCATAGAACAAAAACAAAAACACATCAATAAGCCACAGTGTTGCACTGGGTGACATGTTCCTTCATTTCATTTTGATTCAATCCCACGTACACCACAAATGCTGCAAGACCAACTGCAGCTGCTGAAAATGTTTTATTCCCTTCTGTCCTTTGAGTAATGTTTGCTAAAAAACTACAGTGCCTTCAAAAACACCCTGAAACTATGTATTTATATTTATGAAATAAATATATATTACTACTAAGACGCTGAGCCTTTCATAACAACTCTTCTCATGTGTTGTATCCTTCACTTTTTCCACCTCATCTGATGTTGTGCAGGGATATCGATACATTTGATATAGTATGTGCTGCACATGCAGAGGGGAGTCGGGTGATGGACAGTGCATGGGATTAAAATCTGGATTCTGAAATGTGTGCAGGACACACACCCCCACTCAATCCTCAGGGGGACAGGCACCCTTTGACTGTGTCTCCACGGCTCATAAAGCCAAAAGGCAGACCTCAGAGCTCCACACATGTCCTACTTGTAATTACCACTAGGAGGCTGAAATGAATGCTTCGCCTCAGTGTCACTGTAACCCTGAGATGACACAAGGTTCTCCCTCTTTTCTATCTTTGTCATCTCTTTCCCTCTTCTTCTATATCTACCTCCCTGCAGTTGCAACCTCACTCATTTTAAACGCCTGTGGGGTATTGGTGTGATTCCTCAGTGTGGAAGTGAAAAAAAAAAACATGACGTGCCTTTAGGGCACAATTACCCAATGCCAGCCACTATTACTGTGGTTTCTCTACAATCATTCCCTGAGGGAAGGGGCCACGGAGCCCACACAGCATCTCCCTACCCCCCTGAGTAATGGATTTATGATATCCCCGCTCTCCATATGGAGCCATCGGCCACATATACATAAACAACTCACACACACATCCTGCGAGCATTTCACTTCACTGCAGCCATATGCTCATAACTCACTGACTTATTCAGCTAAACCTGTACTAAAATGTGTATGTATATATATATATATATATATATATATATATATGTTTTTCTATACGGGGCCATGCACACAGTTTTTACACCTCAGCATGTACGTATTAATACTGACAATCATCTACGAACAAGAGAAATCCACCCTCGGGTGATGAAACTGCTATAAATCAGTGTGTGAGGTGTCTCGAAGAAGATGAAGTGTTATGATTTGTGATGTACCATTAATACTTTCCCATATTTCCCATGAAGCCTTGTGCCCTTTTGATTCATTATTATTTGAAAGTGTGAAAGAACAAACTCCATCTTAAAGATAGCGGTCTTAACTTAACGTCGACTTCAACAAACACAAAGATTGTTTCTTCCTGATATTTTTATGGAGACATCACACGCTATTTTGTGAACTGTACAAAGACATGACGCCCCAAAACATCCACCCATCCATCCATCCATCCATCTGGGGTCAGGCCACAGTGGCAGCAGGTTTAGCGGAGCGGTTCAGGTGCTCCCTATCCCCAGCAACACATTCCAGCTCCTTCTGGTGGATCCCGAGGTGTTCCCAGGCCAGGTGGTCTATATAGTCCCTCCAGCAGGTTCTGAGTCTGCCCCAGGGGTCTCCTGCCAGTTAAATGCACATGAAACACCTCCAAAGAAAGGCCCCCAGGAGGCGTCCTGAGAAGATTCTGGCTCCTTTTGAAGCGAAGGAGAAGCGGCTCTAAATATCTGGTCATATCAGGAGAGCAGACGGAGGGACAATAATATAGTATACACTGATAAACCATAACATGATGACCTGGCTTATTTTGTGTAGGCCAGAATCAGCCCTGACCCATCGAGGCATGGACTCCACTAGATCTCTGAAGGTGCACTGTGATATCTGGCACCAAGACGTTAGCCGCAGATCCTTTAAGTCCTGTAAGTTGTGATGTGGCCCTCCATGGCTTGGACTTGTTTGTCTAGAACGTCCCACAGATGTTCGATTAGATTGAGATCTGGGGAATTTGGAGGCCATTTCAACACCTTGAACTCGTTGTTTTCCTCAAACCATTCCTGAACCATTTCGGGGGATCTGGTCTTCAGTATTTCTCAGCCACTATCTGAATATCTGAAGTGAATTATCAGGGGTATGTGCTGTGTTACTCTGGGAGACAGAACGTTTGTTTGTGTCTCTGGTGGCTGGTCACAGTGTACATGGCTGATAACACACATTGACAGGCCTGCTTCATCACTGCACACTGAGCCTACAGTATATGGTAGCTACCTGCTCTGCCACCCCACCCCACCCGTCCTCCTCCATCCTTTAGTCACAACACATTTAGTCTTTACAGTAAGCTTTATTTCGATTGCCTCGCCCAAACTTTCCGCTCTGCATTCTTACTTTATTTCCACTGTGTAACCCTACATTAAAGTAATGGGCTGTGGCATTTTCATTTAAATTAATGTCTGTTTTGTTGCTCACATACTGATGGAAGTGAAAGTTTAGCTCGTTCATAAAAGTTTTAACATTTGGTGTTCTGAAAAAGGTGCTTGCGAGGTCTTTACTGAGAAAAAAACATTGGGTGCAGAGCAAGTGAAGCATGTTGTGTTTCCCATTCCTTTGGCAGAAATAGAAGAGTAGTTTGCATGAGCAGTGGATGAGCGTGAAAACAGCGCCAGCTGCAGAAACTCTAAACTTGATCGACAAAAAAAAATCTAATGTGCTCTTCCAGCACAGGCAGAGATAACGCTTTCAGGGGTTCCAGAGAGGGCAGATGGTGGAGAGAGTGAATTTAAGGCCAACAACAAAAATCACTTCCAGCACGTTTAGCTTCTTCATTAGACACCGGGGAGGAGGAGGACGCTGCAAGAGACACTTGATTTTGGTATTTTCCTCTTGTCAGTTTGAGTACTGTTCTGTCTTTGACCCTGAGCCAAAGCAAAACAAAGGCTCTCGATTGGCAGCCCCGGTACTCTGCTCTCCAGAAAGTCAGAAACTTTTATTTCTCTGCTGTCTGGACAGCTACCAGAACTCTGATGTTAGGTTAACAGCCTGCTGACACTGTGTCAACATAACCTTCTAAACCTTTACAGTCCAAAAAAAAGGTATTCTTTCAACAGATCTATTAGCACTTCTCACCTGGAAACGCAAAATGCAGATGTATCCTGCGACAGCTGCCACGTGGCTATTGAAACAGAATGACAAGCCAATCAGCGGGCATGCTAACAAGACTGGCAAATTACAACACGTACTGATGGAAATCAGAAAACTGCGATGAGTGTTGCAAACTTATGCTGGCACTCATAATGAAAAGTTCAGTTCATGATTTTTTGGGGTTTTCTGGCCTGCTCTCATCAACCTCGTTTCCAGCAGCTGTTTTCAGAGAAAAGCCTTGAATAAACTCGGTGTTCACGAGCCGTCCAGCAGCAAACAGCACACAGACACAGTCAGAGACGAGCTGCTGAGCACAGTTAGAGCCGGTGGACACAAACGTCACCGCACATTCATGCTTAACTTACTGATGTGCAACACTTTTTCCATATGAGCACTTCAAGGTGATAATATGCTCGCAGTGCATGCATACCTCCATCAAAACAAGCTCAAATGTAAGAGCTTAAAACATAAAGTATATTTTCAACATTATTCTTTTCTGTTTAATCATTTTTTAGTGCCACCCCACATACCCTGCAGGCTGGCAAACATGAAAACATCTGGCCTCACCGCAGCCATACAGGCAAGATGCTGAGGCAAAGTCAATGTGACCTTTTCGCTCTATTAGACAGTGACTATTATTAAAATGAACTTGTGGAATTACTCACACACTGCAGTTTATGAACATTACAGCAACATGTGAGTAAAAACACACAAAGCAGTAGATAGTAGAACTCAGTCATCACGGCACAGAAACAAATTGTAATAGTAAATTAGGGTCACCTGGCAAAAGTTGGCAGAACTAATGTAGCAGTGCCATGTCATCCTCAATCACAGCACATTAGCAAATCAGATCTGCAGATTACTTGTTCACTTTGTTACCAACGTAAGAAAAAGAAACTAGAGGTGGTTTCTTGACTGCATTGAACATTAAAAAGTAGCTGCACCAAATGAAAACATTCATTTTAGCTACATAGTTTAACGCCAAAATGGTTAAAGATTTTCATTCAAGACCATAACTGCAGTCATTTGTCCTGGTAAATGAAGGATTGAAGTGGTTTTAAAGCGGCTACAGAGTCAATCCTACGGATCAGTATCACGGCCGATATTTTAATTGATCCGTATCAGCAAAAGTGAAGCTAAATCTGCTACTTCCTTTACTGAATTCAGCCTGCTGCTGCAGCAGCGTGCCTCTCCTCACCACGGTCAGGCTCGACGGCAAGAGCATTTTACAGCATAGAAATTAGAGTGTGTGAATGTGAAAAATGATTTGACCGGTCTGAGTGCTGAGTTCAGACACTGAGGTTGGCAAAATGTATGGATTAGCTGTGAGGCAGGAAGTTTTACTCTGTTGGAGGTGTTGAAACTCTACAAAACCTCTCATGGTTGTATTTTGGTGTTACAGAGATACATCTTTTTTCCTACTGTCAATTTCAGGAGTCATATTCTCCAAGTTTCATTCATAGTCATATTAATACGATTATTGAATTTATTTTTTTCTGTGTTTGGATCAATTAGCATGTGAAAAATATGTTGTCACATTTTTTAGCAACTACTGCTGTTATTTTAACGTGCCAGATACTGATGTACTGAAGAATAACAGGTCCTGGATCAGGATCAGGGCCAAAAAAAATTGAATTGTGATTGTTTGGTTCTTAAATATGTGCATGTTTTACTGAAATCATAATGACACTTTTAATCATAATGACACTTTTGGATTGGAACCATTTGGTTTATGGTTTAATGGGAAAATTTCAAGGAAAGCAGCTTTTACAAAAGTCCAACTTCATAACCGCTGGCTGTACCCTCCATTAGTATCAAGCCTCCTGTTGCTTCAGGACTGAAGGGAGCCAGAAGCCAAAAAAAAAAAAAAAAAAAACCCTCTTCACTCACTCCTCCTGCAGACTTGAGTCAATGACCTGAGAAGACTGTCGATAAAGCTGGGGAGGGGGAAAGAGAGGTAACGCTAACAGCCACAGACTCTGAGCAGTGACAGAGGCTATCACTGTCAGAGGCTGCACACTGACCCATGCCATCCATCACATACAGGAGAGGAGAGGAGAGGAGAGGAGAGGAGAGGAGAGGAGAGGAGAGGAGAGGAGAGGAGAGGAGAGGAGAGGATGAAACATCAAGGGAGCAGAGTTAAAATGTTGGTGCTTAAGAGAAAAGAGCACAAGAGATGAAATTTGAGAAGAGATCACATGAGAGAATGAGGGGAGAGATGATGAAAGAGAGGGAGATCTGAGAAACAGGTACAAGGCTGAATGGAGGAGAAAAGAGTGGTAGTGAGACAAAGGAGAGCAGAGATTTAAGAAGACAGGAGAGGAGAGGAGGGGATAGGAAAGAAGATGAGATATCTGAGTGAAGAGATTTCAGAGCAGAAGTTGATGTAGAAGAAAAGAAATGAGGAGATGGTAGAATATATGAAGGTCAATGAAATAAGAATTGTCAGGTGTTCGGTGGGATCCAGTTTGGAGAGGAAAGTAAAGATGAAGATCTCTCAGATTGCACTTGTTTCTTTGTTTTGTTTTTTTAATTTCTTTTTTTGTCCACCATTAGCTCCACACGACAGAGCATAACAGCAAATTAACAAGTGCTCAAGTAGACAAAATATGCCGAGCTCAGTATCCAGCTGCAATGTCCTCTAAGTGGAGAAAAACAACATTGTAGATGTAATGAGGTGGAACATGGAGGGGTCACAAATAAATGCTTCACTTCAGCAGAGCTGTTGTACAACACAGCTGACAACGGCAGATTGGAAAGTCAGCACATCGGGGGCCACCCGTTTTCCTTTTTCTTTTTTTTCTTGTTTTTTTTTCCCGAGACAAAAAGTTTACCAAGACGTTTATCTAACGGAAGACAAATTACCGCCAGATGCGTTCTGGATATATGGATCTCTGTTAGGAGAAATCTGGAGCTTTTATGACAGCGACAGTGACAGCTAAAACCTCGCAAACAGCTGTTTTGCTGCTGCAAGAGAAGCACAATGAACACGGGCCTGTGTTAGATATTACAGTAGATCAGCACTGCTGATCAACAACTTCTCATCGTCACAAACTTTATCACTCCACCATCATTTTGAGACGTGAATCATATCTTCCAATATCGAGTTATAGCTTCACCAACACACAGAAACCATATGGAACTTCTTTAGTCTGAATCAGAGCTGTAGAGGACTTAGAGAATTGACTTGAACTTTCTTTAAATGTATAATATATAACATTTCTGCAATAAAATGTCTGCCTGTCAATGGTGTCATATCCCCTTCACCCTCTTTAGTTGCTATAACTTCTGGTGAAACCTAAGATATGTCCGAGAGTGAGGAAGGATGCCGGCAGACATGACTAAGCGGAGCGTGAATCAAACTTTACCTGGCTCATGAACATGATTCACGCCAGGAAGATTTTCATCGGCACTGGTGGTTGTTTAATAATGAAGACAACTCCCATGATCCCACACGATGTCCTCAAACCACTTCTTTGGGTCTTTTGATGTAAGCGCCCCCTAGTGGCAGAAATAGCACATTGTTTAAGTACCTGAGACTTGACCTGAATGTTCTTCTACACTTGAGATTTGATTTAAACTTGGTTTGACAGAGTTAAGGCCTGGATTTGACTCGTCATAAAGGACTTGAGGTCAACTTGAGATGTGCTTTAAAAGAGTGGACCTAATAACTACAATTGAGGAGGTCACCTTCCAGCCAAACAATGATGTGACTGAATCACATGCTGTGCATTGAAAAGAGGAGTGATCATTCAATCAGGCCATTTGATTTGAGTGTTTATTCAAGGCTCAACAGTCACTTTTAAAAGTTAGTAATCAGCGTTTGGTTGCCCAACTGAAAACACGGCTACCATTTTTGAGTAGCCTAACAGTAAGATGTGATACTAATATAATGTTTAACCGATTTATTAGTGACCATGTGTTTGAATCTTAAGTCTTATCAGTGTACTTGTCACTCCACATTCAAACAACTTCATTTGCTTTACCGTTGTCTCTAAAGCAGATGCCTGCGAGTAGCCGAGTAAATGCTCCACTGCATGTGCAGCTGGTTCTGGTTCCAAATGTAACAGCAATATTTACATATCACCAGTGCAACAAACATTAAAAATCGTCTACTTTTGGGGAGCATGTTTGGACTGCTCTCTGTCCCTGGTATTTATTTATTTATATATATATATATATTTTTTATGTTCAAATGTGGTTGCCACTGATGGCGAAGAAAGGCCAAGAATCAGTTGGCAATTTCTTTAAATGGTTGCCGACGGCAACCTGGCAACGGTTTCTGTCGAACCTTGTTATTTTTAATTCAGTTTTTGTGACTTCCAGGCCTCCAAGGGAAAAAAGTTAGATGGCAGCTTGTTCTTTTTTTTTCTCTCTCTCTGCTTTAAAAGTCATGAGGAGCGTTTAGCAACTCCTCAATGCAGCACGAAGCAAACTTTACTGCAGGTAAAAATACACTGTAATGAATTCCCTGATCACACATTTGGTGTTAGAAAATATAAATGTTCAGAAATTGTGCTAAAAATATGTGTGAAATGAAATTCCAGTATCCGCCTGATCCGCACCAGCAAACAGATTTAAATCAAAATAGTGTACAACGACAACGCGAAGAATAACAGCAGCGGTGGAGCCAATCCCACATCTGGAGAAGTGTGCTGTTCAGTGGGGAGAGTGGTAATAACCCTGATTAGTTCCAGTGTTGATGGCTGCTTATGGAGCTTCCAGGGGAGAGTTGAATAGAGATGGAAATCAGGGCTCAGCTACGGATGATTATCTAGCCACTCCAGATCAAAGATTTCCCTCAGTCTCATCACAGAGGATAAAGAAAAGATCATTTCACCCTGCACTGAAGCTACCTGTGTCTATTTTATTGAGATGGACTAAAAAGAGCAGCAGGACTGCATTTGAAGAAGCCGGCATCAAACAGAAGCACTGTACATCTGCATATGTGCAAATTGATGCCCATATGGTTATCATGATATATATGGCAACACAAAGCGATGCACTGAGATGATTTATAGAACAGAATGCTTCTGAAAATAGCCATCAGATTGTTCTATAATTATTTAATGAATTAATAAATGAAGTGCTAGGAGAAAAAAAAAAAAGTTCAAGAAATTACAGCATAATGTGTTAATAAGAACTCAGATTTTCTGCCAGAGAGAGGGTCACAACACTGCTGAGAAAGCTGTGGAGGAAGCACAGCGAACCATCTGTGATTTCTCCAGCTAGGTGTCTATGTGCAGTATGTGCGTGGGGAGTAAAAATGCCATGAACATGCCTACATACATGTGACTAATATCTGTGGCATTTCTTCAACTCGCAGCGTGTCGGAGTGAAAGAGCTCGAGTGGTTGTGAAGTTGTTCGATGTTCAAATATAAGTGACATAAGTATACTATATAAGTAACACTCATTCTGAAGCACGGCGCAGCTCTCCTCTTACAAACTACGTTTTATTTACGGTGTCAGTACGGTGAAGATGTTCGAATAGAGGACACAGTCAGTCATACATACAAATTCATGACAAGAATGGCTCCGATTTTTTTTATCTATGGTTCCACTTCCTCTGAGGTCAACAAGCACATGTTTGACTGTCGATCACAGTCTGATTAAAGACTGTGTCATGATTCATTGTAATGAAGATGAAACTCAGCTTATTGACTAGAACAGAGTCCAGAGGGTCTGATCTCTACTGAAAGGCCTTGGTCTGTTATGTCTGATTTGATACAAGAATAAATGTCACTGTTCCCACTGATCACTGTGTGTGTAAGATTATGAAAAAGCAGATGTGCCGCCTAGTGCTTCCCGTTGTTTCCCTCCCTCTCTTCTGTGTCTGTCTCTCTCTCTGTTGTGTGTGTTGCTGGGCGTGGCCACCTGACTGTCACCTCATCTAATCAACCCCCGCTGTATACGAGAGCAGCTCAACCTTCCAGATGCCGCTTCCAGGTTGTTCAGTCTCCTTCATGGTAACAACTCAACCAACCTCGTGAAACTTGCGTGCACTTGTTTTGTCGGTCCTGTTTAACCTTGCACCGCCCGTCATTCTGCTGTCACATCCTGCTCAGTTTCATAGCACCTGCTCCTAAAGTTTACTGCCACCACCGGCCCTGCACCGCTCTGAATAACACCACTAGCCTGCACTGTCCTTGATCTCCTGCCTTCATGATCGAACCCTTCTTCAGAGTTGCACTATCACCTTTGGTTTAAACTGTTTAAAGTGATCTGGTTGTCGCTTGCATTTTTGGTAAATAAAACGCGCTAAACACATTTTAATTCAACACAAAAAAAACTAGTTATGAAACTACAAATGGCAACAAAAAGAACAAGAGCGATGACATTTAAAGAAATAGATGATTTGAATTGTTTTCAGGACTACATGTCTGACATTCTGAGAATCACAAACAGCACAAAGGTTTTAATTTGTCATTTGTCGCAACACAAACGCTGACCAACACCTCTATTGTAACTCGTGACTGGTGTGATGATATAGGTGAAGCAGACAGCATCGCATCTCGCTGTTCCTCAGCTCGCAACCTCTCAGTGCAAACGGAAAGCCTGTGAATTAAAGTGCGACCCCTCCTTCAGGTGTGACCGATGGAAATGCTGTTAAATGTATTTTTGAGTTTCAAGTCAAACTATCAGCAACTCAAGTTTATGTTCAAGTCATTACTATGAGAGTGAGACAAAGCCAGACAACAGAAAATGCAGTTTGAAGGGCAAATATCTATATTGTTTGCAAATATGTGAATAGAGTTGTGGAACTATGTCTCGATCAGTATGCTCACACACAACGGTCATGCCCTGGAAGAAACCTTTACATCACTGCAGCACAGGCAGAGGTGAAACCACAGGAGAAAAACTTTAGTTTGCCCTAAGTCAAGGCTCACAGGTTCACCTTACATGAGACATTTCTGTGCAACTTTTTAAGCATATTCCAGGATAACCTCACACATTTACAAACATTACATAAATATTTTTGTATGCATGTAAAAACCTGAACTGAAAGAACTAATAGATGATAGAAAACACAGTGTGGAATCTAGAAAGTAAGGCTCAACATGTGAAACTGAAACCATGACGTCAGCAGGAACACCTATCAAAGGTGTTAAATATTCTCTGTTCTTTGCTATTTTATAATTAGCTTTATATTGTATGTACATATGTGTGTATGTATGTATACATGTGCAGTTCACATGGTTTTTGTCCATTGACTGCTCGGTATGTTTGTCATTAGAGGCTTTGAGGTTTCCAGAAGAGCAGACTGAGGTGTGAAGGTGTTTCCTCTGCTTCTCTCACACACTTGCTAACATGAAGATAAAAATAGAAAAACAGGCAAGAGAATCCTGCTAATTGAAGGCCTTGACTCACAGCGACGAGTCTTTCAGATCCTAACATACTGTAACTGCTACTACATAAGGGTTCCACCATGGTGGGCTCAGAAAACCAGCCTGATATGTTTGCCTTTAATCAGAAGTAATATTCAGTTTCATGCCATCAGATCTGTCATATCAGAGATGAAAAGGGACACAGAGTACAGCATGTTTGACTCCTGATAAAAGACTAAAATGAGTGAAAAGTGACCAACTAAAATTGGTCTGATTCTGCTATGACAGTGACAAAGAGAAGAATGACCGTTTTTCCAAAAGTTCTCCAGTATTTATGACCGGTATATATTTTTGGCCATAGATATGGAAAGTCACCCGAAGCCCCTACCTTTGCTTGAGAGCAAGGTTATTTTCAGAGCTAGTTAAATGTTTAAAGAGAGTAAAACCAGGAAAGATTCAACCGAGATCACACCCTCATTTACAGGTGAGACCTGCCCAAGACAGTCGACAAAGCAGAACACAACACACAGCATCACACAGACATTTTAAAAGAAATAAAAGTCAATTTTTCACATTCCTACAATTGTACTATACTTGAATTTACTCTGACTATGACATTCGAGACAACAGGATAGCTAAATACTTGTTTTTTTTATCCCAGTTTGGTTCAAATCTCAGGTCGACCAGACAAAAGACTCTTCCTCTGACCTCAAACCACACTGAAGACCACAGATTGGTGCCATAAAGACCCATAAGTAAGATGGAGACAACCTCAGGGTGGCCTCATAAATAAATGTCAGCCAGTGAATTGATCTCTGCATATAAAGAGATGACCATCCAACCACAGCATACAAATCACACTGATGTGTCATAAATTTGCTTCCAGTGTCAAATCCCGGGGCAATGTGCGAAAAAAAATGTGTCTGAAGATTTCAGACAACCAGGAGAGCATGAGCAGTATGTGTACCTGTAATAAAAAGTTTTCAGACTGTCCACAAGTAGTGAAAATCAGACAACTGTTAATAAAAATGTTAGATCAAATCAACCGAGGTTGCTTTCTTTGATAAATACTGAGATTTTACAACAAGCAAGAGTCTGTTCCTGTTTCCTGAGAACAGTTTATTTTCGTTTGTCTGGATTTTCAAAGACAACTCAACAAACTGAACTCTTTTTAATATGTAACTGTAGCTGAGCAGTGCATGGCAGTGTTTTCTGTATTGTGATCAATGTTATTATTAGGGGACCACATGCAGATCCCTGTGGTACACCTCCAGTACAGTGTTCATGAAATGTTCAGTGCCAATATAGGAAATATTCTTTTCTTTTAAGACAGGAGGCAGAAACTGTTTTGTTACAGACCTAAACTTAAAGGTCCACTGTGTCAGATTTAGGGGGCTCTATTTTCAAAATATAGCCAGAAAATGAGATTTACTATATTTTTGTTGCCCTACAACGAGTCTTCTATATCTACAGATAGATATATCTCCACAGAGTCCACCATGTTGAACTGGCCATGTGTCTACAGTAACCCAGAACGGAGAAACCAAACACTGGCTCTAGATAGAAACTTTCACATTATTCACACATTAACATTTCACACCTGCCATAGTCCTTTGCCACGTTAGAAAGGATAGGGTGAGCAACATTAACTATTACCTTTTCATTAACTAGTTAACTAACTAGTTAACTAACTAGTTTCTGTAGTTAGTTAACTGCCTATCCTTAGCCACAGTTTATCCATCATAACCCCAATCTTCTCCCATTTACCATAATTGCCTTGCATAGATATTTTGGAAAGCGAAAACCAAAAGTCAGACTTGAGTTCAGTGGGAATTATCAGAAAAGTAGACAACACATTTGCTGTGTGTTCAGATAACTCAGTACTTTGAAGCCTTCTCAGTTCACAATGGTCGGCAGTGTCAAATGCTTTAGATTACTCAGTAACTAATACTGTACAGCATGGTTTCCTAACCAGAGACTTAATTATACTCTGACGTATTATTACTAAGTTGTTTTCGTCTTGCAATCAGCTAACTGGGTCTACATTTTGGCCGGTAAAAGGAGTTTAGAAATGGGTCATCATCAATCGTTTCAGGGAGTGGCTCAATTCCTAGAGAATCAATAGGATGCTTTTATTTTTGCAGGTTTGTGCAAGATAAGAGATTTGGATATTTTTTTTTTTACACATGCATCCGCAAAGAATATCTATACACAGTTGTGATTTGGGAGACGTGGTATGAAGTCTGGTGTCGAGTGCTCGGTCCACACAGGATTTGTATTTTAATGCTTTGTCAAGCAGCGAGCAGTAAACTAAATTCATGCTTGGCTGCTCTCTCGGCAGTTGTCTCCAGACAAAAGGCAGCATGTAGCACGTCACCTGCTTTTTATACCCTCACAACAGGAATGATTACGTGATCACGGAATTTCTTTCACACTTCCGGCTCTCACAAGGCTGCTGTCATTTCATTCAGTAAATACAGGTACAAATATTTAATTTTATGTTTTAACGCACATAAATGCTCATAGCTCATACAGTCTCTTATACTTTCTTATAAATGTCACTTACTGCAGTTTAAATCATAATTTTCTGAGCAACAGCAAGGTGACATTTTGTTTGTAATTTTGCTTCTGGAACCTTTACAAACATTTTGATAATGATAATTTCTTAAAGCTGCAGCCATCAATGTTTTTATTTTTATAAAAATCAGTTGCTGTTGTTCACAACAGTCTACTGAGCATTTGTAGCGTCATTGAGCTCCAACTGTCTTACGCGCTCCGACTGAACTGTTTGGTTCAGTCTTACTATTTTCATCAACCTTGTTTCCAGCAGCAACAGACAGCTATCAGTGACTCTGTTCTCATAAACCCACATACCAGCAACCAAACATCAGAGAGAGACAGTTAGCATCTAGCTGGAAAGCATAGTGGAGCATTTAACAGCTAAAGAGTTGGTGGTGACCAAAGACAGAGCTAAAAGAGAGAGTGAATATTGGACTTACAGTCATGAAGTAGCCAGAAACGTGACTCGAAATGAATGCTAACGTTGCTCTGTATCTGGTGGATGTACAAAAAGGCAACTGTTGCTCACAACAATTTATGTTTCAGTTTGTTTCACTGAAAGAAAGATATAATGTTTTGGGGAAACATTGCTATCATGTTAAAAAGAACTACATGGTTAAAGTTAAGGAATGATCAAACTGTGCAAGCCTCACAAGATCACACAAGAATCCAGTTTGCCAGGCCTCAAGAACTGAACCATATGTGTCTGAACCATGGTTGTTCAGAACAACTGGCACCCTATGCAGCCAGGACATGAGCTACAGGTGTGGTTTAATGCGAGGTGTGTGTGACAACATAAAAGATCTTTTTGCTCTTCTCCCTACTGGCTTTTTATGGTTCACCGGCCTAATGTGTTAAAGTTCACCCGTGATAGATGGTGATAGACAGATGGTTCATCCAATAACCTGCCAAGTTTCTGAAAGTGCCTGCCCTTTTCTGACAGTTTCCACCTACGACTTCCCACTTCTGTGTAACAAACCATCTGGAGCAGTCAGGTTAGGAATGATGGCCGTGGTTAAAAGAACATCATGTTGACTGTTGGGAGTAAAACACAAACCAACCACTACTCTGTACATTTGTCACGGCTCTGTTTTAACACCTACATCAGCTCATACTGGCATGAGACACGAATTACATCCTTGAATGAATAATCATTTAAAGCAATCACAACTAAACAGCAAGGCAGAAATGAGCATGAGGGCTGAGGCGTGCATGTAACCATTGAGGCTCTTCGTGGTAAAGCTTTTGTGGCTGTTACATGGTTGTCAGCCTAAGTTCCTGTCTCAGTCTGCACATTGGCCAAGCCTCATTAAGCACCCTTCCCAAGATCCTTGTTTAGTCCCTAATTAGGAGAGCCAGTGGTGTTGCAGGATCTGGTCAACCTCCAAGTCGCTCCAAGCTAAGATATTCTCCCCACAGCATCATTGAGAAGTCATTAGGAACTTTCAGGACATGGGATATTGGCATGTTTCACCATTTAAGTGCCTGAGTTTCAAAGTGTGTGTGACTAGCCTGTCTTTGCTGACTGATTACTGTGTATTTAGTCCAAAGTACGGTGTGTGTCACTCACAAAGCGATCTGTGGAGCTCAGAGGCAGCAGAATAGCGCTGTCTGTCTATGTCACAAGGCCCTGTGTCTATAGTCCCTCTCTATCTCGCCTTTAATCCATCTTCTATCGTCCCGCTGACTGTCTCCTCATCACCCATCTTTTCATCTCCCCTCGTTCAATGACTCCCTCTGTCCCCCGCCGGCCCCCCTTCCCATCACTGTCCCCTCTTCCTACCTCTGATGTCACAAATTCAGATATGAGGTTCCCTGATAGTGCACAGCCTTGGACACTGCAGCCTTGTTTGGAAGGGGAGTGATCAGAGGATGAGAAGGTGGTAGAGACGGCGCGGGTATTTTCCGAGGCAGTGGGAGGATGTAAGATACAGAAACAAAGGAGGACATCTAGGTTAGGAAAACATGCATGAATGCCTCCGAAAAGGCCTGCGTTGTGTTTGCCGGCTTGTCTCATCCCCGTGACTCTGAGCCAGCCGTGCCTGTCAGGGCACTACTGTTGAATCTATTTCTGTTATCGGCTCTCTTTCTTGAGGATAAATCTGACTGCTAATATCCGTACCTGGAGCGAGGAAGGGGGATTCTCAGACCCAGAACGTAGCACATGTCCCATAAATACATGTTGTCATAAGAGCAGACAAGTCCTGTACACTTCACTCGTCACAGTCTTGTGGCAGACCTGTGGCACGGATTTTACTTTCTTTTCCTGCAACAAAACCCCATAAAAATCTGCATTACGGCTGGGCTGCCCCATTAATTCTTTGTGGTTGACGGGGGTCCAGTGTCTGTAGGGCTTTGGCTTGAACATTTTAATATTAATGAGAGGTCAAAAATAAGTTCAAACCACTGAGCCGCAACTGGGGAATGCAAACAATATTTTTTTTTTCCGAGCCGCAGTGACACAGGTCAAAGGTAGTCCTGCTGGTTTTTATATGATGGGAGGGGGCGGCCGTGTCGCCTTGAGATGAAATCTCTGATGGAAACTGAATTTTTAGGATTTTACAAAGTGGATGATGAATCAGCAAAGGAGAAAAAAGGGTTGGAACAGCAGCTAGATACCAGAACAATACACAGAGGAACAAGAGGTATCAAGACGGCAAGGGCATTTTTAATACAATTTGACCTTTAAATACCTAATGTATCTCTACCTCTGAATACATCTGCACTGGTGGGCAGGTTTAGAGAGCTGCTAAGCCAAAAGTAATTTCATTAATCTCAGTTTAAGCAGAGAGTTTAAACTTTCTTTTGAGGCTTTTATACAAACTATTGTTTTGAGACTCAAAATGTTGGCATCAGCCTTTAAAATGACTCCAGCAGTCATTCCCGACATTTTAGGTTTGCCTTTTCCTTCACTGGTAGACAAAGACTGGTAAACCATTCAACGACGACACAAGCTTCTGCACTTTCCATGTCATGAGCTGGATTATATTTCAACAGATTGTTGTTTTTTTTTTAACACCAGGACTGTGTCCTCACCTGTTGAGACACTTTTTTTAAATGGAAATATACAGCATGATGATGCAGTTTAAGTTCTGTCCCCCAGCAAGCCAATGCTATGCTGCAAGAAATCCACAGTGATCAGTACAGCACATAAGCTAGTGGAAATTTAACCTGATTTACCCAAGGGATGGGTTTATGTGTTTTTACAGCGCCCCCAATAGTATGATGTGGTTACTTGAAAAGGTCTGAGGTTGGACTAAATTCCATCAATTTTATTATTTTATATATATTTGTAAAAATGCACATAGAAGCAGATTATTTCTCTCAGAGCAAACCTTAAAATCAAAAAATACAATAAAATCTTTTTAAAGTTCTTCAAAAACATCTTCATTTTCATCAGTGTGTGTGTGTGCACATGCAGCCTGCCTCATATTGGACATCAGTGAGTCTTTCTGCAGTACAAGGAGAGCTGAGGGAGGCTCCTTGCACCAGAAGGGGGGACAGTGAATGACAAACCATTTTGTTTTGCGACTAAGACTGCTGGCCATCAGTGAGTGATACCAAGCTGAGTGAAAGTGCGCCACAGCAAAAGGCTCAGAGCGTTCAACTGCCTACTCCACTGCAAAGAAATCAGCTACGTGCCTCTGGTTTCTCCCATAGGCATCAGTGGGCAGGATTTCACCCCGCCTCATCACCATGTACACACGACTTGGAACACATTCTCTGTTTTTCAGCAAGTATTCAGGATTTCTGAAATCATTAGACTGGATCTAATATTCATGACAAAGTCATCAAATATGAAAAAAAAAAATCATATTCAATCATTTTAAAGTGTTCTCTTTTTTTTACTCTGTGATCTGTCTTCAAACTTCACAAGAAAAATATAGACTCTGGGTCATCAAACAAACTCCGATAAGTCGTGCACCAGGTTTGCCCAGATACGCAACGATTTCATGTCGGATGGAGACTCCAAACGCCAAACTCCATTCAAAAAATCTCCCATTTAAATGCAGCCTCGCTTACTGGCAAAGCTACACACTGCTTTGAAAAGGAATCCTTACGAGTTGCATATCAGCTCATCTTAAAATAAAAAAATAAAAAATAAAATACACATCACCTCTTAAAAACACGAGGTTCTGACTGATACTAAAACTTCAGCAAGAGGTGGCAAAAACAAGCTCGAATGTTCAGGATTCCTGAAACAGATTCTGCTGGACGTGTTTGACTGATCCCGATTTAAAGAGTTGCGCTTTTTTCATTATACAGATCTGTAAAATGAGATTGTAGCTGCTGTTTAACCTCTGCGAATGAGCACAGACTCGTTTTTTAAACAAAGTTAGGCGACACCGTCTCCACAGAGAAACGAGCCTTCACTTCCATTCTCAGGGGCTCACCGAGGAGCCCCAAACGGCGACTGTCCACCAACCAAACGGTGCGAGTCCCTGAGCACAAACCGTTTGGGTGTGTGAGACTTGGAAAATACTGCGCTGCTCCCCAAGCTGACAAAGGCACATCACAAAATGATGGGGTGTCACAACAAGCTGCTAAAGACTCCATAAACACACTAACTCCATCTCTCTCTCTCTCTTTTATTCATTTATTTGTTTATTGATAATTTTGGCTGCGATCGGTGCCAAAATCGACACCAAAACAAAACGCAGAGGCTCCACGGAGCAAGCTGTGCTGGTGACATGTGTGTGCAGTAAACTTGAAGGTGAGCAGCAGTGTCACCGAGAGGTCAATAAGATGAATACTGAAGAAAATTAGATTTTTTTTTACCTTGAGTAAGTTATCAGTCCCTGTGATGCATACTGTCAGCGGTCAGAGCTCGGTGCGTTCACGGGGCATTCACCAATTCCAAAAAAAAGGCTAGAGATAAGTCCTAGGATAAGTCCACAAAACGCATTATTGTGGACGGAAATTCCGCTTTGTGTGTGCAAAAATAAACGTGTCGTTGCTGTGAGAAGATGATGAGAAACTCGGAGAGGAGTTCTGGATGTCCGTTAGTTCCGACTGATGCGTAAAATGGGTTCAGAAAATCCCGAATGTGTCCACTCTGTGTTATTCTCTCACATTGTTCCAAACTGACACGTCCTCCGCTCCTCTGAAATTTATCAAGGAGATTAAAATCCTCTTTATTTTTTCAGCAGTTGTTTGTTATTCCAGAAAATCCGAGACTGCTCTCAAAAAGTTAATCTCCAGATGCAGACTCGTCCCTTCAGGTTGTTCCGTCCCTCGGTCTTCAGGTGGATGTGGAGGTTTAACGGAGCGGCAAATCGCCAGCTCGCGGCTCTGGAGCGTCTTTGTCTGTCTGTGTGTCCGCGCGCAGCAACAGCCGGATTCCTTATTTGGAAGCCCGGGGCTCGCGCGACTGTCAAGAGAGTCAAGTTGTAGCAAAATGACTTCCAGCGAAATCTTTCAAAATAAAAAAAACTGTGTTATTAATTATATATTTTTTTTCATCACGAGGAGCTCTTCAAAAAAACAGGAGGGGAAATATTAATTTTAAATTCACCTTAAATCACGTTTATACAAATGAAAACAAAATAAAATAATACAACAAAAACTGATTTTTGAGAAGCTGCTCATCACGTGGAGCTCTTCATTAAAGTAGAAGGAGAATCATATTTTATATAATTTTTTTTCAGTGAACTTTAAATCACATTTATACAAAAATGTTTCTAAATGAAAACTAAATTATTATTTAATGTCAATTATTTCGACCTATATATAGTTACGATATATGTTTTTGTCTCTTGTTTTCAAGTCATAACCACAAAAAAATATTCATAAAACTCAATGATGTCAAATCAAAATCACATCTGCTCTTGTATGAAAATGTCTGTCTGTGTTTTATGAAATATGAAAATATAATTTCATTGTTGACATTCATAGTTCATAACATTTTTGGTCCACCATTTATCTATTTTCTACGTTATAATGTGACTTAAAACAACAACAACAACACAGATATTTCAAATGAAACTGCATACAATATAAGTTTCCCCTCCCTTGGGACTGCTTTTATTTTGAAGGCAAAATCACTCAATTTCCTGCCAGATTCTGCCTTTCTTGTGTTCAAAGCTGAGGGGGGTTCCTCTCAGTAGAAAATTCACCCAGCAGCCCCCTCTTCTGGAGTCAAACAGCGTCAATTGGATGTTGTGTCAGGTCCGTGGCACCACCTACATTTCCCACATAAAGAGGGAATGTTCAGAATAAAGAACCACAACACTTTTTTTATTTTATTTATTTATTTTTTTTTACAGGTTACAGAAAGGCATTCTGGGGATGTTGTTAATTCAGTGATGCAGCAGCTGAACAGGGACTCAGCATTGGGGAGATTCAGTCAAACAGAGATGGACAGGGTGCAGCAGACCTGTGTGAAGTGTGAGGGATTAGGACATCCTGCACATTATATATGAATACTATAATAATTATTATTTACAATGTTAGTTTTTATATTTATCTTATATTTTTACACAAATATATTTAGGTTCAAGACAAAAAAACAAAAAAACTTTGGAGCTATACAGAAAATATGACTGACTGTTAAATTAATTCATGTTATTTAATTTTTCTTTGGTTGCTGGTACAAAATGTCTTGTGGGAAATGAAGTGGTGCTGAAGGGATTTGGATTGATGATGTATTTGAGAAAGGGGTCCATGAGCAAATATATAATAAATATATAATAATATAAAAGTTTAGGCTAACATCAACTTCCCAGGAACTCCAACCTATGAGAGCAGAGCCTACAGGTATGCTGTCATATCACACAGGTGCTGTGTTCTATCATCACAATTTGTCATGATCAGTGTGTTCATGATCTGTTGACCACAAATGCTGTTTTAATCAGTGATTTTCAGGGGGGAAATCAGGGGGGAGCCCAGTCAAAAGTGCAGGTTAATAACAGTCTGTTTGTTTCCTGTGTGTTAAATATGTTAGTAGGATGCAGGTTAACTATCAGGACACATGAGAGAGCAGAAATAAATCAGTTCTCCAGCGCTCAAGGCATGTGCATCTATAATGCTTGCATGCTTGCAGTGTTATAGAATTTTGTTTCATTTCAGTAATAAAATGCATTGCATTTTCCAACCATGTACATTAGAAAACTGACGTTGTTGAAATGAGATACATTGACATTGAATGCATCATGATGCTAGTACTGTTAACCTGGATCAACTTCCACCAGCAGTCACTCTGTTGGCTCTGCATATTGGAAGAGATGGAGAAATAATGCTTTGAATCCTGAACCTGTCATCAGTATTACACATGCACACGTGGCCCAGAGGTGTACATGGAAACACCACGTCACTCTGCTCTGCTATAGGAAGACTCCTCCTGTCAGTGTGAGGACACAAAACTCGTCATCATCATACTTCTGTATCATCATCAGTCAATCAGATAAAAATGATGAAATATGTGTTTTACAAATAATAGTTGAACTTTAATTCAAAGAATCAATCAAAATGCTCCATGGCTTGCTCCTCTAATAGAGCTTTTTCACAACAGACTTCATATAGAAGGAAAAGCATAGGTAGAACTTTATACATTAACACAGAAGCAATGTTCTGTGAAGTGTCCTAAAAAGTCTGTCAGGTGAGTCAGCGTGTACAAAACCTGTCTGAAGTGAAAAAAAAGGTTTCTTTGAACGGTGAAGGGAGACTTTCCACTTCAGTAATTACAGCCTGTAATTCATGACTGTACATTCTGGACAATGAGAGAATTTAATGATTAAATGTGACAATGATTGGCTGTTAATACCAACCCACGACCATCTGACTGGTGAGCAGCAACAAGAGCGAGCAGCCGGGACTGCTCTGTGGCTGCTGAAAACCCCAAGACCAGGATCAGGACCAGGATCAGGACCACGGAGAGCTCCTGTGTGTGCAGCACTGAACAGGACTGAGACGTGTTCATCACACTGACTTTAAGTCACCTTTATCTCATTTGTCTATATTCAGTTAAAATGTTAGCATTGAGCCAGAACTGTTTTGTTTTGTTTCTTTAAAATTGTCTATAAATGTTTCAACAAGGAAGAACTTGTATCTAATGTGAAAACAGTGCATATTAAAATGAATAAATAACCCATGATGAAATGATGACATTTACATTCAATCGATTTGAGATTAAGAAAAAAAAAAAAAAAATTCAATTCAATTTTTTTACTTAATAATTTTTATTCAATATTGCTCAAATGACACACCAGAGGCCTTAACTAAATCTCACTGTCTTCATCAGTAGATGGAGTTTGCTTAGTTGTCTCTGTCTAGATTGTCATTATCTTATCAGCAGTTTTATTTTCCAAAACCAAACTTTGTGGAAGTATGCCGGGTATCCTAACTGTGATAGTGATAGTGTTTTTATTTATTTTATTTTATTTATTTATTTATTTATTTTTCATTATAAATCTTTGACTGTAAAATTGTTGCACAGATGATTGTAAGGAGAATACTGTCATGTACAAAGCAGTCTGAATATGTTATACGTTGAATGTGGTTTGATAAGTTTTATGCAACTAACACATGTATTTTAATGTGTTTAATAATCATCATTATTATTATTATTATTATTATTATTATTATTATTATTATTATTATTATTATTATCATTATTATTGTTATTATTGTTATAACTTGAACCTGAGTAGAGCAGAAAACACCTGTGCAAGTGTGCAGGCGGAGTCTTCTCATTGATTATCAGTATCAGTTCACATCCTAAATACTTGTTGTGGGCAAAAATATGGTAAAAACTTCTACAACTACAACTATGGTTGTGTTTCATAGTTTTAATCTTTTCATATATAACTTTGCATAAGTACTGCCTGTTGTGTTGTATTTGTCAAATCACTTTGAAATGAACTAAAACCAGTGGCAGCCTGGAAGTTGTCCATTTAACCACAGCATTGTGGTTCATCCTCTGAGGAAATGAATATTCACAGCTCATATGATTAAGTGTTGCTGTCTGTTTTAGCTACTTTAGCATCTTTTGTGCATCTTTTGTGGACTGTGAGTATCTAAAGCACATTTTATGTCCCTCTCATATACTCATGAGATATACTCATATACTCATGAGATATACTCATATACTCATGAGATATACTCATATACTCATGAGTCAATGTTCAGCTCTGGCTCTCAGTCCAAGCACCTCATGTCAGAAGTTAGTGCCCACTGCAGCGCCCTTGCAGGGCCTCTGGTTTTCCCTCTAACCTGCCTGATCACCTCACCACCTGTTTCTCATCATAAAACTCAACCCATGCAGTACAAAAGACCAGCTTGGACTCCAGTAGATCGTCCAGTCTCCTTTGTGATAACAAGTGCTTCATCTAACGCCGTGTGTTTCTGGAAAATAGACTTTGCTGTGATCTGATTCCTGTGCTCCAGGAATCCTGCCCATCATTCTCCTGCCACTTCCAGCTCTGTCTGGTCCCTGCACCTGCCTCCTGCAGTTCTGTCACCACCAGCCCTGAACTGTTCTGGATCCCCTCACTGCAAGATCTCATCCTGCCAGGACTCTGTGCTCTGGTCTCTGGTCTTGTGTTTGCTATTAGAGTCCGCTACTGTTAAACTGCCCTCCTGCCCTTCTTCCAGACACATAAACACATGCACTTTTAGCTTTTCAAACAAAAGCTTCTTTCCTCTGTCGCTGTCATTGTCTCAACCTCAATCAAATACAAACAGGCAAGTGCATGTAAGGACACACACACACACACACACATATAGCATTCCATCTCAAGACCACTTAGCTAACAGTGTTGTCGGGGGTACGTATGAGCAAGCTGTTTCACAAATGAATATTTCATGTTGGGCTGGATGAGTCAAACGTCAGTGCCTCCAAACATTTTCTTTAGATTTGTGTCTGATCATGTTTGCAGATGAAGTTTAGGTCATCTTCTTCTCAAACCTACAGAACGTACCACAAAGTGTATCTTGAACTGCTTGCCAATGTTGCCTCTTTTTGCTGCACCCATGCATGAAGCGGGCAAATTCGCAGCACAATCAAAGTCTTATGCGGCCTCGTCATGAATTGCATTTACAGGAGGCTGAGGGTGCATTTTCTGAGCCTCTTTGTGTCGGGAATTATATTCAGCTAGAGTCCAAGAGCACAGAGGGGAGCACAGGGATGAGCATGAGGGGAAAGCAGCTGTGTTAGCAGCTGAACTAATAAAAGAGCATTTAAAAAAGAAACACCCCGTCTCCTAATGCCTCACACTGGCACGGAGGAATTAACGATTGCTACGTTCCCAGGAATTCATTAATGCTTGGCATGAATGAATATTGCTATTCAACATCATTTAAAGTAGTACAAAAGCCGGGATGTAAATGCTTCCCTGTCTTCTTATTTTTACAGAGAAAATGGAGCTGTAATTTTGGGCACATTGGCGTTAATTACCAACATGTTTCACGTTGTGACACGGTTTTATGACCTCATTGTGGTGGCGCTGTAATGTTTTTGCTCCTGTAGATGGATGTGGCCCCACATTTCACAGGCTGTGTTCACACCATGAGAGTGTTTTTGACTCTCTATGAGTCTTGATGATAACCTTCCAGACGCACAAGGACCCAGGGAGGTCCCAGAAGCCCCCGGTTCACTGTAATACAGGCTTTGTAATTTCATTAATATGAGATTTGTTTGGAGATTTGGACTGCTTAAGTGCAATATCAACAAAGATGGAAACATAAAACAGACAAAAACAAAAAAGCTACGTGTCTGGAGGGGTCAATAAAGGAACAATGACAAGTGTTTCCACCTGTTTTCCTCCCCTCACCCCCAGGGACAGTCCAGCAGGCCGATGAGCAGCAGTAGCTGAGCGGAGTTGCATTTTTCATCAGCTAACAACAGGACAGCTGTGGAGGAGGGTAAAAAGCTCAAGTGTTATTGTTGGTGAACATAAATCAAATATTTAAATATCATAAATATAATAATAAGTGTAATGATTGATGCATCTAGCTGAGATAGATAGGTCATAGGGGAAACACAGGATGCTTTGATGAGCATGACACAGATGGGAGTCATATGTTCACAGTCACCAGCTCTGTGCCCCATGGGAGATTTTGGAGTGGCGTGATAGACGGCATTCTCCACCAGCAACAAAACAAAAAAAAAAACTAAATTAAGAAATATCTTTGAGAAGAATGCTGTTCACCACTCCAGCTCCACACAGTGAGTGAGGTTTGGCTCCACCACTTCTCAACAGCATCGGTGATTCTAAGAGTCTTTGTGTTGGTTTGTCCTTTTGATTGTCTTTTGGTTGGTTCAAGGTGTGTAAAGCTGAGCCATGCACAAAATCTGTCAGCAAAGGTTTGTCCAGGACCTGTGAAGTTATATTTATATGTGCACAGAAATGGCTATGGCGAGTAACATTATAATGGCAATAATCCCACTTTCAGTGATGAGACACGGCGAGTCTAGTTGTCATTATGCACAAAGTAAATGAAGTAATTAATCGTAATTAACTAGTGTCCAAGTGACAACAGTTGAACATTAAGGTGTAATTAAAGTTTAGTTCATTTAGTAATGATGCAGCCTGATAATGTGTAATGCCAACATGTCATCATCTTGTCGTCAGATAGCGATGCAGCTTTGTCACTTCCCTCAATATTTCAGAAAGTCACACAAGGTTACCTTGAAGTATCTGTGACAGGCTTTTAACATGCTTAACATTGGGAAACTGTTGCAGTTAGGTTAGGAAAAGATCAGGATTTGGGTTGAAAGAAGAATGTTCCATGGCACAAGCGACATAATGTAACTTGTAACTTTAAGTCGACTTTTGGTTTCACAGAGAACCCAACCTCCAGTCCAACCCCTTAATGAAAGTCGCGTGTCTGTCTGACTTATCCAGCCACCCCAGCCAACGTCCTTATGTGAACATTGGAGTAGATATAGACCTAGATGCACCTTTGTGCAATGCAGATGCAGAGAGGTTTGATAAAACGTTGATGTTTGAGGCCCTGGAATGGAGAATAGCTTGACAATCTACGACGACAACCAACATCCAACACTCAACAATAAATTCAAACATGCACTACAGTGGTTCAAGAAGGTCCTGGGTTCAAACCCGCCAGCTGACTGGGAAGTTTGTGGAGTCTGAGTTTGCATGTTCTTGTGTCTGTGTTGGTACTCCGGCTTCCTCCCACAGTCCAAAGACATACAGGATAATTGGTTGTCTGTAATGAACTGGTGACCTGTCGAGGGTGTACCTGATAAGAATAAGTGGTTATAGAAAATGAATAAATTACAGTTACTGTTGAAAAGTCAAGATGACAATGGCTAGTCTGTGACGAGACATGGACTGTTTGCTATTTTCAAAGTAAAAGTAGCTGACAAATTTAGATTATTGGCTGGTCTATGCCTTTACTGTTAGTCAGGCACAAGCCTGGATGCTGTATAGTAGTAACATCTGCCTACCTCTCTGGCATGTTCCTTGTGTCTTTGGTTCTGGTACAGCATTGTGTGTGCTCTGTGTTTGAGCAGAAATGATGGTCTGCTGTTGGTGTGTGTGTGTTTGTGTGTGGGTCTGACATGCTGTGCATCATAGAGAGCCACACTATGTCTCGCTTTGACACATAACCTTAGAATCGTACGTAAATTGTATGACGGAATAGTAAGGACGTGAAGGTAAGGACGCTGGGCTGCATATCTTGAGGCTGCCAGCTTTTGAACACCGTTGTAGCTTTAATGGACTGGTGACTCTTGGTCACAAAATATCATTATGTAACCAAGACATTTTCTGAGTTATTGTAAAGCACAATGTTAGCCTCTGGCAGAGCAACACTAGCAGTTCTCCCTGCCTCCAGCTTTTTGTGCTCGGCTCCAACAGGCTAAACACATCCTGGAGCTACCTCTGTTCAGGACGCACACGGATTAAATTGATATTGATTTTTTTTGTGACCAGGTTTTTACAGCAAACAGGCATATTTCCTTTAAACGTGGCTCGAGTCACACTTCAAGCTTTTTTATGTTGAAGTCCGCTCATTTTCTGCCACAGCGAGGTTCTCGTTTCTATTTGCTTTTGTGGATAAGCACGTTGCGCTGCAGGCTCTGGAGACTGCAGAGCCCCCGTCATCTGCATTGCACACCATTACCAGACATGACTAATTCAGCACGTGGCCAAAAGACTCTAAATGTGTAATTAAATATTTAATAGGGCCACAGACTATCCACCCACCTCACATTAGGCGTTTCTGTGCAGCATTTATGCAGAAAAGCACTGAAGCACTTGAGGCCTCTCTTACCTGAACACACTGAAGCTCTCAGGGCTTTGGTCTTGTCATCTGTGAGATGTGCCCCTGGTGAAGTGTCCTGCGGGATTTAATAAATGCATGTGAACTTTATATAGAGAAATGCCACCATGTGACCGTCATCCTCTGTGTGCACATGTAATCTTTCTGCTTTCTGTGTTGCTGTTTTCGCCTAAACTGTTTGTTTTGTGTGAACTCCTCGCCTGCTATCTAATCTGGGGATGCAGCCCCATGTCATTTGGCTTTGTACGGCTCTTGCTGGATAACACTGTCAGGGACATTAAAGCCCAATTTGAGTGTGACCTTTTTAACTGCTTTTATCTAAAGGACTCAGGGAAAGGCGGCCTCTCTTATTGTGAGGATTTCTTCATGAGTCTGCTCACTGGCTATTCATAAATTAGCTTTTGTCCCTGCTTAATATATGCCAAATTGTCCAAACCTCACACAAGCCTAGTAACCTTTTAAAATTTGGATGCAGCCACACTCCCTGTCTTTAATCACACATCACACTGTGCTATTTTTAACAGGCAGACTTTTGTACAAGGCTTATTTTAAGTGATACATTGATCCTCTGTGCCCGGCATATATTAAGGCCTTGGCGAGCCCCGGCGTTGCTGAGCTGGGATCTGGACCCTGTCCAGTTCCACCGTTGCTGGGGGTGTTAACTGTGTGGGGGAGGCTGGGACCATCCAAGCCAGAGAAATCATCGCTGCTCACATCTCATCCCGCCCCCCTCCCTCCCAGCCATGTTTCTTTCTGCTGAGAGAGGAAGAAAGGGGCGCCAGAGATGTGAATATGTGTCAGCTTATGGAGCATACAGTGAATAATGTGATTGTACCAGTGTATATGTGTGTGTGGAAAGATTGTGACGGCGTGTATCTGCACACTCATGCACTGAATGAGGGCAGGACTATACATAGATACAACTCCACAGATGTGTTGGCTACCGCCTCGGTGTTACCATTCCTTCAATGAACAGAATGTGGGGTTTCATAGGTGACTGGAGGTTAATAATTCCATCAACATGATAGCATCAACTGAGATGAAAGCTGAAGATACTTGCCATGTTATTTAAAGTTTGTGTGTGAAAGAGAAAATGGGTTAAAAATTGGTCTGAAGCTGCTTCTCTTTACAGTATCAGCTCTGATATTTAGGTTTTCATGCAGTGTCTGTGCTACAGCAACATTAAGAGTCGATGGTATGAAACGCAGCTCTGAATAATATGATATGAAGCCTGAGTGGTCACTATAGATGCTGCAATTTTGTTGCTCCATAATATGAAAGAAGAAAAGAGCATGTTAATATTTTTAGAGCTTCCAAATCAAAGGACTGAAAATAAAAAGTGTCCAGGGGGTTGTTAATCAAAAAGTTTCAATCTCAAGAGCTCAAATGTGAGGCACAGATGTCATGACAGTCTGCTTGTTACAGTTAATTATAAGATATGAAGTATCCTGTCCACAAGATTTTTAAAATAAAACAATGGTTAGATAAAATGGTTCGTCTTCAGGAGCCGCCTTGTTATTTTAAGCTCATTAGATAAAGATATGTTTGTGTTTAAAATTACATTGAAAGAAGGGGAAAATGCAAATATATGCAGAGTGTAATCCCACTGTGGGAAATATGGACAGCTGTACACATGTATTTGTTCTGATTACATACATACATACATCACATACATCAAAAACTAGTGAGTCGAGAACTTTGCTGACAGCCAAACATCAACAAGGTCAACAACAGCAGACATAGCAGCCAGCTAATATTACTGACTAGTCCAACAGCAGTCAGCCCAGCTCGGCGTCTGTCTTTCTTTCTGCCTTTTATTCTGAACTGTCCAGCAGTTTCTTGCTTGGTCGCTCTGTCCCTGTCTTCTTGACTTCTTCCATCACCGTCCTCTTCATCTCTTCCCCTCTGTCGTTATGCCCAGAGTCTGCTGAGTCTAGTTACATCGCCCTCTTACCCAGCTTCAGTTATGACATGACACCGGCACTGCTCCCCCTCAGCATTCACCTAAAAACCTCCTCTTCTTAGTGGTAGTAAACACTAACATTCCCCGGTGCTCTGAGCTCACAAACTGAGTTAGCAGAGTTAGTTAGTTGGCACAAGAAGGACAGCAGGGTGAACACATTAGAATTCATCTCTGTTGAGCATAGATATCAAAAGCAAACTCTCAAATCCAGCTGTTAGTCATTTGGAGGTACACACACTAAAGGTTTGATCACAGGTCAGTTTTATCCTGATGGTGGTGCTAGAGGAAACCAAGCCAAGCCAAGGGTCACTAAAATATGACTAAAATATCTGGAGACATGGCCGGTCAGGGGCAAAAATGAGCTGTGGAGCCCCTGTTAACCTCACATTAATATGTTTTATGTGCAGAATATTCCTATTGTAAAATGTTACATGACCTCAGGTTTGCCCAGTTGTAATTAAAAAAAAAAATATTTAAGCATATGGACCATGAATCAGTTGGAACAATGAATCTTAAAGGTTTTAACACAGGGCCCACCCTATAGGCAGTCCATCAGTTCAGCTGAAGATGTATGCATGTAAAATAAAATCAGTATGAGAGAACTGCCTTTAAACTGCTACCTGCATTATTCAAATGTATCTGATAAATGATTTCCATGATGTTTAATAACATTAACAATAGCTTGGACTGGTACTGGTTCCATCACTTCCTGCACTCTGCTATCAGTCTCCATGCCTGTTGGGTCACATCAGGTGGGCTGTTTATGTCCTTGAGCGCTTTGCCTCTTTTGATTATTACTGCTGCACTTTTTTTTTTCATCAGTGTCGGCTTTCCAGTCTGGATACAGCAACACCACTTCTGAATAGATGATCATTTTCCAAGGTGCTTTGAAGGTCTCCCGGGGTGGAGGGGAATTCTCTCTCATTTCGAGGTGCCTGCTCTCCGACACAAGACCCTGGAGAACATGCATGGTCCTGTTTGTGCATGTGCTATCTGTGCTACTCCTATGTATTAAATCGCACACGTGGTGTGACACATGTTGGCATGATCCTCTTCACCTTTGACTACTCTGTGCTGCTCGCATGTGTGTAGTTGCATGTTCCTGATTGGTCCCAGCCGATCTAGAGGATCCTGATTGGAGCGGCACCTGGTCCGACCCTCCAATCTGCATGATCCAATTAAAGGAACGACATTATTTAAGTTGGAACAGGCCGACAGTCGTGGTGGCTTGGTTTTCGTGTGGCGCTCACCGTTGTGTCATACTTAAGAACTGATTGTGAATGTTAACCACTGTGTTAACTTGTTTGAATCCGACCTGCGGACCTTTGCTACATGTCATCCCCATCTCTCTCTCCCCACATTTCTGTCACTCTTCAGCTGTCTCTGTCAAAAACTTGAAAAGGCCCAAAAAAAAGAAGTAGTCCTGCTACTTTTAAAGCAGGTTCATGTGTTACTTCAATCTTTTTCGTGAAGCAGTATCATCTGATATTTCATTCATAGACTCCCCCTCTATGAATGGATGGATGTTTGAGTGGTTGGTGTCAGGGATTCTGGTGGAGTTTTTCATGCCTTGATTCATCATATTGACTTGTTTTTTTTTTTTACACAACATCTCACATTTGTACAACCACCTGAAATGTAATGTAATCTTTCTTCTCACAGTTTGTCACACGCAGAAACGCACACCTGGTTTGATTCAATACATTTGTCAGCTAATGCTGTAGAACGTGAGATCGCCTGCAGGTGTGAATCGAGGACGGTTCTCAATACATTGCAATTAGTTGTGCAGTCCTAACAGATTCAGCAGAGGTTTGTCCGGATCCACAGCGTGGACATGTTCATCATTTTGATATCAGAAATCTGAGGGTCTTCTCACGGGAATGCAATTTTCAGAAACATTTTGAGCATTAAAATGGCCACAAAGATATAAACTAGGAAAAAACTTAATTCCAAACATCAGTATTGTATTGTACTGTATCATATGGTCTAATCCAGACTGCCCCCTTTTAGATTCTGAGGGATTTGTTTTCATTGCTCAGTTTCAGCAGAAGGCAGCTGAAGGGAAATAAAGTTACCATCAGGCGAGCTGTAAAAGCTCATTTTCCTGCATCTGGTGTGAACAGAGAGCGCTCAGAGGTCAGAATTAACTGCAGAGTGGTAGCTGTCGTATGCTGAGTTTGTCAGTAGGCTGACTCCTGGCAGTGCCCCATTTGATATTTCCCTCCCTGCAGATGAGAGGAGCTGACTCAAACATAGACCATACTTCAAATGACCCCCTAGTGTTGGGGGTCGCAGTCCCGGAAACCAAATATGTGCTTTATGGAAGCCTGGAGGTAACGTTCACTCAGAGATAACATGCTGGAAACATGACCCACATTCAGCGGAACATTCAAACACACTGATAAATATTAGCTTTTGTACACACACACACACACACACACTGGCATCACACATATGCACACCCAAATAGCATTTGTGCTCTCTTGCCCAGTTAGACGCTGCTCCCCTACAGCTGCAGCATGCAGAAAACAAGCTGTCGTATCATTCAGCACACAGTCTGATGTTTTGGTGAGTACACTTGCCATCGCATCTTTAATCACATTATCCAGTTATTCAGATAATTAGCTGGAATGAAATGCAACAAAACTATAACTAATGGAAGAATTCAACATTTGGGGAACTTTTATTCACTTTCTTGCTGAGAATTAGATGATGAAGGCTGACCACTCTGAGGATGAAGTGGAATTTGGCAGGTGGAGCCTACATTGGCGAGGGAATATGAGAATTTGCTGTTTTTATCTATTTTTATAATCTTAGTATAATCTAGTTTTATTGGTTTTAGAGTCTTGGTTAGACTAAACATGTAATGTGAAGATATCTATGGAACCCAGAATTCACGACTTTAACCACTGCTGTATAACCTGATGTCTGTAGATGATGATAAATCAGACCTACAGCAGCTCATGGTACCACACAACAACTTTTCTAGCCAGGGGTCACCAACAAAGTGTTCTAGAGCAAAACTTCCAGCATGTCAGACCCACACACACACACACACACACAAACACACACACACACCAACAGTAGACCATCATTTCTGCTCAAACACAGACCCACACAATGCTGTACCAGAACCAAAGACACGAGCAACATGCCAAAGAGGTAGGCAGATGTTACTACTATACAGCATCAATGCCTGTGCCTGACTAACAGTGAAGGCATAGACCAGCCAATAATCTAAATTTGTCAGCTGCTTTTACTTTGAAAATAGCAAACAGTGATTTACTGTTTGCTGACTCTATAAGTTCAAAAGCTAGGAGTAACTCCTTTTCATGTAAAGATGAGAAACATATGGCTGCTATGGAAGATATCCTGTAAAATATGAACTTATCTTTTCCAATAGACTACCATAGCTACTATAAGATAATATTTTAGTCTTCAAAGTAGGCCAAAAGATTCTATCAAACCAGTTTTACCTTTAAAAAAAATAGTTACAATTACTTACAGTGACATCACCTTTAAGTAATGGTACGGTCCACTTCAGGAGGGTCTGAAATAACAATGTCTGGTAGGGATCGATGGCAGTACAACAAATGGACAGCGCATGTGTGAAAAGAAAAAAAAAAAATCAGTAGGGTCATGAATGGGGAAATCAGCTTATTTCAGCTGTGAGGTTGGGCATTTTAATATGGAGCTTGAAATGTTCTATAGCCAGCCTCAGCCTCCGGCCACTCGAGAAGTTAGAGTTTTTCCTAGCCACGGATTCTGTGATATTTAAACTTTGGACAGGCCTTGACCCTAGCTCTTTCCCAATTTATGCTAAGCTAAGCTAGTGTTGCCTTGGTTTAAGCTTTATATTTACCATACAAACACGATTCAATTCAACAACAGTACAACAATTTTGAGGTCAAACCTGGAATTTTAATCACATGAAGCTATATATATCTACAATTTCATGATAGCTGAACAAACTCCAGCTACTGATAAAAGAAAGAAAGCCAAAGAACAGCTATCTACCTATCCTATCTACAATCCTGTTTCAGATGCGTCTTAATACAATATTCACAAGTTATTGTGACGTCTGCTATTATTCACTGTTGCCTGGTCCAAGATGTGTTAAGCTTTGGCTAGCACACAGACAAGAAAACCTGTAGCCCTCCTTAATTATATTCTTTACAACACCTCCAGAGTTCTTGAACACTTACTTTCTAAAGTACTGTTGCAAGTTGCACAGAGCACACACACATTTTCCGAGCCTGTGTTCGTAAAGAAATAGCTTTTAAAGTCATTGTCTCAGTTTATGTCGACTTGTGTTAAATAAGCAAGAAATCTTTCCTCCCTGTTCCAGTCTGTGCGCAAAGTGAAGCCTCCCTGATCTGTCACAGTTCAGGTAAGCAGAGTGTGGACCTGAATCAGACACAGGCTTAGAGGAGACTTGGCAGGAAGTTAACTGTAGCCAAATGCAAGCTTACAGACAGCTGCGTAAGGGCACACAAACAAATACAAACAGGACCAGAAAAGCAGGCAGGACGCCAATACACAAGTGCAGATCCCAGGCAGGAATCAAGTGGAAGTGTTCAGGAACAATGGCAGCTATCAGTAACACTGACAGTACGGCAAGTGATGAATGCAGAATGGCTAACGTATAAACTGCGGGTCAATTATCTCAGCAAAAAAAGGTAAGACTGGCAGGGCGACTGAGAGGGAAGAGACCAGTCGTGTTTTCTCAGCAGGGACAGAGATGGTGACAGATATGAAAGCATTAAGACAAAACAGACAATAAAGTCAACAGTCATGCCAACTGTTCAGCTAAGGAACAGATCTCATGATCATTTGGGAATCTCTCAAACATCCAATTAGCTCACAGAGGAGTCTGTTGCATCAGAGCTGCCTCCCGGGGTCACCTCCACCAGGTCACTGTGGCTGCTCCAGGTTTTATCAGCCGGTGTAGTTATGTTGCCTCTCGCATCCTCTGCTGAACCCTGATCCATTTTCTGTCATGATCATCATCAACTCATGATCCACCTTCTGAACTCGCAGGTCAAAAGGTCCATGATGGGGGCACGTCTTTGCCTTTCCACCATGGGCTTCAGGTTCTCTCCTGCTCCTCTTCAGATATTTGCTAACAGGTACTACATAATTATTATACAATTGAATATATTCCAAACCACAGTCATTAATGTGCTGTAACAGCCTATACTCTCCTGGTTTCAGTCTTTCCACCAGATGTTGGAACCTGGTTGCAGGGATTTGCTCGCATTCAGACGGAGTTTTAGTGAAGTGCAGCACTGGTGCTGGGTAATAAGGCTTGGCTTGCAATTGGCATTCCCTTTCATCCTAAAGGTGTTGGATTTAGGTCAGGGCTCTGTGCAGGCGAGTCACTTCCAACAGCGGTGTGTTTTATACAAGCGGCAGCCTCTGTGGCTGAAAAAAAAAAAAAAATGAAGTACCTAATACTGCAGTTCCTCAAATGGCCACTTGATGCTGGCTGCAAAAGTCAGTCTCCATAAGTCCCCATGTTAAAATGTCCAACTTCACAGCAGAAATAAACATGTTTACAGCCTGGTACAACAAAACAGTTTTGGTCTCTATAGCTAATTTCCCGTTCATGACAACTGTACTGAGGGTGAATTTATACACATGGATTAAAGCAAAAAATAATTAAATTCTTTTTAACAGAATTTTTTTCGAGCTGCAGCTAAATCATATTCCCCATTTGCAATTTGTGAAACACGTTACAGGTTACATTACTTAACACCTGCTAAAAGGTAAGATATACAACCCCTCTCCACTCATAACCATGTTCTCAAATGCAGCCATCAAGTTTAAATACTTGACCAATTTTCAATCTATGAAATCAAACTGATCCTTTTTTCTTTCTTTTTTTTTTTTTTTTTTGCCAAGCTTGTTTCAGGTTTTACTCTTTCAAATAATCAACCATCTACAAAACTTTTCACTGCGTTATTTTTCTACTCCTTCTTCTTATCATCATCATTACTATTTATTATTATTATTATTGTTGTTGTTGTTTCAAGTGAGCCTCTAATTATTTAATAGACAAATACATCATACAAACAGCACCAGGACTAAATAACAATGAGAGTTTCAGTGTGATGGCGAACTCTCACCTCTGTGCCATCACTTCCATACTGTTAATAATCAAAGAAGCTCTGAGGCTTTACATTTGTTATATATGTTAGAATACAAGATTTCAGCGTCGAGGTACAATCAGGCTACATTCATGATTTTGTACAGTCAAACTAACCAAAAACTTCTTATTGATTATCATTAGAAAGTTTCAGGGCGTTCCCGTAACCATGGTAACTCACGGTGCTAGAGGGGAGGGAGAGACGCTGAATGAAGCCGTTTACACAGATACACTGCAGACACACTATAGCTGTTATTTCACACATGTAGCACAGCAGGAGACTGTCTGTGTCAGACGAGTTCTCACATCTTGACTAAACTTTACAAACTGAGTCTCAAAATGTCGTCACAGCTCTGTGACGCAGTCAGAAACTCATTGTTACGCTGCAGCGCGACGAGTCCATGCTAGCTAAGCAGCTAAACTTTAGCGCCGCTCCGTGTCAAGATCCCGCCCTCACTATACTGTCTTTGGTCACACACGTGCACGCAGTTCACAATACCATTGGCTGTAGAGTGTGACAATCTGTCAATAAAAATCAGCCATCACCTTTTTTCTCATAAGCGGCCTTTGTCAACTCTGAATGACGGAAATCCATCATAATGATGAAAAACTTTATTCCCTGTTTATATGATATTAAACCTTAACGTTTTGCATAATTAATTAACAGCATGGTCACTTTGATTCACAGGTGGGTGCCATCACATGCAGCTGGGACAAGCTGCTTTGGCTCCATCGACTCAACTTTTGGATTAGCCAACATGTGACAACCTATGGCTTACACCACTCCAGACGGTGTTTGGCATTGCACATTAAACATACAGTGAGTTTGTCACCTGTCCTCCCTTTACCAGCCACTGCTGCCAAGGACGGTGTTTACACTGAAAGGCAGCAACCTTGCTGTCTGAAAGCACCTTTAGGCTTATATGCCATAGAGACCAATGCCATGTCCGCCAGCACACAGCTGCTGTGAATGTTGCTGCTGAGTGTTGTAACCCCCTTTTACACTCTTCTGTGGCCGACTGCTTTGCGGCTGAGCTTTCTCCTGCATGTTTCCACCTACCGATAAGAGCGGAGAGCCACATCAGGTCATACTGAAGAGGTCAGTGGATTTCAGTCTTGCGCTAATCTTGATCACTGGCCATTGATTTTATTCACCTGCAAGTGATGAGTGTGGCTGAAGCAGATAAACTCATTCATTTAAAGGGGTGCTCACATACTTGTGGATGTACAGTGTAATTGGACTATTGCTACCCTGGATGTCTGACCAGAAGGACTCACAAATACATTGCCAGGTCTCTGCAGACATTACAAAGCCAAAGCTCTAGGTGTCTCATCCATTTGCATTTCCATTTGTCTTGTCTGAAAAAGTTGGCAGGGTGGAGTATTTTTCTTTTTTTTTGGCTGGGGATCAGTGAGCACATTTGGACACTAATCATTCAATCCTACCCTGATTAAGTAAATACTCCTGACTATCAGAACTGTCATGTAAATGTCTTTGCTGTACCTGCTCACTTTAATTGGTCTAAGGTTCTAATCAGAGGAGCATTAACCCCGGTTCACTGTGTGTGGTCGTGACTGAGATTTATCTCTACAAGCAGTGTCCCAAAGCTTTATTGATAAAGCAAACACCATGGTGTAGACTACAGACACTGAAGACATTGATGAGATGGGACGAAGAACATGTATTTAATGCTAATGTTCATGACAATTTAATAAAAATGCAACTGGGCTGATCTCAGAGAGAACACACCACACAAATTCAAGTTCAGTTTGGATACAAGTAGTTCATGTAGCCACAATAATGACATTGGCTACATCCAACTGTCCTAAATGTTTAAACTCATACCACCAATACACAGCAACAGATATGTTTTTGATCACATGTAAAAGAGACAGACAGTGTGTACAAACTGTAATGACTTGCAGTGCCCGGCAGTAAAGGACACCAATGCTGACTAAGTCTGTTATGGCTACTTAATAAAATGTCAATGTTGCATTTTTGCTAGAAGAATAATAATGATAATATTGCAATTAATTTGGATTAACATTGACTAATTGATTCATTCAGACATGTTTCATTCATAAATTAGTGACGAGGATGAGTTAGCAGCTGGTTAACCTGATGGAACTGACTGAGAGCGAAGGTTACAGATCACCAGTGATGGGAATAACGGCGCTATAAATAACAGCGTTAGTAACGGTGTTACTTTTTTCAGTGACGAGTAATCTAATTGATTACTCTTCCCATCATTATAACGCCGTTATCGTTACTGCCAAAAAATATGGCGCGTCACTATGATTGAAGGCAGCTGTTTTTCATCAGACCAGCTCGATCACTAAGCCGAGCGGCAAAGACTTTTCTTGTTCCTCCTTCCTTGGTGAGAGCGGGGGCACGAGACAGTCGCATAGACTGGCTGAGGCTGAGTAAAATTCCATGGTAAGCCAGTCAGAGGTGGAGTTGGGCGGGTGTTGCTTACACAAATTGTCAGACACACAAAGACGACACAGGACATTCACGTGAGTCAACGAGAAACAGGAATGGCGAGCCCGAATAGTCCAGCCTTCTTTAAATGGAAGTATAGTTTAGTATATATCATAAACAAATGAACACGCACATGTATTTTAAGTTCCGTCAAAGAGGGATGGAGGTGGGGTCCAAATTCTTTGACACATTTGAGCATTAAAAAAATTGCTTGAAAGTAACGCAATAGTTACTTTCCAAAGTAACTAGTTACTTTTATAATTTGTAACTCAGTAACTACTTTAGTAGAGTTTACTTTCTGGATTTTTTAGAGTAACTTGCCCAACACTGCAGGTCACAGAGGTCTGAACTACTATTTTTAAAACGTGAGGACAAAAAAGAGTTTCATACACATTACTTTAACTTTAAGATCACTTATCAATCCTCATTTTGACAGCCACACAGCAGACTAAGCCCAACATACCCCAAGTCTATAATGATAGCCTTATTTGTGTGTTTGGATCAAACATACTTCATGGTCTATTGCATTACTTTGTTGCCTCTAATGTACCAATACAGGCAAAGATCATACATAATAAAAACATAAGACAACGAACGAAGAAGGTATAACAATACATATTTAATATCTTTATCATTAGTATTAAAAAGGGAATAATGATGATACTGATTTTAAAGCCAAAGTTTAACCACGCACTTTAATCCTATTCTGCATTGAAAAGAAGTCCCTGCTGTAGCAGACCTCATGTGGTAGAGAGCAGAGAGCAGGACCATAATGACTGAAAGCACCATATTGTCACATTCGCACACCGATGGCAGAGGCAGCCATGCAAGGTGCCAACTGCTCATCAGGAGCGGTACAACGCTTCTTATCCAAAGCACTTACAATAATACATACCATGCACACACACACGGCACAGCCATCAGGAGCAATTTGGAGTTTCAGTATCAGGACACTTTAACTGGACCAGGGGAGCCGGGAATCAAACAAGCAACCCTCTGATTACAAGACGACCGGCTCTGCCACTTGAACCACAGCCGCCCCTCAAATGGAAAAACAATCAACTCTTTGTTTTATTAGGAGCCAGTGAAGAGAAGATAAAACAAGAGTGATGTGTTCAAACCTTTTGGTTTTAGACTGCAGAACTCTGAGTAAGAATAAGCTGGAGCTGATCCGAACTGACGTGGTGGAGCACACTGGTCGCACAAGTTGCCAGTTCATCACAAGGCTGACAAGTAAAGAGGCAATTTTGACCAATTGACCTGCATGTTTTTGGACTGTGGGTGCCGGAGTAACCCTCAAACTCCACACAGAATCCATTTTTGGATTAGCTGGGAGGCGGCAGAGGCAAGGACTGCCAAGATGGCACCACACTCAACGTCACAGATACTACGTCCATGTTTTATACTGTGATATGAACTCATATCACCTCATGTAGTGCCCCATTTCTGTCGGCTCATCCTTGAATCTGTAATCCATCTGCTGGCAGAAATCCTGCCTCTGTAATTGATCTCTTTCTACCTGCAGAGGCAGTCTGAAAGAGGAAGCCCGGGCTGTGGGCTCGTGGGATGCTCGTGTCACTGGGGTCTGTTCACAAGCACAAACATTAAGTGCAGAAATGCATTTGCGAGATCGTTTTGACTGCATAAAACATGTAATCAATACTTTTTAATAGGTGCTGATACCAAATGAGTAGAGTATTGAGTTGTGTATCGAGGTATGGATTACTGTGGTATTGATCTGGACAGCTGTAACCCTCTCTCCTCTCTGGGATCTTGAAGCTCACTGCCTTTTTTCTGATCCACTTCTGTTCTTAAGTGTTTTTCTTCCTCCTTCTGTTCCCATCCTCTTCCTTCATTTTTTATGCACTCCCACTAATCTGCAGGATTAAGTTATTCTGCATCTACCTGTATTCTTTGATTATTGCTGAAAGCCGGAGCGCTGAAAACTGGCTGGGATTATCTCCCGGCGGAGTGTTTGATGTTCCCCTCTTAATGAGGCTGGCAGCAGAACACCGCCTCGCTAAAAAACCTTCGCTTTTATGTTGATATAATGTTGCAGCCGTCTTAAAAGCAGTTATTACGGAGCCATCGCATTCATTCAGGCATGTCCACTCCTGCATCAATTTTGGGTCACGCCCGGGTCAAATGGTGTTTATGCTCAGCAGCATTGCTAATAGTTTTGATAGCTTAAGGCAGTGCTGAATCTCAGAGAGGGCTTTTTGAATTCCAAACATCAAGTGAGTGGAGGATAACACATCCACACACACGCTGCCACAGCACATGTAGGAAATGCTTAGTGGATGATACATGGAGTTTTTTATTGACTGTGTGGTGTGTGTCTAAGAGAATTAAATGATCATATCAAAAATACACACAACTAGCATTAATTTGACTGTTCTGTTGAGACATGAAGAATCTTTACAATTTGAATTTACGATACAATCAGAAACCAAACCTGCTGGTCTGTGCATTTTTAAGTAGCTTAAACACAAAACAAAATCAGGAAAAAAAACTTGTAAGGAACTTTTAAGGTAGTTGTTGCCAGAGTATGTCAAAAGTAGGTGGACATTTATTTTAGTTCTTCCAAAAAAAATGTGGAAAACAAACAAAAATGATTTGAACTGAGGAAAAAACAGCTCATACCAAATGAAACTAATAGCACTAGTCCTTGCTGCTCTCTGCCCCCTGGCTTTGGGCTCACCTGGACTTAACCATCCTCCCTGCAGATGGTAGTCTCCCCAAGAATCAAGGAAAGAATCTTTACAAGAAGACACAAGGATACAAGAATCAAGGAAAACAGATTTCCCATGGCGCTTGCTTTGCTTGTCATTATTGCATTAACCTTAGCTTATTGATGTTAGCAATTCTAAGAAATATAATGCTGAACATAAACAGACCTGGGATAGCTAAATGCACATGCATTATCAGATGGAATTAATTGTGGTTAACGTAAACAAGAAACATAACAGGTAAATATATATTAAAAAATAAGCGACAAATGGCAGAGGTGAGAGTCCACTGGATTATTGAAACTTGTCTTCATGTTTATTTGCACAAAATGAGACACTGTGTCCCTAAATTAGGAAACAACATGTGAAGGGAAATGCCAAGCAGTTTTTATTTTAGGCACATCTTCGTCTGCCATTGATGGAAAAGTGAAGTGTCTTTCACTTGAAAACAAATTGCATGATACAGTATGAGAAACACGTCTATGGTGGATCAGAGTTCTTTGTAACAACATAACAATAGTGTCAAGCCCTCATGGGAGCTGTAGTTGTCAAAGTGATGATCTTGAAGTCATTATTTAATAAATATATCTAAATAATATGAACCATTCCTGAAAGTTCTCCTCAGCTCTGCTGTGTGTTTTAGCCTCGTTTTGGTTTTACGGCCCACAACTTTACTGTTAGTGTTCAGTCCCTGTGCTCTCATTAACCTTGTTTTCAGAAGGAGCAGGCAGCTGTCTTTGGTGGGAAAACCCATTAATGTACTCTACCTGTTCAACACCAAACAGCTCGCAGTTAACAACTCACTGGTGAGCATGGTGGAAAGAGGCTTTGTGGAGGGGGCGTGGTGCATCAGCTGCAGATGCCGTGCAGCAGGAAGCGCACAGTGAAGCCTGCAAACGGCTGGACAAAGTGTGTGTTCTCTACCTTGAAAATAAACAGAAATACTGAAATGGTCACCGGGCTGTGTTGTGTCCATTGCTGAGGAAGCCACGGTGGTAGCGAGTAGTGCCACATGGTTACACTCAGGACAAGTCACCAGTTCATCAAAGGGCACATAGAGACAAACAACCATTCACACTCACATTTATAGTCACCAATTAACCTGTGGTTTTGTCACATTAGAATGAGCCTTTTATATCTGCACACAGTGTCCATCATCATCATCAACTGCCATGTTTCTACAGTAGCCCATAAGGACAAACTACATTGTACTTCAGGATGGTTTGCAATCAGCAACCGCTTGCAGCAGATGGCCGTCCACCACGAGCTGGGTTCTGCCTCTTAAAGGAAGTTTTCCTTGCCACTGTCAAAAAGTGTTTGCTCATGGTGGGAATTGTTGGGTCTCTGTAAATAATATAAAGAATACGGTCTAGACCTGCTTTATATGGAATGTGTCATGAGATAACTTCTGTTATGATTTGGTGCTATATAAATACAATTGAATTCTACCACTACATTCACACACTTGATGTCTAAATAACATTTTAAATTTAAAAAAATTCTATTCTGACTTAAACCTCATTTCATTTAATCTTTTCTTTGTTTTCGGTTTAATTTGCTCTGTGTTCATGCTTAATGAGGGGGTGTTTGGGACTAATTACAGGGCATATTGATAGCACATTTAGATGGTACAGTTAATGTTGCATTTAAATGATCTGCGAACATCATTATTGCGTATGGTTTAAAATGATATCAGTTGCAGAAAACTAGCAGATCCAGACCATCAGAGAGCCTGATGGCTTCCTCCATCCTGATAAACCAATCTAAGCCAGCCCAGCTGCTCTGGAAGCACCAATAAGTCACGGTTCAGTAACTGACCCTCCAAAGGACCAGTCATGCAAGGCTGAGTGTGTGAACGGCATGAAATAAGTTCGCCGGAAGAATATTGTACATGTGAGCGGAGATCACTCACACGGTCTCATCTCTCGAAGTTCACGCTTCATTTCCTCCCCTTGTTTTTACACAAACATGTCAAATAAAGCCTGAATATGAAATGTTGTTTTATGACTTAGAAAATGAAAAATTGTTCAGGTGGAACCATATTGATCCTGAGAAGAACTCTTTTTTTTTTTTTTCCCTGACCAGAAACTATTTTAATGTGTTTCTATAAACGCTTCTCTCATCAGATTCTAATGCCAAGTCAAGCACTCATCAAATCAGCAATTTATTCCACTTTGATTACTTAAATGGGAATAAATTATGGCTGCAAGATTCTTTTGATTCATATGTCTAGGCTTAATACAGCTAGCTAACCTTGTGATTAAGAAAAACTCCCAAAACAACCAAAAGAATCATCGGCAGGCAGAGCGCCCCCCTCATGGACTGTGTCTTATTTGGGAGCCGTGATCGATTCTGTCATGTTTGAGTCAACAGCCGATAAAAGAGTCTGCCAATTTATCACCTTTCATGATGCTGAAAATCAAAACACATGTTGTGAGGAATCAAAAAAAAAAAAAAGGAGGGGATTCAGTCCTCTTCATAAAGCCCAGGAGTGACAGGAAATCCATTTCTGTCGCATGCAATTACCAGCATGCTGATTCGGGGAAAACACTCCTGCTTTATATTTCATCAAGGCCATAGAGGAGCTGAGGTGGCGCTCAATACTGGCCTCCAGAGCAGCACACACACACACGCACTCACACACACTCAGTAAAGATAACTATTAAATGTACAGACGTGTGTAGGAATGCTGTCCACGAGAAGAGAAGTTCATTTTACTTATATCGTGAAGAAAAAAGTATGAATTTCTTCCAATCCCCCACACACTCATCAACTACTCCAGGTTATACAGTTAGTTTGTGGCTGGCGGGTTCTACCCTGACATGAACCCCTTCGTGCTCAGGACCACATCTGTCCACCCCTGTCCTGGTACATAATTCTTCCTGGTTTTACAAATAACTGGTTGAGCAACTCCTAAAAGGAAATTGATTAAAACCTGAACAGATCTCTCTCTGGCTGTATATTTCAGAGTGAAGACGAATAAAATAATAGAAAAGCCTCCTCATACACCCTGGCACCAGCCCTGCAGTACTCTAAACACCTCCTCTAACCCGGGGCACTGAACTAATAAATGAAGCAGCCTCTCAGCTTGTAAACGGAATGAACAGCTTCACCCCTGCTACTTGGCTGCTCATGTGCTCTGTGTGTCTGTTTGGAGCCATCGCCCCGTGCACAATCCTCCACCGTAGGTCAGCCACCCTCTCTCAATGGGGCTGCTTGTACAGGATCAGTTAGATTTAGATTTATTGTTCCAGAGGAAGATTTGTCTTCACAAGCAGCGCCGCACGGGCATGTACAGATAGAGACAATTCATAAAATCTTTATGTAAACATTCATACATCCAGCTCACTGTGTACAGTGTCAGCGAGGCATTTTGTTCGACACTGCTGCAGCAGACTGAAGCAAACTCTTCACCCTTTTTTAACCTTTGTGTGTCTCCAGTCAGATTGGTGTACATTTGAAATGTTGATTGAGGGGGGAAGAAAGGCCTTACTCTTTCACACTTGCCAAAGTGTGTAGCTGTGAAACCTTAAAGCAACGTGCGAGGTTTGATTTTTTTTTTTTGTAGAATTTGGCAGTCCCAGAGTGCAATTCACTGATTCACTGCTGCTGGGGGTAAATATGAAAAGTTGTCCATGTGCAATTTTTATGATTATATTACTAATGATTGCGGCACGCATGACTGCAGTGGTTAGCACTGTCGCCTCACAGCAAGAATGTTCCTAGTTCAACCAGGAAAGGCTTTCTGTGTGAGGTTTCATGTTCTCCATGTGTCTGCGTGGGTTCTCTCTCTACCAGTTTAAACACCAAACAGCAGCAGCAGTTTACTTCACTGTCCATCAGGAAACTCTGTAAATCACAAAGAGTTGAGGCAGAGCCAGAGGACATCAGAGGGAAAACCAGAAAACAATTTCTCCATAAAACATGATCCAGTTTCACCAAAATCTGTGAAACTGTTGGTTCTGTGTGACTGTAAAGCGCTACGTACTTCATATGAACTGTGAGCACAGATGTACGGGTGCAGAATGGGAATGACAGAGGCACCAGATCACTCCATGACAGCAGGAGTGACATTCAGGGAGGGGAAAATGTACTCAGTCATCATCCCATAGTTCAGCCAGAGAGCACGATTCATAGACCTGTGTGTGTGTGTGTGTGTGTGTGTGTGTGTATACACCTGATGGACCTGATGCTGGGAATGTCTCCATCCTGTTGATTGAAGCCTGGTGTGGGTTTCATAAGGTGGCCCACTGAGCCAGCCGGCCTCATGCAGCCTGATCCAAAACGACAGGTCTCCTTCTCCAGACAAGTGTGTTACGACCTGGCTCGTTTTGGAGAGCAGTAACATATGATAAGGATAGGAAATGAAGTGGAAAGCGACAACTAGACAGGTTCAGGTTAACGTCAGAGTTTAATTAACCAAGGAGGGTGCGCGTACACAAAGAAATATAACAGAAAAACTCCAGGAACTAATAACCAATACAAAAAGATGTTTGAACGAATTACAGTAACCAAAAGTGAGGCGCACTGATCACAGGTTCACAGCCGCCCTGAACTGCGGACACACAAACTATTTCAAATGCAGCTGGGGTTGATTGAGGACTCCCGATTGGTCGAACCACAGCCACACCAAACACAGACACCAGGGTACAGCAACCAGGAAGTAGCTCCAAAAAGGACCAATCCTCGACGGGGAATCACACAGCTGGTTTTGCCTAACCGGCAGAATCACTCCTGGAAACACAATTAGTACACGCTAAAGCGGCATAACAACTGTTATAAAACAGCTGTTCTCCAAAGAGCCACATCCCTGGTTGGTTGTCATGTTGGTTCGTGGCCTCCAAAGTCTGCCAGGCCTGAATAACAGACAGTCAGGTCAGTCTCCTGTGAAGATGTGTGATGTGTCACTTTGCTTTTCCACTCATGAATTGTCTTTATATGTCATTTATTATCTATTATCCTCAGTGGTGGAATACGTGAAGACTTGAGGTCGTACTGTGTTTTTCCTCATGAGGACTGTGCTTATTTATTCACAGCTAAAATTAAAATGGAATATTATCTTTCATCTGTTGTGTTGATTCTGCTCATCCAGGTTCACGGTGAGGTGTTTCTGTGCCTTCTTCTCGAAGTCATTCATGAATTCACAGTGTGAGCGTGACAGTATATTTTATATGATCCTTTCCGTGTGACACAAAATACATACTATGTGACATCTAGATGTGTTAATTATCACTTATTGATTTTTCTTTTCATGAACATTGATTTTGCACTAAATGCAAAAATAAGGAATTTCTTTAATAATACAGATGCTGTCACACGTCCTTCAGTTTTGTGATTGTTACGGCCACCACCGTCTCGCCCCTGTGTATCGTGGTGTGTGTAGTCCTGTCCTTATGTAAATCCAGATGTGCAGTTGCCATGCGGTGATTGGACCACGACTGAGGAGGTGTGGACCCGATGGCGCCGGATACTGGCAGCTGAGAGCACTGGGATTGGTGCTGTATCCTCTCCCGACCGGCCAATCTGCAGGGCCCAATTGCCACAGCACGGGCATTTCAACTGCAGCCGCCAGAGCATCGGGGCGGCTTGTGTTTTGTGTCTTGAGCTCGCCTCATTTGTTGCAACTTGCATAATTTGTGAATGTTAACAGTGGTTAACTCGTTGTTTGTTTCTGGGACTGGGGCAGGGTTTAGTTAGTTTTGTATAGTACTGATTACGAGTAGAAGATTTCTGTTATATTTACTAGCTTAGGGGTGCTGTTTCTGATGTGTCTTTTGTTATTAAGTATTACTTTAGATACTGAGGTTTCCCTTTCTCATTTTGGTTTCAACTTAGATAGAATAGGCTCTGTTTAGAGTTCTCCTTTTGTTATATTTCTTTTTTTGTTGAACAGCATCCGCTCGCCCTTTGTTCCCTTAGCACCTCACCTCCTTTTGTTAAAACTATTTGAATTTTCATTTAATAAAAAAACTTTGTTTATTAACCATAACACCTGGTTTTATGTTACTTCCTTCTACCCCTTAAGCTGGTCATAACAGTGATGAATGAACAAATTTGGGTAACACTTGAGTGACTTGAGAATGAGTACACACTATTGAGCATTAGTTACGCATTAATATATCAAATCAAATCAAATCAAATTTTATTCGTATAGCCCAAAGTCACAAAGTACATTTGCCTCGGAGGGCTTTACAATCTGTACAGGGAGTGACACCCTCTGTCCTTAGACCCTCGGTTTGAGTGAGGAAAAACTTGCCCACAAAAAACCCTTTTAACAGGGAAAAAAGGTGGAAGAAACCTCAGGAAGAGCCACAGAGGAGGGATCCCTCTCCCAGGACGGACAGACGTGCAATAGATGTGACATATTGTACAATTACAATGACTGATAAAATGATTACAGATGCACAGCAGCAGCAAATCATAAACTAACTATAAACTGTAATGGAGATATGGTAACAATAATGACAGTAATAATATATGTAGTGGACGTAATGCAGGACCACAGCAGCAGCCACGATCCATGAGAACCTGCTGGACGAGAGAGCACAGAAACTCCAGTGAAGAAGTTTAGTTAGTAGCATGCATTAATGAGACATGTATGTTTACAGATGGTGGTGGTAATGGTGATGGAGGGAGAGAGAGAGATTTCAGTAAAGGGAGATGTGACTGCATCTTCAACCAAAACCGTGCCTTTGTTCCTTTGTTTAATTATCTTCTTTTTCAGAGGTGCAATAGAGTCTAGAGTTGTCCGTAATGAGCCTGTAGTACTATCAACAAGATGATCTATTTGTGAGGGGTTAAAGGAAGCAGACAGGTCCTCTGCTGCATTGAGACATGGCATTGAATTCAATGCTGAAGGAATCACTTCCTTAAATTTGGCTACAGCACTATCAGATAAACATCTGCTGTAGGAGTTTCTGCAAAAAGGCTTATAGTCCAGTAATATGAACTCAAAGGTTATTAAAAAATGGTCAGACAGAAGAGGATTCTGTGGAAAGACTATTAGATGATCAATTTCAATGCCATATGAGAGAACAAGATCAAGAGTGTGGTTCAGACAATGAGTCGGTTTATTTACACTCTGACAGAAGCCAATTGAATCTAATAAAGAGATAAACACAGACTATCATTGTGGTTGTCCACATGAATATTAAAATCACCTACAATAATTACTTTATCTGTTTTAAGGTTCAAGCCTGATGTAAATTCTGAAAATTCAGATAAAAATTCAGAGTAAGGACCAGGAGCACGATATACTGTAACAAATAAAATTGGCTGTAATGTTTTCCAGGTTGGGTGAGTGAGGCTAAGAACAAGACTTTCAAATGAATTATAATTTAGTTTAGGTTTAGGATTTATTAATAGGCTTGAGTCAAATATGGCTCCAACTCCACCACCTGGACCGGTACTTCGAGGAATATGAGTATTACAATGACTGGGAGGAGTGGATTCATTTAAGCTAACATATTCATCCTCCTGCAGCCAGGTTTCAGTGAGACAAAACAAATCAATATCATAATCAGATATTAATTCATTGACTAAACAGCTTTAGAGGACAAGGACCTGATATTCAGGAGTCCACATTTAATTCTCTTATTTTGGACTGTTGGACATGTTGATTTAATTTTTAGGTTTTTATGATGAACTCCTCTTCTGTTTGTTTTATCTTTAAATAATGTAGGTGGACGGGGGACAGACACAGTCTCTATACTAAAGGACTGGGTGGGCAGCTGCTCTAATGGAGGAAGCGTGGGCTTCAGTTTGGGGCTATGCTTCTTTCAGGCAGTCACCCAGCGTCCCGTCTCGGGAACTGCCAGGGGACGGCTAGCTGAAGCTACCTTCAGCTACCTTCAGCTACCTTCCACCGAAGGGTGGTACCACACTGGCTACAGGGGACTTGCTAACTATAACAGCTACTGACTGTTCAGTGGTGCGGTACCATGCCTAAATCACTGAGCCTCGCCTCCAAAGCTACAAATAAACTACATTTATTACAAGTACCGTTATCGCTAAAGGAGGACGAGGAGTAGCTAAACATGTGGCACACAGGGCAGGAGAGAGCAGGAGAGGAGAGAGGCAAATTCCATTTCCAATGGATGACCTATAAACAGTTATTAATGCAGGAATTCATGAATTCAGGCATTTCCAAAGCACTTACTACTCGTTAATTAAGTATTTTGTGTGAGCTCATCTAAAGTGGGCACTATCTATGCCTTATAAAGCATTTACAAATGAGATTTAAAGGCTGGCAATGCCTCAAGACTTATTGCAACTTCCCAACATATTGTAACTGTACAACTGTTCTGTTGATGTAAAAAGACGAACAAGGGTAAATAAAGCTGAATAAAAACTTGCCAACACCAACAGTGGATCACAAAAATTTAAGTACGACAAATACAATCTTTGTTTGAAAAAAAATGCATGAAATACGCGGCTGTTCTATTTTTGGCGGACACTGTGAGCAGCCCATGTCAATTTATTAACACAGAGCACTTCGAGTGGGCGGAAGCCAGACACAGAAAAAGAATCCAGTGGATTTTCAAAATAAAATACCCTGTGCAAACTGCTGTTCGTAAAAACAGACAAAAGCGATGTTTCTGATGGGTGCAGCTAAGATGAATGGAGAGATGGAGATGGAGAACTCTGACCTAATTCATCGAGTCAGGTTTCTTGAAGATTTGATTTAGAATTACGTTAAATTGTGACACTGAAATATTTTCTAACTTTATTTTTTGATACAGAAAGATTTTATTTTTTTCAAACAAAGATAGTATTTGTCGTACTTAAACACAACATACTTACTTTTGTGATCCACTGTTGGTGTTGGCAAGTTTTTATTCAGCTTTGTTTACCCTTGTTCCTCTTTTTACATCAACAGAACAGTTACAATATGTTGGGAAGTTGCAATAAATATCAATGCAGTATGTTCTATATCCCTTTGTGTTGTGTCTCTCCTTGGTCTGTTAAGATAACTGAGTTTTGAGGCATTGCCAGCCTTTACATCTCATTCATAAATGCTTTATAAGGCATAAATAGTGCCCACTTTAGATGAGCTCACACAAAATACTTAATTAACGACTAGTAAGTGCTTTGGAACTGCCTGAATTCATGAATTCCTGCATTAATAACTATTTATAGGTCATCCATTGGAAATGGAATTTGTGAGTTTTTATAAAACATCTACTAACACACTCACTAAGCATTAGTACAGAAGAGTAAAACATTTATAACTGTGATTATAAACCATATACTAATGAGTATTTACGTCAGAAACATGCTTTATAAATGAACTACTGTGCTTATCAATGATGAGGAAAACATTTGTAACTGTATTTATAAACTACATACTAATGAGTACTCATGTGTTATAAATTATGAATTCAGTATTTATTAATGCTTAACTAATGCTTAATAGTGTCTACTCATTATAAAGTGTTACCCAAATTTGTATTTTTTAATCAATGGGAAAACATTTCATTCTTATTTGATATTTCAAGTTCTTTATTCGTCATATGGAAAATTATTACAGTAAGCTTCTGTTGGCACTGACAGTCTTGATTCTCAGGCTCCCTCCAACAATGTTCATCCAACTCAATTAAAAAAGAAAAATTATGGATGATTAATTTTGTATTTTTTGTGTTTTTGAGGGCCTTTCATTTTGGTCCCACTACACAGTGCTCATGGTAACATTTTCAAACTGCTTTACTTTGTGAACATGTTCGATGTCATCCCTCCTACTGAACTATAATAAAGTAAACTGCCTGCACTAACAGTCTGACAGCAGAACTACTAGAGAGCAAATGCAGCCAACAAATAGGATTCATTTATCATGTTGCAAGCTGTTTACATGCAGTCTTTGCGTGGTGAAGTTGGGAATACATTTTAACCCTCTAGACCCGCAGTGTACATTCTGTATTTCACTACAGTGTAAAAAAAAAAAAAAAGTCATAATTTTAAGGTAAATTACCCTACATTTTTACAGTACTTTTCCGTTTTTAAAAATAGTATAAAAACATTATCTGTAAATTAACAACTCGCCTGTTGTTTTGTGTATTCCAATAATGACAAACTACAGTTATTTCCCTTTTTTTTTTTAAAGAAAATTACCATAATAATTATACATTATTTTTCCTGTTTTCTTAAATTACGTGCAAATTTATGTAAAATTACGGTAATTGCCTGTTATTAAATGTTTTGCTTGTTATATAAAGGTTTATAAGGTTTTTCTGCAATTTTAAGGTTTAGCTTTGAGTAGACAGACACAGATTGGACAGACAGACATAGAGACAGACAGAGTGAGACAGAGAAACTATTGCTTATTATTACTATCCTTATTCATTTATTTTAAGAGCTGCAACAGAGGTATTTCCTTTTGTGATCATATTTGATTTAATTTTGATATCGTCAGTTTGAAACAATTGCTATTGGCTGTCTCAGTGTTGCTTTGAGTATGATTGGTCAATGTCGCTGGCTAATGACCACTGAGCACGCCTTCATTTGAAAGTACGTCAGTTTGAATGCTGCAGGACTTCTGTACGCCAAGTTCTTATTTGAGTGAATCTGGGTTGTGGGATTTCAACGGAGAACAGAACAACAAAACAAAAACGGGAATATGGACACAGAGGAAGAGTCAGGATCTGTGCGGTCTCCTCACATGGACTTCACGTTATAACTGTTATCCTGGCAATATCAGGTAAGAAAACATTTCTAAGTTGATAACCTAACATAATGTTTGTGTTCATATCCATAGTTTAGACTCTAACGACTGTTAGGTTAGCTAACTGCTGAGTAGTGAACTGATGTTACACAGATGATGTGTGTGTGTGTGTGTGTGTGTGTGTGTCTGTCTCTGTGTGTGTTTGTGTCTGTGTGTGTGTGTGTGTGTGTGTGTGTGTGTGTGTGTGAGAGAGAGAGAGAGAGAGAGAGAGAGAGAGAGAGAGAGAGACTGGTCTAATTATACTATTTGTCAAATTAAACAATCCTGCTCAGTCTGAGAGACTGAATGAGACTGAATGCTTATCATAGCTACCATCCTTAGCTCTCATCTGGTGTTGGCACCCTGGTATAGCCTGCCATCAGTGTGTGAATGGGTGAATGATAGACGTGAATTGTAGAGTGCTTTGAGTGGTTGATAATACTAGAAAATCACTACTATTCTTCACTGTGTCCCTGTACTTCACACAGCAAAGAACCTATAGTTATGCATCACCTGTGTGATCGTGAGAAGGCTGAAGAACCAGCATGACAAGATATCACCGGCTGCTGGGGTGCAAACTCAGACAGGTAGGCAAGCAGAGGCAAAACATACAGAGAATGGATTTGTTCTATGAAACCAAGTTCACATCAGTCATAATAAGAATATTATGTAAGAATGAATGTATGTGTGAGGCTGCTGAGTAATATTTTGCATGTCTATGTCTCCAATGGTAAGCTGGCTAATATTGTTTGTTTGTCTGTGTGTTTTCCCTCATGATCCAGACAATATGGAAATGAAAGGTCTCCTGCCACAAGATCTTCGGACCAGTGAGTATTCATGTTATCTGACAAAAGACTGTGAATGGATAATGTACTATCGTATTACTGCCAGTTTGTCAGCACAAAGACACTCATCTATGCTGTGTATGAATCTGGTGCAATGGTTAACAATGAAAGAACTTCTTTCAAATATGAAAATGTACTGTTTTCCATCATGCTGGCCAGTAGTATCTGTAACACAATGGCAGTGCACAGTAATGTCGTTGGCTGCTCATTCCCAAAGTTATCAGGAAATAGCTCTGCAGTCAATGGCCACTTTAACATCCTTTCTGGGTAAAACCTTTAACTATAATGTCTCATAGAAAATGTAAATAAAGTTTGTGATAGTTCACTTTAAATGAAAAATCAGTCATTAGCTAACCTCATGCTGAAAGAAGGTCAGGTTACTTTTTCAATTCACAGAACACTGCTGGAGTTGAAAACAGCTTGCAGCATCCTCCCAAACAACTGTAGTCAACAGCCTTTGTTTCAAACGTTAAACAACTTAACAAAACATAAAATGCCTTCATACTGTTGTCTATCGTAATCCAAGTTTTCAAAAGTCTAAGTTGACCTGAAAATTTACACCAAGCAGAAATCCTCACTGTAGCTTCAGCTCAACACACACACTGTCTGATCTGTGGGTGTTGTACAGTGCAGAGCTAAGAACCTGAGGATTCTTCAGTTGTTTGCATTTCTAGTCACTATTTACTGCAGTTGTTTGAAAATGCTGAAATTCACCTGACCTTTCATCGACATGAGGTGAGTAGATGATGACTGAATTTTCATTTAAAGTCAACTATAAATGAAATCCTACTTTCATCCTACTACAATGCTACTACAGCAAGGACCTTTCAGTAATAGTTTCTGTGTGTGTGTGTGTGTCCTCCAGGATCAATAAAGATCCAGATGATTGCTGGCAATTTGGAGGAGGATTCTGATTTTCTGCTTTTTCTGCTGTGTTGCACCTCTGTTACAGATTCATTGACCTTTTGTGGTATGTTTTGATCTTACTTAATAATAAATACACTGTATAGTTAGGATTCTTAATTAAAACACTGTAATGCTTGTCTACAAATGTTATCACCTTATACAGAGCCCCCAAGGGTTAGGAGAATATTGTGGAAACAATATAAAACTTAAGTGAAAAATAAAAGCTAAAAAAAAACACAACCCCCTCAGCTCAACAACACAATTTGTTTGTACAGTACAGTTTGACAACAGTTTTTGCTTTCTCTATCCATTTCAAAGGTGAAATCTTGACCTCATTTTGATAGAAACGCTAACAGAAACATGTTACACACATGGACAAATACCATTTTTAGTTTTTCAGTTCCTCCTGGGCTCTAAAGAACTGTGTGTGAATAACTGGTTGATATTGTACATTTACATCTGAATACATTAAATAAAAGGGTTTTAGAATCAATAGTAGTGTTTACTTTATTTGTAATTAATTTCCCACAACACTTAGCATTGTCTTTTTATTGAAGGTGATTGATCATAATTATTTGAGAAAAATCTGTAAAATAATGTTATTTGTTAAAAATTTTAATGAATTTTTCTGTAAATATAATGTTTTTGCACATTATTTGAATTACTTTTTTTACTTTAATTTTACGGTTTTTTTTTTCTTACAGTGTACAGTGCTTTGGAGTGCCTGTCATTTAAAAATCATTCCCAGCGTATCAAAACATGCAAAATAGCTTTGTATGAGCTTCGCATTATTGCCTCTGTCGCTGGAGGACAGTCCACCAGAGAGTCGGTAGGACGGACACTGATCAAATCGCGCCCACTTTTCCACAAAGTTTGCATCTTATCTTACATAAGTTGCCAAAGTCACTACCTCTGGTTGCTGAAAATTTCATCACACAATCACTGGAGTCTCATCTTAAGTGAGGATTATCAGTGAACTGCAGAAACATTCAAGGCTTCTAAAGGGTTAAATCTCCTCAGCATGTGTTTGGTGTATAGTTTGTATTGCTACTGCACAATGTTCAGCTGTCTATACAGTGAAATAATGTGGATAGGGAAATAATCTTAAGCACATTTTATTAAAATATACAAGCTGCAATAGGTTGTTTCAGCATCATTAGACATACATATATATCACCTCATTAAACTTTAACGATGATTGTACATGTTTAGAAAAACATGATTAGCCTGTATGGCGTTTTAATAATAAAGACTACATGATACTCGCCTGAGGCGACTGCCAGTAAATCTTTTAAAGTGCTGAATTCTCCTCTAAGCTCTCCTCCAAGCATTTGATCCGCAGCCTGTACCGCCTGTCTGGCCTGCTAATATATTGTCAAATGCTGTTAGAGCTCACTGTATGAACCAGCCTGACAGTTATTTTGAGGTGAGACATTTTCCCCTGCTGTGTCATCCAATAACCCGATTCCCCAAACCTCCCAGATCTCAGTTTTTAACCCGTGCAAACGGCGCTGGAAATGACTCTCAGAGGGTGACACGGCTGCAGAAGCCATTAATTAGCGCTGCTGTGACTGCAGCTCCAGGCTGCAAAGATGCATCTATTTATCATATTTAAGACAGAATCATAAAGATCTGGCTTGTGCATGATTCCTAGTCTTGTGTTGGTATCAGTATTAGCAACAGTATAGCCACTTTTATCGTGGGTGCAGTTTCCATCTCAAAGAGAACATAGCTGAAGCTAATCCATTTAGCGTAACTATTGTAGCCCATTTCAATATACATTTGCTGAATTTAATGGATTTACTCAGTGTGACGTCTCAACGCAAGGATTTACATCTCCATTACAACTTGGCTATCTGCTTAAAGGTGTGTCTTTAACTGATCACACTCTTGTCTTCAGTTGTTGACATTTCAAAGCAGTACCCTCTTCACCAATGTTTGCTGGTAGCCAGCTACTTATCATCATTGATTTTCAGGTTGTTTTTGTGAGACATGTCAATCAAGCATTGGTGGGTCATACCCACAAAGTCCTGAAAGCTGAGCTGATCAGGCAGCGTAAGTGAAACCACCTGTGCGGGCATGTTAGGGTTTTTAAACTGCCCACAATATTATGATGGAAATAGCAATCAATGAACACAACACCAGACCTGGTGGGCGGTCAGTAACCAGGAAACTCAATGACCTGTAATCCAATGCAAAGGCAGCCCACGATCCTGATGCTGTACCAACAACGAGTGAGTTTAGGAAACTGCATGCTGCTCACTATCATGGCTTTCTGGGACACCTCACTGAATCAGAGTTATCATTAATGTAATTAAATCTGTGTTTCTCCTGCTGTGACAAGGAATAAACTGAGTCATTCAAATGTGGTGTGAATTTTAATAATTAATTTTTATTTAATTTCCAGGGAAAAGGTGTTTGTCCTGTGTGCGCTCAACGTGTGGTGAACAAAACATCGGCATGTTGTGTTTTATCACTCAGGTTTCCATCGTATAGATAGATACTTACTTTATTTATCCCAAAGGAAATTCAAGAATCCAGTAGCAGTTGACAGAGAGTCTAGGAAGTAGTGCAAAGAGATTTGTCCGTTGTCTATTGTGCCTCCTGCCATCACTGAGAGCTGTTGTACAGTCTGATGGCCAGGGGTACGAAAGAGTTATTGAGTCTGTTTGTGGAGCAGGATTGAGACAGCAGTCTGCCACTGAACACACTCCTCTGGCTGTTAAAGGTGCTGTGCAGAGGGTGGTGGGCGTTGTCCAGTATGGACAGCAGTTTGTCCAGGGTCCTTCTCTCTGCCACAGTCACAAGAGAGTCCAGCTCTGTGCCCAGAGCTCTCTCCGGTCCTTTTCACCCAAGGTGAAGAGGACCGGAGAGAGCACGGTCCCCTGTGGTGCTCCGGTGCTGCTGACCACAGTGTCCGACGTGCAGTCCTTCAGTCTGACGTACTGTGGTCTCTCTGTGAGGTAGTCTGTAATCCATCTCACCAGGTGTGAGTACACCCTCATCTCTGTCAGCTTGTCTCTCAGCAGGAGGGGCCGGATGGTATTGAAGGCGCTGGAGAAATCAAAGAACGTGATTCTCACAGCACTGCTCTCCTTGTCCAGATAAGAGTAAGCCCTGTGTAACAGATAGAGGATAGCATCCTCCACGCCCACCTTCTCCTGGTATCCAAACTGCAGTGGATCCTGTGTGTGGACCTGGGGTCTGAGGAGATGGAGCAGCAGCCGCTCAAAGGTCTTCATAATGTGGGATGTCAGTACAACTGGTCTGAAGTCACACGGCTCCCTGGGGTGTTTTGTCTTAGGAACCGGGATGAGACATGAAGTCTTCCAGAGCTCGGGGACCATCCCCAGCTGCAGGCTCAGGTTGAACACATGCTGAAGCGGCTCCCCCAGTTCAGCAGAACAGGCCTTGAGCATCCTTGGACACACTTTGCACGGGCCCACTGCTCAGCTCTCTGCTCACCTGCTCCTTGGTGACGGTGAAGGGGAGGGGGGTTGAACTGTCTGTGGTGGTCGGAAGAGGGTTGAACTGTCTGTGGTGGTCGTGGGGAGGGGTTTGGGGGGAGGAGAGATGGTGATGAATGCGTCTGGGTGTTGTGTTTGCAGTCTCGATACGGTGGAGTGGATGACATCACACACGGTCTCGGCATGTGCACGCAGAGGGACGTAAACACAAACAACAATGGCATGGGAAAACTCTCAAGGCACGTAATACGGTCTGAGACCTATCGCCAGCAACTCAATGTCTCTGTTGCACTTAATCTCCTTCACTGTAACATGCCCCGGGTTGCACCATCTGATGTTAATAAACAGCGCGAGTCCTCCATCTTTACGTTTGCCGCTGTGTCTGCAGTCCCTGTCCGCTCTCACCGTCGTGAATCCAGGTACATCCACATTAGTATCCGGTGTGTTCTGGGTGAGCCAAGTTTCAGAGAGACACAGTAAACTGCTCTCCCTGAATGTCCTGTCGGTCCGCACAAGGGCAGCCAGCTCGTCCGTCTTGTTGGTCAGACAGTTAACATTCCCCATGATGATCGAAGGAACCGAAGGCTTGTACTTCCACCGCTTAGCCGCTAGCCTAGCCTTCACCTAATATCCACTTCACATTTGCTATTTTCCATAACTGCTTCTCCTTAGCAGGGCCACAGGGGGCTGCAGCCAATCCCAGCTGACACAGGACGAGTGTCCAAAGTACACTCTGGAGGGGCCTCATCCTGGAGGTCATCACGAGGCGGGCACATAGAGATGAACAACCATTCACACCCATGTGTGATCTAGCCACCAATTAACCTGTATGTCTTTGGACTGTGGGAGGAAGTGAAAACCCACGCAGACACGGGGAAAACATGCCACACAGAAAGGCTCCAGGTCAAACAAATTCGATGTATGTGAGAAGGTTAGTGTCTGTGTGAGAGCTATGGAGTGTGAATGGGTATAAAACACAAGCATCATTGAGCATGTGGCATGTCAAACATGTGGCAATTAGACTTTTATGTTTGTTTCATGTATTCATTTGAGGAACGTCACAGTGTCTTCAACGCTCCACACAGATCTCGTTTTCATCTCTCAAGTGGAGCGGAGGCTTCAGTGGATGTTAAAGTCACACGCTTCATGTACATCATGATTAATTCAATAAGTCTGTTTCCATCCAAAAAAAACCAAAAAAACAAAAATCATTGAGACCTTTTCTTTTTCAAATTTCTGGCACTAGCATTTAGCCTACAAACAGCCTCAGAGTTGCTCCAGCGTGGCTGCAGAATCAGTGCAACTTCATTTAACTGTGTTTAAAGGTCCAGTTTGTCAGATTTAGTATTTAAGGAATATGACAAACGGGAATATAATATTGATACATATGTTTTTATTATGTTTAAATGAGCCTTTTGCATCTATAGACATGTCCACCATGTTAAACCACCATATTTCTACAATAGCCCAGAGCGAATAAACAATATAAATGTATAAATATATGCTCAGACATGGTGAGACGAGGGCTGTTCATTTGGTTTCAATCTGAAAACCTCAATGCTAGATGCCACAGAATCCTACACTCCAAGATTGTCCTTATTATCAAATATTTTTTAAGAAATAACATGGACCACTTTCCCCAGCAACAAAGTCAAACTAATACTGCAACTTCTATTTTGCTTCACTTTTTCACCACAAACGCTGCTTCCTGCGTTGGCACTGAATATTGGCTAGTGGACATAAATTGTGTCCTGCAGAATCTTCCAATGAATGTTATATTAATTTTAGAGAGACTGGGCTAATACTTTGTAATCTCTCTTAAAATGCTGACACCACGGAGAAACTGGACAGGGGGAAATTAGATGACATTAATTAAAATAATTTAAAAAATGCAGAGGTTTTAGTCTGCGGTGATGGTGGTGCCAGCGGTGACACTGTGATTTACCTGATTATACAGCTTAAGGGATCCCAACGTGTGTGTATGTGTGTGTGTGTGTGTGTGTGTGAAACGACCAATACTTGGAGGCCTGGCCATCCTGTAGAGATAGCCTGGAGCAGCCAGACCAGGATAAGAGCACTACAAACTGGAATTGTGTTGCGGCGTGTGATAATGGATGAGGTCCAGGGAAAGGAGAAGCTGGAAGGTCTCAGGGTGATATGAGAAAAATGTGTGAGTGTTAGTGTGTGTTAGTTGCATATGTGCACATGTGTGGGAGAAGTAGTGAACAAGCTGAACATGTGCACACACGTGTGTGTAAGTGTTTTATCAACCTGAGGTGTATTTTTCAATGGGGTGACAGGAAGGGATGCCTCGGTACCCCACAGTCAGCCAAATACAATCTATATTTTCATTTAAACAATGAATTAAAAGACTCTCCAGGGTTACTTTCAGCGACACACCCACAGAAAATGAACCCAAAATTAGTTTCATTTAGCTAATATGGAACATTTTTGTGTCTTTAGGCTGTTTTGTTTTGACACTCAGCAGTGAGAGAACCAGAACAGTAACAGTCTCTCACCCACATCACTTCTAGCGGCAGCATTTAGATGCGTTCAGCAAACCCCTCTGACAGACATGTTCTATGCTTCCTGCCCAGCACCAAACAGCAGACAGACAAATGAATAGTGACTAGCTGGTGAACATAGTGGAGCGTTTAGCTGCCAAAGAGTCAGATATCTCAGGAGATGGTGGAAACAAAATGACAGCTAAAAGGGCGTGTTGGATTTACATTCATTGATTGGAAACCACTATTGTTACTCCATGTCTGGTGGATGTGCAAAACAGCATCTGGTTACATATTCATCATAATAACTTCATAATACTATGCCAGTGTTATTGTTTCCAGCTTGTTTTGCTCAAGTGGCCATAATCAGATTCAATTTCAATTCAGTTTAAATATATTAGCTGAACAACTCATCTCTCTGAAAAGAGACGCTGCTGTTGAATTTTCTGAAATATAATTTTTCATTGCTTTGAACACAACAAACCTGAATCTGTCCACCTGCATATTAGTGCAGAAATGTTGGATAAAAGCTCATCTTAAAATCTGGTCAGACAAAAACAAAACTCTGTACGGCTAGATCAAAATAAAAATCTGTTTTTGTAGTTTGTGTGAACTCAACCTTTAAGTGAAAACAACGAGTCCTAAATGAAAGATGTGGGAAATTATAAAGCAGCAGTCTGGCAATGCAGATTAAGTGAAATGTGCAGCTTGTATGCACAAGGTATACATACATATTTGCACACACACACACACACAGACACACACTCACAGAGGGACTCATAATTGGGAATGTGGAGACAGCTTTGAGCAAAAACTGCTAATATGAACAGCATGAGCTCGGTGTAAATCCAAGCAGCTGCATCCTCACACGGTCGATCTGCATGACTCTGTTTAATCACATCTCAGCCTCTCAACACACTTCAGTTTAACTCCAGAACAGCATGCAGGTCAAAGACGAAAACACAAAGTGTGAAGCTTTCCGCTACGCAGCCCACTTTAAGATCATCTCACTGAGACCAGTGGACCTGCTGTGTGTCCGAAAACCATATGTTAACGTTGAAGTGACAAAAGCCTGAGTAAAAATGATGTGGGAGGGGATGCCAGGACTGCAGCGTTAGCAGTATCTTCAAGTGATAATGACATTATCATATTACCATATGAAGTATGGTAATAAAGTTTGCATTTGTTTGTACTGTTCTGCTTCATGCTTCGTGTGTAGCTTATCACAGCCAGCCTTTCGGTCAGTTTTTGGAATGATTTTCACATTTAACCATAGAACATTTACTATATAACATCTGTCAGTTATGCGCATGGGTGTAAGCTGTTGCACACAAGTATTCAGGGGCAGCACCCCCTGCTGAAAATACCTTTCTCGCGAACAGTGTGTTCAAACATGCTGCTAAGTGTTGGCAGGTAAGAAAGGCTTTGACACTTTGTAGCCAGCAAGCTGGTGCAGCGATGCTGCGGCAAATGGAAACATTTTGTACAAAGAAAGAAACAAGTGTATGCATCACATTTACAAGAAGACATGGATGATTAAGAATTTGCCCTTCTCACCTGACAACTCTCAAAATTGCATGATTTTTTTTTAAGGAAGCTGAGAATATTCAGTGGAAACAGACTGTGTGCTGCTCATTTTGGCAGTTAAGAGAGCCCAAACACATCATTTGCATTACAGTGAACCAAATGGAAATCAGACAGTTGAGTAGGCAGTCCTTCATTGTGTAAAAGCAAGTCTTTGTTCAACACGTCGGTCTCATCGCTTGTTTTGGACTTCTGCATGTGGCTAGTGGGTTTTCCAAGTGTTAGCAATGGAAGTGGTGAGTAAAATGTCATACAGTAGAAATAATTCACACAGATACTAAAAGGATCAGTGTCAAATAGTCAAGTTAACTTTTGGCATTGGTGCTGAGCCAGATGTAAACACATGCTGTACATACACTAAAGTAAATTACCGATTCAGTCTTGCATTGCTCCCAGAGGAGCTCACTGTTTATGCAAAGTTTAAATTCCTTCACATTTAAACCGCTATGGATGAAAATAAATCTTCTACGTCATGTTGTTTTAATAAAATGAAAAAAAAGTGTATTTTCTTGTTTTTCTTGTGTTTCCACAGCAGCCTGTGTTCTGCTCTCTGCTAACACATTTCCTCCCACACTCTTATGGGTCTCCGAATTCCTTGTGGCTATAATGTAATTAAGATACCTCTGAGATCAAATTGTTGAGACAATTGAATACAGTAAAAGCGAAAAAAAAAAAATCAATATTTACTCAATTAATTACTGAAGAGAATGGACTGTCAGAGACTCCCGAGGCTGCAACCACCAGCTGGTCTTTACTGAGTCTGGTCTTAACTGCTGCACTGGTCTTTGTTAAGACCAAATCTTTAGAATTCACATCCATGCACTGCGAGAAAACATTATTAACAATCTCCTGCTGTCTTGCTGATTTGTCGCTAATCATTTGCGGCAACATTATGGAGCATCAAAGAAAAGGAAAAGACAATTTTACCTATATTGAGACTAGAAAATTAAAAGAGATGTACGGCCAGCACAAGAACCTGTGACTGCCAAACGCTTCAACATCATCACAAAGAAACAATTGACTTCATTGAAGTCGAACTTGATTGTTTGAACAGGTTCATCTGATTTCACCATAAGTAAATGTAATATCTCCAGACTCCCTCAAAGAATCATGCAACTTTGAAAGATGTTGAGCTGAACTTTGCAAAGCAGATATCTACACATTTTGGCCTTCTTGTAAAAAAGTTATTTATTTCTTTGCCTAAAATACATCATGTCCATTTGGCCTAGCATGTTGCTATGTCTATCAGCTGGACAGATGAGTGCACCGCACACAGTTATTAGTCTTACTGAGATGAAGGCATAAGCCTAGATGATGTAACAGGCGTAAGTCAGACTTAGGACCAATTTAGGTCAAGACTAGGCATGACCAGCTAGTGGGTTGTCTCTCATCTCAAGACAAGTACGTTTCCTTCTGATGAAAGTCCATCAGTTCACAGTTCTTCTTCAAGTCAAAGAGTTACAATAGACGGGACTCCCCAGCTGACTGAGCACCTTCTCTGTCATTCTGTTGTCCTGTTTTAAATACCACTTGCAAATGCTTCACAGGGTGACTTAAAAATCCATTTCCCACTTCACGTCCTCGTTCGCAGTTCATTCATCTGGCCAGCACTCCTGTGTTTTGTTTATCGATTTGCTGCCGCCTGCTGTCATGCTCCTGACCAGACCTGAGAGGCCAATAATGGAGTCATCTCCTCCTTGTTATCCCGGGCATCTGAGCAGGACAGAAGGTGGCGGCTGCTCCTGTCTGACCATCGCCTACTGCCCAAAAACAAACAATGACAGTCTGTCCTGTTGGCATAGCATGGAAATGAACTGTACAGTGATGCTTTGTTCTCCCTGTTCCCTCCACCTGTCACTCTATGCTGACAACCGTCTAATAAAGACCAAATGTCATGAGGCTAAAATGAAAAGAACAGACGGAGAATCATTGTCATACAGTGCACCAGGCAGGAGAAGACGACGTCAGGAGAGGAAAAATAACATTTTTTTCACATGAGGACTCATACCTTCATGGAATAATTCAGTGATGATGTGACTGTGCGGAACAATTTTAAAATCTAACACTGAATTATCACCCAGATCTGAATTTATTTAAATCAGACATCTGTCACAAGGTGACTAACCCTGATGACTACAGACCTGAAATCAAACCTGACTGGCGACTTGAATTTTGCTTTAAACCTTAGACATGGACATTAAGACCTAAATGACTTAGGGTTAGGGTTACTTTAACTGAAGCCTTTTGACCTTTAAAAGAGTATGCCATTGATTTTGGCAACGCAGTTCTATAACACTGTTGGACACATGATGAACAGTTTCAACTTGTTGGATGTTATTTTCAAGCTTAAGCTCCAACCGACATGGACTCAAGTGACATCACTTGAGGACATTTATTAGATTTTACGCGCAACAGTCACAAACAGACACAGAAAAGGGAGTGTTTCCACATTTACGCATACCCTAACCCTAAGGCTGCTGAGAATCACTTGAGAATCTGTCTCGCCAGGCTCAAATTTGTGATTGTGTCCAAACACACTGGTTCAGACCAATCAGCGTCCTCTGAGAAATGACAGTTACGGTCATGGTTTAATGCTAGCTGTGATGAAGCAAAAAAACAAGAAGGGTAGCTAGTAAAGAGCTTAGCATGCTGCTGGCCTCAGTTATATGTATGAGAACTGAAAGAAGAGCAAAGAACGACACTGAAGGCTTTAGATGAAGGACAAGATGTTTTCGCTCTTCTCCCGACTGGCTTTTTATAGTTTGTCCATCTCATCGAGTTCACCCACGATAGATGTGTTAGACAGATGGTTCATCCAAACAGCTGCCAAGGATTTCTTGAAAGTGCCTGCCTTTTTCCAAACAGGTGGTTGGTTCCATATAACAAACCACCACACGTGAACATATTGATGTGCCTCAATAGCTTTCCAAACCAAAAAATGTCATAAAAAGTGTGCAGCAAATCAACTCTTCATTATCTCAACAATGCCTTTAGACTTTGATTCAGCGTAACAGGAGCCAAGCGGCTGAGAGAAGCTGCTGCCTTTACCGAAACAGTTTGGTGAAACTGGTTCTACCTCTTAACTCATTCAGCCTCTCCACTCAGCCTCTACTGTTCCACTGCTCTCCTCAAAGTCTTCAGTAATCTCGAGCTCAATGAGCCTCACTTTACTGTAGGTAGAAGTTCCTCAGTGAATGTAGAAGTTACCTCTGAAGGATCCACTGTGAACATAATAGCCAGACCCAGCATGCACCTGCTGGTCACGGAACGTTGTGGGTGTGTTTGATTTAGGTCGCCTCAGTGTTCCCACTGGCATAAAATCAGTGATCGATTAGGCAGATACAATCTCCTATGCATTTATCTAAGGTGCAACAATGCTAACATTAATCCACAGTGATGTCATCCTTTTTTATATTGCACTGTAATACTGTTTCCAACCCACGCACCCCAGCACTTCCTGACACTCCACCAGTGTACTTACATACATTCAGAACTTGTATCGTTTACAGTGTCACCTCTCTGAACATGGAGCTCTGCCCTCTCACAACCTCCTCACACAGTTTATCACTGACTTTTTCATCTTACTTCTGTTCTTTATTGTGATAAAGGTGACTTGAAATTTAACATTTTTCAAGAACACCAAGAAAATAAGTACGTAAAACATGTTTGCTACAGTCATGTGAGTAAAAATAATTTGTAAGGTCCAACCCTGCATAACACAATATCAGAATTCAGCTGGCTAAACTGATGGCTGATAAAACAGCTTGGCAGCTTGTGATCTACTTGAAGGAAAACAAACAAGTTGTAATTGAAAAAGTACTAATGAAGTTAGAATGGATTTCAGGTAACCATCCAGCATGATGCAGCCCTTTACTTTAGTTATTTGTTTTGTGCCAGCTGATCGAGAGTTAATCAGGAAGAGTTTGTTCACAATGTGGTTAGTATCCACATTCACAAATGTGTAGGATCAAATTAGATAGTGGTATTGATATTCAGGAATATGCACTGGCTGTTCATTAAGTAGGAATTAGTTCCTAATTTGGTCATTGGTAGAGACCGACTGTCCTGCTGTGACTCCACAACCTGTCAGCCTCACCTGCCACTGTGTGAGTGAAAACCGTTTAAACACTGCACTGATGCTATGACAGCACTGACAGAGGTGTTATCAGAGGATGGACCGACCGAGGAGCTAACAAGGCTCCACACACTGCAGGACCCAGGAGACCATACCATCCTGCTGCAGAAAGACAGCTACATCCCTCTATACTCATAATGTTCAGTGAGACAAGTTCACTTGCTGCATGCCATGCATATGGCATAAAAGTGAAAAATGGCATGTTGTTCTACCTATCTCAGTTCGCTTGACAGCCACAAAACTCAACATCTGTTACTCCTTCTTTGAATAAATTATCAGTTAGACAGTGCAAACATGATGCAAGAGTCTGCTAAGCTAAGTGGAGAAGTACATTCAATTTTCAGATTCTGATGGCACTCTGTTGTTGTCAGTTTCCAAGGTTTAAATGGAGCTTTATGAATCTAACTGTGCTGAAGGAAGTAAAACAATAACTTCAAGACATTGAGCCTCCGCAGCACTGATTCCATGGCGTGCAAATCAATATGGCTGGGTATCAACCGAAATAACAGCACCATGTAGTATCAACCTCCTCTAGTCAATATCTGCACTAGATATCTTTTGTGCCAAAATATGAAAAAAAAAGACTCTATGTAAGGTTTTGCAGCCAATTACTGCAAGTGTTTATCAATTTATTGCAACGTGTAAAGGGCCTGATACTACAGTGAGCAGCTAGAAGCTATATACAGTCTTTGACCAAACACGATGAAGCACCTCAACAACATCCGTGGCTTTTCTTCATGTTAAACTTCCCACATGTTAAATTCAGCCTGCTTTACAGTTTCTGATTCTGATCTTAGTCTAAATAATCACATAAAAGAAGTAACGAGGTCAGCTTTTTATCATCTCACAATACAGCCAGACTCAACGACTTCTTGAAATAAATGAGTTTTTCCAGGTCAGCTTTCAAGCTCATTTATGCTTTTATTTCAAGCAGGGTCAGAAAAAGAGCATCAAAAAGCATAAGCTTATTCAAAACACAGCTACTGTTAGAGTTCGTGCAAGATTTTCTTGCTTCTTTGCCTTCTTCCTCTCAGCCGTAGAACTGAATGTAAGGCAGTTCTGCTTGTTTATAAATCAAAACATAGAGTGGGACCAAATACATTGCATGTCATGTTGTAAGGAGTACACTCCTAACAGACCTCATGGGTCAAATGGCTAAACTTGGTGAAGCAACCTTTGGTCACTGTGCTGTGGATCTCTAAAACAGGCTCCATGTTGATTTTAAAAGTAGCCTAACCAGTAGTCGAGTTGTAAAATGAAACCAGGGGATGGTGAAATTTTTCATGTATGTGATATATTTTCCAGCGGGGGTTCTGGTGGAAAATTTTGTATTTCTTAGATGCAATTTCCTGCATTCTAGTCAATTTTAGGGTGACTTGCTAGCTCTCTGGCTGGCCTCCGCCGGGCGCATTTCCTCCGCGGCAGTGCGCCGCGACTGGCTCTGGGTCGGCTTAGAAAGGCTCGGGGGCGAAGGTGGCTCACGGCCGCGAGCTTTACAGCGCCTCCCACCCGACCTCACCGCCCGGGCCGTGGACTTAGTGCTCGCTGCGCCTCTCGCGCAACTGTCGAATTATAACTTATCGCAACTTTCGTCCGTCGCTCACGGTAACCTACTATCACATAGGTAATAGGCTGATTATCATAAAGCCCCTAAATGTCGAATGGTAATTCTATTTCCAGTGTTAAACAGAAGTAATTTCCACATGCATTGATAAAATGCCACAAGGGATGGAAGAAGGGATGACCATTTTAGAAGAGGGATGATTTTGACCATTTTTTTCCCCCAGGGGGGATGCCACACCCCCATCCCCCCTCAACTCGAGTACTGAGCCTAACCCTTGAAACTTCTGAATCAGAACTCACAACCACACTGTTCATGGATGCCTTCAGTCAAGTTTAGTTACTAGAGTTATTTAAATAATGAAAAATATACATTAATATTATTATATATTACATATTTTATTCTAGTTTCTATTTTTATTTTCTAGTCTTTATCTATCTGTCTTGAGTGTAGTGAAGCAAATGCTGAAGTGCCAAAAACTGCAGTTCCTCAGTTGGCCAATTGAGGCTGGCTACAGAATGAGTCAGTCTCCATAAGTCCCCATGTTAAAATGTCCAACTTCACAGCAGAAATAAACATGTTTACAGCCTGGTACAAAAAACAGTTTCAGTCTCTTTAGCTAATTTCCCTGTTCATGACAACTGTAAGGCTTAAAGTTATATAGAGTGTGGCCAGTTTAAATGACGGGGGGTGCTGTTACAGGTGGTTTATTTGAGCAACCAGGCTTTATTCAGTCCGCCTCAGCTCCACTCACACTCCACCTCTTTGCCTATTTTTAGATTCCAGGCAGTGGAGGAAGGACTGCCTACACAATGACGATGGACAGAGCCACCACACTGAGCTTCCTGTTCCTACCTGTGGAGGGCATTACAAAGGCTACCTCCATGTTTGTGTCCATGTCCATGTAATTAACCATTGAGGGGAGAAATAATATAAAAGTTTCATTGTTTAAAAATGTATCAAATGAAGTACTCACTTAATATCTAACATCGGTATCACTTTAAGGTGGAATTCAATGAAATTGGAGCAAAACGGTTCAATCAGACAGATGTCTAAAAAACAGCTGAATTGCCTCTGGTGTAGAAATGGCCTTTAAAAGCTAACTATAAAAACCCACATAAATGGCTGTGTGATAAAGCACTAGCCCAACAATCATCCTCAATAGACACCTAATATTATGTAATAATAAAATAGTATACTATTTTCAATGTCAGCAATGTCATTTCAATCTTTTTATCTCTGATTGATGATCATTAGGGACGTTTATGAGTTTGGGGACATTTTTTTAGGTTTTAGTGGCTGGAATCTTTCTCACAGTCTTTATACCACCCGAGCAACCTCGACCGAGAAGGTAAGGCAGCTTGTAGGCTACCTGCGAGCCCACAAATCATACACTGCCACTTGTGCACGGTGATAACAGAAGGTGACATTTTGATCAACTCAGAACTTCTCCCATCTGGATTTTGGCAGTTGGACAGTAAGAGGTCGCAGTTTAGACGTCTTTAAGTGAATAAATCAAACTGTATGAGGGGGACGGGTTATTACAGTTATTGGATGGACTGCTGTGCAATTTAGTACATGTATCAATGTTTTCTTAAGATGAACTGTAATCCCTTTGGCGATCATCTGATTTTCACCTGGTGCCATCATCAGATCAATATTTAGTTTACAACTAAATACCTGCAAAGTTAATGACATTCCCATCAGCCTCAGCTGTGCTTTGTGTTTTGTGTGAGTACGTCCTCACAGAGCAGTAAAAAGAAACAGCTCGATGTGTCAAAAAGAAGCATGTGTTATCAACTACCTCAAGCAAACTCCTGAGTTAGTCGAAGCTAGAGAAACTGGACATTTCATATTTAGACATAATCAACATAAATGCAGACAATGGAGCAAATGTGGCTGTTAGGAGATCCATGACCTGACTGCAAAGCCTCTACACTCTTCATTCAGCTGGAGACCTCCCGGAGCTCCTCAGAGAGCTGTGGCTGTCCTTTGGGAAACATGTTCACAGTGTCAATAGAGCTCAGTTTTATGTTCCACTGTGCAGGGTCATACAATCACAGGCTACGCTGAGTTTGGTCTTCAGGTAGTTCTTCTCTGCCAAGTCACTGCTGCTGGCAGACAAACCGAGAGACAAGCATGCGAGAAATCTTCCAGCTCTGGATTTATTAAATGTCAGCTGTACAGGGGCACAATCATTTTAAAAATGGATACAAATTGACTCTGCCTGTATTCATATTTAATTGTGTGCAGCCCTGTTTAGACAGCTATCATTAAGTGGAGTAGAAAATGTGTTCGGTCCATCAAATGACACTGCTGTGGTTTGATGCAGTTCTATAATCAACACTGTGAAACCTTTCTACTTTATAGCCTGCATTTTGTAGAGTGGGAGGTATGGCGAGCGCCCCTTTCATTCACAAGCTAATTTGGTTCCTTATTAGGCTGACTGAGTGGATCACTTAGCGTTTGGTTTACATTTTTCCCCGTCTTCGCTCCTGCTCCGGTTCTCCAGGTGTCTTCCTTGATGATTACTGTGTGAGTGATTTCTTCACTCGATACCATCTGGGTAGGAGGACCGGAGTGCACAGCCATCTTACCGCCCGGCCGTCTGCGGCGCACAGTGAACCGTGCATGAGCTGCTGTAACACAGACATGAAAAGCAGCTGAGAGTCACACACCGTAAATAACTACGGGCATGGTAAATACAGAGGGTTGTCAGTCTTTACAGCTCATAACACTAGTGATCTATTCATTTTTATTTTTCTCAAAGAACACTTCCTGTATGATGCATGTTTAAACTGAAAATTCCCATTTTTAAATCCTAATTTGTGTTTTTCTATTTTGCATGCTCTGAAGCTGGTTTGCAAAGCCCATACTGTAAAAAAAAAAACACCCACTGTTTGCCTATATTTCTTATATATATTATCTTTCTCCACCCAGATTCATTCTTTCATTCCAGAAATCAAACCAACAACCATCAAGTCACAAGCTCCGATGAAAGAAAAAGAAAATGTATAAAATATCTGCCACGCTCAGCTTTAAATGTACTGTTACAGTACCACAGTGAGATAGAAGTACAACCGACCGTATGTGTATATTCTGCAACACTAGCCCTGCTGGGAATACTGATGCATGCTTCATGTTTGCCCTTAAATCAGCCAATTCCACCAGGATGAACAACAGTGCAGCAGAGTGAAGTGAATGGCACAGTTAACCTGAGGGATTGTGTTTGTTATAGACGCAGCGGGCCGATGAACTATAGATCTGTGTGAGTAAAGTGAGCTGCGTATGTATCTGTGTGTACGTGTGTGTGTGTGTGTGTGTGCGTGATGACACTGAAGAGGCCTGACAGACTTGTCCTCTGTCAGCAGATGGAGGCATGCATAATTCAATCTGGAGGCAGTTTCATGCTGTTTCTCTTCCTGTCTCATCACTGTTCCCAAAGACAGACAAAGCAGGATTTGGCTACAGAGGAGAAGCGGGGGCTACAAGTCGTCCTCCCTCACTGGCCCAGCGGTTGTCTGCCCCCCCTCCCTGCTCTGACCCCCACCCCTACCGCACACACACACATAATGGAACAAAGTCAAAATGCTTTATATATATGAGGTAGGTACAATATGTCACCCTCTGTATTTGTGTTGTCACTTAATATAATATTAACATATGACAAGAACATGACAAATTTCAGTCTTTCACAGAGATGCATCATAAAGTAGCACGGAACCACGGATTCACCAAGCAATCTCTGTGGCAGGGATGTGAAGCCAACACGCAACTACCAAGAACTGCCACTTGAGGCTGGCTACAAAATGACTTAGTCTTCATAAGTTGCTATTTTAAAATGTGCATTCACAGCAGAAATAAACATGTTTACAGCCTGCTGTAAAAAGACAGTTTTGGTCTCGATAGCTAATTTCACATTCTGCACTGAGAGTGAATCTTTATAGAACTCACCTGTTATAAATTAAAATCACGCTTAAAGTTATGCAGATCTGGATATAAAGAATACTACATGCATATTTCTACAGTCTATGGAGTTGACAGACAAAAGTGAAAGGAAAAGAAAAGTGGCTGCTTCCTAATAATAAATAATTAAGGGTTAAGGAGGACAGGAGATAAGGTACAGACCATGAACTACAATGTGCTCCACTTAAAATTCACTCCACTGCATCTTTCTCTCACATCTCTAAACATCTTTCTACTATCATTATACTAAAGGCATAAAATGCCCCCCCCCCAAAAAAAAGAAAAAGAAAACAAACTCAAGATGCTTGGATTCAATGTGCTTCTTTTTTGTAGCTTTTTTTGGACAATGAGTAGATATAAAACACTAGAAAATTGCTAGATACTTTATAGACACTGGATATTTTAAGTCTGTTTTTAATGCAGTATTCCAGTGCCATATATGTATGCTGAGGTTGCAATCACTCCCCTCTCCATACTGGTCGTGAAAACAATACCTTTGTATAGGTGGCCCATGGGTCCATCCAGCCCTGTACTGTTTTCCATTCAAATGTTACCTTTGAGTCACACAAACCAGCAGGAAAATATTTACTACCGTTTTTATGCAGACGATAGCCAGTTGTATCATAATAGCTGAATCCGAGCTCAATATCGAATTCCATTATGACTGTCTTTGAGACACTCTGACATTTAGAGATGGTCAGTCACAGCAAAACTGATCCAGCCATGCTTCTTGGCAAGACTTCGATCCATGCCTTCACCAAATGATAATACCAAAGTCATCTATATCTTCGTAACTTATTGCGCAGTGTGCTGCAGCACTCTAGCTTAACTTGGTCTTCAAAAAAAAAATCATCTGAAGTGTGTTCAAACATCTGCTGCCAGACTTTGAGTGGGTGTTTTGCAAAGTTGCAGTCTTTTCAGCACAAAAAATCTGTCTTTGTGTTTCCTCGCTGATATGTGATTACGTCCTGGCAGTCACATGTAAATCTGTTGCCAGTACAGAAATAACAACAATACGCTTACACACCACTATCAGGATGAAGATGGCAACTATCTGAAATTGCTGAAGCCTGATTTTCGCTCTCCGTACATACATATGGTCTGTGAGACATACTTTAAAACCAAGTCAAAGGCACTCTTCAGTAAACTACAGCTGTACGGCTTCAATTCAGAAGGACAAATATTTGTGTAAAACACATCATCTGTGCTCAGCTGAATTTATATTTGAACAGTGTTTTCCTTCAGGACCTTTCCTTCAGTCCTCCTTGGATGTCCTGTGCAGTGTTGATCTGTGGCGACGTTTGAAGCATCTGTCCTGTTAAATGTCCATCTGTCCCCGTCTGTGGTGCCACTCCCCACTGCTGCACCTCTTTGCTCATGCATGTTGTGTTTGGCATATGCTGCCATGATTCTCCACGCGGCTCTCATTGCCAAGTTAAATAATTGTACAGTTTGTGTGAGTGATGCTCAATCTCTGCTCTGTTTTTAGAATTCCGATTTCAACATCAAATGTGACATTTTTTGTTTGTCAGAGGGTCTTTTGAGGCTGACTGAACTGTGTAAATTCCTCTCTGTGATATTGTTACTTCAGATCAGGCTGTTTCCCACGGGAAATTTGCAATTACTTTGACTGTATCCCGTAGTAACACACAATGCCCCCTGGAGGAGTAGCTACTGAGTTAATGCACAGTTAATGACAATCTTAATAAACCAGTTAATCCATAGGCATATACACATGCTTTTTTTACACAAACATACCTGAATAAATACAAATGCACTTAAATAACTGTAACATTCTAAACCTTTATGACTGTAATCTTGCACAGAGAGGAAGAAAACGAGAGCTCCCTGTGAGCCCAGTCAACTCCGAGGCTGAGGTACAGACACAGTCCTCACACACAGAAGGTGTGCACATTGCAAGCTACTCACAGCTCACGTCTGTACAGTCGACATATCGGCTGTCTGGGCTGAATAAATGCAGACTGTAAAAACAGTCAATAAAGTGTGAATGGGGAAAATGAACTTCACATCTGAAGGCACGTTAAGAATCGCAAAATTGTCAATATAGTGTTATTTCTCTGCAAATGTCTTCATATGGTGGAGTGAATAATACTAATGTAATTCTGCCTCTAAAGAACACTATTTTCACAAAAATCGATGCATTGATCGATTTTTGGGTTCACGTGGGAACAGTGGAACATGCTGTAAAAACAACATTGATATATTGTCGCCGTAGACTGTATAAAATGTGAAAGCAGTATCCGTGATGTCATCCACAGATTTCTGAAATATTCTTAATCGGGAAGCATGGAGGATTCCTTGGTGCAAATGGGTTTGGGGTTCAGTTTCATTGGTCATACGTAGGTTAACACTCAGTCAACGGTACAATGAAACATGTTCAACAAGAAACGCAGGTCAGCAGTACGAGCACTTGTTGTAATAAAAGCTCTAGACATAGGAGATAAGATGAGATAAAGGAATGAAGTATAAATGTGATGTGAATAAAATCTAACAAAATAAAATAAAATATATATAAAGTGTACCATACACTGTGTAAATGACAAGTGTGAATAGAGGATTGAAGAAGTATCACTGTATGAATAAACATGATATATACTACACTACACTTAGAGTAAAGTGACTAGTGTAAACAGAAGTACTGCAACATATTACCATATGAACAGATATTTACATACTATATAGTTATACAATACTACACCATATAAATATACGTAGATTGAGGATTGTGTGTAAAGTGAGATTTGTCAGGGCCATTCGCTGAGGACAAAAAGTTGGAAGTTTAAAATGGCATTGCTTCTGTCAGACTTCATACCATGTCGCAGACCAAAGTTTGTTTTCTAGCGAAACAGCTTGTTTCTTACAATGACAGCATGAAGACACAGTCAGGAGAATCCTCCATCACCACAGACGTGTATAACGCCGGCTGGCTGAGATCCAAAGATGTCATTAACAGCTCGATTACTATATCAGTCTCACTCTGGACAGGACAGCTGGCCACAGTCTCTGCAGTTTTTCCTCGCCATATGCACCATACTGATCAGACAGCGGGAGGGTGTGAAGGTCACTTTGGTGTCAGTGAGGCAGATGTCTCAGTGGACATGATGCCCCTGGAGAGATCCCAGTTTGTGGTTAAAAGAGCTTCAGCAGTCAGAGCAGAGCAGGGTTCAACTGCACGACACGGAGCAGCAAGAGGACCTGAGGGGAATTCTAATACCAGAGTTAAACCAGACAGCAGCTAACGTGAAGCTTCCTCTTGAACCTTTCAAAACAAAACCAGCATGTGTGTCTGAGGAAATAAATGTCAGGTGGAATATGAGAAAAATGATCCATCAACATATTTGATACACACAGGACAACATACATTAAAAGTCACATTTTTGCTGGAGAAGTGTTTAATTTTGAAAAAGTTGTGCTTTGGATAAGAACATGATTTAAAAATGTCCTATTTGCTATCAGCCACCTTATGTAGCATGTAAAAACCATAAATAAACATTTCATAAATGTTTATGTTTGACACACTACACAAAGAGCTAATATTGCCATAATTAAAGGTTTCCTGAAGTCTTATCATTGCTTATTGGTTTTCATTATTTTAATCCATGATCACTGATATTAACCCTCAGATTTCAAAGCAGCTCAAACACTGTAGTAGCCAACAAATCCTAAAGGTTTGAGCAGTAAGGCTGCACGAGTGTTTCTCACTTTGGTTGTTGCAGTTTGTTTTGTTGTTGTTGGTTTTTCCTTTTGGGTGTGTCGTGGAAAACTAAAGAAATTAAGGAGATAAGATTTTTTTTAATCAAATGGAAATGTTAAAATCTGGTCTAACTGTCTGGTCAATAATAAATAAGCAAATACAAATGACAATATGTCAGTAATCTTCAGACATTATTACAAAGGAAAATCTTGTTTTGTATATTAAAACATTTTTAAAAACAATTATTTTATAATTTAGATGATGAGAATAGTCATTTGGATTTATTAATTGTTTATGTTTTATATAGTTCAGTAGCTGAACTATATAAAAATAATTGTGTTTCTATAGGCCAAGAACACTGGCACAGCTTTCTCTCAGTTTGACTACTTTTTGATCTAGATGATGATTTAGTGGACAGAAATAAAATAATACAGCCAGTGCTTTCTGGGTAAATATCAGGGTATGTTCTGCAATTGCAAGTATGTAAAACTAATATAAGTGTCTAAGGATTATTCAGCAGAAATTATACGTTGAGACGTGCAGACCAAACCCAGAAACAAACTGCTTTTATAATATCTTTTAATAGCCATTAGGTCATAAACAGTATGACAATAAAACAAAAAAGGAAAAGATCCAGTCTGATGGTTGGCTGCCTCTGTTGACAGTACACATTCTTTTCATACATCCGATCCCAGAATCTGAGTCCCAGTTGCTCTACATGTCTGCTGTAAAACCAGCCATGGTAGAAGGGAAGCAAAGAGGGAGTGGGCCAGATCTGGTGTGAGAGTGGTCAGATTTGGCTCCGACCTGCTGTCCAGCTGGGTTCACTGCCAGTCTTAAGCTCCAGCATGAGTCTTTGCCCGGTGTCATGGCCTCACGCCAATCTGACCTCAGTGTCCAGCTTCTGTCTGCAAACATGTAATAATACAAATCATAATAATAGTTTGTGAGGTGCTACATGGTCTGACTGGACAGGGCCAACAAATCAAACCATTAAAATCACATGAAAGGGCAAATATAGCATTGTTAATCATACCAGCACAGCCCGGGGCAAATACATGATATATGATATATGCTCTCATGATGTATGGCTCTCCCACTGCTTATGTTAAGGAGAACAGAGGAATGGAGCAACAAGGGTCTGCTCTCAGAGTGGGCTGTACAATCCTCCTTCAGCCAGGCTCAGATTTGGATTACTACTCACTCACTGAAATATAAAACTGTGCCATATACCACACATTCAAACATCTCACTTGTTTTCAGTAAGGATGCCTTTTCAAAATGAAATCCTATCCTGACCATCCCCCCACAACTACAAATCCCAGAGATCCTTGCCAGGGCTTAATCTGGTCATATGACCAGGCAGCAGGAGCAGGTGGTTCGTGGTCATATGATGTTGTTAGCCGAGGCTGAGGAGCAGCAGCATTTGAGCTAAATCACAGCCCACATCACTCCCTACGTTGAAAGGTAAAGCTGGAGGAATCTTTCCTTTTCACCCTGTGTTTTTCTGCCTTTAGTGACGGATGCTGCAGCCTCACACAGAAACAGAGGAGAAGTAGGAGGAGGAGGAGGAGGAGGAAAAGGAGTAGTGGGGAGGAGATGGGAGGCAAGGATGAGGGGGATGGGAGGCCATCAGGGATGCCTCTCCGTTGCTTTCTGTAGACAACAAGGAAGCAATGATGTTTGTAGTGTGTAGATCTCTGTACTGTAAACATGTGCCCGAGGTTGTGCGTGAGGAGAGTGTGTGTTTGGGTGGATGTCATGTAATTGGAGGTATGCAGAAATAGATAGATAGATAGATAGATAGATAGATAGATAGATAGATAGATAGATAGATAGATAGATAGATAGATAGATAGATAGATAGATAGATAGAATGGATGAATATGTGAGTGTGTTACAGCCAGTTCCTCTTTTAATATAAGAGCTGTTTGTTGTTTTTCTGGCAGGAGGCCAAACAATGGATGATTCCTGTTTTTGATTTCCATCCCATTCTTTCCATTCCACTCAAATCTCAGTAGGTTTATGCTTTTAGCAGTGTATTTCTAATGTATGTTTAGTATCTTTTGTATGATTTACAAAGGTTTAAAAAAAATAGTAGGCTTTTTATGGATGTAAACATGCCAGTAAAGTGAGGGCCCAGAGGTTTTCCATTGGGAGCTCAGTTGGGTATGTGATTGATGCAAAACAAACATATAAAAAGTCTTCAGCTCGGCACGCCCAAGAAATGTGATGTTGTCATCACATGAAAACATCCAGCAGCACGTTTGAGAGGCACAAACTGCTGCCTAACATACTTCATGCATTTTTTTGTTGTTGTTGTTGTTGCTTTTGTTACACGATAAGATGATGTGATTATTCTGCATTTCCAACCACCTGACACAACAGAGGTTCTCCAGGCCTCTAGGGGGAGTGCTGAGTCGAACAGCTTGATGTTCAACCAAAGAGAATGAATGTTTACCCTGTCACCTCACCTTTTCCTGATCTATATTTCTCTTTGAGCACATCTATTGCTCTCTTCACCTCTGTGTCCTGTCTTTGCTTCCTGTCCCTTGTCTTCACATTTTCATACATTATTTCCACCACTTTTCTCTTCCCCATTTTATTGACTGTTGGATATGCACCATTTTTTTTTTTCAGGGTTTTGGATCATTTCTGAAGCTGCAGAATGTTTCTCTTAACCAAAATGTTTTGGGGCCGTTGTAGTGCGTTGCTTTTGTTGCCCACAGTAGAGACTGGCCACATTACATGAACCTATAAGAGTTAGAAAAGAAGATGAGTGTTATCTTAACTTATTAACATCAACTGAACTCCATAGTTTTTGCACATGTCTGAAATTAATTCCTACTCTGTTGCGTGTGAGCCAGAGTATATGTAACAGGATGCTGAATGGTGGGCGTTCACTGCATGATTCATTGCTCATCAAGCCCAACTGGACAGCCATTTTCCGACTCTAGTTGTTATTTAATTATCTGATGTTGGTCATGATTACTCAGTGATGACAGTGTATCACAAAACGGATGGATTTTTGGAGTTTTTATTCTAGACAACCATGGGAGTTTTGGAGTTTGAAGATGTGGAGTCACCATGCAGATCTCTAAAACTTACTGTGTAGACACTGTAAAAGTTTTTTCTTCATCTCATTATTCATTTAATGCCATCTAAGAGAGGCAATTTAAAAATTAGTAACATGCACTATATGGCCAAAAGTCAGACACCCAGTCAGCGCTCCCCCTAGAGGCCTAGAGAACTTCTGTTGTGTCAGGTGGTTGGAAATGCAGCATAATCACACCTATATAAGCTTGTTGGACACTCCATTCTAAAACCACAAGCATTAATAAGGAGTTGGACCCCCCTTTAGGGCTTCCACCTGCCACTCTTCAGGGAAGGCTTTCCATAATATAGTGCATGTGTGTGCCTACTTGTGCCCTTTCAGCCAAAAGAGCATTTGTGAGGTCAGGCACTGATGTTGGATGAAAAGGCCTGGCTCACAATCAGTCTTCCCAAAGGTGTTCAGTGGGTTTGATGTCAGGGCTCAGTGCAGGCCAATCGAGGTCCTCCACACCAAATTCATCATCTACCTAGCACAAAGCTAGGTAGATGCAAATTGGTGCAGTTGTTGTCAAATTGTTGTTATTTCACTGGAACTAAGTGGCCTTGCCCAAACCAAACTTTACAGTAGGCACTCTGCCATTCGGTAGGTAAGAGTCATGGCATGTGCCAAACCCAGATTTGTCCATCAGACTGTCAGACAGTGAAGCCTGATCCATCACTTTAAAAGAAAACATATTTCTACTGCTCCACAGTCATGCGATGTCGTGCTGATGTTGCTTCCATACGTTGTGCAACTTTAGCACACTTCAGTACTCTTGTCCCTTGCTCTGTGAATTTTTGTGGTTTACCACTTTGTGGTTGAGCTGTTGTTGCTTTTAGGCACTTCCACTTTACAATGATAGACAGAGCTACATTTAAAGTCAATGAACTCTTTATGACTCCTTCTAAATTCAAAATGTGTTCATTTTATGCACCTGTTAGCAATGGGTGTGGCTGAAACACCTGAACTTGTAATTAGTAGTGGTGTCCTGACTGTTGGCCATATAGTGTCGGTACAGATGGCTCCAACCATCAGCTGTTTTATTGCTATTTATCTTGAGTAAATTATATCACATCCAGCTTTTTATGTTGTACATGAGGTTGACAAGGAACTGTGGGGAGAACTGAGTTGATGGTTTAGTGCTGAGATACAGTTGAGTGTCATCGGCATAGCGATGGAAGCTTAGGCCAAGGTGCCAAATGAGCCAACCAAGGTGGAACATTTAGATAGCAAAATGAATGTGACTGTGTCATGTGTAGATCTCTTATCTTGAGAAAGTCTCAACAGCACTATGGTATATTTTATTGCATTGTTTTGCTTTTTCAGCTGAAACTTCACCGTTTTTAGTTGAGCTCCAGAGCTATCATCACCAAACAGCAGACAGACAGGCACAGTTAATAACTAGCCGGGGAACAAAGCGCAGTATTTACCAGCTCGAGAGACATGTATTTTTCTCAGAGTTGAATAGTGAATAGTGGACCAAAAACACACCTTGTAATAAGACTAATGTTGCTCTGTAACTGATGAATGTGTAAACAATGTTGGTTATGTTGTTGAAAAAAAATGTCAGTATCTCTACATCTAGCATTAGAAAGGCCTACTATTCTCAAAGGTAGTGTAGCGTAGACTAAAAATTCAAAATAACACAAAGGAGGAATGCCAAAACTTGATATCAGACTGCTATTTGCAGCTTGGAAAGAACCAGCTAAAAAAAAAACTACAGCCAGTGAGGCCTGGAGCTAGTGTGAAAAAGTGCAGAACTGGCTGTCTGGATATTCTTAGGATCATGAATCCGTTGGCATATGTTACACATTTTGAACTACAAACATGGAAATGCCCTTTGCTCTGTTTGTATTGCCTTGCTCAAACCATGACATGCATCTTTAACCTGAAACAGTAGACAGTTGGGCTTTGTTAACCTTCTATGACTTCTGACCTCGTTTTTTTGGGTCCCCATATTCTCCTGACGACGTCATACATTTTTTTACAGCACTCTTTATATGTTTGGTCTAATATTAAGTGTGCAGTATTGAAATCACCACACGGGACATGCCTTGACCCTCGGCTGTGTCAGCATGATATGAGATCCACGGCCTCTGTCACATTTGTGAATAATGTTTACGTATGGCTCACATTCAGAACTGCCATCTGCTGTGGTGTTTGTACAAATACATGATCATCCGTTGGCAGACAGTGACAGTCACACTGTGTCCATAATTTGCTTTTGCTTGGTATTGTGTGACTATTTCAGCAGTGATGACACTGACAACAACTTCACCATCCAGCAGCCATCATACAGGCAACAGTAAACACTCTCCCGCCGACAATATATATTTCTCTACAGCATGTACTTTGCTACAGGGAGATGGAATAAACATGTCACATTGCTCTGAGCTGTCATTCACTCAAGTTTATCAGAATGTCTGAGTCACTCTATGCTGACAGACTCTATGTTGAATACTGAGAAATTCTAGAGAGGAAACATGATTCATTTAAAACTGACAAACTAAATGTTTTGTTACACCGGACAGGAGGATAAATTTTGGATAAACATTTTAACTTTTAATATATATTTAGAGACGACAAGCTCTGTGATCAAGCTCTGAACCGAATCAGACTGATAATGACCATCTGAAACGTTACTATGCTCAAATCTAGAATATTAAAATAGCTTTGGTTAGTCCAGTGTTCTCTGTGAAAACATGTAGGACAGCCTTGATTTTGATAGTTTACCAACTGAGGTGGACGGAAACAGTCAAGGATTGAAACCAACCACAGGTCGTCACAACGGTTTATAAGAATAAAAATGCAAATCAACTTTCACTCACAATATATACAAAATATGAAATGGTTCATTGATGACTGTGTAAACATAGATTTGAATTTCTGGTGTAAATGTGTCTCACTACAGTGTTTCAGGTTCATTTTATGAAATAGTTTCTGAGAAAAATAATTAGTTTTTCAACCTCCTGAAAAAAAAAGCCTGCTATTTCAGCACGTATGTGCAAAAATCTGCCAATTATCTGTAGAAACAAAAACAAAAAAGTGTTGTGAGTCCGTGGGAGATTACCTCTGATATTTTTAACACAAGAACATCGTTGATTGAATGAGTTGCTCTGATTTTATGAATTGAATAAATTCACTGAGCGCTATTCATGCTTACTGGATCGTGGACATATTTTGCACTCCATGAGTTTTCTTCTAAGCCTTTAGGCCAAAATATCTTGGGCAGGTTTCTGGATGCTAGATTTCCAGAAAAGTCCTGATCAAAATCATACCATTCATACCATGAAAACATTAGAAAATGAGTATTGTAGCTCACCTAATAGCTAAACTAAGTGACTTGAATACTGGATGGAAACTGAGGCCCTTTAGTGAGGACAGTGAGGAAAGGCAAGGAGTCTTTTTTTGGATTTAATTTGCGAATTCAGGGAGACAAGAGGCCTTGCCGTCAAAGATAACAAGGCCGGAGCTCTGTGATGTGTGAATACTGGCCGGACAGAGGTTTAGACATCATTAGAATAAGCAGTCCTGATGTGGACAGAAATGCTCGGAAATACAGGGGAGGCCTACTGATGGCTGATAGTACACTAATTAAGATGCTGCTGGTGCACTGTTCTCTGTTCTTTTTGACAATGCAGATGCACGGTGATCCAGCCCCCTGCCTTGGAGTTTCGTTTTAATATGCTTCTGTTCATGTTTAATCCTAATATACCCATTAGACTTCATTCATCTTCAGTTCTTTATTCATTAGACTCCCATTTGTTCCTCTGTGGGTTGTGGGTTGTGCTTTGTTGCGGTGCTGCGATGTCAGACAGTTTTGCTTGAGCAACTTTGTTCAAAAAAAAAAAAAAAAATTACTTCTTTAGGTTTCAGCTGTGCATTTGTGTGTTCTCAATTTTGCTGATGCAAAACAGTCGAACATTCGGGAACAGTTCAGCTGCAGCTCATTTCTGCTGGAGAGCATTCAGCATGTTTGAGGTTTTATCGTATTCCGCGACTCATCTTGCTGTCTGGCGGATTGGAAACCCCATTGATCATATCAGATTGGTTAAGTAATTGATTGTTACTGGTTATTAACCTCCCAGAACTTTGGACCTGCTTGCCAGCCACTGAGAACAGCCTGTAATCAGTCACAAATGGCAGCCGCTAATGAAATTAGTTCCTGGTTCTGCCTCACAACTTTGTTTGTTCCACAAAGTATTGGCAAGGGCATAGAGATGCCATGGTTTACTCTCCCCAGAGAATGGAGTGATGGAACAACAGAATGCAGATAATGAGCTGCTGTGTCTGTGTTGTCTCTTTGTAATTACTCATGTGTCTGACCAAAAGATAAAGATGAGGACATGAAAAGTTCCACTTGCAACGCTTTGTGTAATGTCCACAGTGCCACAGCAGACACGAGGGCTGAACAGTGTTGGAACAGTGCTGACGCTCAGTTTGGTCTCTCTGTCATTCCCCGTGTTATTTTTGTCACCATCTTTCGAATCTGATGTTGTTGCATCTTTGTCACTTAATTAAGTTTTGTTTGTTGGTAGAACTTCCTTCCTCTTCAAGCATATGGCATTTTTTAGAAATGTACTTGTGTGCTGTTTTAGAGGGCGTTGGGAAAAATGCTGTTGGGCCTTGCACGCAAATTTGCGAATATGCATCATCAGAGGACGATATAAACTAAAATAATGAATGTCCTACACTGAGACAGTGTCCCTCTAAAAATGATCAGCAACCAAGTGAGTTGTAAGTTGTAAAACTTGGGTATTTGGCCTGAGGCCCTACAAGCACTTCTGATGTCCAGTATTATTTTTACCTCGGTATGTCCAGTTCAGATTTAAGACAGGGACGTGTTTGCTTAGCTTAGCACAGACTGGAAGCAGATGAAGCTGCTTTTCTAGTTTTGTCAGATGTTAAAAAGGAAAAAGACAATAAAGAACAAAAACAATAAAAAACTCATGAATTATGTATTATGTATTATGTAATCATGTATTATCTCTTGTTAATACATCATTTAAAAAAAAAAAAAACATTGTTTGGGTTCTTGTGATGTGATCTGTTTTTGTTGTGCAAAAAAAATTCAATTAGTTCAACTTTGTGAAGGCGCTAACAAATTGTGTGGTCCTGCTGATAGAGGTGTCAGATTTTTTTTCCACAAAAACGTAAATGCCGATTACAAAAAATGAAGATGTATAATTCCCAAAACACTGGACTCCTTTAAAGCTTACAAATGATGCTAATTACCATTCAAACTAATGAAACTAGCACGCCAAGCTGCCTTTGTAATCGTGACAGAAGTTCTCTTTCATGTGCACTTTCCACCATTTTGTCCACACGCCTGCATGTACCTCATCCACTATGCTCTGCGGGGCCAATTGGATTGCAATATAATCAATCATGTTTGCTTTCAAAGTATTCCACAGATTAGCCTGCACTTATCAGTCTGCCAAAGCAGCGCAATTGTTTCCCAAAGCATGACCAGATGACTGCTTGGCATTGTGTTTGGAAATGCCTCTGATTATCTTGTCATAACCAGAGAGTGAAATCCATTCACTCAAGAGTCAGCTTTTGTGGAGGCTTCACTGAGGCTCATCTTATCATCTAGTACCAACAATTCAGCTTCATGACATGTGAAATCTGAATATTAAGGAATATTAAGAGAAAGTGATGGCAGTTACCACACTCTTTTGCATTACCAGTGTGTGCTAGGCTGATAAAATAATACCCGACAGTGGCTTTGGAATGCCTCGCATGTGGTGATTCAGAGCTTCAAGAGGTTTTAATGCGTGTGTGTATGTGGGTGTTTGTGCACGCTGAGGTCTCTTCCCAACAATTGGGATTGTGTAGCCATGGTGACGGCTGTGAGGGACTGTGAGAAAGCAATCTCCAGGAAGTCATAGCCGCGGGGTGAAGCATATGTGGCATGAAGATGGCACCAGAAGGCTGCGTCGTGGATGTCCAGTTGGCCATCTGTTGTGGTCCTGCAGCCAGGGCCAGGAAGCCCCCCAGAAACCACACAGGAAGAAACGACATTTTCGAAATGCCAAGGCCCGGGACAGCGCTTGTTTTCCCCCGGGGAGATCCTCAGCACATCCCAGACACTGAGCTTCAGACGCTCTCAGCAGGTCTTCCAGAAAACATCCTCAACTGGAGCGATGACTCCGTGCGGTGCATTTGTTGGTGTGACCGCTAGAGTGGAAGCGGCCACAGCATGGCTCACTCATCGGCCAAAGATCATTACTCTTCCTCATCTTGGGCCAAGTCCTCAGGCTTCTCCACTCTGCTCCAAACAGGGAGGCCATTACCAGACTGCGTCACTGGAGGCCTGTCCACAAGGCCTGAGGAGACCTATTGGCATTCCACTGCTGGTGTCATGTTACTATCAGGGACATATCTGTACTTGTGTTACCTCCAGTGGTCTGTAATAAATGAAACCAAAAGCTCAGTGCACTGTTGGCTTTCCTGTGATATACAAGTGGTGACATGTTACAGAGTCAGAGGTTGTGTTTGAGTTTGATGGGATCAAACAGTTACACATGCAGCAGGACACACTCAGTTTTCCATCATACAGGGCGTAATGCACAGGATGCATGAAAACTATTTAAGGATACCTTTGAAGTGATACTGTTTTGTGGTACTAACTGTGGAAAGTGGGACTGTTTGGCTTTAGCTTTTCGTGTCAACTTTTAAGGAGCTGTTGTTTAAACAATGAGCTGAAATATTATTCATGAACACAGGAGATGAAATATGATATTTATTTACCAAAACATATCCACCGTTAAAATGTTTTGTGAAACGTTTAAGGTTATTCATCTATGTTATATATATATATATATATATATATATATATTTAGCCATAGAGATATGGTTCTAGGGATGGTAGTTCATTAGTTTGTTCCGGAATGAAATATCTCAATAATTGCAGATATTCGTGTTCCCCAGAGGAAGAATCTTGCTGACTTTAGTAATCTTGTCACTTTACCTCTATAGCCCCATAAAGGGTCAGTGTTTTCACATTTCCAGTAAGGTGCCACTTCACCTCCTTCTCTTGAGCAACCAAACTCCTAATTACTCTCAGGGCGCCGCTACATGGCTGCCCATCACTCCACCATCTACCACATTTGCATGTCCATGATAAACCGCTGTGTGCATAGGGTTGTGTTTCGGGTGTAAAACTTGAGTGAAACAAGAATGTCCACATCGAGGGTTTAATCAAAATTGCAAAATTTGGCCCTTAATTAATTCTGGTCTGGAAGATCATTTGTGATAACTTTGATGGTACTCTTACTTTCAATCTGGTGCTACTACCAGTTCAGAATTTCTTTATTTTTTGACAAAAAGTCTGAAAACTAATGATTTCCCGAGCAGGCTCAACTGTCAAAAACATTCCTGCCGAACATTAGCATGGTAGCATTTGTCATCGTGACCACGTTAGCATTAAGTAACACTGTGCCAAAGTAAGCTTCACTTGCAATTTTATTTCAACACTTTGTTTAATGCCAGCTTACATTTCTTGATTCCCACCTTCAAATGGTAACTTTCTTCTGAAGGAGCAGTACACTGTAATTCTCCACCATGTAAACTGAGTCTGACATACAAATTCAGTCTGTGAAAACAATAATTAATTCTGCCACTTTGGCATAACTAATGAGTGGGTGTGGCTTTCCTGATGATATAATCACAGTGTAAACATTTGAGCACAGCAGTACATTTCCCTCAAACCTGTAAAGAAGTGTTGCTTTTATTCAGGACGATCAATGTGCATTTGGAACCGTTTTTTTTTTAGGATGGTAATGGCACAGCTCTGAAAACATGGCCTTTAAGGCAGAAGAGCAGACTTGTCCAGCAGCAATTGTTGTAACATGGCTTCATATCCTCTGTGTGACGTCTTTGTGCTTCTGTTGAACCAAAAATATGTCCCTCTGACATATGAGCTGTGTTATTATGCTTCCGCCTTAACTAATCCGACATCCGCCTCCTGGTTATTTTCTTATTTGCTTTCTTCTTTTCTCTTTTGCCATTCTAAAAATACAATCAGCTGAGATAGCTGTTGAGAAGCCTGACTTTAGATATTACTGTAGGTATGTGGATGCGTGTTACACAACCCCGAGGTAACATAATAGCTACTTTTTTCAAAGGTCAGATGAAAAGGAGGCCAGAAAAAGGCTGCTGCACGCTCGGCTGTCCTTTAGAGAAAGGCCACAGCCAGATTGGGAGCGAGAGGGAGAGAGGATGAAGAAAAGGAGAGCAGAACAGTTCTTATGCACAGATTAGCGAGAGGAGTTTGTGGAATAATGAACAGTTTCCCCTTAGGACCATCACCTGCTCCACTCCGCCTTCCTATGCATGCGAGGCAGCTTCGTGCTGCAGAAAACTCTCATCCTGCCATTGACAATCCAATCAAATAAGTGCAGAGAGGACAACCTTTTTGGTCCTTTCAAACAAATGAAAGAAGCGTGGCGTTTTAGCCCTCTGACTCAAGGTCACCTTCCACTAAAGCATTCCTGTCTCACTGTGGGACATCTAGACTCCCCTTCTGTAAAGTGTTATTGATAATTACCCAGCTGAACTGTATGTGTTGTGCCCGGACGCCTCACTAATAAAGATACAGCTGGTTCCTTTCAGACACAACAACTTATGGATCGTTGCAGTGATCTGACCTGAAGCTGGAATGACAAGTCCAGTTTTATGCAACTTAATTCTGAATGAATGAAATTATAGTTTTTCTGTCATTTTTGTAGAAACCAAGATCATCGCTGGGCTGTGGGTGCGTGACCACATTGTCAAGTCTATAAGTCTGATGGAAACACAAGCAGTCAGACAGGCTGTTAACGAATCCCCAAACTTATTTCAAAGAGAAAACAAAGAAAACATTACAATTATCACTCAAACTCTCCTCTGTAAACATCCATCACCATTTATTATTTTTATGGTTCAGTATGATCTGCTTTACAAGTGTTTTATTACCTTCATCTGCGAGGGAACACTAACTTGTTGTCTTACTTTATAAAAGTGGTTTAGATAATCTGGCTGAACTTTTGTGTCTGTGAAGTGAAGCCAACACGTAAATACCTAAAACTGCAGTTCCTCAAATGACCACTTGAGGGTGGCTCCAAACGAGCCAACCTCCATAAGTCCCCATGTTAAAATGTCCAACTTCACCTCAGAAATAAACATGTTTACAGCATGTTTAAAGACTTTTCACAATCACATCCCATCATCTACCTACAGTCGTTGACAGTTTCTTGAAAACATACAAATTTCCCTGTCACCACATATAACCAGACATTGACCAACTTAAAAACTTTGACAAACAATGTCCTCCTTTAACATCCTATTTGGGCTTTTAGTTGGATGAGTTCTTTCTCGCTTTGGCAGTGAACATCAATGACCAAATTTCAAACTACTTAAAGGTTTTTGCAAAAGGTGATATTTTTGTTGAAATCCACTTACCTTTTAAAAACTCCATCTATGGTTTGAGCCACTTACTGGTTTATTTTACTTATAGATCCCAGATTATGACAATCAAGATATTTGATTTTGATAATGAAAGAACCATCAGTTTTCTCTGCAAAGACAACATGAGTTGTTTGTTCTACTGTAGGCGTTCTTCTGTTGCCCTTCCAGCCTGATCCACGCATGATCATTGGGCATTGTCATGCTTTGCAGATGGAATTGATCTCTTTTATCCATTTTTTCCTGAGATTTCTTATATTTCATTACCTCTGCAGTTACTGTGATTGAACATTCCAGACATTGTCCACCCAGACACAAATAAAACAGACAGTTTTATAATAAAAGTTCATACAATTTGACTTTTTGAATTCTTTAAAGTGATATTTCTTTAATCTTTGGCTGCTCCGACCATCTCTGTCGCTCATGAGCCTCCAGCAATCATAGGCCTGTCAGACAAAATGAATATTGTCTTTCCTTTTTCCATCATCACCTTTCTCTTTTTGAACAATGGAAGATTTATTTTTTTTCCAAAAACAATTTTGCTTCTTTTAGCGCCACAGCAAAGGCAATTTCTATATATATATATATATTTTTTTTCATCATGTTGGGATGCTGGTAGCTTGGATACTGTCTGGTGCTGGGTTGAGTCATATGGCAATCAGCAGGCTCAGAGACAAGTCATGCACTTGCAAAGGTTTGCGTTTTGTAATAAGAATGAACGTCAAATTGATCTTTCTTTCTATGGAAACTTCTTTAAGCATTCTATAAAGAATGTTTACCTGGAAAGTTTGCAAGCAAAGCTGCTGTGGAGGTAGAAAACATTTTGACGGTTGAGTTCAATCTTAGTGGGTGAAGCCAAGAACTACAGTTTGTCTGGCTATATAAGTTAGAAAAGAACGTTTGTTTACAGATAGTTAGTGTGTCATTGAGAACATCATAGCTGTAAATAAAAATATTGAATATGAGTGTTTCATTAAAGTACCACAGAAAGCCATATAGGGTTTCAGTCCCAGGAACTGGCACATCTGAAGTGAATGCAGCCAATATAAATGGTATTAATTAAACCTGTGCTTGTGCTTTGACAAGTCAAAATTTCTGCTGTAAAAACGTGCTGTGTCTCACTCTGGATACTTCCGTTGGTACACTTCTATGTAGTACACATTGTACTCTATGTACTTCCTTCCATAGTGCGCTAATTTCAGCAGAGTAGTGTCTCAATCCAAGTATCGTGCTGCTTACTTACCGGAAATAACAATCACAAGATTTTACTTCTTTTTGTCGAACAACCATGTGGAGCATTAGCGCCAACATTTGACTACCAGAATATAAATATACATATGGGGCGGCTGTGGCTTGGAGGTAGAGCACGTCGTCCACTAATCAGAAGATCGGGGGTTTCGATCCCCTCCAGTCTGCATGTTGAAGCAAGATACTGAACCCCAAATTGCTCCCGAAGGCTGCGCCATCGGTGTGTGAATGTGTATGAATGGTTAGCTCCTCAAACTGATGAGCAGTTGGCACCTTGCATGGCAGCCAATGCCATCACTGACCATCATATGAATGTGTGTGAATGGGTGAATGAGATATGTAGTGTAAAAGCGCTTTGAGTGGACAGAAGTCTAGAAAGGAGATATATAAGTACAGTCCATTTACCATTTACCATTACATATGTACAGCTTACATTGTATACTGTGGTATTCACCGCAGGTGCTTCAGTTCCAGCAACTTCCTCTGCTGCAATTTTGCAATGCTGGTGGTCCCTCCCCTTTCACTACATAGCTAAAATGACGACTGAGGGCAAGAAGTGTTTGGCCGTTATATGTGTACCATCCAGGTACTCACACTACACTGCATGTTGATATAATCGCCAGTGTGAATGCACTCATGGTCTCAAAATAGCAAGTGTAAGTATGGACATATGTGAATTGAGACGCAGCAAAGGCCAGCAGGGCTCAGGGTAATCATACCAGATACTGGGGCAGTAGGGGTATGTGTATTCACCCCAAGCTATTCGGCAAAGGGTGTTTGGTTAAGTAAGTGAAGAGACTGGCGTAGCTGCTATCAGAACTGGAGAGTATTTCTTCATTGTGAGAAGTGCAAATAATGACACTGAAGGTTTCCCTTGATGGAAAAGAAATTTTTGCTCTTCTCTCAACTAGCTTCGGTAACAGTTTTACTCCTGGTTCCTATATCTGATTGGTGAACGTTTGAACGTCTCCCCCTGATGGACAGATGCTTCATCCAATTCCTTTCCTGGAATTTCTTTAAAGTGCCTGATCTTTCCAGTTGTTTCCAATATGATTTCCCACATGATTCTGTAAGTAAGTAGTAAGTAGAGTAAATGAACTTAGTTACATTCCAGCACCACTAATATTTGTTCACACATGAACACTTTTACACAGAGAGGTACTGCCACAAAATATACATGTTATTTATTGTTTTTACATTTGGCCTTTCAGGGGATATTTTAGCTCAGGTGTCTATTTTTTTTTTTTTAAACCTGCAAACGGTTCAAATTCATGGTGGGTCAATACCTTCAAATAAATACATTTTTGACCTGACCAACTTTCATTTGAAACTGCAAATAAATGGAATTGATCCACTACCGTCACACAGAACAAGACTCCATCTCCCCACAGTATACATTTGTGCCTAAAAAAACAGTTGTTTAACCTAAGCAATGGTGAAATCTCTGTATTGATGTGTTTTAAACGCGTGTTATTGACCAGTTGTAGCAAAGGAATTCCTGCAGGAACACTTCCCTGTCAGTCACACCTGCTTGTGTTCTTTCTAGTAGCTGGCACGTCTCACTCACTGCAAAAGCCAAGTCTGCCTCTCTCAGCGTCATCTCCTGTCAAAGGTGTCTCTTTCAGCTTATCAGCTCCCAGACGGAGACGACCGTCTCCATGGTTTCCAAACCCAATTAAAGAGGTTGTTCCAATTAGAGAGCGGAAAGAGTGAGAGTGTGATAGGTAGGAGCACCCAGACCCTAGCCTCACCCAATAGGCTAGCAAACCTCCTCCAGTCCCTTAACTGTCAGAGCACTATACTTGTGTCTCTTAATTCATCATGTCTAGACATCTACAGCAGACACTGCAGTATATTTCATTCTGCCCACATGTTGGAGTTGCTGCCAAGTTGACATTCCAGAAATACAGGCTGTGTCAGAGGATGTGACAAAACGGTTGTTAATGGGTGTATTATTGTGGCGCTGATGGCACAATAATGGATGGATTAATGAAATTCATATGCAATCAATATAACATCAGTAACAAATCCACACACAGGCTCGCATCAATATGTGTGAGCTAATGAAAGTAGCTCCTCTCCTTACACAGCGTTATGTATTGAGCCAGAGTGCTGCTAGTGTTTGCCTTCCTAAGGCCAGAGCTGTGACAGAGAACAAACACAGATAACACATGCTTTGTGTTCCATCAAAACCTTCCCTCTAACCGTTTGCTTTATCCCTGCCAATCCACGCACGCTATTGAAGAAGAAAAAGGTCTATCACAGATCAAAAGATCTTGTTTGTGGGACGTGTTCTGCAGGGTGAGGAAGATAAAGACAGTGTCAGGCTGCAAACTGCTTCACATTATTGCTATATGTTACTATCAGCTAGTTTGCTTTGGAGCAGCGGCGGTGTCGTTACTTGTAATCACCAGGAAACACGCAGACGTGCTGTGGCATCTTAGAGACGTTAAGCACCGACGCAACCTTAACTGCACGTTTGTTAAAAACAGCAGTGAATGATGGCAGTGATGTGCTGTCAGAATCTGACTAACATGGAACTATGTATGAGTCCTCGCGCTGCACGTCAAGACATTGTGGTGCATTCACATGAAGACACAGAGGCAGGCGGTCTCTTGTCTGTCACAAGCGTGAAGTTTGCAGGCTTGTTTCTGTTGACCATGTAATTTACATACTCCGCTCGGGCAGTTATTGTGCCACCATACGCTGGCTTACTACAAAGTATTTCATTTCCATGAGTCTCTATTTATGCTCGTCATCTTTTCTATTCATGTCCCGGTAGCTTGTTCAAATTTGTTGACAATTGGCTTTATATCGTAGACAATGACTTTTTCCTCCTCCGTTCTCTCTCTTTTTTTGACATACTTCAGTGGAGTAGAAAACAATTATGTGCCTCTGTTTCATGAGGGAATCAAAACAAGTTTGATTGATTGTGTCTAGGTTGACACTCGCGCACAGCAGAGGACAATTGCATGAAGTTGAATGTTTCTCGACTTCTCTTTTCGTTGTGCCGCTGGGCGCCCTCTGAGTCTTTTAGTCGGGGTCGGCAGTGCCTGGATGTTTTCTGAGGTTTAATTCAGAATGAGTGCAGCCCTTTCTGGACGTCCATTGCACTCCTGGGGGCGCTGATCTTTTCACTATAACATTTTATGACATCCATAATCATTTTATAATGTGTTATTATCGTACGTTTAACTTTTAGTATCTTACATACTTTGCTAGTCCATATTATGTCTCATATTGGTTTTAATCATGTTTAGGATATGATAATAATCGAACATAAATATGCTTTTATTGATCATCTGTGCAGGAGTGTCATGGACTCATTTCTACACAGAGGTACTATATGTCCTCGTTACTCATGGATGTCCTGAACACTTTTTATGATCTGTTATTATTTTATTATTATTATATAATTCTTCCTCCATTAAACTTACACTTGTGCAATACACAATTAAGCTCTGCATGAAAATTAGTTGATGCAAAACTGAGATGTTGAATTAAGAAAACACAACTTTCTGATCATGTGTTCTAGTTAGCAGTGTTTGTAAAAGGAAACCAGTTTTATCGTACGTGTAGGTTTGTTTTATTTTTGCAACTTAATTAGAAAATTCTTCGATCTAAATCATTATTGAGTACTATTATTGAGTACTATACCTTTCCAGTATTTAATAATCATCATTTTTGAGTCTCATTGCAGATCATAGTTCAGAGGTACATGACGGGTCATGTGTAATGGCAAAGTGTGGAATGCTGCTCTGACCTTTTTGGATGACCTCTCCAACATGATAACGTAAAATTATTTTCCTTGAGGGTCACACCAGAAACCAAAACACCATCATTTATTGCCTCATCTTGCAAACTAGGTGACTGTGGAAGCTTGGTAACTCTGACCATATGTATGTTCAACAGTTAACTGTGCTCTTGATTGCTATCAAGTCTATTGCCACAAAACAATGTTGATATTGGAAGATTCTGCAAACTCTGATTTAAGCCTGGTAAATAAGAAGGTTCCTGGTCTGAACCTTTGGCTGGGGCCTTTCTGTCTGGAGATCACATGTTCTTTCCATCTCTGCGTGGGTTCTCGGGATAGTCCAGCTTCCTCCCACAGTCCAAAGACATGACCTTAATAGGGTTAATTGGTGACTCTAAATTGACTGTAGGTGTTTGTCTATATGGCGACTTGTCCAGGGTGTACCCCATCTCTCGCCTTAAGTCAGCTGGGATAGGCTCCAGCCCCCAGCGACTGACGAGGATAAGTGGTTACAGACAATGGGAAAAATTACTACAATACCTGTTACAGTGGGGCAAATAGAAAATGGTTAAGGCGTGTTGGGGTGAGGCAGCTAACTGACGTGGTTAGGGTCAGGGTAGGCTTGTGGTTAATTTCAAGTGTGTGGTAGGATACACTACACCAGTCTACCATCCTGACCTCCAAATGCTCACTTCTTGCCTTGATGTTTTTGTTGTTGTGTTTGTTTTTTTTATTATTTTCACCACAGGAAAAGTTGAACTAAATGAATTCTCCTCCTGAGAGATCAAGATGGTTTGTAACTTTGCATCCAGAAGTGAGTCATGCAATGGCCCTGAAAGCTCAATGCACTGCATCTTAAGAAAACATGCAAATAGACTGAACACAAGGAAATGAAGAAAACATCATTCTCATTTTTCTTTTTTTTTTTTTTTTATAAAAGTGAAAAAACACAACCAAACCAGTAAGCTGCAGTGCACTGAGCTTCCAGCGCCACCATAGGATCCACTGAATACAACGGTTCCATCCATTTATTGATCTCTGAACTTTTGCTGTTATTAATGCTGCCCACAGAGGTGTTTTTATTTGAACCGTCTCATAATTGTTTGGAAATCAGGATCAATTTCATAAACTAAAGTGATTCGGACTCCTGCAGCATATTTTACTGTCTTGTTTTAAACAGTCGGCGTTATCCATGGGCCTCACCGGTTCAATGAAAGCTTTTCGAGTAGATCACGCTGTGAAACCAAACCAACCAGAGGCAGTATTGCGTCCTCCTGGCAGACTGAGCCTCAGTCTGAAGAGTACATGTGATAGCTCAGCCTGGATGGCAGGTGCCACTGGAAGGTAAGCTGAGGCAGAGTTTAGTTATGGAATAGAATGGGGTGATTTATCTCAATAATGACTCCTTTTTGTGTGACAAGGCAATTTCGCTGCCCAGAGGTGTTTTTTTTTTCCCTTCTGCTCCCCGGGCTGAAGGTTGTTTTCAAAGGGAGGCAGTGCTGATGGAATGGCCTCAGATCAGGCTGGAGACGAGAGGAGGAGGCTTTAGTAAACACATATGAGCAATCCTTAAGTTTGGCTGTGTCAGCTGAAGGGGGTGACAATAAAGAGAGAGGATGAAGCAGAGCTACTTTCCCACTGGAGAGAAAGACACTGGTGCCGAGTTCATCTTTCTTTCTTTTCTGAAGAGGTTCCTGTCGAGAGTTGAGCCTCAGAAACACACTGCCTTTTGATTTCCATCCTTCCCTTTGATCGTGTCATACAAATCTGCCATGTGGCTGCATGTCTGTATCTGAGTGTGCACATCAAAAAGCTTGCAATCAGAACAGCAATAACTTGCCTCTCTCCATGGCATCGGTAAAACATCCTTTCACTTTAATCTCACTTTACAAGCAGGCATGTGGCCTATAATATGTGGCTATAGGGCTTTAGAAATCAGTGCCACAGGAAGCTACATTGAGGGTATTTGAGGACCTAATCTGCCACTACTGCAGGATACTGTGAGAGTTATTTACATGCAGCAGATAGTTTCAACTTATAAAACCTTTACAAAGGATGGCTTAGTAGAATTTGGTACCAAGCTGTCTTTGGGAGAATTTTCTTCTTTTAGTTTGTTTATTTGTGGTTGACCTTTGTCCTTTCTTGTAAATCTAAATGTTATCTCACTGTGGGCAAACAGGTACATTCTCAAACAATGTTTAGAACCTGTTCCTAAACGTCCGGCCTTTAGGATTAGGTGGCATCTAGCTGCAGATTGCAACCGCCTCCCCTCGGTTGCGATGTGTTAGCTACAACATGGTTGGCACAATCACAAGTTAGATCAGTCAGAAACCATTAATAATAACATGTTTGGGGTTAACATATTGTGGAAATTAATTTGGCTGCTGTTTATGCTGTCCACTTGGTGATAGTTAAAAATGTTGATAATATATATAATTAATATATTTTTTTCTCATAAATGTATAAATAAATCTAAGTCACACATCCTGCAAAATGTGTGTAATATAGTAAGTGAGTGGTCTAATGGTCCACTGGTCTACTGATGTATTACAGAAGCTAGCTACAGCAACTGTCCTGCACCAGTAAGTTATTACAATTCATCCGGAGGGGGTTAGAAATGTTTTAACTAAATTTCACTGAAATCCTCCCAACTTCTACAGGAACAGTGAGGTTCACCAAAGTCATTGGGATTCATTACATTTTGCCAATCCATCTAATAAATGTTGAGATATTTCACTGCATGAGTGGGAAAAAAATGACATTTTAATGGTGCCAGACAGAAATATCTCAGCAACTACTGGATGGCTTACAACAATATTTGGTACAATTCCAGTCGCCAGAGGAACAATTTGACTTGTGATCCTCTGACTTTCTAGCACCATCATCAAGTCAAAATATTTATTCGTCCAACACTTACCTGCAACACAGTCTGCCATCTTTTTCTGTTAGTGCCAATCAACAAATGTAAGCATGCTAGCATGCCAAACTACCTGCCAAACATTAACATATTACACGTGTTAGTGTTTAGCATACTGATGTTAGCATGCATGCCCTTATTTATTTATTTTTTAATGAGCCTTTTCTTTCGGTTTCTGAACTATATTTTCCCTCACACTCTTCTTATGACTGTACATTTTGTTTCATCACAGCAGACCCAATAATTTGGGGTCTTAAAGTTCCGCCCTGATTTCTTTGTATTGTTTGAGGAGTCTGTGTTGCTGGTGGCAGATTTCTTTGATTCTGTCCTCTTGACATGAGATGTGAACTTCTTGGCTATTTCTGTTCGTCCACACCACACTCGCAGGATTGTCCGCCCTGCCCGGGGCTACAGATAAACATTAGGTTTGAATGAGAGCCATTAGAGCACAGTGTGGAATATGGAATTATTCCAACAGACATTTCTGGGTTGGTAAATGAATCATATCTAACACATTTATATATCCATTAACCTGATAGAGTCACTTAATCGAATTGTGTGTGTGAAATAATCAGACACGGAGCTTCCATTAGAGTTGGGAACTGGGATGTCTGAGCAGATTGGTCAAAAGAAGCCTGGCTGATTAGGGTCATTCCTGTCTTAAAGAAACAACATCACAGTGTTAATGGTGCTCATGCCTTACTGACTTGATTCCAGACCATGGACGGTAATGAGGCTACAGTGTAAGCCTCAGGTCACTCTTTTAATCAGTTTAAATGGTCAGTCTCATTCAACGATGGCGATGGATCTCAGAGTTCCCTTTATAAGGGACATGTGTGGATGTTCTCAGGAAGCCATTGGTTCCATAACAATATTCTTTTGAAATATAGCATTAAATCAAACATTTACCAAATTAAACACTATGAATAACCTAACTGAAGTCATGTTGGTTTGTTCAGTAAATCAGGCAGGCTGTTAGCTCATCTGATGCACAAGAATAGACTCGTGAATTACACATGACCCACAGTAACAACCAGTCACGGTCAATCACCATGTGCTCAACTGTTTTGTGTGCTTTGCTTTAGTCAACATTGGATGGAGAATGCCCAATGACAATCAGCACAATTGTCATTGGGCATTGGTCATGGAGAATCAGCACAATGACAATATTTAATGAAAACATATGCAAAGGCATTGTTCAGAATGCATCTGCAGACCATTCACTGTTGTTTTCATACAATATGTGCTTGTACCAAATGAAGCACCATAACTGCGTTTTTTGTTTCTGTTTTGGCATTCAAGGCACCAGAGTCCAGAAGTCCAAAGTCCGGTTATGAAAATGATTATGTTGATGATTTTACATGAGTCTGGATTTTTTGGTCTTGTTTAATATCTAAAACTGTTTTCAGAGCAACAAATCCTTACGCAGGAACATCTGAAATAACAGGATCATAACAGATGTTATGAGTGTTACCTAAATTGTTCTCAGCAATACACGATAAAATATACAACAAAATAAAGGTTTGTACAAATAAAAAAGAACCAAACCGAATGATGTTTTAAAAACTGCGAGCAAAATGAGTGAAGCCAGAACATATGGAATTTAATTTATCTATATAATAAGAATTTATCATTGGAAAAATAAGAACTTAGTAAATAATCAACTGCACAACTGATTTTGCTAAAACCACAAATAAAGCTGCTAAAGACATTTTAATAAGGTTTCTTTTTAATGACAGGTTCATAATTATCACTCAAACGTCTTGTGCATGTTCTCTGCATGTTCACATTCATAAGTAATATCTAATGTTTAGAACACAGGAACTGCAGGAATGCGTGTAAAATGAGACTTGTGAATTCATCTATTGCCCCAGTGCATGCTGGGATGGTTCCCAGTACACATACTTCATATAACTGCAGTCACATGATCCACAGTCGAAGAAGAAAGAAGCACATTAGCTTGATAAGCATCAGCATGTTGGCCTGAATTCGTTCGCCACATTTGAAAACAAGGCCTGGATTTGTCAACGTTCACATTCTCATGAACTTAATCAAATGAAATCATGTTAAGCAACTCATGTTGGCTCAGCGCTGATCATGTGATTGCAGTTTCATGAGGTAGGGGTGTTGGGAAGCCTCGCAGCAAGCACTGGGTCAGATTCATGGACATAAGTCATTTTATTCAAGTGAATGCAGTTAGACCATGAGTGAAGCAGATTTGATTACACGGAAAGTTTCAGTCGATTGCTGATGATAGAACACAGTCTTAAGTCATACTTAGATAATCAACATATCCTAATTTTAAATCATAGATTTCTTTCAATCTGTGAATGTAAATGTTACAGCTGACAAATGTTCTGTTTCTTTTAGAAAGTTTGGATTGTTGAAGACATTTTTCAATCCAGCTCTGTAGAACTGAAGAATCCAGACTTCATCATCAAATCATCAATAAACAAATCAAACTCAGCTATCTCAGTTATCCATGTAGAAGAACAAAGGCTCATACGCCTTGAACTGCAGTGTAACATAATTCTGATTGGGAATGTTTCACTTTTTAGGAACAAGAAAATCTCCAAACATTCTGTTAATGATGATACAGTGTCAAACTATATTTCATCTGTAGTGATAGGAACTGTGGAAATAAATAGAAAAGGTTAATGGACTTTGGCTCGGTCCTCGCTTGTGGATGGACCCCCGGCAGCTCCTGGAGCCCAGTGCGCTGAACCGTTTGCACCGCTGATATTTACTCCAGCGACCTTGACCACCGACCTCCATACCACTTAAAACCACATAGAAGTATGTAATACTTATTGGACTGGAAAACATGTTTCCTTCCGAACTTTACTTCAGAACTAAATGTAATGAATGTAATTTGTAGGAGAAAGGACTTTAAACATGATGAGGACTGACAAGAAAATGTCTTTTTAACCAGACCACATTCCAGATGCAGTCTGTCACTCATACATTTGCTAATGTCACCACGGATACCCTTAAATGTTTAAAAAGTCCTACAGGTGGAATTAGATCATGGAAGGCTGTACTGTTCAATTTATCTACGCATCTTCATCTGCTGCTGAATAGCATGTGACATCGAGATTTTGGCTCAGTAGGGGAATTTCTGATCCATGTCCACATTCAACTGTGTACTCATTACAAGACAACAAACAACACAATATATGAAAGTAGACAAGGTCAGATTATGATCTACATAAGAAGCTGTTATTTCACTTGAGAGGACTGCAAAACTCTGAACTCACAATTCGATAAACTTGACACAACCTGATCCCATCCATTTCCCACGTAAATATAATTTCCAGGCTTTCTTTGAAACTTATCCACTGTGCCAACTGTTCTCTGTTCACTGTAATTAGAATGTCGTAATTGCTCAGTCATCTGCAGGAAGCCTGCTGAAAAATACCCAAATATCATTCCCTCTTTTAGAATTTATTGGAAACTTGACACACCTGCAAATTGATTTCCATCGCAGAAAGCAAACGCTGCCACGAAGAATAATAAACTCAATCCTACAGTATGCTTTGGAGAATTGTCAGCGATAATGTAAAGCACAGAGTTTACAGGTCATTAATAAGGCACAAACCAAATACAAACATGTACCACCAGTACGGTTCTTTAAGTTGATGAAATTCATCATTCTGTGTTTATCTGCAGGGGGAATAAATCAATACATATATTGTTGTTTCATTTCTTTCTGCAGCGACTGTGCCCCAGTCTTGATCTCCTCCACTGAGCATGAAGTTTCAGGAATGACTGACAATGCTGGTACTCTAATTTGTTAGTGCAATAAAAATAAATAGTTTGTTGCATCAATTCCAAATGAATGAGCACACAAATGAATATTATTATTACACTTTATATATTTGTCATAATATAGTACCGCAGTGCACTGTGATTTTATGATGCTTTTCAGATCTGGTCCACAACTCTGGTACTGTTGCTGTTTCTTTATCAGGTTAATCAGGTTCATCTATCACTGTCAGGTCAATCATAGTGGGAAGTTGTTTGTGTTGGCCGATGTCCTGTTTTTTTCTTGTGTTTTATTAAAAGTGAAACTTGGAATACTGTAGGGTTTATCTGTATTTTGACTGCTGAGGTTACAGGACTGTCTGTTGCTTTGAGTTTGGTCGATCCACATCTGGTTCCATGAGCGAAAGATTACAAGATACATTTCTAAAACGTAGAACAAACAGATACTAAATGTGCAACACCGCCAGTAGTCAGGTTTCCATCCAAATAGCCCAAATTTCAACCACATTTATATAAAAAAAAAATGCATCAGTACTTTTTCAGCTCGGCTAAACATCTTAGTCTTTTTAAGAAAATTTTCACTGCTGCTTTTCATGTGCAAATTGAAAATGTGCATTAAAACAGCTGCGTAGAAATGTGCTAGGTTAACCAACTGTAACACAGGCTTGAGAGCACCAGGTTCCTTATGTTTAATACTGTAAAGGGAAAGAGGGTTTATGGTTCATAGCTAACGCCATGTGGATTTGAGTGCCTTTACCACAGAGGTTTACACGTTGTCTCCTAGCCCTCAATTGTCACTCAACCCAATCAAGGCTTTTGAGCAACACAGACAACACGTTTACACGTCTATGCAAGAAAAACAGCAATTTAATCACCTTTATTTTTCATGTCAGCACATCACGGCTGAAATTTGACCATTTCTTTCTATTAATTTATTAAATACAGGCTGATAATACATATATCACAACCCCACAAAAAGCTAAATGACAGCAGAAAGCAAGCAAAAAAATGTCCCACTATTCACATTTTTCCCCATTTCATGTCATGTTGTGCTACTTTACTTTTTGCAGCACTGTATTTTTAAATAAACTTCACCAAAATTAAAATTAGTTTGAATATAAATATTTAACCAAAGAGAATAATTGTGTTAATTATCTGAGGTACCTGAACATGACCATGTATGTTATGTTACGTGTTATTGCTTTTATTGCTATGGTCATTAATCGGCACATGCCAAATGATGCAGTGATTTGTGTCACATCAGGTGTGTGTGTGTGTGTGTGTGTTGAAAAGCTGAGAAAAATATGCACAGTTGCATGATAGAATTATATATCCTTTATAAAGTGAGTTTGATTTCATTTGACTTTTCGTGTTAGAAGCTTCATCACACTCTGTTTTGATGAGAAACAGCTAAATATATAAACTCATAGAATAATGGTCACGTCCGTCTAGAAATGTTCATATCAGCCTTCAAAAAAAATCCATATCAGTCGAAGCCTCCCAAACACACGCAGACACACACACGCTCAGAGACAGTCCTGCCTCGGGTTGGCCCTTGCTTGTTTGTGATAAATGCAGCATTTGTATCCAGGGTGTAGGCTTATTTCTGCTCAGTTGCCTGCTCTGGCTAAGCTAAGCCCTGTGTTGCTGATAATGACAGCTGTGAAAGGAGTGGGGGACTGAATGAAAACCAGTGGGGGTGGTGAGTAGCTGTGGATCCAGTCACTCTGCCCTGCCAGGCCTGTATTTACCATCCTTGTGTGTCCTGCAGTGTCACACTGGGGTGCACACCGCTCTACCCCTCTTCTACTCTGTTTACCAATGTAAGGCTCTATTTTCTCCATAAGTGAGAACTGTTTCCATTCAAAAGTGGCATTTCATGTGGTAAAAAAGTCTGTCACCGCCAGCACAGTTTTAAATGTGTTTTGTTTGCTATAATTTTACAAGCAATGTTCCGTTATTTACATGCTATAATAGAGTATACGCCTCGTGTATCATCTGATGAATGACTGATATCTATATAACTATAATATAAGGCTGATAGGATAATTAAAACAATTAAACGCTCACAGTAACTCATCTTTATGTTGAGTTTTCCCTGCTATTGACACAACATCTTACGGTTGCCGGTTGTCGTATTAACCCAACACATATTGTGGATTGTGAGTTTCCCAGATGTGCAGCATAATAAATAAATAAACACATAACAGCTGTCAGAAAAATGTTAATAAAGCACAAAAGAAACACTGCTCCAGTCTGAGACGAGCGAACCAGCAGGCCAGGAGAGATAACATGACACTACACCATGAAAGCTGCTGGACTACAGACAGGGCTGTACAGACAGAAAATCATTGTGTGATCACACATTTTATTAACACTTATTGAATGTGTTATCACCACAACAATGTAAAACAAAAGCTTTTGTGTGAGCCCAATCTAATTTTAAGTAATGCCATTTTTTAAAATGTATTTATCTTCAGAGTACAATATTTATCTACAAATATACAGCATCTCTCATGGCCTGATGAATTCTTTTATTTTGAGTGATAAAGATTCCTCCTGTATTATTGCACTTCAGCAGAGCTCAGCCGTTACATAAACATGAGAATATCTTAGTGGAATATGTGCATTATGTTTTGTATGTGTTAAATCAATTGAACTGAAATTCGTTTGATTTGTCATCAGCTATTGGATTATAAAAAAAAACATCAATGCACTTTACAGAAGGCCAGTTTCTGTTGTACAAAGACAGCAGTGCTGAAAGTTTAATGGATTCAGTAATTGACAGAGAATTCATTTGCGACAATGATGGTAATCAGAGGATTGTTACGTAATGAAGTAAAGCGCTGGACATTCTGGTTCCAGGATTTGCTGTTTCTGTCTCTTGCTACATCACTGGAAAGTGAATATTTTGGTGTTGGTCAGATAAATAAAATCATTTGAAGATGTTAACCTTGGGCTCCGGGAAACTGATTTTCAGATGTCGGCACATGAACTGATAATGAAAAATAATAGCTACAGCCCATTCCCACCCTGCTAAAATAATAATTGCTTTGAACTCAGTGTCTACTTTGAACGTGCCAGGATTTAGAGACTAACTACCTGAGAGTAGGAGTAACTACCCCACAAACAACTATATCTATTTATCTATGTATCTGTTTTTTGGGATGTAGTTTTGTAAGTTCTGTATTTACTAAAAAAAATCTGTCACCTAGGGAGGATGGAAGGAAGGATGGAACGAGCAGAAGCCATTTATTTTGAAATGCACGTCCACATTGATGATTTATAATTAGAAATAAAAACTGCAGTATGAAAGCAGATTGGTGAAGGCGTGCATGGCAGGCGTTTTGCAAGATCCTGATCTGCTCTTATTTTCAAATGTCACACTGAGAGGGATTAGATTTTGAATAGGACTGTTGATCTGCGAGTTACAGCCTACAGTTATAACTGCTGTGTTCCCACCGTTATTAATATGTTTATGCATTTTGAGAGGCTTTAGCGTTACTTTGTCAGATCTGGCTAGGTAGTGTAGCTGCTGATGTTGAGAGACTTTTGCAGACACTGGTGGAGATTAATTTATCTTCTGTGGCAGTAAACACAACACGCTGGCCTGCAGATAGCTCTGGTGAACAGTAACGGTAATTTAACTACTGCAAATAGTGGTGCTATGACAATGTACTGGCCCTCCCCCGAAAACACCCGGAGAACCTCTCTTACCAGACCTCTGCCAGACTCACCATCTTTTCACCGCAGGAGCAGAGTCTGACAGTAACTGCTGTTGGCAGATTATCTCTGACTACCAGCACTGCCGCCAAACGTGTTGCTATCCATACACAGAGAGGTTATGGTCAGTCATTGTCACCCATGTCCCCACATGTAGATGTCTCATACCACCTTCATGCATTTTTTAAAGATTATATGTGTTAGTTAGTAGTGTGTATTCATTCTGTGGTGACTTTTGACAGAGGGTTGGAATTCCGAGGACAGGACAAGCTCTGATGACATCACCAGGGATGACAGCATCACAAGCATGAGTAATGGCACAGCAATATACATATGTATAATGTTTGTTAGTTCTTATGTTTCTGCAGCGCAGTTTTAATTTGTATGAGCAACTAAGTGAACAACCTGGGGGATTTATAATGCTACACAGTGGTGAAGGGTGAGGTTATCCAAATGTGTGCGTGTGTGTGTGTGTGACACGAATGTGCATCCACGAGTGTGCATCTTGTATGCAGACGGAGGCAGTGCGTGTCCACACTTCAGAGGGATGTGAGGCACAGTCACTGAGCTTGAAATCAAGCAGAGTGAAGATTGTTTATGGACTGCCAAAAGTAATTAATCTCCCTTCTCTATGAAAATTAATCGGATTAAACATCCTCGTGGCCCAGTGAATCTGTCTCCCTGTAACGTGCGGACGCTGAATCTCTTGCTGCTGCTGTTCTGTCCCGCCTCGTACCCATAATGCCGGTCTTATAGGCCCGATTCATTGGCTTCACCGCAACAATGGACTGCACAATGACTCTCGAGTGTAATCATATTCTGCTGCTTGTCTGAATGCTTGTCTTTCACGGTGGGGGAAAGAGTATTGGCCACTTGACCAGTATTGAATTCTGACCTTTGATAGAGCTGTTGAAGTGCTGAGAGATTTGTTGATTAGAGCTTCATCTGTGTGTCTCTGGCCGCGGGTGAAACACATGTTCACATGATGATTTGACCTTTTCGGCAGCATTCAGATGAGCATTCTGTGTCCTCCTTGCCTCACATTGTGTAAGTGGGTTATTGGTTGACATCCTAAAGAGGCTGACTCCAAAATACTCACTGATTACTTTATTTCTCATATGCTTGATGCCTCCAACCGTTCCATTTCCTCTCCTCTGCTGACACCCACCCACACAGAGCACATAACAGTGAACCCTCGCAGTAATACAAATATATGTTAGACGGCCGACTCTGCTCAACACGTTAACATTACTAAATGTTTAGGCCCCTGTGGCAGCATTTACACCGTATATACGGAGGAGGCGTAGTAAGAGTAGCATTTCAGCAGAGCAGCAGCAGCTTCAGACCTCCATCTGTCTCTGCACACGATGCATTCAGGCACAGTATTGAGCGTAGGTCATCTACATTTTGCAAAAGGTCCTGGCTGCAGACCTCCACTGTGAGGTCGCTACCGCTGCAGGCTCCACTCTCAGGCCACCTCCACTGTCAGGACAGGAAATGCAGGGGATACATTTCAAAATAAAATCGCGAATGCACCTCCGGATGAATCGTTTTCCTCACAAATGCATTAATTAGTAAACAATATGACATAAAATCTATCAATTCCTTGTCTATAGTATATATTGTTTTTATTTATATAGTAAACTTTTGTTTTGTTTGTCGTTTTTTGTTCTGTCTTTTCCTTCTATGTTGTGCATGAGCCCCAACGTGGGCATTTTGATTTATTCTGTCCAGCTCTAGGACAAAAAGCCATCCGTAACCTGTATTAATTCAAAGAAAAAAATAAAGCTTTTGATTTGGACAATTGAAGCATTAGCCTTTGTCTTTTTCAAAACACTTCTCATTAATGATTGCCATATATGTAGACTAATATACACTGCACTGTGTAATCTTACAACTCAGTCGTTATGAAAAACAAACGGTGGGTGATATGACTCGGGACTCAATTGTCTATTTGTAGCCTGCTATAAAGCTGAGGATCTTGAAAAGAGGTCAAATAGTTGATCAATGAAAACAATGGAGGGCAGGAATAACATCGGTCAGTGCACACATTTTCTCTTAAGCTATTACTCATATTCATAAACCAACATCTCATCAGATGTCATAGGCCTATACATTTTATTGTGTACTATACAGAGTACTTCGCTGCCTTTTCATTATCATTTAATGTTGACTTTATTGCACTGCTCTTTTTCTATATATTTATATATATATGTTTTTCTGTTGTATTATTTTGTATTTTTATTCTCAACCACCATAAATTTCATGTTTGGTTCTATGTCTATGCTAATTATGTTCTTGTGCTGCTGGAACACCTAAGTATGACTAAATACTACCCTAACTCTTGATATCTACAGTATCATCCAAGTCAAATTGTTAAGTGATCAATGAGAAAAACATAAAAAACACACCAAGTCACAACATGATCAAATGTTCTGTAGCCCTTTATTCTCGAACACAATAAACTCACTCATCTGTGTGACATTCACAATAGGCCAAAAAATTTCTTTGGTCCATTATTTCGTCGCAGAATTTCCACATGTCCTGAGGGTTGTAAAAATGTGAACTTAAAGGGATCCAGGATTGCTTCCTTTTCATGCTCATCCACTTCTTCTTTCCACAACCTCCCATATTGCAGAGCAGCCTCTGCCTGTTCCTCCTCCCCCATGCCCAGAATGTCAGGCAGGTCCACTTTGGCAGAGAACAGTGGTTTGTTGGCCTCAACCCACTCTGCTGCATGTCTGCAATTGTGAAGAATGCGATCTTAAACCGAGTCCTATGGAAAAGACAGAAAGAAAGATGCCTGTACCATAGCTGCCACACCAACAGTATCTGACCAAAAGATACTGTGAAAAAGCTTACCCCTGCATGTTGTGCAGCGTACCACGGCAGGTATTCCACCCGATGGAATAACTGAATGATGCATCTAAAAAGCATATAAAATGTATCATGTGTTTGGATTATAGTACATGACCTTCAATTCAAATTAATGTATACAGCCTGCAAACTTAGATTGTCTTTGCTTACAGGTAAAATGGCCACTACTTGACCAGGTAGTGTAAATGAGGTCTTACTTATGTAGAAGAAGTAATAATGACTACGAAAGTACTTACTTAAGTAAAAGTGGATAAAACAAGACACTTAAGTAATTTAGTACGTTATGTTAGAAGCAAAATATACTCAAGTATCAAAAATAAAAGTACTGACGGTGCAGAAGCATTTCAGTTACTATTCGTTTAGTTTATATACTGTAGTATACAACGGAGGTGGAAAAATAAAAAAGTAAAAGTGTGCCATGTAGTTCAGCCACATTTTGATTCCACTTGTGCACTTAAACAGGCAATATCAGTAATTAGCTAGTCGACCTCTGGTGTTGGTAGCTTGGCTGTCTCACATATCAAGTCCGTGAGTTCAGAAAGATGTTTTCAACTTTGTGACTATGCCCACCTAATGCAAGGAGAGTTTACAAGAATGTTTTTTAACGTTACATGTAAACAAATGCAAACAGTTACTTTACGTTATGCACTAAAAAGTTAAGAATCCTTAGGTGTTGCTGCTAACCACCATTGGTGAAAGTTAACTTTGAAGTCATCTAACCTAGCTTCAAAACGACAACACAAACCGACATGTAACATTCGGTAATTTGCGTCATTAATGACTTCTATAACGCTACTATTTTACGGCACCTATATTGACGAAGAACACAAGAAACCATGCATTTACTTTCTGTGGATAATAAAACTCAGAAACTCACCGCTACTTGGGGCACAAGCTATGTAGCATATTTACACATGTAAACAAAGTCTGGTGGGCTAAACGCTTCTGAAACACACCCGGTGGGGTTTGTATTCATGTACAGGACGGACCAAAACAGCGTCGCAGCCGCGACATGACAGAGACGTGCCGGGTGGGATTTCAGGGTTAGGTTTCTGAAGAACTGTTTTGAGGCTCAGAATATAACAAAAAATCAGCAAAGCGGACCTGAGGCAGGCCAAATGATGCCTGGGTGTTCAAACAAGATAAATTCACCCTCAGTACAGTTGTCATGAACGGGGAAATTAGCTACAGAGACCAAAACTGTTTTTTAGTACCAGGCTGTAAACATGTTTATTTCTGCTGTGAAGTTGGACATTTTAACACGGGAGGTTTATGTAGATTGATGTTCTGTAGCCAGCCTCAAGTCAACGTTCTAGGACCTGCATTGGCTTCACTGTACAGCCATGGAGGTTTCTGCTTGATTACTACACATAGCTACTCCTAAAATCACCCATCATCTTTTTTTTTAGTACAACATCTGAACTTTGTTGAGTGATTCTATGCAAAATAGATGAGTCTGTGGTTTTGTATGTTTCATCTGAGGTACCATTTAGTAACAGTCTGAAGGGAACTACACTATGACAAATGATGTGGGAGTTTATGTTGGAGAAAAGCAGTCTGCATCATGCCTTTAATATGATGCCCTCTTGTAGTTAGTAGGATGTGTTTGCTCTCTCAACCATCAGAAACAGGCAGGCAAAAGATAGGACAGCACACTGATACACCACCACCATCTCCCTTATAATAGGGCCCACACACTCCAGGTGCACCCACACTTCTTATGACTGATTACAAGTGTGTAGGTGTGAGCAGTCTGGGCTTGTTTGACATATTCCTCACTCTCCTGTTTTTGACGTTGTTAGGACAAGTTGCAAATGTATCATTTTCCTATTGTTAATCTTATTAAATGGAAATGGATTATAGTGTTCCCAGAGTAGTTTCACCTACCTTCAACTTAAGCAGAGGTCTAATCAGGCAAAATAACTGAAAACACTTGAAGGTGTGCAGGACCTTTAAAGTCCCCGTGGAATGGAAAGCAAAGTCTTATTTGCTTCAGCATATTTAGGTGTTTCCTGCTGAAACAGGCAGGAGGGACCTGTCGTAGATATTGATTGGCATTTACAGTAGACAATAGCTAAATCAGACGCTGTGCTCAAACCCACACTTTGTGTTGCCTGATAATTGCAGACACAGTAAGCAACAGTTATTCAACAGTAAATCAGAGGGTTGAAGCTGAGCAGCTGGAGGAAATCAGAGAGAAAAGTATCAAATATATTCTGAATAAAATATGATCCAGTTTGACCAAAATCACAGAATAAAGTTTTCACTAACAAGGACCACGCCATTATAGATTTAAGTTTAGATGAATTTATTGCAAGTGATGGAAAGGATGCACCGAGATGATGACTTGTAAGAGAGAAGAAGGGATGAGGGTCGAGGGATGAAGGGATGGAGGGTCGAAGGTATGAAGGGATGAGGGTTGAAGGTATGAAGGGATGAGGGTCGAAGGTATGAAGGGATGAGGGTTGAAGGGATGAAGGGATGGAGGGTCAAAGGTATGAAGGGATAGAGGGTTGAAGGTATGTAGCGGTGAGGGTCGAAGGTATGAAGGGATGGAGGGTCAAAGGTATGAAGGGATGGAGGGTCGAAGGTATGAAGTGGTGAGGGTCGAAGGTATGAAGGGATGGAGGGTCGAAGGGATGGAGGGTTTAAGGTATGAAGGGATGAGGGGATGAAGGTTGGAGGGAGGAGAGAACAGGGTCGTTGGTGGATGGAGGTTGACCAGTATTGGGAAGACTGGATGGAACCCGGGAGTTGAGACTCTGGGTGGGGGAACCGTCTCTCCGTAGCTCTATGTCTTAGAGCCCCATGGTTCCTGTGTTTGGATGAAATAGAGAAGAGAAGAGAGAGATAACAAAAGAAAGAGGGTTTTGGGGGGGGGAGATGTGAAAACGGCATCAAAGAGGGAGTGAACGGATAAGGAGTGTTTAAGTACATGTGAAACGGAAATGGGATGAGTTCAAGGTGTGGCCCTTGTTCCTGGACCTAGTTAAAAAACTTCATGTAAAGCTGTGCTTTTGTACAGTAATCAGTGAGGCCTGAACATACATGCACGTAGCAGCTCTCAGAATCACTCAAAACAGGAAGCATTCGCTCCGGCAGTAAGACTTGTACAAGATGAGTCAACTTTTTATTGTTTATCAGGAAATGACACCCTTTAAAATGCCATGATTAAATACCTGGAAATACTGAAAAAATGCTGTTTTGTCATTGTTGGTCCAGATACTGAAGTACACGTGAAATATTGTACAAAACTTATGTAATAAAACACGTCAATTTTGACTTCATGGGGACCCTAATCCTAAACCCCATCCAGCAGACACTGAATGACATTAGGAGCAACATTTGGAGTCGTGTCTGTGTCCACCTTCAACTCTAGCACCACCATGTTCATCTCGTTAACTTTGTCTGTATGCTATCCGTCTGCTGCTGAGCTGGTTGGCTGCAACAGACTTAACTGGATTTAACTTTTTCAGATTCATTAGAACTTTTTCACGGGGAACCAACAGGGTGTTGAGCAGAGCAATGAAATTTCAACATGCTGTAAAACCAGAAAAAAACAATTCTGTGTGATTACATTCATTTTCAGTCATTTGTTATTTCATTATGTTTGTGTCTAAAATGTGGATACATTTGGGTTCAACATCAAAAATATTGCATAATAAGGGTGTATTAATTAAGCAGTATTAATAAGAGACAGTAGATGCTAGCTTAAACAAACCAGTTTACAGAAATAGATTCCAAAGTTTCGCAAAACACAAGGCCATAATCATTTTTACAAAAGATGGCTGATGAATATTTTCCATTTTTATGCAGTGTCTCTTGCTGGCAGATCTTACAGTCATTGTTTTCGAGACTTCTTCAGATTGAAGTTGATAGTTGTTTCAATGAAACAGAAGTTCTGGTGACCGCTCCTAAAAATATCCACATTTCATCGCTTCTGACCAAAATCCAAAGGATTTTTTGGCTCCGGTAATTCACAAAGGCAGCAGCTAGCAATTCAAACTTCACCCAAATTTAAGCTCCCGAATGTCCCTTCATTAAACTAAAGCCACATTTTGCATATGGTTATTATTATTACATGCTGTGATTGGTAAGAAGTAGAAATTCCGTTGGTGGGAGCTCTGGTTAAAGTTCCATTACCATCCCTCCTCCAGTAATGCCAACTGTACAGGGCACAACAAATTCATGTTCACTTCCTTCACTTACTGTCAGTTCTGTGAGTGCATTCATCTTTAGACTGGCAAATCAAACTAGATATAAACTGTGTTTTTCTGTTGCATTCTGGTTATTGTTCCCTCTCTAGGTGTCTGCAGCTGACACGCCACCAACCATCAGGCACAATGTCGTACGGGTCCATCGACGGAGGCTCTTTTGGCAGTCGCAACCCATTTGGAGGTCCTACGAGACAGGGTTACCAGCCAGTAGGTAAGGAGGAATATAGAATTTGTTATGATTTCATGAAAATATCATGCTGTGCTGCTCTCTACAAATGTCCCCATGCATGGAACATTTAATAACCATAAAAGGTTATCATTTTAAATTTGAGCCATTGGCAGGATTATTATGAACAAAGATGATTTTCCTTCAGTCCCCTCCACAGAGCGTTCAGCTCTGGCACACACACACACACACACACACACTTGAGACACACACAGTTTGGAGATTTCAATTATTTCAGCGACTGCTCTCTCTTCTGTGACAGAATGATGAAAACAAATATGTTTGGTGTCTTTGATAAAATTGTCGTGGATCCTCTGAAAATATGACAAGTTCTGATTCAAAAAGAAACATGCAGCAACTTACAGCGCTGAATATTATTAATGTGATTGCCTCTTGACTTTCTGATTATACTACGATCATGATTATGATTATGATTAGTAACTTCTTTGTGCCTGTATAGATACAGTAGGGCTATTGACTACACACATTCGATTAGACATGAACATTCTTTCTCGATCTACCAAGTGCACAACATATTTATTGACTTATTACAACAAAATCTGTCAGATAAAGGTGAAAGACAACATGCTACCTCAAACATACTCTCATACTGATTCAATAACAGCATATTTTTGGACTTCAATTTATGAATACTATGTTTTAAGTATCAGCTGACACAAAAAGCACTGCCGCATTTTACTTGAAAATTGTCTGCAAATATTGCAATATAACTTTGAGCATCATGCACAGCTTAAAACAGAAATAAACTAAACAATTTCCTGTTTAAAAAACTGACAAAATGACATTTTACTTTGGAATGAAAAGCCCCTTCTTGGCAACTACTAGTCCACATTGAATAATAATAATAATACTGCTGCTCAGTTATAGCAAAAACCATAATCAACACACTGATCTATGCATGCTACATACACACACAGTCGTAACTGTGGAGAGCTGATACATGCGCTGCAAGCTGTCATATGCTTAGACTCTTTTCTGACTTCTTTGTATAACAGTGTGTAATGATCAGCCTGCCAGCCAACAAAACTTCACCGTGTGTTTGTATGTGTGCTTGTTGTGTGCACCTTCACTGTGATATTTTCCTCACTAACAGCTCTATTGGTTTTACATCATCTTGTAAACACAACACGCTTGCTAAGAGGGAGTTTGGGGCTTTTAGAGAAAGTGCAGCGTCATAAAGGAAAGGGATGTGCTGGATTTACAACACAGGGCCCTATGAGAGGGCGGGGCCACTTACACATACATACACAGTCTGTTTACACATCCAATAGATATGGAGCAACTTCTAAGCATTAAGCATTCTCAGCATTGTTTCTGACCAATAATTATGTATGTCCATATTAACTGTTGGATCTAGTTTAGTGTCACCAACTGCTGCACGGAATATCTATCTCTAGCTGCTAAATGCTACTGGCTAACTTTTCTCTTTGGTGTTTGGTGCTTCAGGTAGTGTACACCAAGATGTTTTTACTGAAAACAGCTGCCTGCAACTGCTGGAGACAAGGCTGCAAAAACTTTTAAAAAGGGTCATGAAAGGAACTGAGCTGGGTGATCACAAAGAGAGACACTTTGCAGGTCATCTGACCTATTGTTCATATAAAAATATATATATATATAAAAATACTGATAGTGTTTTTGATGGTGACCCTGAGATAGTGATCCTAGTTAAATATTGAGGAAGTCAATAATAACTTGAAAATGACTTGACAAGGGACATGCTTACTTTTTCTTAACCTTAAAAGATATTTTTATGGGGCGGTGTTTAGCTCAGTTGGAGCAGCCGCCCCATGTGCGAAGGCTCAGTCCTTGCCGCGGTAGCCCAGGGTTCGAATCCGACCTGTGGCTCTTTCCTGCATGTTATTCTCCGTCTCTCTCTCTCCCCGCGTTCCTGTCACTCTTCAGCTGTCTCTGTCAGAAATAAAGCTTGAAAAGGCCAAAAAAAAATCATTACTCTATTACTGGGCCGTTTGTTGTAGGAAAACAAATGTAACTAAAGAAGAAATACACTGTATGTTCATGTGTATGTACTGTATGTTCAGAATCAACAGATCAAGATCAATCAACACTGACAACATGGAGTGCAGGTATTGGCCTAGTAACAGCAGCGCTCAAGTGTTTTCATTCCAGTTGCGTGTCAACATTGTGCCTTTCTAGAAAGTTTGCATGAATTTAAGCAGTCAGCCATTTTCCTTCTTATAAGCAGGTAATCAGTCAGGTGTTCCAGTCATCACAACACATTTTTTATTCATAAAGAAATTAATAATTCAAGCAATCAACACTGCATGTACACAAGTAAAGATGCACATACAAATAGGACAGAGATGCTCTCTGCAACACAAGACATAGCATCAAGCTAATATTCCTGTACATTACACCTATTTTATATATTATTACCTACAGCACGCAGTGTGTATCAATCATTCGTGTGTGTGTGTGTGTGTGTGCTGTTGCACAGAGGTCACAGGTTTTCATTAGGGTTAAGCAGTGTGAAAAGCAGCTTCATTTGATTTGATCCTCTCACTGCTTTCATTAGCCTAGTAATGGGGAAGGAGCAAGACAGAGCCCCTGAGGCAAAACTTGTTCCCAGACAAACCAGAGGTTTGTGTGAGTTTAGGTGTGTGTGTGCGTGTGTGTGTGTGTGTGTGTGTGTGTGTGTGTGTGTGTGTGTGTGTGTTTGTATGTATGTGTATGTATAAAAGAGCAAGATAGATAGATGGAGAAAGACTCGGTACAGATAGAACTGACAATCAATAAATGGCAAGGACAATTTTTTCTATTCAAACATTCATGACATCACTAGCTGAAATGACACACACATACACACACCATATATATTATTTTATCCCTTTGTAAGCCTACAGTCTGTACATAAACAGGATGCAATATTAAAGTAATGCCTGAAATGACATAAAGTACTTTTCATGCTGTGTGGAATCAAATTGGTGTCTGATATGTTGTTGCATCTCTTGGGTACACAGATGATAATAGAGAGATTACATAAACATGCACTGATGTACCATTAGCTCAAGTTAGCATTGAAAACATTTGCTTTTTTACAACTAGCAGACATTATTATCATGTTTCTGGCTCCCTTACATATGTAAATGTAATATTTGCAGGCCTACTGGTCTCTACCGAGTCATGGAAAAAATGACTGGCCCTTTGCCTTACTCACTTTCTTACCTTATTCCTGTGTAGTTGGTGATAAACAAGAAGAAAGAAGGGTTAAAAAGCTGCAGGTGGGAGTATCATTTGGTTGTGTGTCCGAGGATGATGAACAGAAACAACACATGCTCAGTGTAAAAGTAAAATGGTGAAAGCATGGCCAATCCCTTTGCAAGATTGTGATCTGCTCTCATTTTTTAATTTCACACTGACCAGGATCAGATATTGTGCACAGAGAGTTGATCTGTGAGTTATATAATACACAGCTTTAGTGATTAGAGGTATTTCCCATTAAAGTCCCTGTGAAACAGAAAATAGAGCACTGTTTGCTTCCTTTATGTGTTTGCTGCAACATGTGTGTCTGATAGGGTTGGACTTGGATATTGATTGGCATTTGTAGCCAATAGTGAGTTACTGCTCCCCTAGCTGCTATGCACTGCAGGTAGCGATGATCTAGTGTCAGCATTTATCTTTCAGTGAACACAGCTGGACATGGGACCAAACACAACCTCTGAAACCAGCAATGGCCAGTCTGACAGGGAATACAGAAGCCTAGTGAGGTGGTTTTCTTTCTGTGGTGTGCTCCTGAGTCAGTTCAGTTAGCTGCACAGCTGACTGAGCTAACAACAACAGTTTGCTACATAGCGATCTCGAACCAGGTCTAGCTGCTTTAGCTAGAGTTGAATAGAGGACATCAGAGGGAAAACCAGCAAATATATTCTGTATAAAATCTGATCCAGTTTCACCAGAATCACTGATAAAGTTGTGCTTCTGTACAGTAATCAGTGAGGTCTTGGTATAGATGTACGTAGCAGTCCTCACAATCACTCTATTAAACAGGAAGCACTCAAATCAAATCAAATCAAATCAGATTTTATTTGTATAGCCCAAAGTCACAAAGTACATTTGCCTCGGAGGGCTTTACAATCTGTACAGGGAGTGACACCCTCTGTCCTTAGACCCTCGGTTCGAGTGAGGAAAACTTGCCCACAAAAAAGCACTCCGCTCTTATGCAGTGCATAAGAGAGAAAGCATTCTCCACCTCCAACTACCATAAATAATACCAAAAATATGTAAATACTGACTTTCTGCCATTGTTGGACCAGATATTTAAGTATAGGTGTCATATAGTACTTGAACATCAATTCTGACTTCATGGGGACTTTAACTATTCATTACCTTTGCTTGATTTTCAACCGTGGCTGTGCACCTTTGCTGACAGACCACTGGGTCTGAGCTAACTGAGCTAATGGCTGATAATGCTGACAAGTCTATGCATCAGATTCATTTATCTTCTGTATCAGCGGGTTCTCTAGTCATTTAGGGCTTAGACTGAGTCCAAAATCATTGCTATGTACTGGCACTTACCCACACACCACGAGAGCTACAACACAGGTACACTACTCACTCTAATAGGGGCATGAATGTTTCAGGTCTATTTTGGAAAGGAGATCTTGCAGAACACTTCCATACAATCTGACAATAACAATTTGACCTGGTTGGTTGCAAAACCAAGCACTTTTAATGGACATACTTTGACCGTAGCAATTACCTGCGAGGATTACGTTTAGCCTGTTTCACGGCAGACAGCTTTAGCAGTCTCACTCAGTACTGGACCAAATTCAAAACTTGTTGTGCCCATTAGTCACTTTGACACAAACACATGGAAAATCAAACAATGCTAAAATCAAAATGTGTGCACTTCAGTACATGTTAAATAAAATGATTCTCTTGATTAATGTCGATTACTGTAGGTGTTTTGGTTATGTAAAACATGATTGTTGTTCCACCCTGGATGAAGTTTTCATGTTACTTAACATACAAAATTACCCACTTTTTTTTCTCACCTTTACAAGCTACTCACACATAATCAGTGTGGCCGTTACTATGTAAGACTTGATTAACATGTTGATTTTTGTCGTTTGTCTCTGTAGTAATTGCTGAGAGTATGCAGCAGTGTGTCAGAGGCAATCACAACCTGAGTCAGTTTATGGAAAAAAGCCCAAATCACTGAGCAGAAAATGTTGTGCAATCCACTGCTGTTAGTGCTGAGCTTTATGAACAAGGCCTCAGGTCTTTTTTCTTCTGCTGAATGTTCCCTATTTGGTTAGTCAGCGCCAAATGAATATGCCATTATCTGTCTGCTTTGTACTGTGCATTTATTGCAGTGTATACAGAATGTATGTTCATACCAATCATGTCTGACACTCGAGGGGAGTAGCTGGCACAACTTATTATGCTGCAATTCAGATACACAGTAAAGAGGAAGGGAGGATGTGTCAGAGGAAAACAAACATCACATATGCTTTTTGTCTCTGGACTCCAGCGTACTGTACTCGTATGTGTGCCCTGGAATACTCCCTTTCACTCAGTGTGACAGGCAGCTTCTCTCTTCCAGTCTTTTCTATTGTGGGCAGACAGATGGGAGCCTCAGTCACCAGAAAGGGGTTCTTTGATCACAGTGAAGCCTGGGTACATTATGAGGGATATGAGTGGTGGTGGTTGGTGAGAGGGGCTGTGGAGCAGGAGCCTGTCAGATTTGCCGTCTGTTGCTCAGGCTGATCTGAAGGGGAGCTCAGGAAATGATCAAAGCCCAGGTTAAGTCTCTAATAGAGCTGTCTTTTAGGCTAATCTCTCTCCTCCCTCTCTCGGCAAAAGCTCTCAACCCTCCACCCTGCACTCTGAGAGGCGGTGTGTCACTTCCAGCAGAGCCAAGTGTCTCATTCAGGATGACAGGACAACACAGCTTTAACATCAACACATATTGACATGCCATATGCTGTTTTTAATAAGCAGTGAAAACTAAAGGGGGCAAAAGCTCACTATTTTATGTTTACACCAGCGGTCACAGTTGTAGTTGTAGTATGACAGTATTACCATGAGAATATATAGTTTGTTGAGGGTTATACAGGACTACGGACGCATCGGTATGTCAAATGAAGGGCTTGTCGAATCATCAGACCTGACCCTGCAACTTTCCAACATCGGTTTCAGAGTAGGAGTTGCAAAGGACGGATGAAGGTTTTTATTTTTTGTCAAAGCAAGGTCTGTCATTATGTGTCCACAATGTAATGGCCTTTGGTGATTATAAGGAGCTCCTTTTTTGTTTAGGGATGGACTGCTGAAGATGTGTACAACACATTGCTATGCTTTCCGTTCTGCTACCTTCCATTGCTTTTCTACATCTACTTGCAACGCATGATAAGCATTGAAGAGATGATTGTCTGAGTCAGAGAGGGGAACAGACAGAAAGATTTTTCTTATTATTTCACATTTGAAAATAATCCAACCCATGCCTGAAGCCTTCGGCACGAAAAACCTTTTGAACCCAACCTGACACATGACCTCTTGTTTCTGAACTCACATTAATGCACATTATTATCAGATTGTTGATTTTGGAATGTTTTGAAACACTTGCAGCCAAATTAACCTCTCTTAACCACAAAGTCAGATCAGGATTATAACTGTTTGTACTGTTCTCAAGTTCAGCTGGCCGACATTGGGAGGTCAGGAGGCACAGGTCTAATAACCAGTAAGACATTTTTATTTATTGTTTTGAGTTGCTGTGTAACAGATGCAGCTGTCTAGGATTGCCGGCTGGTCAATGACAGGTCCATGACAGGCCCTTACTTATCTGAATGTAATAAATGGATATATCTGCCTGGGGGTGGCAGTTCTGAGTGGCTGGTACTGTAAATGCTGGCAGTTGACTAAAATGTGTTTCTACTAAACCTATGGTTTATTGGCCAGTAAAAGTTAATATTCTATATGTTTTGTGGTGGTGGGTTGCTGCTGCAAGATTAGCCTTTTCAAAACAGGCATATTACTTGAAGAAGAAATAGTCAAAGTATAGCCTTGGCCTCATGTCTGGTTTCATTTTCAGCATTACCAGGCAGCTTCAGATGGGTTTGGTGTAAAGGGCACTGGTATGGACTGGAAAGAATGAGCTACTTCCATCGCTTTATCTCTAAGAACAAGTGCAAAACCATCCCCATTTGTACATTTCGTTGCATCTTGATGACAACATGCTTTATGTCTCACCTTTACTTGTGGCCATTAGGGAGAGCTATAGACATTTTCCCCTTAGATGTGAAGACATGTGTTCATGATAACTAGCTTGTTTCAAACCTACCTGAACCTCAAATATGTGCTGGAAATTGCATATACTATATCTGGTCATTGCTTTTGAGGATAAAATATCTTGCTGACCGATAGACCTTCTCTTGGAATCGACCTTTAAAGAGAAAGATACAGGACTTAAAGAGTGTCATCAAATGGTAGCAAACCAAGATGGCTACCCTGGAGGACATTACGCAGGCTAAGCATCAATATGACCAACACTGGTCAGTGTGTTAACGTTAAATATTAGCATTTAGCTCAAAGCAACACAGTGTCCTACTGTCTTATAGACCACTAGCATGGCTGTAGATTCTTAAGGCCCTATTATGCAAAGCATCATACCTGGTTTCTGACTGACACACTTGTCATTTTCATGCTTAACTCCCCATGTTATCTATTTAACTTGCGCCCATGGCGTCATGAAATGAGTTGTGGTTAGGCGAACTGTTTCCACATTGCTATCTCGAGGCAGCAGTAGAGCGATTGTGCCAGTGACCAACAAAAAGCTGGTATAAAGCATTTTAGCAGCTGTATTTTCCTGCTATTTAAATAAGGCACCCTGCCTTATTTAAATAGTAAGATAGGATTCAAAATGTGCATTCTGTGCACTGTGCTTGTTACACACACAGGAATGTGCAACATCACTGCTCATCCTCTGTCACATGCAGTGGATGGGACAGAGGATTGGGAGACAGTGGAGTCGGGACATACCTGTCCCTCTGTGAAGACGAATTGCTGCTGTAAACTCAGCTTATCCCGCCAGGCTGTGACAGACATCTGTAATCTCCTGTCAGATGATTTGGAGACTAATGCCAGTCACTGCTGTGCTGCATTTCTTTGCAAGTGACCAGCCTGAGTTCTATTGGAGGTATGAGTGCATGGGGACAGCTGGCATTAGTCTTCAAATCATCTGACAGGAGATTACAGATTTCTGTTTCAGCCTGACAGGATGAGAGCACGAGCAGCTCTGTTTCCTCAGCAGAAAACCGTTCACGACTCCGACTTGATGAACCCACCATTTAAACAGCAACGCGCCAGATGCAGGCACACCTGGCTGTTAAAGGGAACAAGAGATGGCAATCTGATTGTTTTAATTCGCGTCACGCCCAAAACACAGCTCTGATTAATTAATAGAGTACAAACAACCCATTTGCACCTTACTCTGTGCCCAGATTATACTCAGTTCAGCAAATCTATCACAAGTGGAGCTGGAGTCTCCCTAATTGCATATATGACAGGATTTTAAACCATGCACTATAGAATGTCTTAGGAGGGCCCTTAGTCTTGCTTCATGTCTGAACAGTCCCCCCAAAAAATTACAAATGGGGTAATTCCCTGAAATTCCATTGGGCATGGCTGCAACGTGCTGAGCCATGGCCAAGCAGCAACCTCTGTAGCTGCAAAGTGAAGCCTATGCAGAAGTACCAATTCCTGCAATTCCTCAAATGTCCACTTGAGGCTGGCTACAGAATGAGTCAACCTCCATAAGCCCCCATGTTAAAATGTCCAACTTCACAGGAGAAATAAGCATGTTTACAGCCTGTAGCCTATAGCTAATTTCCCCGCTCCCTGAGAGGCAGGACAACCAACATGGCGGCTGCCAGAATCAGAGATTTTAAGCTAAAGAAACCTATGGGTGACATCAAGCGTATGCTGTCCATTATTTATACTGTCAGTGGCCGCGGCCAGCAGAGCTGATTGCAGCAGTTCTAGACAATGATTGTGATGCCACCAGAAGCATTGCAACACATTCCAGAAGCATCTCCACTCTGCTCAGCGAAATAAATGTGCGGCAGCACAGGGAAGATCAGCTGGCTGGAAGTCAGACATTGAAACGGCATAGAGATTTATTAAACTTCTAATCATAAAAACAAAAAGGGAAAATACTTTAATTTAACGTAGCCGTCTTACGCATGGTAGAACTAGATAAACAAGGAAAAGTTACCAAATCTGAGCAAGTCAGGAGGGCAAAACATTCCAATTCTGAAATCCTCCTGGTGGAGAACGGACCAAAACTGTCACGGATGCAATACCCAGAGGAATTTAGGGGTAAAAAGGTATGCTGTGTAAACAGATATCTAAATTAATTCTAAAAAAAGGGGGACAAGGTTGATTTGTCTTTCATGTTTTCTTCTTTATAGGTCGAGCGTGAGAAAACATATATTCAAAACTCTGAACTTTGTATTGAGGTAAAGAAATAAGCCAACAGATATGAAGTAGGGCTGCAAGTTACAATTGTCTTTTATTATCTATATTGTCTTGTCTGAACAACAGTCCAAATGATATTCAGTTTAAACTGTATAGAACAAAGAGAAGAAATAAATTGTGCCATTTGAAAATCAAAGTTGTTTTTCGAACACCGCTGCCTGTATAAAAGAGATTTATTTCCTTGTGAGAAGTAAAGACTTCCTTGTCATTGCTTGACAACAGCATCCTCCTCCCACACCTCTCATCACAGTTTGAGGAGTCTCACTTGGTTGCTGGATGTTAGCTCTGACCTATGGATGCGTCCACATTGTTAGTTCCCTGTGATGAGCTCTCTAGAGACACAGACCTGCTCATTAAGCTTGAATGAAGCAAGTGGGTTGACTGAGTGTGACAAGGCTGTGATGAGCACTTGCTCCTCCAGCTCCATGCACTGTTGATGGGCAGTAAGTGGCCAAAGTGGGCTATGTGTGAGACAGCCACACATGAATTAATAGACCAACTGAGACACCACTGATTTCAGGTCCAGTCTTTTGTGACCCTGCATCCTTATATGAGCACTTTTTGCGACTTTGGCTTCACTGTGCCCTCTACTGAAGCTACTAGCTGGCAGCACGATCTGCAACAATTTTGATGTTATCTGGCAGTGAAAAGTTAGCAGTTTGTTATCCATAGAAACGCCTGTCTACAGAAAACACCTGTAAAAGCACAAAAGCGTAGACTTTTTCTAGACAGCTTGTCTATCTTGAATTTCTCTATGCAAAACGTATCACGTCACAATTATACAATTATTTCAGTGAATTATGTTGATCAACAATTTACTACATGGTGCATGCAGAATGAAACAGAGCATACCAGAGTTTCTTTTGTACAGTAATCAGTAGGGATGTAACGATACACTCAACCCACGATTCGATACGGTTCACGATTTTTTGTTCACGATACGATTTTCTCACGATTTTTTTTTTTATCAAAATGAGCTACAGACAAATTATGACCAAATAAAATTATCTTTTTATTTGTAGGAAAAAAATCTTAGGTGCTTTCTTTACAGAAACTCTCAAACAGTTTGTGTTCTCTTATAAAAAGTGCAACTTACATGGTCATCTTAAACAACAAAATACATGAAAAATATCTTTAGAAACAATCTCACAAGTAAACTGGTGTTAACTGGTGTAATTCAGTATCTTAAATAACAAAGGAATATAAAATCTAAATCTCTAATTTCTTGCGCTCTTGCGTTGTTATGGGGGAGAGGAGATGCAAAGCCTCTCGTCAGGGTGGTTTGCCCTCGGCAATTTTCGCTCAACGTGTGCGTAACGTTACTTTGCTTCTCACTGTGGTGGCGGCTAATATGCTGCTGCATGTTGCTCGTGTTGCCGCTATATGTTAGCAGTTTCTTGCAATATTTACATGCTGTTTTGGTTTTGTCTGTCCATTTTTCACCGGTTGTATTTGTGTATATAGGGAATCCAAAATGCCGCCACACAGGTGATTTAAAACTGCTCGGTGCATCCTCTATTTCAAAGCTATTTTCTACCGTCGCCATGTCTTCTCTCAATCTGTGCTCCGTACCTACGTAGTGACATAAGTCACGTGACTTGACGTCGGACGTTGAACAAATGAATCACCAACCAGTGACTTTTTTTAAGATAACGTAACCTATTTCTAAAAAAAAAAGAAGAAAAAGAACATATCCTACTTCTCTCGCATTCACGAAGAATCGCGATTCATTTTTTTTTGTCAACCCGTGCGAATCTTCACGCATTTGTACCGATTTTTAATCGTGTCACGATGCACCGTTACATCCCTAGTAATCAGTGAGGCTGGGCCATAGATGCATGTAGCAGCCCTCAGAATCACTTATTGAAAATACCATGAAGAACAGCACTAGACATATGTGATAATAAAAACATACATTTTGAATTTAGGTGGACTTTTAGAACAATTCCAAACATTTGCTATCACCCCATAGGATTAGGGTTAGAGGTTATGGGTTAGGTTGATGACATGATGACACATAATTTATAGCACATTTGACATTTGACTTCTGATACTAAAACAGTAAAGAATCAGACCAGGTTAAAATGCCCACTAGATCCGATATATTTATTCATCGTGGATGATGGAACCACTGAAAGCCCCTCTGCTCCATCACACTTTGATCAGACCACACTGACAATTAGAAACTACTTGATGCAGCACTCGATGAGAAACAACATTGTCAGAATTTTGCTTGTTCCATCCAACTTTCACATGTTAAAGGGCTTCGACTGAGGGCTGTCAAACTACTTTTAAATATAAATCCAGGGTTCATTACACAGACTTTTTTTTATTTATTAAGGCTTGAATATTTATAATACACATGTACACATAATTGGATGAAACAAATCAATAACACAAAACCATGAATATGAAAATTAGATCAGAAAATTGTAATTAAAAATCCAATTTGATGGGTCCTGATCTGCAGCATAATCAGCAGTTTAAATTGAATTTCAAATTTGGTCTCCATGTTTCTCTTAACTTTCTCAGCATGAGCACATCCTGAGCTGTCCTCACCGCCAGCTGCAGAAAAGCAATTGTTTCATGTGTGAACATAAAAATAGTCATTCAAACTGAGCTGCTTCTTTAAAACTAGTAAAAACCGAATAAGATGAACACAAAGTAAATCTAAAATTGTGAAGCTGTGTTTTGTTTTTTTCCTGGTTTTGCCTGACAGAGCTGCTGAGATTAAAGAATTTATTATATCATATGTGTTGGTTCTCTCATTAAAGCGTTCATGATACTTAATTTGTCCCACAAGCAGTTATACATGCAGTTTGGAAATGTCATGTTTCGTATCAAATTCTACAGTGAACAAGTTCTTTTTAACAAAGCTTAAAGTAAGAATAATGGATTATCAAAGTAATTACACTGGCCTGACAGCGTCTTGACAATGAGGCTGATTCATCAGGTTCAAACAGAAAACAAATGTGCTCCAACTGAAAAATAACTCACGTATTCGGCATGTGACAGTGTTAATTACTTTATTCTTCTTCTGATTTAGTCTGAATATACATTACAGGGACGTTTTATCAACATGAGCACAAACTTCATGAATTTGTCATCACAAAAAAAAAAAAAAAGATAAATTTGTCTGTTATCTTTACAAATCTTTTCTCACACTGTTCTCATACTGACCGAGCAGAAGGATAAGGCAAAATTATGAGAAAGCTTACATCAAAGACACAAAAATAACTGGCCATATTGCAGCATCTGAACAGCATGGCGTTCAGACAGAGCAGAAAAAAGCTTTTCGTGGTAATATGTTAATGTTGGTCTGCATTTTCTGCACATTCTGGCTGTGAGCGACATGGTAGCACACCAAACAGAGCAGAACGCCTCAGATGACAGCGTGGTAGGGGTGATGCTGTACAGCGTGTATGTGTGTGTGTGTGTGTTTGAAGGATATGCACGCCTCCTCCCGGTGAAGTCAAGGTGAATCTATTATGAATTCCTGTGGTTTGGTTCTCCAAGCTTGATTCAGTCATCGGCTTAAAATAACCCTGTTTGCCGGTGATGACGTTACTGCACCAGTTTCTACTGTACAATCACTGATATATGAAGAAAGGAATGAGCTTGAGCTAAATATAAAACTTGAGTTATAGAATACCAACAGTGTGATAGCCTTGTTGAAGATGTATTGGCAGTGCAGTCCAGTATTTTCTATTATGGAACAGGCAACAACCTCAAAACCTGCCTGTGTTACATAAACAACCATTTTATTTTCTTTCATTTGATACTGACAGAGTCTATCAAGCTCGTGCATTGAAGTGCTTAATGTAATGTAAAGTGTAAATGTAATGTAAAATATTCTGCACTAATTATCACAATAACACTGAAAAAATCAGCATTAGTTCCAGTATTCTTTAAAACTGCATGAACTGCCTTTCTTTGGCTCATGTTAGTGAAACAAGCTGTAAACACTCCCTGGACACATTATCGTCTTGGGGCATGGGGCTCTGTGAAATTCAATTAAATCTGATATACTTTATTTGTGCCTGAGTGTGTAGTTCGAGGCAAACAAAAGTGCAAAAAAAAAGAAAAAGAAAAATACAAATATGAAAATGAGTTGAAATAAAGCTGAAAGTGTGCAGGTATGTATGTATCAATTTATACACAAGACCACAAGTCAACTGACCATCGTAAGTCTAATCTAACTTTGTTCTATTTGTGTTCGGGCAGTCTAAAATGCATTCCTGATGGCATCAGCTTGAAATATTGAAAGATTTTATGTGGTTATTGATTATAGGCATCACATGCCTTTTTGAGGATGTGTGTGACCAAAGCTGAGGTTAAAAACACATTGAATTTGTTCGAGGAGACAAGCTGATAGCAAATACAAATACAAACAGGATATAAAATGTTCTCAATCAATATTCCTGATCTTCTCCAAACAAGTTTAGTTTTAGACTGGGTGTGTGTATTGGTCAAATCCTACTGAGAACAAAACTCAAACCTTGTCGATCGGCTCCACCTGCAGTGGCAGCTGTTGGGATCAGGCCAGGGCCTCATTCTCTCAGTCAGCTGTTCAGTGGCTAAATTGCAGATTTTTGGGAAGAGTAAAAATCTGTCCCTCCTCAGTGAGGAGACACAGCCACTGACCTCGGGCATAATGAGATGGGAGCTCTTGATTAAGTTCCTCTCTGATTTGAGAGTATAATTGAACATGTTGCAGATAGCACATTTGTGCTATCGACAAGCTACTCTGTGAGGGCATGATGGTAATTCATCCCCGGCGTGCTCAGGACTCGCTCATTACTGTAGGAGAAATCAGGGCACTTTGTATTGATTATTCAGTGCTTAAAAAGAAGAAAAAGAAAATCAACCACACTGCCAAAGTGATCATCATCTGTAATCAGTTCACTGGGGTTTATCATTGGCAACGGGGAATATGCAAAGTGAGTCTCTGCCCTACAGCTTTCCTTTCCAATTCCACTTCAGGCAAATTTGACAGCCATGATACTGCATGGAGAACAAATAGTGAAAACTCAAAATCCAATCAAGGGCATGTCAAATATCATCTCTGTGCATTCCCATATTCACTCAGGCTCCATGATGAGTGGGGAAAAAAGTGTCAACTGATTTGACGCATCTTTACATCCATCCATCCTTTTTCCATTACCACTTCAATGTTTTGTGGTTCTTGTTTTAGTGTTTCCTGTTTATGTTATGTGACTTTTGTTACTTTACTCCCTGTCTTTGTCTTTTTCCCACCTGTTTTCTGTGTCACCTTGTTTAATTAATTAGTTCTCTTGTATTTAGTCCTTGTGTTTTCCCTCTTTCACTTGTCATCATACATCATCCTGTCTTACAAATCAAGTCTAAATCTGTGGAGCAATGAAAAAAAAAAAAAAAAGAACAATATCTGGTTCAAGAGGTGGTGATGCAGGTCTGCCTACCACTTTGGCTGAAATATCTTGACCACTATTGGATGGACTGTCATACAATTTTATTCAGATATTCATGGTCCTGAGCCTAATTACTTTTTCCAGCAATCCTAAGTATTTCAGGATACCCTGACTTTTTTATCACATGAATAGGTCTTCAATTACCCATCAGCCATTGGAACACATTAGAAATTGTACATAATTTGATATAAATGTGCTTTTCAGACAACAATCACTCATGACTTTGGTGAGCCACACATTTTTCATTTAGCCCAAGTAGCTACCCCAAAACAACATAATGTTACTATTCATGTAATGAAGCCCTCTTATGTAGCAATTATGACGGGAACAAAAACATCAGACTAACAGCAACACTGTGTAACTTTTGTAGCAGAAATGACAGGTTACAGGATGCTACACCGACTTGAATGGTTACTCTCTAATCCACACTCTGTCTGAGTCACACATAATTTCACTTATTTTGGTGAAACTGAATGAAAGTTTCTGAAAATAAAATGTTTTTTGGGATTTTCTGGCTCTGAAATATGAGTGCTGTTAGCTAATGTTAGCTCAGTTTGTTAACCTGTGAGCTCAGAGCACCAGTGGCGTGTTCATGTTCAGTAATCAATCATAACAAATACACATGGACAACTGTCCATATTTATGATGCTGAAATGGCCAGCTCTATGCAATGTCACTTTAACATGGCAGAAAGCTGTCTCTTAACAACAAATCTCCACTAACCAAATGTTTCCCTTACCTTAGCTAAGTATGTAGTAGAAGTGTTAAAGTATGCATAGTAATGAACAAAGGGCTGATATGTAATTATATTTTGTTGTTAACAACTAGATATTGCTTAATCCATGCTTTACCCAAAACATGGAATATTGATGACATTCCCATGCCATCACCACTGTAATGTGATAATAGGCAGACGTTAGCATCCTAACAAGCTAAATTATGGAGGTGGCCATGAAACATTAAACCTGCCAAACATCATCATTGTAAGCATGACAGCATTGGCATTAATATTTAGCTCCAAGTGCCACAATTCCTACTGTAAGCCGCTACTACTTACAATAGTCTGCTGTAGACATGACTTGTAAACATTTTAGTATATTCTTTATATTTCCTACACCATGTCTCCGCAGGGATATGATATAGGACAAACTCAAAGTTATGACTGTATCAGACACACTTCTTAAACCACAGAGACTAAATTTGTCAAGAGTGATTTTGTGACGGCAGTGCATATCAGCACAGCTTTGAAGCGGCAATGCTGATATGAGCATGTTAAAGTGTCGACATGTTAATGTGAGAGAAAAGTTTCAAGTGTGAAAAGATAAAAAGCTGCCGAAATGATCTAAACCATTTACCAAACGCTGGTTGCGAAATAACCCCCTACGGATCCCTCAACCTTCCAGGGAAAGCAGCATCGGTGGAGTTTGTGAAATGAGCATGAAATCATAAGTGCAGATTATTTGTTGCCGCTCTAAAGTGAAAATTATGATACGCCCCCGCGTGAAATGATTGTGTCAAAACAACATGAACTGGGCACAAAGTTTTCACCCATTTGGCATGATGACTGAAATGTACCTGAAACAGAAGATCGTTGCCGAGGTTAGATTGAAAAATGTAGTTTAAAGTGCTGATATGTTTCCAGCTTATAGTATCCAAATAAACCAGCATGACAGATGTGACGTTAATGATCCACTGCACTCCACATTATATACTATTATTATTATTATTATTATTATTATTAGTAGTAGTAGTAGTAGTAGTAGTAGTAGTAGTAGTAGTAGTAGTAGTAGTAGTAGTATTATCATATACTATTATTATATACCGTTGTTACTATTATTATATACTGTCATTATACTGTTATTAACAATAACATTACCATCATATCATCAGTACTATTACCATCATCTTGCCACTGCACCTTATCTACCTATTTATCTTGTGTTTTTTAAGTGTCCTTGTCCCATTCTGTGTTTTATTTTAATTTTTTTCTACCTCAGTATTTTATGCTATTGTATTTTTAATGTATTCAAATATATAAATAATAAATATATAAAATATAAATATATCTATCTGCATGCGATCACTGTAACTGGACTTGCGGACATGCCTGCACACTTTTATTTTCTATGTGCTCCAGTGAAGACACTTCTAGTTGGCCTCAGAAACCCAAAGCACTCAATATCTGTACCAATAGTACCAATAGTCGCGCATACATGCGAACACGTGGTGATTCCAGTGCTTGGCTCTTTTTTACCAGTTTCCCTTGAGGAATATTTACTAAGCTTTTGTGGTAGGAGCTTATCAGCCAAGTTTTACTGCAGGTCTGAAGCAGGTAAAAATGAAAGAAAAACGGCTCCACTGAAAAAAATCCACATTTGGTCCCATGAAATATTTCCTGTTTAGGGGTGCAAAATATGAGAAAAGGGAATGGAAATTTACATGAATAACAGATGCGGCTGATTTATCACTGCAGATTGATCACTAGAGCAGAGGATACTACGTCTGAGATTTAACATCTGGGAGGAGTAGGTTTAAAATCTGTTTTAACAGACGCACACGGTGGGAGAGAGACAGAAAAGACAGACATGAGACAGAAATAAATTAAAAGTGCATTAAGTAACTTTAGCGGAGCTCTCAGTTCAGCACCACGACAAGACAAAGGAGCAGCAATGCAAGAGACTGTGATATTTGACTTCAGTTTGAAGAGAAAATACATGTGTGGTCCGAGCAAATACCACTAAATTTACAAATTGCAGTAATGCAAGTAATGTAACTGCAAAATTTGTGACAGGCTCAGGAAGTATTTCTTCTTAAGTCAAGACACAGCTGCCATCCTCTGGTGTTGCATAATGACTTCAAGTCAATCTGCTTCTTCCAACCCAGTTTGGCACCAGTTAGGAAGGCAATGGCAGCACAGGTTAAGGAGGAAACCACTGGATATGTATGACAGGGAGAAGTGACCATCTAGTCCATGAGAAGGACTGCACCACACTCTTCAATAAGGCTTCTCCTACACGCCACCACCCACTAAATGACAGGCTGCAGTTGAATGCAGTCCTCCCTCCATGATTTCAATGCTGGCCTCACCACTTTGCTGCATCCTAAAAGTAGGGGCTCATCTGTCTGTTGTTCCTCAGTCTCTCTCTATGTCTAAGTGCATTTGCAGACATTTTGATTCTTCAACATGACATCTGACGGTCACCCAGAATTCATAGAACCATAGTTGAATTATGTAACTCTCATTTTAACATAAATGGTTGAAAGCAGTGACCGTGACCTCAGTTCTTTTCAGTAACCTTTAGCAAGCAAAAATATAACCTGCTATATTGCATTTGTAAGTGCTATAATTGTAGAACTATTATAAAACTAATTACACCTCAATTGATATATTTTCTTTAGCTACAACACATACATCCAAAATGTTACTGAATGTAACTCAGGACAGGAAGACCTTAATATGGACTGCATATGGAGACCTATGGATATGCATCACCTTTTCTGTTACATACAAAAATGTTTCTGCAGACAGTAAAGTTATCCATTGTGTATATTCTCATAAATGTCTGTTAAGTCACTATCTGTTGTTGAATGAAGTAACACAATTGTGTTTGAGCCTATAACCCATTAAACTAAGTATTAACATGTTTCTGTATTTGCAGTGTTACAAACTGGATGTCTGTGGAAACATTCACCTCCGTGTCACCTCATTGGGCAATAGATAGTGACTCAACAAACATTTATTTCAATGAAAGCAACACTTTAATATCAGCGCCACAATATTTATACCACACGAAGTGCATGTGCATTGCTAGCAGTGACCCCTTCCACTATCCTGGAATGTATTTGAATATGTAAAACAGAACACTTTCTTTCTTTTATTAATCCAACATTTAGATCTTGACATAAGACTGTAAACTTTCTTGGATTCTATCTGAATATTTTCTGCCGCACATTAAGAGTATTTGAGTCCACTTGGATAGCATAAGTTTAGAGCATAGATGAGACCAAATAACACAGTATATGCATGTGCAACTGATGGAAATTCATTAAGGACTTCCAAACTTTTAAAAAACAATCCCCACATGTCATGTGGTGGCCTCCCTGATGACAGACCCCTACATTGGACATCTCAAACTGTTTTAGCTTCATATGTCTGAACAACTTAGACAGACATACTCAGACTGTTCTCCCAATCATATCATACAGTATCAATAATCAGCCATAACAGCAAATCCTGCAGATAGTTAATGGCATATGTACATGAATGTACAATAAGCCTTTGAGCCAATAAGTCTTTTCATAGGACTTGTAAAGTTTAAATATTCAGAGTCCATCTTGTCGGGTAGCGTCGGGAGCAAAATAATGCTCCACAGCTGGCCTGAATTGTGACAATGTAAACACTGCCATGGCCATTTCTAAAGGGGTCTCTTGACCTGTGACCTCAAAATATCTGAATCAAATTTACAGACATTCTCACTTTATGCTAATCCCGTGCAAAAAAACATTCACTTTTTTACTTGCAGTATAAATGTGTAATGTGGGCGTAGTGTATTTGAATATTTCTGCATACTGGAGTACTGAAATTGCAGAAATTATGTTGGGCTAAAAAGCTGAGACACCTGTAAATTTAATGAGTTCAGTTTTTGAAAAATCTGCAACGAATGATATCAACCCAGAAACAAACTATGAGATCATGGGAATGACCATTATTATCCCTCTCAAGATCCCCCACGCCACTAAAAAGACAAAAAATGGTTTGTCCACTTCTTCCCCAACAAACACAATAAAGCATTTCCGCATACACTCTTTGGATTTATCTTCAGACTCTAGGCGAGACCGCAAACACACAAACACATGGTGCAAAATCATGCAGTGCAATTTTGTAATTTGACTGAAGATGCAAATATTATACAATGTCCAAATGGGAACTTTGAGTTACAGTAATTGTGATTCACAAACACTTTGAGCAAACCTGTTAAAAGCCAGTCAAACTAAACATAGTGCTCCCTCCAACATGTAATTGCAATTCCACAAATCTGTTGAAAAAGCACACAAACAAACAAACACACAAAAATAATCTATTCACAATTTTACGACTATATAATATGAGGCATCCTGACGTATTGAGCAAGTACAAACCTGATCAAGTTGATGATTTGGATGGGCTGTCAGTGTTGTGCATGAATTAACTACAAGAGTGCCGTTCATTGCACATGCTCGTGTTTTTGGGGAATGGTGAACTTAATGAGCCAATAGCTGCAAAGTTCCTCTACTCTAACCACTGAGCAAAGGAATGAACATAAACTATGGACTAGTTTTAGAACCGTGAACTCCTTTCAACCTGTAACCCAAACTAACCTTTTAAGCTCAAACTGCTCCCCATCAGTTGTAGGTCACTCTGGTATAAGTCTCTTTATTAAAACATACATGAAAATAATGTTCATTTTGTTTGGGGACCAAATTCAAATATGGCTTCTTTTGCAGGAAACAACAGCAAATACAAAGGAAGAGATGAAATTTCATTTAGTTTGTTGTTGGGATAGTTAGCGTTATCCATAACTGTCACCACAGACTCTAATGTATTAATTAGGCTTTTGACATATTGGTTGTATTGTATTATACTGCATTATACTGACTCAGAATGAAATATGAATCCTTTCTCTTTAATCAGTAATCGCTGTCTAGTTTTTAATTCTTTCTCATTTATTATGCTTTGAAGAATAAATGTAACATTCATATGAGTTCACAATGACAAAAGAGCCAAGTCACAATATAAACTCATATCCCTCAGAGCAAAACAGCAACTCTGAATTAAAAAAAAATGTCTGCAGGACACTAAAAATTCAGTCAGTCACCTGCTATAATTCTCTCCCTTTGTAACTAATCTGAACAGATTCACAGCTTGGACGGTGTCACTGGTAGAGGGACGTGGGGCGATCTGGGGGAGAGTCACCACAGTTTTTTTGGCCTGGTGTTAACTTTTAAGAGAAACTGATGGGGTGCATTTCATCATAATACATAAAGCTGGCATGTTTAAAACAACATGATTTGTGATTCTTACCTTGTTTAAGAGAGTTTACTTGTACAACAGATGTTCTACACTCTCAAAAGCGAGGTAATGGTAAACGGCAAGACTCAACAGAAAAGGACTTGAGTATTACTTTTAATTTATCCTATGGCGAATTTTATTTACTTTTAGACAAACTGGACAAAACAGGTTTAAACCAGACACCATGATTTTCAATGACACCCATATAAAAATCTACTTTACGTAGATGACACGGGCGTTTCTCTTTCCGTGTAAATAACACAGTCACTTAGAGTTACTTCATGGTGAAGGTAGTAGTGTTGTGATGTGTTCAGTAAGTAAGTCTTTAGTCATTAGTCGTACCCATCCTGCAACTTTGATAGGCCAGGCCACCTCCACATGCACACTAGATATGGATCCATCATGGTCAATGAAAGGTGCCCCAAAGAGTGTGTTAAAGATATGTGTGTGTGCTGGGATAACTTAAAAATACACTAAAGGTCTCTCAGTTGAAAAACGACTCATTTCCAAATGTATCACAATCTTGTAATGCTGCTCAACTGGCTGCATACAATCATGTAATTACCTGGACGATTTGTCAGTATAGTTCAGTGACTGGAGTTAATGACGTGTGATGTACAGTAGAGAGGTCTCACAGTTCTTCCTCTGGCCCACACCATGAATATCTGTCATCACTGTCCAGCTCCACACTGTCTATCTCCATCATTTCATGCAAACAGGGACTTTTAAGCATTTTAGCATTTTGTTTGCACCTGTAATTTTGTCTATATCAGGAAAAAAAGCAGACAGCACTCGTTTTTTGGGTGCAGTATTTGACAAAAGGGTGGGTGAGATAGCTTGTGCAGGTCGTGATGTTGATCTCTGCCTGCTGTAATGGCTTGAGGCCATTAACCCTCCCTGTTATTTGCAGTGACATGGGCTTTTGAAAAAGGAAAATGGCACTGCCCACATAACTTACAGCAGACTCACCACTCCAGCTGCCAGCCTGTGGCTTAGTGCCATTCCATTTTCCATGTCCGCTCTATCATCATCACTGCAGTTAGATTCTACATTAGAGGCTTCCGCAGCCTTTTGATGTCCATTCAATTTCCACATCTATTCATTCTAATGACAATACCCAGTGTTTCGATATAATTACTGTAAATGTCAATTTTCCTACTCTCTCTCCTGTCTCTAATTAATGTGACTTTGATGTGTCCATACATTTATACTTCAGGCTGCTGGGCCCGATGTGTTGAACATTTTACCATTGTTTGAATTTATAGAAGCAGATTTGGGAATATTGCATTAGCAGCAATCGTCAACATGACTGAGAAGTCAAATTAAATGGTACTACCCATATTTTTTTTTCTCTCCACACGCAATTTAAAGGCAGCATGCTGCCAACACCAAAACATCATTGCCAAAAACTGCATGAGATAAAAAAGTAACTTACCAAATGGCTTTTTTATTCTAGGTTAGCCATGTAAAAGCCATCTGCTTTATATAAATAATACATCTAGACCAATTTGTGATCACTAACAATCACTTGCAATGAAGTTGAGGGCTTGTTAAGGTACTTTCACTCCTAACCTGTTGGGTTGGGTTAAAATGAACCCTGGTGTTTTTGCCTCATTAATATGGTTCATTTGGGCTGGTATGAAAGCTGTCAATCAAACTGTGGCGTGAACCAAACAACCAAACCTGCTTGCGGACTCTGGTTTGGTTTGTTTTTTATTTGAGCCATGATGTGTAGCAGCAAGTGTGCAGAGATTCTCGGGTCAGCCTGTGGTCTGCTGAGCTTGTATCCTAGCCTGTGTACTTTGGCAGTTCATTAAGTCCATTAACAAGTTTGTGACACAGTGATGCCATCCCCCCATGTAATATGTACAAAACATCTCTTTTTCTGTCTGCCATTCATAACATGCAGTCGATTTTCAGTCTAATAATGCTAATAATGTGCTTCATGAGAGCTTTGTGACACTAGAGAAAATAAATATACAAGTAAGAAGCATTAAAATGTTTCATGAGTTGCTGCCAGTCACCAGAATTTGATTTTCCCACGAGAGTTCTGATGATGCCGAAACCGTACAATCAATATCCATCAGTGTTCACTTGAAATGGAAGAGAACTCAAATTCAACACTGTAAATTTATTTTCCCTTGATGTGGGCCTCATAAAATCAAGATTGCATTATTTGAATATTTTGCAGCATAACAACCTGGAAACTCATTGATTGATGGACATTGATGGTGGGACCGTTTGTGCTAGAAAACAATTAACTCAGGGGTCTTCAACCAAGGGTCCACGACCCCTAGGGGGTCCACAGAGGTACTGCAGGAGGTCCGCCAATTTGTGTCATAATAATTGTTATTTTTCACCAAAACACTGATGAATGTGAGGGTGCAGATATTTGAGAAACTACAAACAGAGGAGGCTTTTGCACTCCAACTGGATGAATCAGTGGACATATCCAAAGACGCACTGCTCTTGGCATTTAATGACCAATAATAACTATGCATGAATCATAATCAGAATCAAGTTTATTGCCAAGTAAGTTTGCACTTACAAGGAATTTGACTTGGTGTAGTTGGCACAGAATAAACATTAAGTAAAAAGAAAAACATAAAAAATATAGGAAGATAACAAAAACAAGTATTAAAATATAAATATATATATATACACAGTATCTTCTAAAAACAAAGGAGCTGTAGTGCAAGCTGATGTGCAAGTATATGACAGTATATGACAGTATAGTTCACACTATATTCACAGAATGTGATAAATACTATGAATGTGCAGATATACAACAGGATGGAATGGCCCCAAATAAATAGACTGTGTGTTATTGTAACGCAGAAGGTCTGAAGATGCCACATTAATGTAGCATGTAGGTCTGGATGGGGAGAGGCAGAGAGTCAGTGTCAGGGGGGGCTCCGGGCCTTGTTGATAAGGCTAGCAGCAGACGGGAAAAAAATGTTCTTGTGGCGGGAGGTTCTGGTCCTGATGGACCGCAGCCTCCTGCCAGAGGGGAGCGTCTCAAAGAGTTTGTGACCGGGTTGGGAGGGATCAGCCACAATCTTCCCTGCACGCCTCAGAGTCCTGGAGGTATACAGGTCCTGGAGAGACGGAAGATTGCAGCCAATCACCTTCTCTGCAGACCGAATGACACGCTGCAGTCTGCCCTTGTCCTTGGCGGTGGCAGCAGCGTGCCAGATGGTGATGGAGGAGGTGAGGATGGACTCAATGATGGAGGGCTAGAAGTGCACCATCATTGTCCTTGGCAGGTTGAATTTATTCAGCTGCCAAAAGGAAGTACATCCTCTGCTGTGCTTTCTTGATGACGGAGTTGATGTTCATCTCCCACTTGAGGACCTGGGAGATGATAGTTCCCGAGAAGCGGAAAGACTCCACAGTGTCGATTGTGGAGTCACAGAGGGTGATGGGGGCAGGTGAGGCTGAGTTCTTCCTGAAGTCCACAACCAACTCCACTGTCTTTAGAGCGTTGAGCTCTAAGTTGTTTTGGTTGCACCAGGTCACCAGATGGTCAACCTCCCACCTGTACTGTAGGTGGACTCGTCACCATCAGAGATGAGTCCGATGAGAGTGGTGTCGTCCGCGAACCTCAGGAGCTTGACGGACTGGTGACTGCAGGTGCAGCTGTTGGTGTACAGGGAGAAGAGCAGAGGAGAAAGAACACAGCCCTGGGGGGAACCGGTGCTGATGGGCTGTGAGTCAGAGACGTGTTTTCCCAGCTTCACATGCTGCTTCCTGTCAGACAGGAAGTCTGTAATCCACCTACAGGTGGAGTCAGGCACACTCAGCTGGGAGAGCTTCTCCTGAAGCAGAGCCGGGATGATGGTGTTAAAAGCAGAGCTGAAATCAACAAACAGGATCCTGGCATAGGTACCTGCAGAGTCCAGGTGCTGGAGGATGTAGTGGAGGGCCAAGTTGACTGCATCGTCTACAGCCCTGTTGGCTCTGTAGGGAAACTGTAAGGGGTCCAGGAGGGGGTCGGGGCATTCAAAGGACTTCATAACCACGGAGGTCAGGGCACCCTTTCCAGACAGACGCAGAGGCATTGGCTGAGAATTGGTGTTGGAGCTTCTCAGAGTACAGTTGTTTAGCCTCTTTCACAGCTTTGCTAAACTTGTACTTCGCCTCTTTAATGAATGAATTGTTATAGGCCAGGCCTAAAATGTGACACATGGCTTAAACATTAATTAGATGTGGGGGTCTCTGTTCTGTTTGTCTCTTGTCCAAGGGGTCCTTGGGCTGGAAAAGGTTGAAGAACCCTGAATTAACTAAACCGGGCTGAAATGTGCCCCATGTGGCTCAGGAAAAGTGCACCGTTGGAAATTTTCTGTAGGTTTTCTGATAAAAGGAAAGAACGAAGTGTAAAAGCAGAATCAAAGAACTAAAAACAAGAACAACTACAAGAGCTTAGGAAGGTAACCTTAATCATGTCTTCCCTCAGCAGTGATGTTATTCTCCTCTTGGCCAAAAAGGAAAATCAGTGTCAGAAAATAACACTTAACCTTTCTGACATTTTGAGATACAAGAAAAACACATACAAGCAGATAGACAGACAGTTCAAACTTCAAACCTGGCTATTTATATTGTTTTTGTGTTTCATCACAGTGGTCCCTACACTGTGTGGTCAGCCCTCACAGTGTTACGCTCCACTGGGCTGAGAAGTGTGTTGCTGATCTCATGTTTTCTCCAAAGCCACACAGGTCAGCCCCTCAGAACTGCAAGATGTGTTTCAGGAGACCTCCTCCAATATCTTCCAGATCAACGCCAACGGTAAAGAGTCCATCCATCATTAAAACCGTGTGTCCATGTGTGTGTGTGTCTGTTTGTCTCTGTGTGTGAGCATGTGTTTGTGTTTGACCATACAGTAAATACTTTGAGACCTTTGACCAAGGACATTTTGACCAGTCTTGCTCTCTTCAAATGGATTCTAAGTTTAGGTGATGGATTTTGGGATGAATGTAGTTCAAGGTTAAAAGAAAAAAAAAAAAGTTTAATGATTTTAGTAAATTAGCATAAAGTTAAATTTAAAATAAGGTCAGATTATCAATAGCAACATTATGCTTATTGCTAGCATTATGTCTTGGGTTTAGCTTTAGTTCAAAAACAGTGCTACATTTAGAATAGGCTTATGGTGCATTTGGGATCAGATCTTGAGTTTGACTTTAGTTTTAGGGTCAACAGGTAGTAGTTAGATTTACTTTTTTTTCAGAATTATGAGCTTGGTTAATAAGTTGTTAAAATAGTATTAGATTTAGTAGGGTTAAATTTACATTATACATTTGATTTAGGATTAGGGTTAAGTTTTTGGAAATCATTATGTCTATATTCTTGTGTGTGCCATTATTGATGTCATTTCTCTTCATCTCCACCCACCCATTTCCCATTATGGATGAGATGTGGTGAGAGGTCCTTTAAACAAAGAATTCTAATTTACTTTAGATTTGGTTTTAAGTCATTTAAAACAAAGATTTGCATTTAATTAAGACTTTAATTAGTTTCACAGTAGGGTTCTAGAATGAATTGAAGTGCATGAGTGTGAGTGGGTCCAGTACACACTCTTAATGTTTGCATTCTTTGACTGTGCCTCCAGTTGTCACACTAGAGAAGAACCTTCAATCACTGGGAACATCGAGAGATACAGCAGAGCTACGACAGAGTCTGTGAGTAACACACACCATGTGGAATGTTACTATGTACAGCACCTCAAATCTGAGCTGTACTTTACTTTGGGATTCCCATTTCATAATACTTTACACTTGCACTCCACTGCATTTCACAGAGAAATATTGTACTTTTACTTCACTACATATTCGAGGCAGCTGAAGTTATTAGTTACTTTACAAATTAAGATTTTATGTAACAACATAAGACATTTAACTACCAAACCATATATATATATATATATATGCAAAAATGACAAACATTTCATGGTTTCAACATCTCAATTGTGACATTATGCAGCTTTTCTTTTTGTCTTAGATTACAATAAATTTAAGAATTTTGATAATGAATTATGAATTCTGGGATGTTGGTAGGTCAAAACAAGACATCTTAAGGTAACACTTTTTTTTTTCTTACATTTTCAACAAATATCAATAGATGAATGAAGAAAAGAACCAGAAGACTGAGTTCCTGCTTAAAAATGAATGCATGAGTAACTAAGAACTTACGAGAAAGCTGCAAGCATCAATAAGAAAGGTCAAGCAGTCAGCCAGTTTCAAACAGGCACTGTACTATTTATGTATTATAAACATATATACTGTAGTACGTCATTAGACCTATACACTATAGTATGCATTATATATCACACTGGGTACTTTTACTTTCAGTACTTTAAGTACATACTTCCTGCATAACTGACACCTTCCAGTAACTCTGTCATCTACATTGTACATGTTGGTGGTCTACCTCGTTGCAAAGGTTACATTTATTTCTGCTTTCCAGAAAAGTGCTTATTTTCTCTTTGTTTCACTGCCCTCTTTCATATTGATTATTCTTTTTTAGTTGAGCTGCCAGCAATTACCAGATTCAAAGCTGATGACAAAGTGGCCAATCTAAGATGATTGCATCTGTTTAAAATGCATTACATCCCACTGTGTTGGCTGGCATGTCATCAATTCTATTGAACATTTTTTATGATCGCCTTGGAAACTTACTGACAATGCTTGGCTGCTTTTATTTTTAACTGCCCATTTTCCTTCAGCAGTATTGACGCTGGATGCAAACAACACACCCAGTGCCTCCGACTGATGCAAATTACATCCAGTATGATTCTTTGTGTTATTCAGCAGCTCTCTGTTTTTCAAAGATTGTTCCAGAAAACAGTCAGGAGGCTTCCCAACTCTGAGAATCTAATGGAGACTTTGTGAGCCCATTAACTAGAGGCTTTTGTTTTGAACAGAAGTTTTTTTTTGTTGGTTGTGACAATTTGCTCTATGCTCTGCTCTGCATTTTGTGATGAACTCCAAAATGAGCTCCTTTTGATCCAAAAAGTATATTGAATATCAGGGATTAGGGCAAATAGTTTCATTTTCTTCCAACCCTACTTTTCTACTCATACAAGAGTGAAATTCCAGCCTCAGAAACAAGCAAAGACAGCAGTCAAATGGCACTCAAGAATATCAAAGTCTATAACAGTTTTGGTGGTAAAAAGAAGGCAGCGTGTAGATTGAAAGAACCAATCTCAATTTTTTCTTGAACAGGGTCTATTGACTGAACTGTCATTTCCTTTGTGCATGTCTATTGACTGTGCTGTTGTTTTTCCTTGTGAGGGTTTATTGACTGAAATGCTGTTTGAAGAAGGTTTAAGGTTAGCATGAAAGTGGTCACTTTGAAATTAAATTGACGCGAAATGACAGGTGACAGGAAATGTTTTTCTGGCAGTATTTTTCCCCTTTATACCAATATCACCAATCAAGAAAAGAGTCTTTTTTATGTGGTCCATATGTTCTGGAGCTTTCAATCATATCAGATGATCTTCATCAGCAGGTGGAATATGTCCAGTTGTCATGGGATTGCAGATGTTGGTCTGAGCAATCAAACGATTTCATGGATTTTATGGAAGCTGAAACTTCGTCTGTTAATGAAGATCATGGCATGGCTGCTAAATGGACCTTATGATAAGGTTGTTATTTAACTGCTGTTTTGAAGATCAAGAATGAACTTTTGCCTCATCATCCTCCTTAATGTGTTAAGATCATCAGTTGTGTTGCTCAGTTTAGTGTTGGCATATAATAAATTGTACTGTAATGCATATTATGGCAAGAACCGCTCAAATACTCAACATTTCAACACTCACTCAACATTTCAACAGCATATTTAGCTTTGTTTACACTTTCTTTGTCTACATCAATCAATCAATCAATCAATCAATCAATCAATCAATCAATCAATCAATCAGTCAATCAATCAATCAGTCAGTCAGTCAGTCAGTCAATCAGTCAGTCAATCAATCAATCAGCATTTTATTTCCTCAGTTATTTACATACAGTGCATTCATAACAGGGTTGCTGTGACTAACATGCCATGGTAGCCTAACATACAAAGTGCTGTTATACAAGAGGTCTACAGTTAAAGACTGACTTGCTTTACTACTTTAGCTATCATTTCCATTCTCTGTCTATTTCAATGGTAAAGTATGATGCACAGTACCACCACTGGTTGTCATGGGACCAGTGGTTTGTATCTAAGTCATGAGATGAGCAAGTTCAGTTAGAAAATGTATACTTTGGGATATAATCAGAAATGTCTTGAGTTTACAATGTTTCATGTTGCAAAGGTCATAAATGAACCTCTCCACTCAAGTACTGAGTGTACCTCAGTACTTGACTGTAGCACTTTCTGCCATGCAATTTTCACTAATTTGGTTGAGGTTATACTGATGGTTATGGTTAAAAATCGGGGCCATGGTTGGAGTTATAGTCTGCCAATCAAGAGGAAGGATTTGGAGGAAGTGCTGCCTGAGAGACCAGCCTGAGGGCAAAACCAACTCCAAAGTTTTCGGTGCTGCTCATAAATGTTTGACGCTAGTGCAATAATATTTGAACCTCTGAGTGTAGGCAAGATGTTAATAAAGACAGATCATTGTCTCATCAGAATTAAGCTGGCGGAGCATTAACAGAATACTGCAGCAACTCACACACATGCTAACGTTCAGGGTCTAAAATGATTCTGAAAACAGAGAATGTCACATTACCCAGTGGAAATTGGACCCTTGACCCTCACCCATCCAAACAGCCACTGAAACCCCATACACACAATGTTTCCCTGTCCCTGTTCATTGTCTCCATCATGAGTGACTGCAGTAACATAGGACTACAGCTATATGATCCATCTGGCCTCGCTAAAAAAAGCTGTACACACACAAACGTTGCACTAATCTTACACACAGCAGATTGTCACATGTGTTCCTCTGCAAGAAGCATGACTTTTGAGTTTTGTGAAATGAAAGCAAGTGTTTGTGCCCGTGGTTAGAATGGTAACCCGCCATCTGTGTGTCTGTCTTCAGGCAAAAGACTCAAATCTCACGGTTAATAGAATTTGACCCGCCCCTGTAATCGTGGAAATGCACACGGAAAAAAAGTCTAAGTGGATTAATGGCCGGCACCCTCTGAGTGTCATTGTCTTTGTTAGCGCATTAGGCATTCACTGGTGTTCTGGCTGTAACATGCCAGAGGACACAGGGCTGTGTTTGGAGGAGAGCGCCCCCGACTGACTGACCGCCTCTTTGCAGCCAAAGTGTATCATAATGCCAGGTAGACTCTACAGCAGGAAGGAAATTAACTGAAGTCTAACAAGCAATTAAAACAAAAAATACTTTTATTCTGAGGTACTTTACATCCCTGGTAATATGTGGAAAGACTAAGACTTATACCCACCAGGCACGGCTGCTACAGAGCTGATTGCGGCCACTCTAGAGAAAGTTTGTGATCCCACCAGAAGCACTGCGACGCGTTTCAGAAACGTTTTCAGAAAAGTCAGACACAGAAACGGCACAGAGAATCAGGTTGATTCACCCAGTGCAGATTCCTGATCATAAAAACAGACAAATGTGGAACAGCTTAACTCTGTAGTCCACTTATCATGGTAGAAAAATTACCAAAACTTGTGGGCACTGAGGCTGCTGTGGCAAGGATCCAGCCTCCGCACATGGGGCACCCTCTCTAATAGGCGTTACCCCTAGCATGTCATTTTTGCTGTAAATCTCATACTGTATAATCTGACTTGCAGTAAAAACTCTTTAAAAAGTCAAAACAAATTTATTTGCTCAGTTCTAACTCTTTGAAAAAAAGGTATTTAACATTCTGACTGCACTGTAGGTGGTGGAGGGACATGAAGTTAGACTGATTGATACGCTAAAATATTCTAAAAGTTAGACTTGTTGCTTTGTCTTTGGTTCCAGGATCACATTACGACAAGTTTCTACTGATCTGTGAACTCTAAAGTGTTTTATTCTGTCTGATTAATTCCAGTCTAGTAGTCCATCAACTGTTTCTTTTATTTCCCCTCGTGTTTCTTTTGTCATGGAACAAAACGGTGTGTCATCACACAGATAAAAGTGTCGGTAAACAAACTCAGGATATGATGACTTTCTTGTGTGTGCTGCCAGACATATCAGCTAGTTTCACGTCCCTATTTAAAAAAAAAAAAAACAGCAAAAAAACACAAACCTGATGAAGTGTGAAGTGAACATGCTAAATCAGACTTTTTATTTTGGAAAAAGAGAGCGGAAGTCAGCAGAATATTTGTCTCATCTGTTGACTTGCCCTCTCTTCCTCGAGTTATTATTTTTTGTCACATCAGTTTGTACAAAAAATAAAAGATTGGAGGAAAACAAAAAAACATTTTCATGCAGACTAATTAGACATCAATGTTATTTCCAAGCAGTGACTTGATGGCAGGAGGTGATGCTGTAGTGTTTAAGAACTGCAGGTTTGTATTTACACAACGTGATACTAAAACCTTAATCTAAGCCAACACACTCATGTTGCCAGGATGTGCTCATTTCAGAATTTTTAGGCATCTGTAACAGCTGTGCTATAGTAATGTAATGTAATGGAGTTATGCAATGCCAGTGGTGACAAGGCAAGACAGTGACAGTGTAGGGCTAATTAAATATAATTAGCTGTGTGGATTTGGGAGATATACTTTGTTTATGAGCTCACGTCCAGGTGTTAAAAGTGCACAGCTGGAGTCAGGATGTGGTCGGACTACTCTTATCTTAAATAGCAGGGGTCAACAGCTCGCCCGCTCTTTATGGGGACATTTTTATTAATGTTTCACTACACAAAAGGACAAAGCAATTTATATTAACTATATTTCTATCGTTATGTTTTAATTATGTTTCCCAAAATGGAAGAAATAAGCCTTAAATCACGACATTAAAAACACTGTTAAATATGCACTTATGCTACAATTAAGATATAGTACCAGTCAAAAGTTTGGACTTCATTGTAGATTAACACTGAAGACAACAAAACTATAAAATAACACATGGGATTATGTGGTAGATAAACCAGAATATGTTTTATATGTCAGATTCTTTAAACATAGCCACGTTTTATCTTCTTTCAATTACCTGCATGGTTTTTAATTAACAGGTATGCCTTGTCAAAAGATAATTAGTGTAATTTCTTACCACCAGTTTTGTTGTTCAGAGGTAGTGTTGGCATATAATACCATTGGATCACTGTAGTAATCCATATTATGGCAAGAACCACTACTAAGTAAAGAGAAACAACAGTCCATCATTACTGTAAGAGGTCAAGAACTTCATCAAACCATCAACCATGATAAAACAGGCTCTTATGAGTGCTGCCCCAGGAAAGGAAGGTCAAGAGTTCAGTTCAGTTACCAGAGAAATCAACAATTAACAGCACCTCAGATTAGACATCAACAGAGACTGTGTGAATGGTGGAATTGCCAAAAAGAAACCACAGCTGAGGGAGACCAGCGAGAAGAAGAGAGTCGCCTGGGCCAAGAAACAGAACAAATGGACATTACACCAGTGGAAATCTGAACTTCGGTCTGATCAGTCAAATTTTTTGTTCTCTGCTGCTGTGTCTGAGCCACAGAGAAGGTGAACGGATGATATCTGCATGTATGGTTCCCTCCGTGAAACATAGAGGTAGAGGTGTGATAGAGTGGGAGTGCTTTGCGGGTCACACTGTGGGAGATTTCCTCAAAATGACTGACAGGCTCTGTAAGGGCCAAAACCCGATTTAGATGGTTTGGTATGAGTTGAATGGCACAGTGAAGGAAAAGATGCCCTGATTCTGAAAAACTTTGGGATCTCTACCATGCAAATAAAATCTGTTATTTGAAGTTGTAGCTACTCAACACTAACATGTAGTAACACACACAGCTGCATCAACCTAATTGGCCGTTTCCACACGTTTACTGCTGTGACACTGGAGGCCTCAGAGTCGTACAACGGGTAATTAGACTACTGTACTGTGTAATCACAACATCACAACTAGCAATTCCTATAAAGCAGATAAAAATCCACATTCATCACACACTGGGCCGGGTGCAGGCAGGAAACAGGTCGGATGTCACAGTCATCTTTTCAGACTCAGATCCTGACTGTGTGGATGCACCTCTCCACCTTCATCCTCTCCCACTCTTACGCAACAAGCAGGCTTCACTCTGCCTCTTAAACCCACGTTAATGTGCTGCTTTCGTACAGCCATGTGTATGTGTGAACCAGCAGTAGGTGTTGGAGATGCACATGTAAAAGTCACATGGATTTCCAAACTGCTGCTGTGTGTGTGTGTGTGTGTGAGAGAGAGAGAGAGACAGAGGGAGAGTTTGTGTGTGTTCATATTGGTGTACTTTTACAGTGTGCTCTGTGAACTGAACTTTGCTTTCCCGTTGCTTTCTTTGGAAGCCTCTATAGATAAGCACCTGATATACATGTATGCATGCAGACCCAGCATGTCAGAAATGTTGTTGCAGATGTGCTGTTCAAGGTGTCCTGTGGAGCTGTCTTGTGCAGTTACATACAGTATTTCTTACCTAAATGCCTTGCGTGTATCCTTGAGGCCTGACAAAGAGGTTGAATGAATGTGCTTCCTCATAGAACCTCCACAGAGCAGATTCTTTCAGTCTGTGAATGGATGTTCATCCTAGACCTTTGGGATTCTGCAGAGAGAATCTTAAGCTCAAAGGTCTCCTTACTTATGATTAGGAGCTTTTCACAGCGTCTTAGTCACTTCATTCCGTGCATAGATTTGTCTCAGGCGTCCATTCTGACCAAGTGTGGAACTTAAGTTACTGCTCTGTTTACACCAGCTATCAGTCTTCTTCTTCTCCACCTTTTTGCTGGTGCATTGCTTTGTGTCATGGCCGTCACCTGTCTATCCAAGGAACGTCCTGTAGTCATGCTTTCATTTGGTCATTTATTGAGGCAAATATTTATCTAACTGGGTAATTTAATGTGCACTCCCAGTTACCTGTCATCTGTTTAAAAAGTCATTTAGCTCAGTCGGTGGAGCGACCATCCCATGTCGGTCCTGGTGGCTTCAGGTCCGACCTGTGGCTCTCCCACATGTTGTTCCCCATCTCTCCCCACATTTCCTGTCACTCTTCAAGCTGTGTCTGTCAAATGGAGTTCAAAAGGAGTATATATATATATATATATATATATATATATATATATATATATATGTATAAACCTTTATTTGGTTATATTATTCTCTTCTAAGACTAAAATGAGATTTCAGATGCATTGTATTGTTGGATGTTAAGTGAAAAGTAGTGGACATGCTGTGGACACAAGCCATTGTGGGAATGTTTGATGGCACTCTGCAGTGCTCATATTTCTTGGAATATAAGAAGAATGTTGGCACTGAAATAAAGAAAGTAAGTATAATATATGAACATAGTGCCTGTAGGTAGTAAATCGGGGGTGATTTTGGACGCAGTCATGGTCCCGCTGCATCTTGTTGCCGCACTCCGGACAGCTCTGTTCTTGCAGAAGAAAAATAAAAACAATAAGACAGAGTGTTGGCTTTATTTCCAAGAAATACACAGCTGTAAGGAAAGCCACAGCTACTTTGGATTTTACAAAGCATTGCTTGTTTTGTCGTTGTGGTATCATCAGGCCTGTAGAGCAAATAAAATTCACTGAACATGAGTAGATTCCTCCTGCACAGTGACTGTACTGTTGATTGTCACAGCCCTGCTGTGTTTTTCGAACTATTACAAAACACCTATGACAACTAATCAAGCTGCAGCCTCTGAATAAGACCCTGAGATATTAGAGCTCTGATTTTTTTTGGTCAAATTACTTTTTTCCAAGGTCAAAAACAAACCTTCATGCTTCTCAAAGTATTGTTGCTGAAAAGGACACAATTACTGAGCAGTGCAATCATTACACACCCAAATATAGTCTGTATATTCATTCATTAAAAGTGAAAGATTTTTAATGACTTACTGACATTTATTTATAACTACAGACCAAATGGCTTAATGACTAAGTCATTAGTGAAGGGTGGGGAGTTTCTCGCTTCACAATAAGCCATCAGGTCTGTGTTTAGAAGTTTTAGTAAGTCACAAATAAAGGGTCATTCCACGACAGTACTGTTTGGTTTGGTTCTGTTGAAGATGTTTCTAATAGTTTGTCCATGCTGATTATATCAATGGAGATATAATGCTCTTCATATTGCAAACAGTCCAATCCAGTGGCACATCATACGTAAGCTAAAGTTCTGCCACACAGCACATCGATGGATCCACACAGCATATTAACCTCGCAGTATATACAGTACTCTATTGAGAATCTAAAGTGCAGTGCTGCCTTAAAATCAATAGTTCTCTGTGAGTTATTTTACGTGACTCCGCACATGAAGAGATAATCTACCCAGCTATGGCTCGGCAGTCAATGTCATTTTCAATATTGTCTTTATAATGCTGGATTGTGGGTATTTTCCAACCCCGATATTAACTCTCTCCCTCATCCACTGATGCAGCCAAACAGGATGTCAAGATGCACCTTCCACCACATGTACAGTGGAACTCTTACTGTCTACAAAGGACAATATTTAAGCTGGGATCAAACTAGATGATGTTTTGTCTATGATGATGATTTACTCCATCCCATGAGGCAGTCGTGCTGTGGTGACTGGAAGTAATTGGCACAGACAGACTTCACTAACAGAAGTGAAGCTGGGACCATTCATGGCCACTGGACTCTGTCTCGTTCCTCTACATCATGAGAAGCATACATGCTGCTACCTATGAATATTGAAATCTATATGGTCATGGTGTGTATTGGGCCGTCAGATCTGAACACATCAGCACTGCTGAACACATCCTGTGCAGACACTGCCGGAGGACTGTAGCAGCCGGTGCTGCCCTGAAGGCGTCACCATACAGCTTCAGTGTATTTTGGACTTGAGTCAGAGCTGAGAATTACAAATATTTTGCATTGTCATCTGAGCAAGTGAGAGGTCAGCAGTATGGAGGAATCAACTCCACTTTGGTGGTTTAATCCATATCAGAGCCCCGTATAAGCACTGCTCTATCCTGTAAAGCCCTGAAACTATGATTGCAGTCAGACAGAGAGCACCCCCACCACCACCACCACCACCACCTGTCTCCCCCACACCCTACGCCCTCCATCCTTTACACCTCCCCTTGCAGCCAGCTGCTCCCAGACTCCTCCGTTCTCCTTCACCAGGGCCAGCCAGACCACAAAGGAATACCAAACACTAAGGCAGGCAGGAGCAACGCACAACAGAGGTGACTGATTGAAATTCACAGTGTGAGCAATTCCAATCTTTCGCATGTTGTTTCTGGTTGCCTGGCTCTCGAGCTTGTTGTGGGGGAAGAGTGTGACTAGCAGATGTATCACTGTGCAGTGATACAGCAGAGGTCTTCTCAGGGGTCCACGGTGGTGGGCGAGCTTTGATTGTTTGGTAACAGCGTGTCAGTGGTGGGCGGGGCTTCCAGTGACTCATGGATGATCCATCAGAGCTCATCAGCAGCGAAGCAGAGCTCAGACTGTATTTTTAGACTCCCGAGTTTTACAGGCTTCCCTTTGTTTACTGCCTCTTGTCAAATGAATACACTTTCCCATCTGTTTATAGAAAGTTGCTGTTTGAGTCACTCACTAAAATCCTTCCAGTCGGGTCAGTGAGCGGAATTTTACCTCAGATTGACAACTGCTCCCATTTTAAAGGAACTGTCCAACTTAATGGAAAAAGCAACATCTATGAATGATATTTTATGATTTCGACACAATTTCGTATGTCATGCACAAGCACTTTGGTCCATTATGGGGTTTCTGTTAAACTACAGTAGTGTTTTTACAGTTACAGAGTGCTGTATTTCATGAGTGGGGAGTAAGGGGATCACATTTGGTGATCACTTGACATCCACTGGTCCAGCAAGACATCTTTCCTACAGTCAATTACAGAAGAGTTGAAAAACAATCAATTGTTCTGACTCTCGAATTATCAGATTTGAAGCCAATAGGTCTGATAAAAATGGTCAAAGAGCTGTATCAGTTCATTATGTTACGTGGGTGGGAATCAGCAGAGCGTTAGCAGCTCAATCAGAGGAGGAATAAAATAATGCTGATGCTCTGTTAGGCCAAAAATGCTTATGCGGCAAGTCCTATAGGTTCAGTCCAGTCAAGCAGCGGACATCGACACTGAGGGCTCTGGCAAAAACATTTAACTTGGCTCAACTTCTGCTTAAACGCACTGCAACGTCATAGTAACACAGTAACACACTGTGGTGACCAACTGACTTCTACATGCAAACACCTGGTTGATTACTTTATAACATGCCTGTCATGGTTTGGACTTTGTGTTTCCTGTTTTATTTTGTGGTTCTCGTCTCTCTGTGTCTTGTGTATCCCTACTTCCTGCCTTTGTGGAGTTGTTCCGCCTGTTTCGATTCTGTTTGACTGCAATCAGGACTATCACACACACCTACCACTTACTTGCACACACCTGTTTTCCATTGGCTCAGTCACCAAGCCAGAGATCTCCACACACATACTGTTTACTTCATGATCATCATGACAAAAGATGAATTCATTGATACCTCAAAGTGGGCGGACTGGATCGTGTGCGATGTCTCACCGGTACCCAATGCACTTGTTAGAATAAAGTTTACACACTGGATGTTGGTGAGAAATGCTGAATGTGAACATGACCGTTTACAAGAACTCGACAGGGTACCTCTGAAGTTCTTAACTTGAGATAACAGGACCAAAAGTTCAGCCCTTGGCTTCAATTTTGTCTTGAATTTTTATTCAGTTTATTTGGTCTTCCATAACCGCTTATCCTGATCAGGGCCACAGGGGGCTAGAGTCGATCCCAGCTGACACCGGACAAATCGTCAGTTCATTGCAGATTCACTGTGACCAACAACTGTTCACACTAATTTAGAGTCCCCAATAACCTGCATGTCTTTGCACTGCGACTCACAGACACTGGGAGAACATGAACACGCCCAGAACCACCTTCTCCAGTGCTGCGCCACTGTATAGCCCCTGATTCTACAGGGCTGTGGCTGTGGAGGTTAGCTCAGTTTGGACTTGAGGCTACAAATGTTTAACAGAAAACCTGTGTAACTGGAAAACACTGGAACTTTGATGGACATGGCATTTAACAAGGCAGGGAGGCTATAATGAAAAACACCATGGAGTTGCATCATGGGAAACGGAGGATACTTTGTTTTGAAGCTTGAAGACTCACTCTAGGTAGTGAAAGTCAGAATATATTTTACAGCATCGACTGAGAGGAATTGTGTCCTTGCTAGGTGCAACTCTAAAAAATGTCATGTTTAGATAACTGGATGCATTAAAGTGTTCATAAAATGAAACTTCCACACTGTGAATCACAGCGACGTGCCGAGTTTTCTTCGTCACCAAAAGGATCAGCATGAATGTGTTTTCTTTGTATTAGCCAGCTGTGATTTCAAAATAATCCTTCACGTCTGTTAAGTCATGCGATGCGGCTAAACAATGACTCATCAGGCTGAGGTTTAATCTTTCTGTGTGTGTGTGTGTGTGTGTGTGTGTACAACCATATTGTAGCTGGTGTGTCTGTGAGCAGAATGCATTCCTCATCATAAAGCATATGACTGATCGATAGTACAGCATGTACAGTACTTAGCCCAAGACAAGTTAGCAAAGTAAAGCGTCTTTTTATTTTTTTATTTTATCGATCACACACTATAATGTTATACAGTTCTCCGTTCTTTAGAATATTCAATTTATATTATCATACTAACTGAGCTGCAATATACAGATTTACTATCACCTTCCAGCTGCAATATAAGCCAGGGTTCTGGCCATTTAAAGTCTTAAATCCTGATTAGATTATAAGTGTAAAACTTCCACACATAGAAGACACTATTTCTGTCTGTTATGACTTTGGCTGGGGAGAGACACTGGCTGCAGTCCAATTTAATTATTTCCTTACTGTAAAACTTTTATTTCTAGCAGCAAAATTAACTTCTAGCCCGTCTACTCTCCTTACTCTTCAACTGTCTTTAACCCCACTCTGCACAGATACGATGGATGATGTTTTTCAGGTACAGAATTACAGACACAGAATTATGGTGACACGCTCCTTCTAGCCCCGGCGCACTCTGGCCTGTCTGCTCCTCCTGCTGCCGGTTACATGTAGATCAATATTTGAGTAGGGTACGCAGCAGCTGGGGTGTGTTTGTGTAGCCACCTATCTCGGAGGGGCAGCCCGTTATAGCGACAACTGTGGAGGATGGGAGTTGGCCTATGCATGGGGAGGTTACCTGACAGCATAGATATTTAATAACTGTCTGGACCTGGACTTCCAGAGGATGTGTATGAGAGTTGTGAATATGGCAGCACCTTCAATCTTTCACCCCAGAGTTTCCCAGTAAAAACATGAAGGACCAGAGTGGATTGGGCTGTGTTACACTGTTCACCTCCATCAGACAGCTGTTAATACGCAGTCACTCTGCAGGTCAAATGTAATCTCAGTCATATATATACCCGAGAGCAGGCTGGTTTCAGAGAGTCCTGCAAGGGTTAGTTAAAGTTTTTCTGTTCATTATGAAGTGTGACAGTGCAAACCAGCTTTTCCAGTGAATTCAGAAAGATCCACTGGCCTAAGCTGTTTATTGAGAGAGCCGGATGAAGAACCTGGCCATCGCAGAGAGGAATGTCTTGGAAGACATTCATATTGCTGCACTTGGATATAAGATGTAAAAAGTGACAGTAATAATCGTGCAGTTGTATGGTCTGGTACCTTCTCCATAAGCAATGTATGGAATTTTACTCCCCATAACTCTTCTGAGGTCATACTAAACTAAAGTACAAAGTTCAGTCCACAAAGATTAATATGAACTACCTGCCTTAGCGTTCCTAATTCCGAAGTCCACGGTCCTAAGTTGGAGGAACTTGTGGTCTCATCCTTTGTTGTGATCATCACTCACTTAATGAGACATCTTGTTTTCCTCTCTTCAGCAGGTTAACAATGCTCATGTCATCATTCATTAGTGGCAAATGGATATGTTTACCAAAAGCATGAGCACATTCAATGAACAGAGGCCTTTTAGCACGTTCATGCATGACACTGACCTTTGTTCATCTGCAGAACCTGATGTCAATCCACAGACACAGATAACTTGTCAATTTTGACTTGATTAGTGCTTGAGTATTGCTTCAAAATATCAGTTCAACCTCTCTATAAAAATATTGGCATATTGGCCAAGTCTTCATTTGAAGTCTTGTCATAATTCAGTAAATACTCTCTCTCTCTGTGTCTCTGTCTTTCTTTTAATCTTTTTCCCCAGACACTCCATGCAGCAGCAAACCAACAAAGTCATCACCAGCACAAGCCAACTCATCAAACAGCTCTCTGATATAATCAGCGGCTCTTCACGGGTATTTTCTGCTCCCTTTCCTCCCTCATTCACTGTCATTTTAAAGAATAAACAGTGGATTAAACAACATTTGAGCTAATTGAAGCTAATCTTGTTTTTGCTGCACAGCAAGACCGTCTGCGCCTGACCAGACTAAAGAGTGAACTCTCAGAGTCTGTGCAGCGCTATGGGGATCTGCAGAAGGTATACACATCTAGAATATCTTTGTTTGCTTTCATAAGTGTATCCTCTTATGAAAAACTGATAACAAAAGACAGTGCTTCTCCAATGGCAGGCAGTATGAAGTGCTGCCTTTTGCGCATACAAGAAAAATTATAAATGTTTGACTTCTTTAATAAAGAATCAAAAGATTTGTCTTGACCCTGTGTCTTCCTTTGCTCCCTTTCAGAAAATTGCAGAGCGCTCAAGGGCCTTGCTCCCGCCAGCACAGAAAGACAAGAGGAAGGTGAGCTGACATGGAGGGTGAAAATCCACCCTTTGTTTCACTGTCATTCATAAAAGAGCATGATGATGATATGGCATTTCTCTGCTCGATTGCATCCTCACAAGGGCTCCTTTGAAGCTCTGTCTAGTCTCCTCCACTCTGTTATATTACAGTGGACTCCATTCATCACATCTGACTCTTGTGCACTGCTGAAATGTCTTTTTTTTTTGTTTGTTTGTTTTTTATCTGAATCTAAATTGGTTACTGGCAAGAGTTTATATTCACTGTGAAGCCCTGTGAAAGCTAAAAGAGAGGCTGCTAATCTGTAATTGTGTTTAATGAATGAAAGTCAATTACAGACATACTGGATGTGAATGGATCCTTATTTTGGATTCCTAAAACAAGATGATCTGAAATAAATCTTATTGATCTTTCTTTGTATATGAGGCGACTGCAGCAGCCGAAATAATAAAAACAGATGTAACACATTTTTAAAGGAGGCGTATAATGCACACTGTAAAAAAAAAAAAATTAGATAGAAAACTCTGTAAAAACACAGGTATTATGAAAATGAATTAATTCAATAATTCATGCAAATAATGACAAAATAATAAGTTTTCTTTTTTGTTCAGAAAAAAAAAATACTACATTTATTTTGTGATTTTTATTTTGTGATTTTTCAAATATTTGGCTCATTTTATATAGAAAACCTCGACTATAATTTCCATAGATTTCTAGTTTTTAACAGTGGAATTGTGATATATATATTTATTTATTCTACACTTTTTCATTGGCAACCTGTTCACATCACAACCCTGCTGTCAAAAGGGTGGATTTCTTCTTCATCCATAAATTATATAAAAAACTTTGCTATATTTTTACTGTCCATTCAAATTGATAAATAATCTAAATGTGAGAAATCACCAAATGGTATGAATGATAAATAGACATAAGAGACACAAAAATCTAGAGTTTATTCATATTTTATGAATGTTTCACTCACAATGAATAAAAGTTATGTTTCTAAACACATTACATGTCATAGATATATTGTTATTTAAACAAAATTTAAAGTAACGTCTCCTGTGATGAACATTCTGTATACATAATCAATAAGACACATTATAAGTTGATATTCTTGGAAAATGTGTTGTGTTTCCAGATTCATTTGCCTTCAGCTGACAGATCCTGGATCAGAGCTGTCTATCTTTTATATGATATTATGACAAGAATAAGTTTCATCTCAGTAAACATGTCATGTTTTCTTTAACCGCAGTTTAAACACAAACAACGTATTTTAACAATACATTGAGCTCTCCTGACAACTATAATAATGGCCTTCAAAAACAAACATCAAATCATTTATATTCTCTAATTTTGTTACATCGCTCAATGTCCTTCAAACTCAACTGCTCATTTCCATACTCACATCACGTGTCTGTAATATATAGCTATACAATCTTAAAACAAGCTACTAGTGAATGCACTCAAGATGCAAGATTGATTCAAATTCATGGAATTAAACTAAAGTTAGCCACTGTTTTCTGTCACATTAAAAGTGACAGGGAACATTTTGTTTCTACGCCCATCAGTCGGTCACCAAATGATCTGTGTAAATGAGACAGCAGTGTGAGTGAGAGGCTGTGAAGACGATAAAGCGTGGAGGTCATAAATATGATTCAGCAATGTGTTTGTGTTTCCAGTTTTAGTATCTGCTAAACTTATTACTGAAACTGCTGTTGGTTTGCAGGCGGCAAAATTAGAAAACGGTAGCACGTTCTGTTCTCTGTTTTTAGACTATTTCGTTTTATTGATACCTGTGTAGGATATGATCACCATTACAGAGAGAAAGTTGTGTTCAGCTCAGCACCAGAACATCACCTCTAGCTCTCGTTCAACAGTACTTCAGTGGGGTGGAGGTTTGAACACATTTGACTGACAAGCACCATCTTGAACACCACCTTTCTGCTGAACTGAATGGAAAATCATTTCCAGCTTCAAGTGGTTGGACAGTAACAATTCTGTCAGGAACCATTTTGCTCACAAAGAGCCTCTAAAATCCATCTTTTTTAGCGAGGGGAGAATTCAATGTATTAAGGTTTTATGCCCCTCTGAAGGCATATTATCAAGGCCTTTTATACTGCCAGCGTTAGAGGTAAAGGGCTTTGGGGGTGGCTTGCCGGATGGTACATTATATAACTCTAACTACCCTCAATGCATAGCAGCAAGTTCACTAATCAGTGAGTACATTGTGGGAGAACAATTTGGTGAAACTGCTGCAACATCTGGTATGAGCAGTGGCGTAGGAACAGCAGGTCTATTTTCTGCAGTAGATGAAGAGGAAGGCATTTTCAGCTCATGGATAGCAGGTGATGAGAGGCGTCCTGACGTTGGGAATGCCATACATATGCATTTAGACAAAGATTTTGCAGATCAGTGCCAATGCTATTGACTGCTTTCCACCCACATCTTTGAATTCACGTCATCAGAGTCGAAACCCGAGAAAACTTTCTATCAGCATGTGAACTTGTGCAATAAGGTGTCAGAGTGATTGTCTTGAGAGTTCTATCTGTGAAAAGTACTAATGTATTCCAGTATGAATGTGGAGGAGTGAGCACGATGTCGCAGAGCTTGTTGTGGAGTAATGAGTCAGATCGCGGCCGGTAGACGGAGCGCTGTGACTCAGCTCAGGTTGGTCCTTGTGCTCTGACCCACACAGGCCGCTCTATCATGAATTAGCTGTTCAGTCAGCCACGCAAAGGTGGAATACATTAGCAATGCAAAAAAGTCATCCAGGTCTTTCTCTGACTACATGTGTAGTCCCTTTCCTCTGCTTCTCTTTGCACATGCAACAATCAGAGTGTAACTGGCTAGACCAAAACAGACATTCGGCTTCATTGAAATGTCTGTTCTTTAAAAATAAACATGTTTGAGCTTCACATTGTTTGAAACATTAGCTTGAAATTCAGTGTAAAATGTGAACTCTTTCACTCATTGCTGTGGTGGCTACAGCTCTGTTTTCTTTTAGAGAGAAAAGGAACTTATAGAAGAACATTGATCATTTTCATAGAAGAGAAATGGCTTGTTTGGAATAAGTATTTAGGGGCTTTGCAATGAACATGCAGGTCATCATGTTTTACACATTAGCTGTGTGCAAATTGCAACTAAATTTACAAGTCCTAGAGGTGTCTTACATTCACACAGGCTCACAAGCAGTCTCTGGCTCTATAAGCATTGTAAATGGACTGTATATATAAAGCGCCTTTCTAGTCTTCCAACCTCTCAAGTTGCTTTTACAATACATATCTCATTCACCCATTCACACACAAGGTGACTGCTCATTAGTTTTTGCGAGCTAACCATTCATACACAGATGGTGCTGGGGTTCAGCATCTTGCTCAAGGAGCATGCAGACTGGAGGAGCCTGGGGATCGAACCTTTGATCATCTGATTAGTGAACGGAGGTAGACCCACTCTACCCAGGTTGTAGCTGGTCACAGTAAAGCTAACCTTGAGTATTTTCATTAAAAAGAGTGCATGAACAGTAGTTTGTCCACCACTGGATCATGCATGCATATGCAGTTTGACTGAATTTGAATAAGTGAATAGTCAGTATTTAGAAGTGATGAACAAGTCTTCTTTTCCTTAACTGTGACCGCCTCTGGTAATCGATTCAGGGCCAGGTCTAAATGACTTCACATTTAGACATTTATCATGTTTGGTATGGTCCAGGTTTATTGTTGCAGGTCTCAGGTCTGATTCCGTATTACTACAGCTATTGTTGCTACTCAATGTGCTGCTGCTGTTGCTATTGTATTGCTACTGATGCCTGTAGTAGTTGTAATACTGTTGCTACTACATCAGCTACTCTATTAAGGTATTTTCACACTGAGAGCCGCCTCCAGTGTTTTCAATGTCAGCACCAAAGCATCATTGAGAGAGGGTGGCTGCAGCTCTCATGAGGGAGCGCTGCTGCCCTGAGCTGATCATGATCGTTGAACTCTTTACAACTGGCTGCCAGGGCTCGGCATGTGACCGTGGCGACCGCAGAAATGACACCTGGGAACATGATGCGGAAATTAATTTTACTAGTATCTGAGTTTCCTGAATTATACCCCTTTTTACCAGCAATCAACATATCTGTTAACAAAATATATGAGATTAAATAGATGAATAGCAGCAGTCTTTTATTGTATGGTTGAGGGTACTGGTAGCCGAAGCACTGGCATCAGATGGAGCAGTAACTGTTAGTATGTTCACTGTTTTTGCTGTGTCTATTACCATTTTAACAACACTATAGAATCTAATGTTTTTGTGTTGGTGTGTGTGCTCCACAGAGTCCTCAGACCCCGTCCACTGAACAGATCGAGGAGGGTCCACTGTTTGGAGATGCAGCAGGCTCGGAGGGAGGCGCTCAGGCTTTCCTGTCTGAGATCAGTGAGGAGGACGTGGAGGTGCTTCGCCAAAGAGAGGAGGCCCTGCTGCAGATCGAAGTAAGAGCACTGACATCCAGTCCAGCTTTTTTTTTTTTTTTTTTTTTTGCCATTTCATGTCCTTTTGAAAAATTGAATTCATCATATCAGAGATCACACAGTTGTCCAGTACAATCACTGACTAGAACAACTCTAGTGTCCTGTTGGGAGCCAATGAGTTGCTCCACAGGAGCAGCTGGAGATTAGAAGTCTTGCCTAAGGGCATCTTGTCTGTAATTGCACCACACTTCTTACACAAAAAAAAAAAAATGAAACTGCAAAGCATTACAGCAACAATTGCCACGGTCAGTGCAGGTTGTGCTTGATTCAGGTTCTGATGATCATGGATGTGGGATAATGGGCCCTGGCCACAGGTTAATATTCATACATACCAGCAGACCTCTTGCATTGCATCATTTCAGCAACATTTTGCAGATTGACTATAACTGTAAGTGCTGCTGGTTGAAAGCTACACCTGAAATTTACATTTTGTTTTCATACTGGAGATAAAGAAAGGTTCCAGCTCCTTTCATAAAATCACTGAACGTGAACAAGAAAACCTGTGATGGGTTAGTAGAGATGATTTGTCAAACATCTATATTGCCATACTGATTATACTGTACAGTGTGTGCCTCAGTGTGTATTATACGAAAATATTATACGACAAAAACAAAAAATATTTCAGTCTGATTCATGGCAAATGGTCAATATGAAATGACTTTGAATCAGGAGAAAATAGCTTCATCGGGCTAATGGTAGTTTCCAACCAGAACGTGATGAGTTGCTTAAGAAAATTACCACAATTGATCATACTATGTGTATTGATCATTCAATCTCACATACACTGTCCTGGTGCCCCAAATAGTCACTAGAGCACTAAATGTGCCTCTGAAAATATTCTGTAACAGATGCGCTATTTCTTCTGGTTTAGGTATAGTGTATTATAGGCTGTCCAGCTATTCTTCAGCCATGCTTTAAACTACAGTCGATGTTTCCAGTTTCCTTCTTCATAATATCACCTTGTAGGTTCATATGGGTAGCAAGTAGTTCCTTATTTGCACATCAAGCAGACACAGAGCAACATTAGCATTTACCAGAGTCCTGTTTGTGTCCATCTGTTGACTGTCCAGTATTTACTCTCCTTTAAGCTCTGTTTTGGTCTCCATCAACTCCTGAGGAAAATATCAGGTGTAGGTGCTGTAGGTGCTATTTCACCTCTTTTGCTCTCCAGTCTGTTTACCTGTATGCAACCAAGCCAAACATGATTGGTCAGCGCTGCAGTCTTGCCTACAGAGTTTGCATTCATTTGCAGATATCTGTTTTGTAGAGATTAAGGCTCTCCAGCTCTCCCGGGTATGTGCCCACGAGCTAGGCAACATTATTTTCTTGCTGTTAATAATCTAATTTTCTTGTGTGAAATATATCTGCAGACCATTTTATGGTAAACACTCGCAGTACACTCATACCCAGGAGCCAAACATTTGACACTCATGGTTCACTTTTCCCACTCATGTATTCTGAGTCAGCCGACAAAATCCAAACCAGCACCCTTGCTATTATAAGCCTGTTTACAGATAATCTCTCAGGGCCAGATTTACTAAACTGATTTTTCCTTGTGTTAGATGAAAAATGAAAACTTTTACTTCCATGTGCATAAATCTATATTGTCTTGTAGCAGTCGGGTGTCTGAAATAGGAAACACCTAATATAAAGAAGGGGAAAAAGAGAAACAAACTAGTTATTTGTTTTCTTCAAATATTGCCTCCCAGGAGAACAGCACATGCCAAGTTAGTAACTAGAAACGCGGACAGGCTCCGTCTTCTTCTCCCACCTCCAAAAGCTTATTAGTATTTGTCACAGTACCCCCATGCTGCTGCAGGATATTGAATGCTACCCAATTACCTAGGTGCTTATATAGACTTGTTTGTTCCTTTACCTGGGTAAAGTGTGTATGGAATCATAATGTTCCCAGACTTAACTTTTGAAACATCATGAAAGACCACATCATTTTGTTAAAAGCTGTAAAATCATTTTTAAAATGTCTCTAATGGCATTCACATTTCAGATGGATGGGATTTCTTTCTGATGGCCTGCTATATGACCAGGCTGAGTGCTGTTCCAAAGTCATTTTACTGAAAGTTTTACTGAAAAAGTCTGTCGCATTAGATTTACAGATTAGATAGATTTTAGGGAATTACAGTTCCATTTTGGTTATTTATATACTTGAACGTGAATAAACTGAATGTTTGGCTACTCAGGGGCAGCAGAAACAGGTTGAAAACAACTGACGTGGGTAGAAAGCAGTTGCCTATTGTTGGAGTTGTGTTTGGTCTGCGTGTTGACTGTTCAAGCTCTGTTTTGGTCTCCACCAACTCAGGTGTTTCACCTTATAGGGGGGTGGGGGTTTGTTGTTTGTTTTGTGTGTCACTAATTACACATGGGCACCAGGTGTATAATATATTTTAAGTTAGTGACACGATTCTTACTGTTTATCCTGCAAGACAAGAAAGAACACCGCATACTGTCAAAGTCATAAAATGTAAGTACCAGTATTCAATAAATGGGAACATCACCCAAAGAAAACTATCTCAAACCCGTGATTCCTGTTTTTATGGAAATGTGTCAAGAAACCGCCTCACACCTACCAAGTGATTGAGTAGAAAGTTTGGACAGTCATTACACATCTAGACCGCTAGACCTAGATTCGCCTAGGTCATGGCAGATGGCCGTCTATCATGAGCCTGGCTCTGCTTGAGGTTTTATGCCACTTTAAGGAGGTTTGTCTTTGCCACTGTTGCCAACTGCTTGCTCACAGTGGGAATTGTTGGGTCTCTGTAAATAACATTATAAACAGTACAGTCTATAACTGCTCTATATGGAAAGTCTAATGAGGTAACTTCTGTTATGATTTGGTGCTTTATAAATAAAACTGAACTGAATAGATGATTAGCACATGCATTAAGCTCAGCATCAGCTGAGTTACGTTAGCTTGTTACGTTAGCTTTGTAGCTAAGGGAGGTTAAGTTGATTAGATTGGTGTTCACTGAATATTTTGAAAAAATATATGTTCACATGCTGGCTTCGCTATGACAATAAAATTGTTCCTGTAACACAATCATCCACATTCAATTGCCACCTTTTGCTATTAAACCAAGAGAAAAATCAGATTAATGGCCACAGGCCGATTACATTATTTATTGACCACATAACATTACTGTACATGCTTTTTAGGTTATCATTACACTCAGTCTGGGAGGCTGGAGGGATGTTCATCTACAAGATATCATTGGTTGGAGACTCAGTGTAATGCAATATGGCTGTACTCTGACTGTTTGCAGTTATTATCACAGACCTACTAATGTAAGCAATAGTCCCCTGTTACTTTGAGTAACGTTAATCCATATTCATGGTCTGCTGGTTACATGGTCTGTACTGTAGCTCTGAGTTCATGGTTAATAACTTTAAAGGAGTGCTTTAATTGTGTGTTTATTTCATGTCTTTGCAATATCATCAGACACCGCTAATCAAAGCTGATACTGTATGCTTGATAAAGAAGTGATGATAACACAGGACGTGATTTGAATTCCTTAAAATTAGCTAAGCAGACCAGATGGCATGCAGCAGATGATAGAACTCATTACAACCATAAGAGATTTGGACTTGGAAAAAAGCACTCCAGACTCAGGACGCAAACCCCAGCCTCTGGAGTCAAAGTCAAAGCTCTGTTTATGTCTAACATCCACCCGACTGCCTCTGCCTCTTCCGACTTTGGTGCGGAACATAAATATACAAAAAAGAACGTTGTCAAGGAACATAATCGAGGCAGCGATTGTGTTTTGTCAAAAATGTCATTGGGAAAACAAATCAATATCATATCAATGTGATTTCTAGAAGACTGGGTATGTGAAATCAGTGTTCATTTACTGAGTGATTACAGGTGTAATGAGGAAGCCAGATGTGGCTGTCTATAGCATCACGTGAGGCTGAAGCATGTGCTTAAAGGGTTGACATGTCATGGTGTGTGCCCTGATGTTCCACTCCCTTTCTTGTGGACACTAATTTTGATGTGTGCCATCTCGACAGCACTCCCGATGTGTGGGGTTTATCGAACATGTCGCTTGTGCAAAATTAAGTAGTAAAACTTCTGAAGATATATTGTAAAACTTCATCACCCATCTCAGAACCATATGGCTGAATCAGAACAGACAGGGAACCTGACATGTGGTGCAGCAGTCTGCCTTTACAATGACAAGCCTGTACGTTGCAGTCCAGCTCTGGGCTGCAGCTTGCCATCCAGTGGTTTGAAGACTAATGATAATGTTTTAGGAGCACTTTGCAGCATAATGAAGATGTATCTCCGTGCCCAGTTGGAGCTGTCTGAACTTCATCAACATTTCAAATCAGCTAATCCCACCCCAGGAGCCACGCTGAATAGGAGTGAAAAAAAGGAAGAGCATCAATCTCTCCCCTCAGAGTGACACGCAGTGAAAGAGCGGCGGCACGAATGACAGCTTCATTTCAGCGCAGCCGTCGAGATGGGCCAGTCAGAGGATTGGTGCTCAGACAGGGTCGTCTGGCCTGCGCTTTAGTCATAGCAGCATGGATAAATGTCATAGTCAGCGCTCAGGCAGGTGCTGAGGGGCTTTGACGTTGTTCCTTTAGGGAGAGTGATGGTATCTGACAATGTGCTTTTTCACCTCCATACCACCCTCCTCGCCTCGATTCCTGCCATCCCTTCATAGCACTAAATCAGCAGTGTTTGTTGTGAGTCCCAACACACCTCACTTTTCTTCACTGCTCTCCTCCCAGAGGACCAAAAGAGCCCAGCGTCTGTCATCGTTATCAGCCCCTCTCTCTCTCGCAGGAAACGGTTTGATGTGGTTCTAAGGTTAATTTCTCCTCAGAGACTGGATGCTGTGTGTGAACTCTGCCAAGGCTTCCTGGCTGCAGCTGGGGTGGCAAGTCATGGTGCACTGACTGTAAGTAACGTTAGTCTCTTTGGGGTTTATAAAGCCTTTCTACACTCATGTATACACCACTGTTGGGTTTTCCTAACGCCTTCTCCAAGACGAGTACTAGTTTTTTTTGTGTGTGGACAACTGTGTGAGCAGTTGTTATTCTTCCCTTTTGCATCCACTGGACACTGGATGTGTTTGAGCCTTGTTTTTTTTCACATGTCCACAAATATCAGCTCACACTTTACACTTGTACCTATGACCTTATGCTGGTGGAGGACTGCTGCTGTGATCGTTGTCCTACTTTCTCAACATGACCCGTGTAGACAAGGTGCGGGGTCAGTGCTAGGCTGCAATAATAAAAATAATACACTCACAGTCAGAGGCGCCTTTCACATAACCCACATAACTGTCCTCGTCCTGTGTGCTGAAGCGTGAATATTGCACATGTAGTGCCTTTTGTAATGTAATGTAATTCTGTATTAATGGAAAGAATTATGTTTTTGCATGAAGCTAACAGTTTCCCAAAAACTGCACTACCTCAAATATCCACTTGAGGCTGGCTCCAGAAGTGAGTCAGTCTCCATAAGTCCCCATGTTAAAATGTCCAACTTCACAGCAGAAATAAACATGTTTACAGCCTGGTACAAAAAACAGTTTTGGTCTCTATAGCTAACTTCCCCGTTCATGACAACTGTACTGAGGGTGAATTTATATACAACTCACCTGTTCAAATGATATTAAGGCTTAAAGTTATGCAGAATTAAGGCCATGATCACTTAAAGTAACAGGTTGGTGCCATCACTTTTACTTTCTGCCTCCGTTTCATGTCTTTACCCATTTTTGGATTCGGTGAAAGTTAAGACTGCTAAATGGCTAAATCTAATCCTGCTATGAGCTAAACTAAGATTACTAACTAAAAGTTCATGGTTGGTTTAAGACCAATGACCGGTTTTGCATTTCATTTAAAAATAGTTTGCATATAAAAACACTAAAATGGTTCTTGAACTTTAAATTAAATAATTTGAAGCTGCATGTAGCCACAGAGTCATAGCAATGAATCAATATCACAACCATATGATCTGAATTTTAAAAACCATTCAAATACTACTGCATCCAAATGCAACTTCATCCAAGATGAACAAATCAATCCTCAAACAGTGTTTTGGGATACATTAGGTGGATTAGAATAAAAATAATTGTTGTTGGAGGCTGCATAAGTTAAACCATGTTTAAAAAACAGAGCCCTGGACATCTTTGAGCTCCCTAAGGGCCTAGTAAGTACATGTCGTCCTTGAGTATCGATATATTATTCCACATGTTCTGACAAGAGATGGAAGTCAAAATATTAGTACCCAGCCCGTGCACATTCCAATCCCCGTTAAGAGTGTCAGCTCCCAGCTGCACTTTATATGCTTTGGCACTGGAGATCATTTCATCAAAACTGAATTTATAAAAAAAAAAAGAAAGCTCAGGGCATCACAGAGGACAGCTTTCAAGGGGAATCTGAATACAACACCTGGCCCGGTGGAAAGAGAAAAAAAAAAAATGCCCACAGCAAAGCGTGTCTGTCCTACCAATGTATACTCAGGACAATCTGTCCACAGAGTTTACCCTTGAGTGGAGACAGGTATAGTGGGAAACACCACTAGAAAAATCAGTCCAGTAGAAAAACAATAAGACTTTTCTCCCCTTAGCTTAAAGTGGTTTATTAGCAAAAGCATTTATTTAAACCGTATTGATTTCTCTCTCTTTACACACTGAAGCTAATTGTATGATGGCAGATCACGTACTTGCTGGCTCTCTCAAGATAATGAGAATATCAGCCTTGTGTGAAATCCAAATGCTGATATTCCACTCAAACTCGATTATCCACTAAAGATTAACTAATGCAGGCTTGAGGTTCCTAATGAGTGACACTGTTCACACCATCAATTTTCTCTTACAGTTCATCATTACTGCAAAAATAAGACGCAGACAAGAAAATAATCGACACAGCAGGTGAAGTTTTTCTAATATATAGTGAAATTGCTGCCAGTGCAATCATGCAAACAATATTAATATATCCTGCTAATGAGCGCTGCCACTTTGGTGAAATTTAATTGAAGTAGATGTAAAAGTATTGGTGTACAAATCTGTTTAATAAAAGATAAGTCACTTACAGTTTTTTAAGTCTAGAACATTATTACCTTTATTTCACAGACAATGTAAGAACACAGAGGTTTAATTATATTAAAACACAAATATAATAAAGTGAATACTGAAATCAGGGAAAGTGACTTTTCTCTCTTTTGCCAACTGCAACTAAAAAATACCATCAATTAGCTTTTTTCCCCCTATTTGATTCTTAAATTTAAAATACAGGTTTAAATTCTTGTTTAGTTTTAGAAAAATATAAAGCTTTAATCAGGCATGACTGCCTTAAACATGACAAACTGTACAGTAGGAAAAAGAATTACAACTTTATAAAGCATTTTACGTTGTGTCTGTTTCTTTATTAGATATATGCATTAGCTTTGTGTGTTCATGTCCATCTCTTGTACTGACTGATGAAATTAAACACTACAAAAATCAATGACTTTTCTTTCAGCAGAGGCTGAAAGCACTTGTTGTAAGTTGGTTTGGACAAAAGCACTGTCTAAATCACTCGACTGTGATGTAATGGGACAACGCTCAACAGATGCAACAGTTTTATTCGGAGGTTGATGCTCCAATTGCAAAAAGCTTGTATGTGCTCGGTAAATTTTAGGGTTATCCTCCATTATTCGTCCTTTGTTGAAGGAGATTGTATATTAATGTGTGGACTGAGAAGTGCTGGTTATGGGGAAGCTTAATACGATGGTGGTGTTTAATGTCAGAGGATCACTAGAATTGTTAGGAGTCATAGTCTGCTGGCCAGATTGCTGTGTTAATATCCATGGTCCCAGGTACCATCGCACTGCAACCAGGTATGGAAGTGAAAAGTGCTAGGTGGACAAGTTTGCCCAGCATCATTAATTTCTATCAGCACCAAATCAACTTTTTGTTGAACATAAATGGTGAGTCATACTGTAGAAGTTTTTCATGTTCAACGACCTCTGTAGTAATTATGAGAACAAAGGACGAACTCACATGATGTTATTATACAGTAGATCGAGTAGGGATGACGTCGAGGTGACTGGATGGGACAACCAAATATTGGACTTTAACTTGAGGAAAATGCTGTTTCCTATTTACAACCCACAGTCTCAAAGTATTATTGTGATTAGTTCATAACCTTAACCATGTCTATATCATTGTAACTAGGATGACCAAGGTCCTATCAATTAATGAAAGTACTTGTAACAGAAAAATGATCCTTCCTTAAACCTAATCAAGTCGATTTAGTGTCTAAACCAAACCTTAAAGTCTGTGTAGAATAATAATAAGTAAGAATAAATATGTGTTATGAGTTTGTCAGACAAAAGGAGAAAGTGTTATTAACCATCCAACCAAATTTAAATGATTAAAAATATCAACAAGTTTATGAAATTAGGTGTCAAAATCAGGTAAAAATGAATTCTCAGCTCCAGGACTGTGGGGGCGTGTCCTCTGAATGTGCTGAAGCCACGCCCATTCGTGGGAGCAGTGGAGCAGCCATTTTGAAGCGACTGAAACGTGTCAGATGAGTTCAGAAAATGACATGACTAACTTTGAAACACTGAGTGAGATGAATTCATCTCTATCTCTCTGCTAGGGGTACAGGGGTATGCTCAGGGTGGCCTCAGCGTGTCATCGAGCCACCCTTTAAGGACCGCCCACAAAATCCTGGACTGAAAACTGGTGAAAAACTGTTTGAACCTCTAACTCCACATTTCAGTAATATATCATTCAAAGTCTTTTCACATGTTTTCAGCAACAATTTTTCAACATATTTAATGTGTTTTGAATGAAATCTCAGAACTGACTTTACATGGACTTTATCTATTTTTGGGAGGCACATACAAATGTGATAAGGGCTTCAAACAGAACATATGTCAGTGCAGAAGCCAACTGATGTATTTTGTTGTTTAGTTTAGAGGATTTGTCAAGATGGATAGATTCACAGACTCTGATGCCAGATTTAGACTACACAATATTTTCTGTCTGTTAAGATGGTAACTGTGTTATATTAGGTGATTAACCTGTAGATGCATAAGTGGGTCAAAAATTACTTGGTGAGGTTGTTTTCTTGCAATATCCTTGTAATGAAAAGTTGTTATCATTTCATATACCAGCTATTTCTCAAAAAAACATGTTACTGATATCATGCTATTAAAATTTTTAACTTACCTTTTATACATTTTACGAAATTGTAGTTTTTGTATTACTACCCCAAGCTTCCATAGGTGGGTCAAAAATGACCGCATTCATTTCATATGGAATTTCATGGGAACCTTTGATTCTTGTGACTGTCAGGATATAGTCTGTGTGAAATGTGTATGCATGTCATTCATCACTACTTTGTGAAAGTGTTATTATCATGTAATAACAAATTAGCCTACTTTAAAGTTAGCTCACAGTAGCTAGCTAACATTACTGCATGACTATTGTGTGAAAGAGTATGTGTTTCTTATCATGTATCATCAAATTGGCTTACTTTATAGTTTGCAAAACTAGCTAGCTAACCAAGCTAGCTAACATTACTGTATGTATTGCGTGTGTGTGCATGCATGCATGTGTGCATTTATTTATATAGCTACATATTGACCAATAGGTTTTCTTGTCATTCAAAACATTCTCTTCCTTTTATGTTTCCTCATCCAAAGTGTCATGGCTGCTAGGTATACAGTTGAACAAACACACAATGAATGTTGACATTGTTCTATTTCTGTTGTGTACTTTTCTTTTACAATTTTCAAAATGTTTTAAAAATGTTTAAAGTGAAAAATACATTCATGAAATCATTCTTGTGTGGACCAAAATATAATACAAAATATAATAGAAATGATTATTCTTAATCAAAATGACAAAAGTTGTATAAAAACACATTGATTCTAACACGGGTCATTTTTGACCCACTTATGGAAGAGTGTAGGATCCAGTCACTTGTGCATCTAAGGGTTAAAGACTGATGAATTCTTGCCATTACTCATAAATTTCTGTCTTTCACAAAGTGCATGATGTCACAGGAAAAAAGGTGTTAGGGACAAACAATGGTGGCACGTATGATACTGGCTGTCTTATGTCGTAGAGGGCAAAACAATTTGAACATGCTAGTCTAATGTCAGGACATTACCACATGTAACATTAAAGTGATCAATTGTCCTGCATTTATTACCATTTTCCTTCCTGCCACCAAACATCTGCCGGGTCAGATTATTACCGTGTAGTCTAAATTATTAAAATGCATTAAGCGCATGACTCGAGTGTCAAAAAGAACAAGTGCAGAGAGCTATTCACTAATACTAACAGGAATGAATGTCGTTTGTTGTCTCCATCCTTGATATTTTGAAACCACAGAAGAGGAAGCAGGTTGATCCTCAGCAGACGTTAACCTCTGTCTCGAATATTTTCAGCTTTGTCTCCTCGCTGCCCTTCAGGCCCTGCTGCTCCGAATTCAGGGGTGTTAGGTCCTTGGGCTACTGCCAGAGAGGAAACATGATTTTACATTTATAAACCATTTATTCAGGGAGGGCAAAAAAAGAGATGTCTCTCATGCGGTCGGTGTGGGAAAAATGTCATCATTTTTTTACCTTTTCTCACCAGTAAGCGTGCGAGTAAATCTGCTTAACGGTTTTTCTGCTGTGGCAGTGACACTGTGTCCTGTTGCCCGATGCCTTTGGGCTCGGGTAGATGTGGGGAGAATTTCATATCAGCATTAAGCACACTTATCAAAGAGAGTGAGTACGCCGTGGGGGGAGGGGGAATGACTGAGCATGAGAGAGAACAGCAGATAAACTTATTTGTCCTCTGCCCGAGCCACTTTGATCATCCATATCTTTACATAACTTTGTGTCTTATAATCTGCATGATTACAAAGTATTATTAGTAGCTATAACTTATTTACTTGCTTGATTGGACCAACATGCCACTCGCTAGGCTGTCTCATTTTCAAAGTGGAATAACATGGCAGGCATCCTCGTTAGTTAATGCCTTCAACTTTATCCAAGAAATCAGATATTGAACCGAATCCAAGTGAACAATAAACAACGTGATTAGAATATTTATATCTACTTTTAATTTCATTTAAAACAATATTTGAATCTTATCAACAATCAAATAGTCAGCACACCCCACAGTTTTCTGATTGGTCTCCAGTAGCTGGTTTACTTAGATTTTCAGCCGATGTTTGCCAGATTAAATGTTCACAGTGTGAAATAGCACAAAATGTGACCTAAAAGTTGACTTTGAGAGACGCACAGCAGAATGTACTGACTAAAAATAAAATCAAACAAAAATTCAGTCCAAAATTCTGAGACCACTAATCAAGATACTTTCATTTTAAAGTAGTTTTCATTACAAATGACAATATTAAAAATTTGAGTGGAAAACTAAATCTGTGAAAAATGTTTGTCCCCCTTTGGCTTGAATGACAGCAGGCATTTGAGCCGGCATGGACTCCACACTTTGTACCTGTGTTATCACTGCATGATTTGACAATGTTCCAAAGGGCTTCTTGTGATGTCCCAGAATGCTCAGTGCCCTCATAAATATTCACTGGGGTTGAGGTCAGTTTGACTGTCTTCTTTGGTCTTCAAGTAGTTCATGCAAAACTTGTGTTGAGGTGTGTTTGGGGTCATTGTTCTACTGCAGTATAAGTTCTTCTCTGCAAAGGTCTCTGAAGAATGGAGTTCTGCTTTTCCTTCTTCAGGGTGGAGTCAGTTCAGTGCATCTGTCCACATACACTGTGGAATCATTCTCTCTCCTGTTCATCTACTTACATACACCCATCTGTTACTGCAAAAAACTTGGCTTTGTCTTTCTTTTACCAGTCGTCCGCTGTGTAATGCTTATATTTGTTAGTCCACACCCAAACTGCTCCTCGTCCTCTGAGAGCACTACAAGACAGCCTTCTTCTGACAAAACTTTTACGTCCTTCATTCAGCAAATTCTGCATCAATAATGAAGTCCCTTTTCTATCTCTGAGGGAACATTATTGATCTCCTGATGGAGCGTGGTCACTTTTGATGTGCCTGATCATGCTTTGGATATAACTGATCCAGTTTCTGTTCCATAAGTTCCCCTCAGAAGCCTTCAGTGACTTTGACTTCTGACACTACCACTTTAAACTTTCTGATAATTTACATGTTTCTGTGGAAAATAATAGAGATTTTCAAATGCATATCAGTGATGATGAGTTGATTTAGTTCAGTATTTGTTGAAAAGTTGTAATCTGTTATAAATATTGGTATGTTGGTGATCGTCGGTAAACTGAAGGCTCTGTTGTTCCAAAACAATCACTATTATTTTTTCAGGACGTAATGTTCTGTAAATAATGTCATTAATTTTGATATTGGTAAATGTGACCAGGGAAATTAATGTAATGAAAAGCGTTTCTACAGGGTTCTTCTGGGAAGCTCTCGATGGGCCATAGGGGGCATGAAGATTTAAACTTACTTTAGTTTTGTTTATTAATTTCATAATATGTACATTGAAGTCTTGCTTGGCATCAGCAAAAACCATCCACCTCGATCTCTGTGGCCTTTTCGTGGTTTTTAATGCAATTAGCTTCCACCGTCCCTGTTAAATCTGAAGTGTTCAAGCTGTTGTGGTGCCAAAGTTGGTGCCCGACTGGTTCTGGATATGTGGAGTTAAAATATGAAAATGTACACATTACCAGGCAAAACAGAGGTTAGAGATCTTCCCATGTCTCAGGTTGCAGAGTGATTACCCGGCACCTGCAGTACAGAAGGTTAATTCAATATGTCAGTTTTTATTAAATGTGAAAGCCACAGGTCTCTGCCTCCTCACTGAAGCACATACATACCATGTAGGGAGCTATAACTTGATGCTAAAGGTGCAGGTGAGTTGAGGTAACTTTTAAATGTGTTATGCAGGAGGGTTTTCATATCACAAATAGCATGCGATGCCAAGAAATTGTAAGCTACATCACAGGCCCACAGGGCTGCTTCATATGTTGTGAGGGGGTGGAGGTGATGAAGAGGTCCATCTTTCTCAGGATGGAGCGCTTGCTGCTATCTTGCTGTTGTTAAGGAGACGGTGACTATTTTGTTTTGACTCAGTGCTTCTCTGTGTTGAGAGGTTTTCTTGTCTGTAACCATCAGAATCCAAGTGTAGTGTACTTGTATGTATCTACAGCATCTAAATGAGTTAGAACACTCGTCCCACTGTGGTTTGAGCTGATAAAATGTCGGAATTCTTACATAAAAATCTTGCTTTGTTCAACTTGAGTTCATCTAAGGCTGCAGACTGATCTATATTCAGGGTTGATTGGGAGCACAGAGTTGCGCTGAGCTGCATGGCACATAGTAAAGAAATAGTCCCCCCCCCCTCACAGGATATGGATTTACCGGTATGCACCGGGAACAAAAGGGACTTGAAATGACAAGCGTTGACAGCAAATGATGACTAATGTGCCTGTGGAGAGTTGATACGTCACCGAACGCTGTGAAAATCACAATTGACACAACTGAGATGGCTGCTCCCTAAACCAGTCTGCACCTGAGATACAACAAGTTACTGTCTAAAACACAAAGCAGCTTGTGTTCCATATTTTCATTTGCACTGATACAACAACTGTAAAATTTCCAGTCCCAGACAGATGTACATCCAGAGCCTGGTCTCTGCTTAAGTTTAGTTAAGATTAGGAAACAATCATAATCATGGTTAAATGGATTTTTGGTAAAAAACAAATGAAATACATTGTCTGTGTACATTTTACTTACACGCTTAGTTATTTCTATGACTCACCATTTATTTAACATTTAACATTTTCTTATAATATTCAAAGTCATTAGGTCATTTCTAGGAGACAGGACTGTAATCAACAGATAATACGTTAATTATGGGTCATGTTTTCACAATATTCAGACCATCAGGAAGTGATAAATATTAAATTCACGAGTTGATAAGTTTGATATCCAAGTTCCAAAATGCTGGCAAGGACATTTAGAGTTATGCTATGTTTTTGGATTGTTGCAAGGAAGCTTGAGTACAGTACCATGCGAGAACCCACGCAGACATGGGAAGGAAATTCAAACTCGGCACAGAAAGGTCCCAGCCCCAGCCAAAAACTCCCCAGCTTGCTGGAGGGTTTGAAACCAGAACCTCCTTGCTGTGTGTGCCACCCTCACAAGACTGACCTTTTTGTGTTAAATGAGTAGAATCAAATTGCAAGTGTGGTTCTGGTTCCGTATACACACCTGGAGTTTCCCAGACATAGAGCTGGGATCCCCACAGGGTCTACATAATGTGGGGACAGAGTTGAAGAAGATTAATAGTAGTGCTGTTGAAAGGCTCTCTAACTGTGCTGGGTTCATGAGAATTTTCAGGATCTAAAAACAGGGTCAGAGGCCAGAAACGGTTGAGAAACCTTGTAATAAGTTTAAAATTTTGTCACACAGCTCCCATCACTCTTCTTTGACGTGGATGAATGCAGTCACATGAAGAGACAGCGCGGGGTGACGAGTGCTCGCTGTAGTTTGATTGCAGTCAGATCACGTTCGGAGTCCAGAGGACGTGTGAGTTTGTAGCGAGAGACTTCTCTCTCAGCGAGGTCTCGCTCTGATTGCTGTGCTCTCATTTGGCCAAAAGAAGCAAACTAAGTGGGAGAGAGCACTTCAGAGTTCCAAATAACTTCTCTGGGCGAACAAGGTGTGAAAACGCCTTAAATCTCCCAGACGCCTCTTCAGGGGCCGTGCTGTCTATCAGCGTTTTCCCTTCCTCGTTCGTGGCTGACTTGCATACTTAATCAGCTCTTATTACTGAGGTTGGTTCACCTTAAAGAGGCTGAGTGCTCTGCTGTGCCACACTTCCCTCTGCAGGCACAAGAGCAGACCTTCACACACTGGCTCACCAACCGCTCTGCAGTGTAAGACAGATTAACATGAATGCTGCTGGCCTCTATATGTGGCATCAAATCATCTTCATTGTGCTGATTCAGTGTAAGGTATCAAACTGTGCCCAGCAAATTTGACTTTTGACAGGGAATGTTCATTGACGCTACAACCAGTTTCTGTGTGGAGGAACGGATGATAATCTTTAGGTAACACAGGCATGAATGTGAGAGGAAAGAGCAGCCACTTTTTCCATGCTCATCCTCCATCAGATGAACCGCAAGTTGCAAAGCTTTGCATCAACGCTGCAGTATCTCCCACAAATGTTTCAGCTTGTGTCACACAGATCATTTATGACTGGAGAAATGTGAGGCATGTAGTGCTGGTGAGGCGTCAGTCAGATGCTGCCGGCAGGCTTGTTTTTGTGCCTTTTTATTTATTTATTTTTTATCTTGGCCTCAAGTTTAATTGTGTTTTTGCTGTCTCTGCAGTGGCCCCAGTGTCAGATAGAACAGATGTCTGAATCTGACATCTTAGTCTCATGAAAATATACAGAACCCTCAGAGCTTTTCATTTGTTCAAGTATGTTCTTTTCATCAGTCGCACACAATAACAACAGTAGGCAGGACTGACAGGAGGCATCAGAGGACCAGTGGATGTGAGTGTCAGCGCCGAGGACTGAGTCTGACTCATTGGCTACCAGCAGAACAATTTGTGGTTGCAAGAAAAGTTCTGTTGCACTTTATTGATTAATGTACGGGAAGATGAGGTCTGGATCGGGTGTAGAGTGCTTCCCCCTGGAGCTGCTGCAGACTTCAGGGTGAATCAGTCAAAAATAATGTCATTTTTCTTTTCCTTGCCATGTTCCTTGGCTTTGAAAAACATGATGATTGGCTGAAGAAACAGAAAATGAATGAGCTGAATCTGCACTAATGCTGCATTCATGCTATGTTGGCAAAATGGGAACAATGAGAAATCCTCACTGGGAACTGGGAACAGTATCCTTTGTAGCCAGTTTAAATGAATCCAAAATAAGATGTTTTTATATATATATATATATAAATTTCATATCTTAATCTTTTTTTAATCTTTTGCACTTTATTGACACTTCTGTAGTCAATAATAGCATAGCATGGCATCCCGGTAGCTCACCTAGTATAGAATGTGTCTCATGTTGTTGGGTTTTCCTGCAGCAGCCCCGATTTGATTCGTCCTGTCTGTCCTCCCAGTTTCTTGTCGATCTACAAGGCTGATGTAGATGGTTTCCCCCTGTGTAGATCATATTAACATTGTGTATGGCAGGGGTCATCAACTACACTTGTCCAAGGGCCAGAATTTTTCTCGGCAGACACTATCAGGGCCAGACGCTCTCGTAAAATGAAATTAATATTGTATCCTAAATAATATATTATTATTTCATATATCAGTTTGCCTTTGAAATGTATGTTATTTTTTTAGCCTTTGTCAGTCTTAACAGACACATATTACCTGTACGGTAGCAAGCCACTAGGGGGCGAAAACGATATTTTAGGCTTCATATTCATGAGGCTATCAATTGCTAACATGGGGAAGGTGATGCCGCTGGACGAGGCGGCCGATCACAGTGAACTGATGGTGACGTGAAGCCTGCTCTCCGTGGTGCTGAACGCTTGAGCGCCTTTTGGGTGGCTTGTCCCCAAAAGTATGACACACTGAAGACATCGGCCATGTATGTGCTCACCATGTTCAGATCAACATACACCTGTGAAGTTGTGAAAAATACTACTTTAAATTGATCTTTTCGCTGATCATTTCTCATAACTGACGGCCTGACGCTTTTATTTGTTGTTTGTATCTATTTGCTGATGTGCAAAGCTTGCACTTACAATGCTCTTCTCTGTTATGTTGACAGTTGTTATTGAGACACTGCAATAGTGCGCTATTGTGTGGGGAAATGAAGCCCAAGAAAGGACAATTCTGACAGACGTGAAACAATAAAAGAGCAACGCGTTTATCGTCATTTTTGATTGGAGGCGGGCTTTGGCACAAGCTACTTTTCAGAGGGCTTGTTTCAGTTCACTTAAGGAAAAATGTAGAAACATACTTTGTCCTCTTCACTAGACTATTCCTGAATCCAGTAATATTCTGGGGGCCAGATGCAAAGGCGGATGTGGCCCGCTGCTAGTGGCTGCTAGTTGACGTTCACTGGTGTATGGTGTACTAAGATAATATTGGTCAACACTCTTGTTGTAAGCTGTCTCTTGCTGGAGCAGGGATAATGGGACAGCAGCATTCCCTTTCCTATTATAAAGGATTTTTCCTTGTCTTGGAGGCTAGAACATAGTAAATGGTATACCCTTGGCCAGCTCTTATTACGGTCATCACTTCAGCTCACTTCACTTAGTTAGGATCCTTCCTCATCCAAAAAGCAACACTCTTGGTATCTTATGGAAGATTACTCAACAGACCTCTGACAGTGCCTTCACACCTGACCTGTTTGGTCCGGTTCAAACAAACTCTGGTGCATTTACCCATTATGTTCGGTTCATTTAGGCCGGAGTGAAAGCTGTTATTTGAACAGCCAAGCCAAAAAACTCCTGGGAACATGGCTCGAGGTCTAAACTCTGCTGCGGTTTTGTTTGTGGTGAGAAAGCAAAGTGGACCAACCACACATTGTGTCATAGTAAAGGGTCATTAGTATCATTTTAAAAGCTGCTGTACACATTGTATCTCCACTATAGATGTGGAAAAGGAAGCAATGTTCTATATAATCATGAAAAACCTAAACGCTAACATCCAACCAAGTATTTAAAAAGTGACCTGAATGTAACACACACAAAGTGTGAGGGAACCTTCAGCTCTAGCATCTCATGTATGTGGCTTACACCGGGTCATGCATATGTCCAGAGGTCACTGTAGGGATAGTGTTAAATCTTAGGTGGTAATGGGGACTGTGTGTATGCTATGCTGTTTAGGAAAGTAGGCATCATTCTGATCATTATTATGGTAACCAAGGTCAGAGGATAGGGCTGTCTCACTCTACACACAGCAGATAGGTACAGTACATAACCTCACAGAGTCAGATAACAATATTGGATGGCTAAGGCTAAACATGTTTGTTTTATTGTGGTTTCTAGATGAAATATTATTTATGGACATTGAGTGGTTGTGTCTTTGTCCTGAGGGCATGTAGATAAGCCAGATAGGATGGCATCATTGTATGACGGGTGTCTTAATAAATCCTCCATACTCCTTGATCAAGCTTCAATAAAGCTTTCAGCATAAGACATCTCGGACTCTGTGCACGTTCTCTACCATGACTGAACCGACCATTCATAAATGGAATTCCTCATAACAATAAGCACTTATTACTGGTCTTTAGATATAAAAAGATAAAAATAATGACAACAGGTTGATGCAGCAAATTGCCTGCTTGGATCCATGAGACACTGTTGACGCAGAATGACATCACCAAAACACTCCAATGAATGAGTTAAGATTGATTTACAGTTGTGCATAGGCTCTACTTAGTGACTTACGCCATTGTCAGCATTTATACTTGTGCGCAGGTATATCTGCATTGCTCTGCAAATGAACACGTGAAAAATGCGAGTTGGTTTTGGGGTTTCTATGGAGTTTCTTTGTGTAAACAATGGTGACTGAAGCTGTCACTCATCTCCCCTTGTGATTCTGTATTTTTTCTGTGTCTCTTCCTTGTTTCCTTTCTTCAAGCAAAAGAATGAGAGAATATGAGGAGACCGACACATGGGTCTGTTTGTCTGAGTGAACACAGGTCTGTAAACGTGTGAATCTTTGAAGATATTCTCAAACTGCATTATTAACTCTACGTTTTGCATGAGTCACCGCCATGGTCTCCCATTCTCATGGCTCTTTTAGACACAATGCGCCTGCACAATTTGCGTTGCGTTTGCTGCTGGGTTCAAGTGCACAAGTGCACTGGCAGTGCACCATGCTGTGCCACTGAAAATAATGGGTTTCAGAGGACAGTGTCTGAAAGGGCCATCAGACAATGAACACTCACACCAAGTAGACCAATGACAGTCATTGTGACTTGTAGTTACTTTTCTGGACAGGTGCACGTCAGCTTACACCATACCCACGGTGACGATTTAATGTAGAATTTAATTAGTCTTTAGATGTCAGTCCACGTGAATTTCATGTGCTAATTATCATAATATACTGTTTATGAATTTTGTATACAAACCAATGAGCATGCATAACTGTTCTACACTAACAAGAAGTGATATATCAGAGTGACATCAGACTTCTTTCAGACTGCGACTTTGAACTGAGGTCAAACAAAATGTTAAAGATTGGCTACTTATTGTTTTCACAAATTATTCAGTTTGTTTTCCTGCTGTGAGAAGCTCTTCCAGCTCGCTCATGCATTGCATTGTGGGAGAACACTATCCGTCAACAGCATCACATAAACTCAGTATGCATACTGTCTGTGAGTGTACTTCATTTTGTCACATTTCCAATGTGAAAGTCAATGTGTGACAGACTCAAACCCAAAATGGGGAAATTCAAGTTTTACACCTATAGGCCCAAAATACAACCACGTGGGTATAGAAAGGGCTTTGGTACCTTGCTTAATGGCAGCTTGGCAGTCCAAAAGAACTGGTACATCTCCAGCAACCAGTCCACACTCCATACCGTGGTCTATGCTTGATTTCAATCAGCCAGCCTCCGGTTCCCAATCCAAGTCTCTATGGACTGCTTTAGCAGCTGCATCATTAAGGTGATGTAAATCAATAATTCTAATCTAATAATAGACATTATTTTGCAATGAGCAACTATGCATCATGAGTACTTTATTTTGATACTAATACTTGCTGGACCTGTAAGAATATTTCAACACTGTGGTATTCCCACTAAGTGAAAAGTCTGAGTACTTTTTCCACCACTGTAGTATGAAGACCAAATGTGCTGAACTGAAAGGCAACTAATTATGATATTATTATTATTATTATTATTATCATTATGCTTATTGTTATCTCTTTTTGCTTTAGTTCAGACCAAGTGATCTAAACTAAAGGTGTCAGCGCAATCCAAGACTTTGACTGCATCTGATCACACACACGGACTGAAGCAGGAACTATCTCTGAGCAGCGCTGATATACTCACCCCCAGTGATAAGAAAACGTCCTGTAGTAAACCTGTTGTTGGAAGCATAATAGAAAAATCTCCTGTCCTGGTTCCCAGCATCCTGTGCCAGCATCCAGTGGCCACTAGATTGGCCATGAGCAGAATTTAAAGCCCATGAAATATGGAAAAGGGCACCGTGTTGGCCCGAAGCCTGGCCACCCACTCAGCCCTCAGACAGGGGTCCCAACCCATCACATCTCTGCATTCTCCCCGTATGTGTTTGTGTGTGTGTGTGTGTGTCTATTCACCTCCACACACTATTTGCTAAATTGGTTACACACTGCTCTGTCATTATGATGAAATGAGCCCTGATTGCCCTGTGCTTTGCCAGGTAAAATAAATTTGTTATTCTATTACAGCATGATAGACAGTGGTGCCCAAAGATAAATGCAAAAAAGTCTTTAGCATCACAAGGTTTGCCAGGGGCCATTTTGGCTCTATTCACATGGCTTTTGCCAAGTGGCAGGATGGCTGCCAGTTTCCACAGCAATCTCCGCCACCTGTGATGGATGGCCCAGTGGGTTAGGCTACACAAACGCAGCTGTGATTGCATGGAGCCATAATGGAGGAAAGGGGGGAACCTGTGAGCAGGAGATAGACAGAGTTTTTATAAGCTTTCATATTGCTTTGAGCTGAAACATTGAGAGCAGATTCAAAGCTTGGAGACTGTGGAGAATTAGCTGCGGTCAACCATAACTGCACCCGTTTGCTCTGTGGCCTGACAGAGAAATAACTGAACAAAACTTTGAACTGCTTTTTTTTTTTTTACCTTTCAGTCAAGCCAAGCATATAACGTTGAGGATTAAACAAATCCACCAAATTTGTTAATTACAGGGACACAGAACTTGATTTGGAATTTCATTTTTTTTTTACAAATTCATGCAGATACAGTATGTGCACACCTGAGGTCTTCAAAGCACTGAAAATTGCACAAGACACGACTGTAATCTGACGTGCCTCAGGGATGCCACTAATACCAGGAGAACGTTTGCCTTTTTAAGCAGAAGTTCAGAAGAAGAAGTTCACTGCCTTTCTCAGGTTTCTCAAGTTTTAATACTTTTGATAGTAAGCAGAATATCATCAGACTTTGGACCGTTGATCAGACAGGACATGACATTATCACAAGGGTCTGGGAAATGGTTCATTTTCACTGTTTGCTGACTTTTTATCGACAAAACAATGAACTGATTGATGAAGGAAACAATCAGCAAAATAATTGATAATGAAAACAATTCCCAGTTGATGAGGCAATTCACCAAATTCCAGTGCCTCCGACTTTCTAAGTGCTAATTCTCATCCAAATCACTTCACACATGTCAAACCAAAGCTGTGGGCACTGAACCAGATATTCATAAGTAAGAGCATTTTGTCCATTGAAGTTACAATCAAAGCCAATGACGAGACACAGCCTGCAGTGACCAAAAGCCCACAGAGAACACACACAAATATATAAAATTGGTGTATTTTTACAAACAGATCATATACCCGGCCCTACGGAGCGCTCAAAAAGGGCGAAGGAACACACCCAAGATTGGTCCACACTCTAGCTGTCTCCCTATTGGCTGGTGAAACACACTAATTTAAGCGCAGGGAGGGACATCCTTCAGTCTGAGCAGACACTTCAACGTGAGAGGACGTGCTGTTTTGAGCGCAAGCAGAAAAAAATTTGAGAGCGCACAGGACATGTTTTGAGTGCGAGCACATTAGATCTGAGCGCACAGGACATATTTCAGTGCGAGCGAAATGTTTGTGTCCAAGCAGAAGAAATGTGAGCACAAGCATGTGATGTTTTGAGTCCAAGCACACATTTTGAAAGAAAGCAGCAGAAATCTGAGTGCGAGCACAAAATCTGAGCACGAGGACAATAAATCTGAGCACGAGAAGGAGAAATCATGCTCTCAAACTGAAAATGTATGCTCTTGAATAAAGATAGGATAATTCTTCCATATTGTAGCCACCACTGTTGCCTTTACTCCCCGCATCTTCTCTAACTCCTCTTTCAGCCCTTGGTATTTCTTGATCTTCTCGTGCTCCTCCTTCCTGATATTGCTGTCACTCGGAATTGCTATGTCTATCACCACAGCCTTCTTCTGTTGTTTGTCCACCACCATGATGTCCGGTTGGTTAACCGTAACCAGCTTGTCAGTCTGGATCTGGAAGTCCCACAGGTCATTCTCAACCACCTTAGGAGGAGTCTTCCATTTTGACCTTGGGATTTCCAGCCCATACTCAGTGCAGATGTTCCTGTACACTATGCCAGCCACTTGGTTATGGTGTTCCATATACGCTTTACCTGCCAGCATGTATAATAGTATACATGTATAGGTATTTGGCTAGCTTTAAGTTTCAGCTGTCTCAGCAAAATGATTGCATCACTGCAGTTTAAAGATCATGTTCTACAAAAAATCTTGAATATCAGCACAGTTCTGGTGAAATTTAATGCTGAATATCACTTTCTTTGGCACTTGGATCATATTATGTGGTATGTTTTTTATGTTAAAAATGAATATGCAGCTTTGTTTGTACCTATTGCATCCTAAAATATTAACTACGTACAATTAAATTTGCCATCCGAACACACCTTAAACAAAAAGCACTGCTTGATGTGAAAACGTTGCACTGTACAAAACCTTTGTGTGTCCAGAGGGAGCTGTGAGAAGCAACCCTGATAAAGATAAGCATTTATGGAAATAGACGGACATGGATTTATGGATGTGTGGTGTTTGAAAGAGCTGCTCTGTAGCTGCTCCTCATGCTTCAGTCTAAAGACGTGAGCCTATTTGCCACTAGTAGCATGCAAAAACTGTCAATGTTCAAGTTGCATTGTGGGTGATGTAGTCGCCAGGTTTTAAGAAGGAGTCAAAAAGATAAGATTCCTGTTCTGCTTTTTGATCGTTTTTTTTTTAAACCACCCATTGTAATTCCAACAATGCAATAGGACTGCAAAGCTAAATCAGTGGAGCACTCTTTTAAGTAGCTAATTAGCTTAATTACCTGTCAATCATGTATCAAAGGCAACACCTAGAAGAGCAGAACAGTGCTGTAACGTCCATATTGTCTCTTTTCTCCGCAGAGAGACATGCTGGACGTCAGTCAAATCATGAAGGATCTGGCCAGCATGGTCCATGAACAAGGAGACGCCATAGGTAAGGTGTGTGTGTGTGTGTGTGTGTGTGTGTGTGTGTGTGTGTTTGAGTGCATTGTTTACATTGTTGTCCCAATTAGCAAAGATAACCTTTGTGGCCATGTTTTAATTTGATGTGCTTGATTAATAAGATGAGCTTGAAAATTCTGCCGGGCAAAACAAACTTTTTAACCTCTGCCTCGCTGCCACGCTGTTCAGATTCTTTGATGAGAAGCAAAATGCTCTGGGTTCATACAAACAGTGGACGGTTAGAGAAAATCCATTTAGACACCCTGCTATCTGTAAGCGGCTCTCCGCACCCTGCAGTGATTCAGACATGGCAAAACAGAATGAAACTCAGGACACAGATATAGGGCAGATATAGAAGCTTTGCTGCTGGGTCAGAAATCTGCCATCAGCTATAGTCTGGCTCCATCATGAACATTCAATAGAGAACTGGTTGTTATTTAATGATGTCAAACAGCCACACAGACAAAGAAACATACCTGAAAAATAGTGTTGTGATGGGTCGATTCTGAGTAGAAGCCAAAGGTCTGATAAGGCAGATGACTTTCTAAATTGAGGGGGCTGTCTGACTGTGGCTGGAGCAGAGTTCATTTACACTTTGACTTAGTTAGCCAAGTAACAAAAAGAAGGATAATTTACCGTTAGTCTACATTGTTCTTATTGTTAACAAATCTCACAATAAACAAAAGATCACATTAGTTGAATACCCGATCGGTTCCTGATGAAGGCTCAGTCATTTCCTGAAACACGTGGGCACTGTTGCTCAAAGGAAAGGAAAGCAGAGGAAATACTGCATTAGTTGGATACTATTTTTTTTGCGGTGAATTAATACACACTTGGTAATCCAGTAAAGTATTTACAGAACCCAGACAGGGTATGTGGGCCACTTATCAACTCCTCGTGTCTGGGCCTCAAACTGTCTCATGGGCTAACTCCATCTTCTGGAGACAGATGCAGCTTAAAGCTGTGAGGGGAAAAAATAGTCAGTGGACAGTGAGGTAAGAATATTTTTGTCATCAAACTTCCAACATGGACATTGTTTATTAAGTAACATAAGGAAACTTCACACAGTGGAACAGGGTGTCTCACTAAAGTATTTTTAATGGACAGAAAGGAGCTTAAAGGCACAGAAGAAGGGACACAGTACATATATATAATTCATTGCTGTTTTTAGTGTTTTAAATTGGATTTCATGACTGTAATAAAATATATAAATATATACGGTCCATATATAAAATACCAGCTGTGGACAAAAACACAGGTTTTTGTGGTTGTTTATTTCACCCTGTAATTGTGCAATTTTTAAAAGTTTGGTAACTTCGTGACCTTTAAAACAGTTCTGTGTGTCAGAACAACGCTGACATTCAACATGTCTTTATAATAACACGCCAATAGGAGTTTAAAGGTTAGCCAAAGATCTGTGTTAACATGTAATAATTACTATTCTAATGCAATTATGCTGGCTTTTTTACACCAAGCCTTCAACCTGTGTTGAACACACACAGCTCATCTACAGTATTATAATTACAGGGTGGTCTTTAAGTCCATTTCAAGAATTTTAAATAATCAAAACCATATCAACTTTATATAGTCAAACTGAGTGTTACAGGCAGAAGTAAGGGCACAAACATAAAGCTGGGAGACAATAGCAATGGGTTTAACAAATACTGGAGATTAATGGTGTAGTTACAAATTCTTTATGCTCATTCCAGGTTTATGGTGCAAAACCGTTGGGTGTAAAGACTGTGTGTGTGAGTGTGTGTGTGATGAGGAATGGGAAGCAATAACTTTAGCTAATTGCTACCTTTTTGTTGTAGAGTGTCCTTTTGTCTGCTGCCTTCAATCAGGATAATGTAGATGCCCTTTAAATACCCTTTAGAGTCAGGCTGACTCAGACTGGCTCACCCCATTTCTACAAGAATGGAATACCTGTTTTCTTTTCCTTTTTTTTCTTTTCTTCCGTGCACTATTGCTAATTTGGAAGGCTAACATTTAAAGCAATGGGTGAGGCAAATAACAGAGAAATTGTACTTGTTTTTTTTCCAAAGTGCTTGTGATTTTATTTAAGTGTTTTCTTGAACTTTTTTCATTTTTGTGTCCCTGGACTTTACTGAACCACAACACTCACACCATGCTTTTGCTTTTATCGTGCATCCCAGTAAGAAAGTCCTAGGACCGGTTTCCGAACAAAGAGCACTAATCTGTCATCTGACTCACCAATCACATTCATTCATTTGTCAATTTAAAACTGCTTTTAAGAGCAAGTACAAACTAAATCACATACAGCAAAGAATAAAAAGGTTATGCTATAGCTCCAACCACTGATGCCAGATTACAGCAGGTGGTTTTCATCATCTGTTTAGAGTAAAGTACCTGCTGTGTGATTGCTGAACATATTTTTATATAAATTATGTCTAAATTTAAAAAAAAGAATACATCCAGTGTTAAAAGGCGCCCTGTGGAGTTTTGTGTAAACATGATCTTATGTTTTACATGCAGTCTGACCCATCGAATCGTTGAACTCTAATGAATATGACGACTGCATAAAGCATTATTATAAAGCTTTGTTTACTTACTTCAGTGGAATAGTGTGACATCACTGGCAGAAATGTGGATGGTGTCACACAGAGGCACGTGCACACTCCTGTCCTCGTGCACAAGGCAAGCGAAACAGTGACCCACCAACAAAAAGTTTCAGAGCACTACTACATGTCGAAAGATGTAAACTGTATCATTTAACTTGACTGACAAAGTTAGACCTTCAAGAGATTAAACTTTACAGAAGAGTAAAATATAATGAGAAATATAATATTATATTACCATTATCAAGAAATAAAACATATGAGTAATTACCTCTACTCCAGTAGTTTACCTGGTGAATTCAGTATGTACATTTCCACTTTGCTAATTCCACTAGTACAACAACAGTGTCATGTCATGCTGTTTTTAATTTTTGTAAAATGTGCCATATGTGAGCAGAACAGATGAACGTAGAGGAGCGTAGAGGATCTGACATACACATAACTTTCACCCAGGAGACTACTGTTGGTGTCCTGTGTGAAGCTAAAAATCAAAGTTGACTTATTTGAAGTTATATGTGTAAGTTAGCATACCTAATGTCCTTCAAATACATCAGGTACATAACATACAAGTGTTTTCCATGCCTGAAACCAAACTGCAAACTCATGTTTTGTTTTTAAAATGTCCTAAAGTTACCCTGTTGGTGACTACAAGCATATAAATTCAAAGAATCCTAATATCAGGCAAAAGAATATATATAAAATATATATATATATTTAAATAATAAAAATAACTTACTTCTATTCAGTGAATTAAACTGTGTGACCTGCAGCGTTTCTGTATTTAGTTGTGTTTTCTGTATTTTTTCTGGTCTTTGCAGTGACTTTTTCTAAATGCCGCATTAAAAAGTAAAAAATGAGATAATCCATTATCTGTGTTTTACACTTCAACACTTGAACACTTCAGTGAGTTATAGAATGAATTGAACACTTCCTTCCTGATTCTTGTATTTGTCATGTCTGCTACACCTCGTGCTTGTTCAGCAACATGCATGAACCACATTGTGTTTTTTTTTGTTTTGTTTTTTGTCATTGGATTGTGATATGGTATTTTGGACACAGTGTGCTCCCACCCAAATAGGCAAACAGAGAGATCGAAGAGGACTCTGTGAAAGACAGCAGAGTCTGTGACATTATACCACAGCAGAGGTCCAATCTGATCATTACAGAGTCATGCAATAATGGACCTCTCCCCATTAAAAAGAGATGCACTGAAATTGCCTTTGGCCTTTTTTGAACAAGGCTTTCTTGGTATAGTGGCGGATATGAATAATAATATGTGATTGTGCTGTGGAGGCGTTTTTTTGCAAGAGCAGCGGGTAATACAAAGCAATGAATAGGCTCAAGGAGGAAGGATTAGTGCTTTTATGGCCTATTCATGCTGGTTAAGGACACACTGTATTAAAGCCTGTGAACTGAGATACACAATCAACAGGGTTGGTAGAAACATTTATTTGTATACACATCAAAATAGTACATTCCGTTTTTCAGAGTGATGAAAATGTTAGGGATTGGACATGCTGGGCGCGTAGTAGTAGTACTACATATGTGTCTTTATTAGGTATTTTGGTATTTTGCTTGAGTGATTCATAAATAAAATTATGAGTATGAGAAATATTTGGTACACTGTTGACTTTTTTGCAAGAGGTGTCATTTGAGTAAAGGGCTCAACCTCTTGGGAGAATGAATGCTCTCAGTAAATTGCATGGAAATCCTAGTATTAGATTTAGATATTGTTGTGTACAAATGCAAATGGTTGAAATATAAGTTCAGGGCATCACCACATTAGGAGTCATCTTTTGTGGACCATGAATATCCACAAAAAAGTCTTCCTTGGCAGCATATTTAAAAGAAATGGTTAACAATGTTTAAGCTTTAACTTAACTATCGGCATCACATCATATCAGGATTATAACATTGTCACAAAGACCATGCTAACATGCTAATGCTATAGATGGATATAATATCTGCCTTTTCCATCATGTTTGATAAGCATGTTATGGGGATGATATTAGTTTTGTATGTGTTTGGTCATAAACTAAAGTGCTGGACAAGTTCAAATTAAAACCAGATGGTGGTGATGGAAGAAAAGTAACATCACTCTGAGGGGAACATGAATGTCCCAAATGTTAATCTGTAAGGTAGTTGTTGCCAGAGTATGTCAAAAGTAGGAGGCAGACTCTGGAGCTAGTGTTTTAGTTCCTTTGGGTGGACGTTTATTTCAGTGCTTCCAAAAATGTGAAGAAGAAAAAAACCAAAAAATATTAACATCAGAATCAAAATGGTCAAAATGAATTTTAATAACTTTAACGTGCTTAATCTAATGAAATGTATAATGAAGCAATCAAAGTAACTGAAAAAAAACAAGCTTTGCTTGTCATTATTGCGTTAACCTTAGCTTAAGGATGTTAGAGATTTTACTGAAATAACGCTGAACATAAACAGACCTGGGATAGTTAAATGCATGTGCGTTATCAGATGGAATTAATTTGTGGTTAACCTAAACAGTAATAACTAAACAAAGAAGGTGTAATTGTTTTTATAGTTCTATTTTACTTTTCCATAAAAATTCAGAGGATCACCGCTGAATGCCACCAGGCATGGCGCCGTAACTTTTTACGATCTGAAGTCTGTTCATAACGGAACATTTGAAACTTGACTCAAGTGATATATATTGAAGATATATTTGTTGATTATCTTAATGTGCAGAATAAAAACAACACTTCCGTTTGCCCAATATCAATCATGAAAAATAAACAGGCAGAAAAATGGAGAGAATGAAAGAATGAGTCAGTCCAGCTGTCGACATTGTTCTGATTTTCAGTCGGTGAGTCTAAATATGACTTCCTCTGCTTCCTTCAACTTAGCAAAGGAGTTAGTGCACTTAGTCAATCAGCACAATTAATTCACCCAACCTCCCGCTCTTGTTAAGTTCAAAAGTTAATTCTCTACAAGCTCAGGTGGTGCAGTAATTATTAGAGGCAGTCACAACATGAAACAGGACTTTTCTGAACTGCTTGTGGCCTTTTCACTCTCACAACACCAAAACAATCAATAGCACTCTCACTCTTATCGGCCAGTTGTAAGTACATGTGGGCAATTATGTGCTAATATCAAATATTTTGGACTATCCAGTTCATTAAACATGCTCTGTCTCATCCCATTAACTTCTGTGTATTGGCAGCTTTTAAAGGAGGCCCTGCTGTTATAACACTGCTAATAACTCGTAGACCAGCGGTCCTTGGTAACACAGAGCGCTGTCATGCAATGTGCTGTCAAGGCTGTGTGTGCAGAGTAACAATATGAACGAACAAAGGTTTGATTAAGGTCAAGATCTCAAAGTTGGGACACAAAGATGCAGAGAAGAGCACATTTAGTGTTCTGTCTCTAATGTTTGAGGACAGAGGATACTGCAAATGTTTTTTTAAGTATCTTTGTGAAGCTTGTGAAAGATGTTCAGGTGTGAGGTAATTATGTCTGCTATTTTTTCAGTTAATTCCAGGCTAATAAGATCAAGTGCTACCACTAGAATCTGAAGAGCAACAGCTTTTAGAATGATGCCAGTCTGTACCAGACCTAATTCTGTTAAGAGAACTAATGATACAAAAAGTGATACTTTAAAAACATTGTATTCTTGTCTGATAGTGCAAAACACAAATTAGTATTTGACTCTGCACTGTGACAGGGTTGCACCACAAAAATTTGCTAAATTATTTAAAATATATGGCTCAGTATTAAAGCTAGTATTACATTATTATTATAAACATGCATGATGAATTCCACCATGTACTGAGAACTGACTTAGCCAAACATGGAGAGAGATTTGTTATAGCTTGAAACACACGGGCTTAAACATTCTGGAAAATATGTTTATCCATATTTTTTGTTTTCTTCCAAGAGTGAGATGAGAAGACCAATATCATCTAATATAATATCCATAGCTACGTGTTCATTACTGTATAATCACCTGAAAATAAGGACTGTTATGATTTACCACCTTAGAATGAAACTTTTATATCTTGCCATGTTTTTACAGTAGCCCAGAAAGGACTGTAGACTGTGACTGTAGCCGGTTTCAATCACAACTACACTGCTAGATGCCACTAAATCCTCCTACTGGACCTTTAAGTGGAGGGTTTACGTAAAGAGTCAGGATGTGTTTAGCCTGACTTAGCATAAAGACTGGTTCTGTCCACAGTTCAGCATCACATCAGTTATTGAACCTGTACAAAAGACACTTTAAAAAGTTAAGTGCTGGAAGAATTTCTTGACAAACAATAGCTGGAATCTGTGAGTGTAAGAGAAGAAATGGTAATAACAGGCTTGGGCTTGCCACCAACACATTTATAGCTGAAACTCTGTTAAAACCCGAGAGCACAGAATTTGACTTTAATGAAAGACAAATTATAAGAATTAGAATTTTTGTTGGAGTTTGACTAATACTATGGACTAAAAGTCACTGGGGAATCTGGGGAAGTGGAAATGTGGCTGGACGGCTGCACAGACAAACAGAATGTGACATCTTGACATATGATTTGACAGTTTTTCTGTACAATACTCCATCACTGGAGTATTCCATTAAAGTTCCTATGAAACAGAAAGCAACGTGTTATTTGCTTCCCCATGTTTACGTCTTTCCTGTAAAAATAGTCAGATACTGAGGGACTTCATCAATATTAATTGGTGATTACAGTACCCAGTTTACACCCTGATCACTAAGCATTGCAGGTAGTGTTGAGTGAACCAACCTCAACCACAACCTCAGAAACCAGTTATGGCCGGTCTGGCATGGAATACAGTAGCCTACCAAGGTGGTTTTCTTGCCAGGTTTGACTCCTGGCATCCTTGGTCAGTTTGGGTAGCTGCACAGCTGACCGAGCTAACAACAGTTAGTGTTTGTTACTTTACAATCTTTCCATCAGGAATGTCCGTGAATCCTTTCTGTAGTGTAATGTTATTCTGTGTTGGTTTCAGAGACTGTGCTCAAACCCGGTCTGGTCCAGCTGCTAACAGTAGATTCAGACAGCAGGAGTTAGTTAGCAGTTAGCTACTACTTTAGCAAGTCGTTAGGCTAAAGCTATCTGTAAATCACAGAGAGTTGAAGCTCAGCAACCGTATAACCTGAATAAAATCTGGTCCAGTTTCACCAAAATCACTGAATAACGTTATAAAGTTGTGCTTTTGTACAGTAATCAGCGAGGCCCGGCCATATGTACCTCAAAAAAGACTTTTTCTGTCATTGTTGGGCTAGATACTAGAGTATAGGCAACATATTATGCAATAAAAACACTGAAAGATACATTTTTGACTTCATGAGAACTAAAATTAACTTTTTTCACATAAAGTAAACCAAACTTTTACTCTAACCTTAGCTACAGTAAATTGTGTTTATAATATTAAACACTGTGGGTTTCACAAGCATGAGCTGGAATCAATGGCTGTGCTGGTGTTGCCTGACCACATTGTTATATTGGCATTTGGCATGAAAGTGACCCACTAAGAATGAATCTGCTCTTCTGTTTCCTCAGACAGCATTGAAGATTACATCCAGACTGCATCATCCAACGTGGAATCAGCTAATCAGGAGCTCGCGAAGGCCAACCAATACCAGGTACAGTGAATCGCCCTGTACCGCAGCTTGCTCCATGCTTTGCATTCACTTTGTTCAGTTTTAATTTTGTGTAGCTGACTGAGCTTTTGCATTGTAATGCAGTCACAAGAAGCTTAGCTTGATCAGCCATGCAAACAGGGACTTTGCTAACTAGATTACACAGCTTTATCACATCCCCCACTAGCATAATAACAGAGATGATGTAATTTCATGTCATACTTTACTAGCTTTTGCCTTCAGTTAAATTAATTGTATTTAGAAACAGAAAACATAAAGTGCTTGCCTGGAGTCTTATAAAAATACAAAACCACATATATAATTCCAATTCCATGAGCAAGTCTTACTGCTACTGAGATAATGGTTATAAATTTGCAATTTTATCCTACAAGTGTATTGACTTAGAGAGGAAAATGCATTAATGGGCAACAACTGCAGCTAGAAATTAAATAGAAAATCTTTTTTTTTTCTCTCTCTCTCTGGTTTTTTGGATGACTATAGAATTTCCACTTCACAGCACATATTGGAGAGACGTTTTATGAGATGCCCAAGGGCCTGCTTTCGCTCTTTCTTTTCAAGGAAATATATGTGTCTTCCGCCATTCTGTCAGGGACTATCTCAGTAGGCCAGAGCTCAGAGTGGCTCTGCGCTGTGTAGGCCCCTGGCTATGGTAAATAATGTATTGACTTAAGTGTCACTGGGTTAATAAAGGATATACCTTTTTTTTTTTTTTTTTAACATGGGTTACAGAGCTTCAGAGCAGCATCTAAACTCTCGACCTACAACACCTTTTGACAGCTGTTAAAAATATATTTTAGTATTTTTTTTACATTTAGACTAACAGCAATATCTTTATATTAAATAAAGGTGGAAATTCATATTTATTCGCTTCTGGAAACCACTTTAATCTGATACCAGGATTATATTTTCTTTAATAGTCAGGGAGCCATGGACTCAACTTTCATTTTTCTATATTTGCATGGATTTTCAACATCATATCAGCAGCTATTCAATATGAAAACGATTGCTGGGCAGTTTCTGGAGTCTGTCATGAATGCAGCGGTTTCTTCCTGTCCCTCCATGCTGCTGCTCTACTAGTGAGTGAACAAATGAGCGACTGGCAACAGCTTTCCCATTAATTGTCATTTCATTATCTCAAGGAGAGCTGAGCCGTGACCAAGCTCACACTGAGCAATTTAGCTCTCCACCAATCCAGACAGCCGCTGTCTTTACAGAGGCAGAGCAGCTGAATGGAAGAAAAACAACAAAGGAAAAGACAGACAGACAGACAGACAGCATGATGGACCTGGAGAGACTAAATTTTACACAGACCCATGTTCACATCGAACCTGATCACTGTTTTTTGTACAGGACACTAAAAGTTATAGCTTCGACATACAGTACATGTATAGAACAGCTGGTGATAACAAAAGCAATGAGAGTTCTCATCAAATGCATCTGCTATACATCATAAAATATATATCTGTCTCTGTGCATGGCTGCAGTCCATGACAATCATAAAACTGTTTCCAAACTGTATCACTATGCCGTGTATAGTATGAATCTGCTTGTTCCAACACTTTATTAAAGCAGCAGTGTATGAGAGGGAAATACCATATGTTCAATAGACATTTTACCTGCTGTCAGTGCTTTCATACCAACTGACACTTCAGTTGCTTACAAGCACACATTCTCCAAACTGACATTTCGACTTCATCTCTGACTCTTTAACCCTCTAGACTCCATATTTTCATCATTTTAAAATCATTCCCAGTGTATCAAAACACAGACAATAAAGTCATGATCTCTATAGTGTAGATAGTTTTAGCTGTCATCAATAATCAGACCAGGAAATATTTTGCGGGTTTCCACTGGAAATCTCAAAATGTCTCCACGGACAAAGTGACACGGGTTTACAATCTTGGAAGCTGTAAGATTGTGTTGTGATCCATCGTGCAGAGTGGAAAGAGACACATCACATACCATAATCCCCATCAGTAAACAGCAGGACTTACCCAACTCTCACTGCAGAGACAGAGGCTGTTTTCTGGGGGAAAGTTCACCGAAGAGTCGGCAGGGAGGACTGACCGGTTCGCACCAACCTCACCTCAGAAATTCAAAAATCTTTTCTCACATAAGTTCCCAAAGCCACTACCTGTTACCATATTATTGTTTGTTAGAACGACGTGGGTTGTTCGAAATTTCATCACATAATCGCCGTACAGACACAGCAGGATGGAGGCTGTTCACTGAAGAGTCAGCAGAGAGGACTGACTGGGTCTCGGTGACTATTCCACATATAAATTAGGCTGCACTCATGTAGCCACACTGCTGTTTGCTCTTAGAAAGATTTTTTTTACAACAGTTTTTGTGCTTTTTTTAATCAAATTCAGTTTGACATTTCTATAACTACTTTCTAACTAACACATCACTGTTCGCATTGCTCAACTTCAGCTGAAACTAGTTGTGTATCATTACTTTCTGAATGACTGACATTTTACTTACTTAACAAATGCTTGCATCTTTTACTGTTCATACGTCGTTAGCTGACAGTGTAACTGCTTTCAGTGCTTACTCTATGTTATTTTCACTTGCTTTCAGCCTCTGCACCTTCGTCTTAGTCTTTAGCAGACAGTTTAATCACTTTGACCACTAAGCTTTCAAATGCTATTTCCGTTAATTACACAGTAAACTAAATTTCACTGCTTAAAGTGCACTCACTTTAAAACTCAAAACTGTTATTGTTATTTAGTGGTGACACTCCAGCTCCTTTCAATGATTTCAGTTCACTTCAATCCTTTGGTGCTTCAAGTTTAATTGTAACACAACCTGTTTAACCTGTTTACAATACAAGAGCATATTATTATTTGATTTATTTATTTGAATACTTTGTGTTTTATAGTCTTTTTTTGCCCAAATTCATATTTTGGCAAAAAGACTAACATATTTGTTATCACCACAAGAACTGAAGTCATAATTCTGTGGGTTTGAACAATAGTTGTCTGCAGTGGCAGTGATGCACACAGACACACAGCACATGTTAAAAAAAAAAAAAAAAAAAGCCACTCAGTGTGTTTTGAGCTGAGGATCACAGATGCCGACTCTCTCTGATGCTGTAATGTGCAGACAAAATGATGCAGACGGAGGGCTGTATTGATTTTAAGTCGGGGCCAATCTGGAACTAAAGAAGACTAGATGTGAAGACATGAGATCTGTTTCAGGTTCAGTCAGGTGTCTGTTGTTTGGCTGTTGGATCTGCCCTAAGACCTCTACATCTACTTTAATTGCCACTAGAGGCTGACGTGAGCAATTTTACCAATCGGTAGCTTGTATTTACCCAATATGAAGTGAATGTAGCGTGACGTTAATGGCACTATTGTGATCACATAAAAATTCAACAGAACAGATAGAGTGGAGGGGAGGCTGGGTGGTGGGGATGGGGGTGGAGGGAGCTTTAAAGAAAAAGAGACTGAACACTTTGCAGACAGTCTAAGCACGGATGTAGCCTTGAACACTCCTTGATGCCGCTCTACATGCACCACTGCACATCTCCACCAATGGTCAATTAAGAGCGGATGTCATTTTCTTCTCATGCCCCGCCTTGTCTACTCACTTTACATTGAAAATAAATTGAATCTATAATCCATTATCCGGAGGCAGATTACTCTCCCCGCTGCAAGTTTCTCTAGTTGCGGTGATGTTTTATCACCTCATCTATGTTCAGTGGACCACAATGAACTCTGATTGTTGATTGCTGCACGGGATGGTATATAATTACCAATAAAACACAGATGTTCTAGCGATTCAGTGAACAAAAGATTCAGACATTTCACACCTAGACAAAAAGTATGAAATAACTGGAGTTATTATTGATTTGATCTGATGTAATTGTTAAGACTTAAAAGTCCATCCATCTTCAGAACTGAAATTGATGTCCTAGTGAGTGACTACATCCTTCTGAGTCTCAAAAAAATCAATGCAACACAGTTTTCCTCCGGCTTAATTGAGGATAATATAGAGTGCCGGCTATTGATGATTGTGGAAGGAACAAAGGAAGAGGGAGGGGAAGGAAAAGAAGACGAAAAAGGAAGATGGCTTCTAAATGAATGGGTAGACGGATGAATGGACTCGTCCACACACAGACACATACAAATTGTTGCCCTTTTGACAAATAAGATAATGAAAAAGAATAACCTAATCACAGTGTTAAAGCTCTGACTGATTACTGCACTTGGATTGGGGGGATGGGCTAATGCTGACAGATTGCAGGGAAACTGGCTGACTGTTCAATCATTCTTCCCCCAGTCCCTCTGGACTCTTTATGCTACTTTGAAGGATATGAAGTGGAAATAACAATCTTTGAAGTCACCCAAGCTGATGTCACTGACACTCCTCCGACTCTGCCCTATGAACCAGAGCTGGTCCAAGCATGTTAAAGGAACCTGACTTTAAATGAAATAACAAGGCCCACTAGCTACTGCTGTGCAATACAATAATGAAACGTGTTGGATGAAAGAATAAACATAAAAAAACAATTTTTGGTTTTGTTTTTTAAGAGCATACCATTAGGAGAAAGAAAAAGGAAAATTAAGGTTGAGTGTGCTTCAGGGTGCATGCATCATCGTCTGTGAGGAGAGCAAAAAAGGTGTAACCCAATGGCCGAAGTTCAATCATTCATTCAGCCCCTTTAACCTTACCTTACCTGCAGAGGTGATTTATTCTTCAAGTGCTATGCACCAATAAGTGCCCAGCCCAGATGGGCATCCAGTTTCCACCTTCAGAGGCAGGATACCACATCTCAGTTGGGCACAGAAAAACTTGTGGGCCACAGGTTATTCCAATCCGATGACAGACAGGTCACTCTCCTCAGTCAGACTGAAATATCACTGAAACATATGCTATCCAGGTGTTCATAGAACTAAAAAGTTACAGTAAACTATGACACTCTGACACTGTGTCTGGCTTGCTGTCTATAATGAAAAACAGTGAAACGAAGAAGTTTTCTTTGGTTTGTGTCTGATGGTTTGTGAGAGTGACAGCTGTGGTTGAGCGACATAGCCAGTGAATCAGAGAAGGAAAAAGTTGTTTTCGGATTGTTTTCTGAGCACACCCTCACAACCTTGTGGCGATTTGCTGCACCACAGCCTAAGGTTGACATAGTGCTCTGGATGATAAATAAACTTCATCATGCTGTACTTTCTCAATTTGGTTTACACAACATTTTCCAAACTCTTGCCAAATATGTTTGCAAGCTCCCTTGGCCAAGAATAAATATTTGAAAGATCCCAATAGAAAATGTGTTTGATAAGTCTGTTATAAGGCATGTTGATTATCAATCTGATCTATTCCACAGTCACCACATGTCACCCTTATGCTGCACTTCACATGGCTTCCAACCCATGGTGCCATGCACTGCAAGTTTTAGGGACATTTTATGCACAGAAAGAAATCACAAGCAGAACCAAAAACAAAAAAAGATGTGGCTCGTGGTATATCTGCACACACTCCGTCCACTTTCTAGTGGACGGAGTGTTTTTCCACATATGATTTCAAAATATTTGACTCTAGGAAGGTGTTGATGACTGATAATAGACATACTCTATTATCAGTTGGTCTACATGTTTGTGCCGCTAACTTGATTATGCTATTTAATTTACTTTCATTTACTTCCCTTGTGTCTGAATTTCAAATAGGTGAGAAAAAAAAGGAACAAAGGTCCAAAAAAATGTGAGAAGTGATCCGAAATAAGACGTGGAAATTAGCAGAATTGTGCTAACATACTGTCAGTCGTGGTTGTTGTTTGTGTTCACTAATAACCAGCTTTAAACCAATAATTCATTTATTCTCAGTAGTTAGGGTCAGGGTTATACACTTTAAAATAACATGTTTTCTGATCTTACACAAACATTGTGGTTTGGGTTAGTATTACTAACCTCAGTAAGGTTAGATGACCTTATAACATCACACTACTACTTCTGCTTTAAAGTTCCACATGTATACATGGAATCATTGGGTATTTGCTGAAACAGTTGTTCTGGATTTTCTGAGAACGACAGGGTGTGATCGTCTCTAGTGAAAATTATGGAATGATGGAAAATGACTGTAATAGAACAAGTAGAGCAGTCATAGTAATGTTTATTACACAGCAATATCTATCTTACGATTGATAACATTAGCTTACATTAGAGGCCATAACTTTCTGTTCAGATGATGTAAGGCTGTTTCTGTAAAATCCTTGTATTGTACTACTTGTGAATTCTCAAAAAACTCGAGACTTGAGATCCTGAGATTCTGAGAATCTTGAGATTTTGAGATTTCCATTTGGGTAAAGAGTGTGTTTGGCATTAGAACGTTTTGAATACTGTAACCTACTTTGTCTTTTCAAGAAAAACAAAAACAAAATGAATATAATGATGCAACCTGATGACAGTGTCAATGCATCTGTGCTACCTTGTTGATGAAGGATGTGCATTGATTTCTACAAAGAAAAATGTAAATTCTTGCAACATATCATCTATGTGTGTTTTCAACATTGACATATATAAAGATGGACAACTTCAACTCCCGAAATTCAAAGCCAAACATCTTGATGGCCCCCTAGTGGCTGGCTGTAGTATAGGTCATAGAGCCTGTCACCTCAATGTTAGCGGGCTAAAAAATTAAATAAAGGTAAAGTTGGACTTGGTACTCTACAAGCCCCAACTCCTCATCAGTACTGTTTATCATTGACATTTTGGAATGAAAGAACAAAAGTCTTTGACATTGTCATTCAGCTGAATGTCCAGTAGGCCTGGAAAACTGATTACACCGTTGTGTGCTTTGTTTCTAGTTTTTAATTTGAATAAAACAAACATTGGGTGTTTACAGTGAATACTGTTGACATGTGCCGCCTACAGAAACTTTCCATTCAGAATGTCAAAGCAAAAACAAAATCAGAGAAGTTCTCATGAAGTTTGATTAAAGTGATCTGTGCAAAGTGCAGCAGAAGAACAGAAATTAAGTCTGAGAAATAAAGTTTAAGGTCAAACTGAAAGACAACAACAGCAATGATGACTCAGCAGTAACATTTCAGGTAAACTAGAGGAGGGCAAAAGTCGGTTGCCAAGCCCAAAGGTTGTGCATCCTCTATGAAAAGCCATAGCATAGTCATTCTCTGTGAGATCAGCAGAACAAAGCCACTTAAAAACACTTTATTTGAAGGTTTGTGCATAAGGCAGACATGACACTGTCATAACCATGACATGACACCTGCCATGGACATGAAGGAGTCCTTATGAATGTGTATGACTGTAGATCTCTACAGTGAGGGGATCTGCTGGGTTTGTTGCTGGCATGGTTTGAGTCCATTTGTCCCCTTAGAGGGAAGAGTCACTGCAGATACGTTTCTATCCTGAAATCCAACTCAAACCAGCTGAACACCTATGAGATATTTTGGACAGCGCTCTCCACCTCCATCATTAAAACACCAAAGGAGGAAATATCTTTTGGAAGATGGTGTTCCATCCACCAAAATACCTTACAGAGACACTAAGTTGGTTCTTCTTTGATTTGTCAAATGTTTGCATTGTGGCAAATATTTGGTACCAGTTGTTTGGTTCCAGACTTCCAAATCGCTGCTTGTATCTCTGATTTGTTCAGTGATTTAAATAGGTTCAGTTTGTGGTCTATTTCCACTGGTTAGTGCAGTGGTGTGAAGTGCAAATCTTCACATTTGCATCTTTGCAGTTTGCCAAGTGGATGTCTTTTGAAATTGGCAACAATGCGATCATTAAGTTGTTGATGGACTGACTTTTGTTTGTGTGATCTGCACTTCTAATTAATTGGTCATGCAGACCTTTTTTGAACATGATTTGTCAAGATATGTGTAGCCTGTATAAAGACACCATGTAGTCAATTCAGGATTCTTCATTTAAGTAGCACCAAAGATCAGCATTACACACTGTAATCTGCTGGATTTCCTGGTTTATCTCTAGTTTCTGGCAGGATTTCTACTGTGTTTGCTGTAGATTTCTCCAGCAAGCAAATAACAGTGAAGAAGTATAGTAGCAGTCCCAGTACGAATGACAGTACAGCAATATGTACACATGAGTGGTTGCGGATAGTGCGCAGAGGAGATGAGGCATGCAAAGACATTTAACGTTAATGCTGACATTGCAACAAGGTTTTAGCTATTTCTTTTGATACTATATGCTTTCAAACACATGCAGTAAAAGTTATGATAGGTCCCTTCAAGCTCCTCTTTGTGATGAAAAATAACATCTTTCCTCACATGTGTTGCCAGGATTGTGTACACAAGATGGCCAGTGTAGAAACATGCTTAATGTGACAATGGTACGGTATGTAAGTCGACAGGAGGAGTGGAGCATCGTGTCAGGAGTAGACAACATGACTGTCGTGCTATTTTTTTTTTTTTAAGACCAATCAATCTTTCATAAAAGGCCAAATATGCTGATGCTGGTGAGTGTTTCCGTTCCATTGTTGACAAAAGCTGTCACAGGGCTTCCTCCCAGGATGCCAGGATTGGCCATGAAGTCTGTGTTTATTTGCTTCTCCTCTTAAATATCATAATAAGGGTGACTGCATGGGACTCTGAGTTTTATGTAAATTGCATATAAGCCGATTACAAGTGAGGCAGTTCCGCTGTAAACATTATTTATTTTATGGACTTCCAATTTTCCAAACCAGATGCGATAGAGGGAAATAATATTATGGCCATTATCATTGCATTGCATTATTGTTGTATTATGAGGATATTTCTCATGTCACACAAGGTAAGTAGTGTTTTTCTGCCCGAGACACAGTTTGTCTTCTGTGTGAGGGAGGCAGATATTAGAAAGATAGCTGGTTTGCAAGGCAGTCCTATCAGCCTTAATGGTTATAATTCCCCTTTTCTGTGTTCTCCCTTTGATAAAAATATATATATATTTTAAAAATGGTGTATGGTTGTTGAAAGCCCCAGAGGGCTTTAGCCTCAGAAATATTGAAAAAAAATTAAAAGGTGAACAAGCTATTTTTGCTCTCCTCTTTTCTGTCTCCTGTTCTCTCTAAATCCTCTCTCTTCACCAGCACTGCTGACCTTCATCTCATATATCTACAAGTGGCATTTCTTGAACAAGGACAGTTCATGGCTGGGCTAGAAGAGAGGCAAACCAATAAAAAAGTCTTAAGTGTGTGAAAAGCAAGCCTTCTATGTAGAAAAAAACAACAAAAAAAAAAAACTGATGCTGCACCAGTGAAGCCAATGTCATCCTTTTTAAACTAGGATGCCTGTATACACCCTATTTGCCCAAACATTTTGGTATGGTCATTACGGAGAATTCATCTCTGCATAGTGGTGTCATAATAATAAATTAGCCACAGCAAGTGTCTGCACAACAAGAACAAAGCTTATTTCTGGGCATCCTTTTGTATCAGACTGAATGTGGTAATTTTTGTCCTGACCTTAAAATATTTCAGTGTTACTCAAATATTATTCAAAAGAGTTTATTGTTAGTGCTGTGCAGTCCTGCCAACAACTACTGTACTGGTTGTTCAGTAAGGCCTTAAAAGAAAGAAAAATGACAAAGAGAAAAAGCAGAGATTAGAGTTCAAACAGAAGAAGAAAACACTGATAAAATGGTTTCGTGTGTTGTACAAAGTAATGATAGTGGTAGGTAGAACTCAGGGGAATCCTTACCTATCTCTCTGACAGAGGTCACTGATGTAGTTAAAAAGTTCCACGGAGGCAACATGCCCGAGGTGGTTGAGTTTCAACCCGAGCTGCTAAAGGATTCTGTCGATCTGTTGTGGCTAACATATTTCTTTTGTATCCTGTGTAAGTTGGAACCAGTACCCATGGAAAGAAAGATCTAGGTTTAGTAGTTTCATTTGCCAAGGGATGTAGAAAAACATACTTGGGGTCTATCTTCACTAACATGAATAAAGCAATAACCCTGATGAGCCTCAGTTGTCCTGGTAACTCAGTCAATATCGTTTTTCATGTATATATACGTAGATTATATATATATATATCATATCAGGGGGGTCTGGCACAGGTACAAGGTCTTGTCAGGGGGTTAAGATAAAGTATCTTAATCCTATGTCATCCAAACACACAAATCACACATTCATTTATAGTCAGAAATTTCTACAACCCTCTTGTAAAATGTATTCTAGTCAGCCAAATCTCAGATTCAGTTGGTGCACTGCTGAGCCTGTTCCAATCAAGGAGGAGCTGGTTTCCTCTTTTACTTTCACAGAAACAATGAAAGGCTCATGGGTGTTTTGTCGACTTCTGACTGTGTCTCTAAAGGTCTTCTGTCGGGTGTGCTTCCTTTTTTAAAGTGCTGGGCTTGTTGCAAACATGGCATTCTTTCTAAATCATTTTAGTGGATGTTGGACTTGCCCAGGGTTGCCCTTTGTCACCTTTTTTATACGTGGCTTTTATGGAGAGAATTTTGAGGTGCATCAAAGGACTGCAGCATCTTCTTTGATGACCCCAGGCTTGCATCTCTGCTTTTTGCCCATGATGTAGTTCTGCTGGCTTTGTCAGCCTGTGACCTCTGTGCCACGACTTCGGTCGGCAGTCAAGTGTGAAACGGTCGGGATGAGGGTTAGCACGACTCAAGTCTGGGGCCAGTATTCTCTGTCAGAAGAAAGATGAATTGTTCCCTACAGGGTGAAAGGGAGCCACTACCTCTGTTGTTGGTTTTTAAGTATCTCAGGGCTTTTGTTCACAAAGGAGAAACATGGAGATTGATGGAGCAGTTGTAGTTATGTTTTACCTTTGTCTTGTCTGTCATTGATTAAAAGAGCCAGAGCTGAGCCCAAGTTCACAATTCCACCGTCATTTATGGTCATAAGCTTTGATATTGACTGAGAAGATAAAATCACAGTGACAAGCAGTCAAATAGTTACTTTCATGTGAAAACAGCGATGAGCTCCGATAACTTGCCAAGGCTCAACTCATGCTCATGAAAGGAGCCAGTTGAGGAGATTCAGGCACAATTAGGATGTGTCCCTGGGTACCTCCTAGCTACTGTAACTGGGAGGCAACCTTGGGGCAAACTCAGAACATCCTGGAGAAATCATACATGCTGGTCTGGGAATGCTGCAGGATACCCCCAGGAGGAGCTAGAGGATATGAATGGAGGAAAGGATGTCCGCTCTCACTGCTACCTGGACCCGGAGAAAGAGACATATGTATTGATGTGTTTTTATTATACTCGAAATCGTAAATTAGAGTCACTGTTGGCCTGCTGCTGTTATCAAATATTGAATATTGGCTATTGAACTTTGTCTGCCTCACATATAGTCTTTAGCTGATTATAGGCAGTATATTTTATCCTGCACTGGATGTTTGAGGACAAACTTAAAGAGCTCTAAATCAAGTAAGCATGGATCTGTTGTTATTCTTAGCTACGTTTCTATCGAAATGCTAATTTGAGATTAATTTTTCAAAAACAAAACAGTGTATATAGAACACTTGATAGAAATATGGCATTTGTTGTATGTATCTCCTCGTCGCTCTGGATTTTCTTTTCCCTTTTTTTTTCTGCTGCAACTTTTCATCTCTTCAGTCGAAGCTTGTAATTATATCTAAGTCACATGCTTCATGTATGTCATGAATTTGCTGAGTCTGCTTCCATTGCCATGCTTTGGTTTTAATCCTCAGCCAATCTTTTTTTTTTTTTTTTTATGGTGGTATGAGTAAATTGAAAATATCATGAAACCAGATAGATAGAAGGACACGTCAGGAGAGATTTGATGTCACTATTAGTGATCAGTGAGTACCACAGGAAAATACTGCTAACAAGGATGACACTGACAAGAACAAGATTCCTTGTCAAACTTTCTTTTTAGCCATCAACATCATGACTTCACATACTGACTATGGCTCATGGAAGCCTGATTTGCAAAATGTCAGTGTGGATACCAAACTTAAAAACCAATATGGATTATATCCCATCTTAAATATGAACCATTACCCTCATATTAGATATTAACAATGGATATAAAAAGGTGTCAGAAGGCTTGCAGCACCCATAGGCCCTGAAGTGCTGGCACTAAGGACACACTCTCCAGCAGATTAAGTCACTGGTGATAAGAGTATCCCTCCTCTGTCCTCCTCTGTCTCTCCCTCTGCGAGTCTCTCTGTCCCGCCTCTCAGCCTGCCCTGCGATCTGGAACATTCTCATTTAAAAAATACTGCAACACTTCCTTTGTTATACTAAGCCTTTTTTTGTTCCCTCTCTACCTTATTTATTTCCTTGTTCTCCCCCAAATAACAGCAGTGCTGAGACGAGGCAGCGGCAGTAATATGGAAGAACGAGGGAGGGAATACAGTATATAGTGAGAGGGAGCGAGTCGGCACTGTCAGAGCGAGCAGAGAGAAGAAGAGGACAGCAGAGAAAGTTTATAAGGCGTAGTTTAGGAGGAAACGCGTGAGAGAAGCTAGGGAATCTGTGGTGGCCAGCTGCAAGAGGGGAGATAGCGGAGAAAGGCTTTTAATTCTCAATCCCCACAGAGCCTTTGAAAATTACCAATCTTCTTATCACAGACGCAGGGCTGCTTATGCAAATTGTTGTGGAGTGGAACGTTTAAACGGAAAATTACTCGACAGCATTTTTTTTCCCTCCCTCTTCCCTCTCTTCCTCTCTCTCTCTCTCTTCCACACAGAAAGGCTGTTTTGAGTCTCAGATAAGAAGATGAATTGCTCTCTCCCTGCTTTGAAGCGCGTCAGGATTTAAAGACTCCAGCCTCGGCTCTGGTCTAACGCCGCCGCTCTTGCTGCCTTTGTAGCAGAAAACAGGCTGGAAAAAAATGGGAGAAAAAGCATTTCAAAACAACATAGATTCTGTGCTTCAACACATCGTCACCGCCTAAGGAGACTAGGAAATATAAATATTTCCTAACCCCTACTCTCCACTCTATTTACTTTAATATTTTTGCTTAACACAGTCAACACTATTTTTACTGACATGGCAAGTAATTGACATGGATGAATGAAGCTCATTCTTCATTCTTCATTCCTCATGTGGAGGAAATGTTTGAAGCATTTGAAATCTTAATTATGCCACAGGCAATATTAGAAATGAAAGAGAAAATAGTGTTGAAAACCATTCACGAGCTATAAGTACTTAAAATGAAAATGACAGGCTGAGTGCAAGTGGCTATGAAATTGGGTGCTTTAACATGTTTCTGAGTTTTGTGCTCTGTGATCAAGCAGACTCCAGCGTGTGCTCTGTTTCTCTGGACAGACTGATTGTTTGAGTACCTCTTCACTGCTATCTTGTTTACATTTCATGAGCACAACAGATGAAAAAGAAAAGCAAAAAAAAACAAAAGACTAGAAATAGATGAATAATTATTACTTTTAATAACCCGTTTAAGGAGCAGTGTGTAGGATTTAGTAGCATCCAGTGATTTAGTTGCTGATTGCAAAACCGTCACCTCACCCTCTCCTCCTTCTACAGTGGCTGCAATAAATGTGAAAGGCCTTATATAGAGCCAGTGATTAGTTTGTCCATTCTGGGCTACTGTAGAAGCATGGCAGTGAGTCTGTGGAAGAGGAGTATCCGACGATATAAAAAGATATAGAAGAAGATATAAAAGATTTATTTTAAGGTGACAAATCTTATTTTCAGGTGATGATACACCAATGAAAACATAGTTATAAATATTATATTCTGTTAATGGAGCCCTTTAAATTAAGAAGCATAACCTTTAAAGAATAACTTTAAGCCTTAATATCATTTGAACAGGTGAGTTGTATATAAATTCACCCTCAGTGCAGTTGTCATGAACGGAGAAATTAACTATAGAGACCAAAACAGTTTTTGTACCAGGCTGTAAACATGTTTATTTCTGCTGTGAAGTTGGTTTAACATGGGGACTTATGGAGACTGACTCCTTTTGTGACCAGACTCAAGTGGCCGTTTGGGGAACTGCAGCTCTATCTTCTCCTCTTCATGTCAATAAATATATTTGTCCTGATTGAACTATATTTACCTCCAAATCCTTTAATCAACTAGCCGTTAATTTAACATTTCCATTGTAGTTATTGATTATTTTGATCACTAATCAGATTGAGACTGACAATCAGGTACTTGATTATAATTAATTATTAATTTATTATTTTTGATAATTTTATTGATGTTTGTGACCCTTTAAATAATCTCCAACAGGAACATACTATTCACAAGTCTGTTTTCATTTATTTTTCATTCAAAAAGACAACATATGGCCTTTGGGGGTTGTGGCTGTCTGGTTATTAAACTGCAACATTTGCAGAGCTGATGATGCACTATGGCAACGTCTTCCATATAAAATGTGGTTTCAGAGCTGAATATTTGAATGAGAAATCACTGCTTAAATATGTTAACCACCAGCAGAGAGTGGAAACAGACACATTTGAGTAATGTCAAACCAACCATCATTATTGTCCAACAGGGTGCTGTCTAATGCTTGAACTCCACCCACCTAATAGATCCTTTCCCTCCACAGAGGCAGCTGAGGAAGAGGAAGTGCTACCTCCTGGTGGCCGGAGCCGTCGTCCTCACCATCCTCATCATCATCATCGCTGTTTCAGCAAGAAAATGAGACCGGCCCCCTGTGGTAAGATCCATCACCCATAATACAACACTGCAACCATCACCCAGACATTTCACACGGTCATATTGTGTTATGTAATGCTGGTGAGAGGCTTAGAGCTGATGTTCTCCTTTTATTGAAGTGATGTCAGCACATACAGTACAGTACAGACATTTCACCAATGTGCCCTCAATTCTAAAACTGCATTCTAGAGAGTACATCAAATGAATGAAGGTCCCAGTCGTGAGCAAAATATAAGAAAAAACAGCAATGAAAGTTGAACTTTAATGATTGCCCAGTGTTGTTTCTGGGTTATTCTAAGTTGTTCAGTATGCTGCCAACACTAAAGAATCTGTGTACGTTGCTGGAAACAGTGGTTACCTGTGGGCTGGCCCATCATTCAGTGATCTTAAATTTTTGCTTCCAACCTAACATCTTGACTACACAATGCTACAGTTTCTCAGAATACACACCGCTCTGCCAAAAAAACTGCTGTCACGCCGTGTGGACTGCACAAATTACCGGCCAAATGTAGTGCGTGACAGGATACAGCAATCAGAAAGCAGGTAATCAAGCCATAGCACTGCAATTTAGATTGTTTCCTGTTGATATCTTAAATGCCCAGGTTCACTAATCTCTGCAGCTAACTACCATAGAATGTGTAATTAACAGTGGATGAGTAGTGGTGAAGCTCCGTGTGATCGCCTCTGGCCGTCACCATTTTGGCGCTGCGTTTAGGACACCGGCTAATCCAAAAATGAGCAAGGACTGAAACCAGCTAACTGTGACGGCGTTCATCTGTTGCTCAAAGCGGCCTTGTCTTAATTCTACATACCTTTAAGCCTTAATATCATTTGAACAGGTGAGTTGTATAAAAATTGTCATGAATGGGGAAATTAGCTATAGAGACCAAAACTGTTTTTTGTACCAGGCTGTAAACATGTTTGTTTCTGCTGTGAAGTTGGACATTTTAACATGGGGACTTATGGAAACTGACTCACTTCTGGAGCCAGCCTCAAGTAGCTGTTAGAGGAAGTGTAGATTTTGGCAACATTTGTCCAGATTTGGAAGGTAGTTTTCCTTCAGTCATGATAACTAACTTAACCAACCAAGGTACAGTGTTGTAAACAACCTTCCGACCGCAGCTGTTCCACTCCGATGGAGGTTCATCTGTGATTTCTCGCACTATTGATTGTTTATAAATCTTTATTGGGATCTTTGACTATCCAAATGACTTTCCAGGTTTTTATGATAGATGATTTAAATTCAATTCCAGATCCTAATTCCAAAAACAATACCCTCCTCTCTGTCATATTTTTAGGGCTCACACTCTGCCGTTTGGTTTGACAAAGCCTTAAAATCATCAGATTGGCCTCAGGAGGCCATAAACATAAAGTCTCTCAAAGGGAAATATGACGTTGCGTGTCAGTCAGATCCAGCTCAGCTTTATGAAAATGCTATAAAACAGTGTGGGCAGACACTGGTCATATGCATCCTGACAGACTCTTCAGTAGTTTATGAATGTTTGGTGATCTTGTCTGATCAATCTTTATTTTCTCTGTCATAACAGTAAAAGATTGAAGACATCAGTTTACACTATCGTGTAGAGAAAAACATGGAAATAAAAATGACCTAACTGTGTTTTCATTACTGTAGTCTGCACTTTGAGATAGCAGTGTCCATTTGTTTTAAAGCCTTAGTCATTGAGCTCAATGGTGACTGTATCGCTGTCATTTGATTTGTGATTATTCCTTATAGCAGTCTAAGATGATCTGGTGTATCTACTGTATTTAATATCTTACAGCTACTGTAGCATTACTAAACCTTATATTTCTTCTTCTGCTGCTGTTGGAATTTACTGTGAATAACATGAATGAATCCAGGCCGATCAGAAAAACCTGTTTTCCTCTGCACTCCGTCAGTGTAGAAACTTTAAAACTTTGTGTTTGGTAATCAAAAAAATAAATTGTTAACTTGCCAAGTCTTCCAGCAAACAAGATATCTTACTCGTATGATGAGTCAGCACTCCAAATGAAGCAGCAACCACAAGGCTGAGGAGTGAATTCAACATCAGGACACAGGAGTTTCTGAATTTCACTTGATTTTTTTAAATTTATGATTAGAGCCAGTGAAGATAAGCTGGACATTGGAAGTCAGTGATGTGATGATTCCCTAGTTAATTTGCACATGTTCTCTCACTGCAGCAGGTACCTGGAGAGGCTGATTGTAGGTGGAAAGACCTAAGCCAGCTGATTGTGTGTATAAAACTCTCTCTCTCTCTCTGATAGGCTCTGTCCTCTTCTCCGGTGTGCCGCATGGTTTTTGGTTCTTTTTATTTCATGCAACCCGCCACACGTTGCACTGATAAACACACCTCATTGTTTCTTTTGTTTAGTTTCGTTTAAGTTCTGTGTTTTGGGGGTTATTACAATTAATTACTTTTACTTTGCCTTCAGCCCGAGTCTCCCCATTGTTTTTGGCAGCGCCTTAGAGCCATGACAGTGATCACATAGTTTATATAATTTCATTTTAACCCTTTAATGTCCTCAGTAAGGTCTTTTTTGTTTTTGAATATTTTAAATTATATATACCTCTAACAGACGAGTTATTGCTTCATGGTGAAAGGAAGTAAAAATGAAAAATCATACTTCTATAGAATGGAATAGCCTTAAACGCAATATATGATGATATTAACAACAGTGAATGTTAGAGACATGTTAGACATTTGGCTTCATAAACTGTGTCTACACATCACAATTTATCACTGTTAGACGATTCATCTGTTTGGTTGAGCAGGTTTTAGGCAGTAAAGATCATATTGATATTTTAGACTACCTATAGTGGAATAACACAAAATGATTTTATTTTATTTTTAACCTGTCAAAAAATATACTGCATGTACCTTTTGAAAATAACACCAATAACAAAAATGGCCTATTACACTAAAGATACAGAAACATCTAGTGGACTTTATTTAGCACAACTAAAACATGTGGCAGAAATGGTTCTAACAGGTTCAGTCTGACTCAAAATGTGTTCTGCTAAACAGCTGGGCAGAACATTCAGCGTTGTGCCCTCAGCATCTTTAACAAAGCTACCACATGAAAAGACCACCACACTAACTTTAGCCTCATGTTACTCCTGTCTGGAAAAGCTCGCTTGACAAACATTGTTTCTTTTCTCCCTCTTTTTTCTTCTCTTGACGTTCGATACTAGATGTCTCTGCTTGCATAAAGTATTGATTGTCACCTATTTTCTTCTGGGGGGAGTGAAATGGAAATCCTGTGGAACAAAACATTCTGTTCATAAAACAGCAGGCTCAATCGATGCTCCCATGGTGACTAGCCCGTGTTGAGGCTCAGCGGTTGGCAGCTGGCTAGACACTATCAGTTACCACAGCAAGATAGTCTCAGTGCTAAAGAAGAAAAGGGTGCATCTAAAGTGCTAAAGTTTAATAAACTCCCACTTAAAGGTCCAGTGTATAGGATTTAATATTTAGTTTGTCTGCTCTGGGCTACTGTAGAAACATGGGGGACTTTGTGGAAGAGGACCCTCAGTGTCTGTAGATATAAAAGTCTCATTCTAAGCTAACAAAAACATAATGATTCTTGTTTTCAGGTGATTATACACTAAAACATAGTAATAGGTATTATATTCTGTAAATAAAGTCCCCTAAGTCACACACTGGTCCTTTGATGTTGCTTTCATGCATTTTATTTTGACTTTAATGTTTACATAGACAATATGCTTTGGAGACAGCAACTTCACTGCAGTAAAAATCTGTAAATAATCTGTAAAGGTATGGTTTTCATTGGTCCACACTGTGTTTTCTGCCAGATTTAATTGCATCATGCCGAAAAAATGGCAGCGATCCTCAGATTGAAATTATGTTCAAATTATATTAAGGCTTACAGTATTACATAATTAACAGCGTGGCTGCTTTGATTGACAGATGGGTGCCATCACAGGTGACTTGTTGGCACATCACTTTCAAGGCGTGGCCGCGACGCTGTTTTGGTCTGTCTGTCTCCACGCGACTTCAATCCTCACCAGAAGTGTTTTAGAGTGTTTAGCTCGCCAGACTTTATTAAGCTGCTCAGATTTGGTTGTTTTGCCTGGTTCATGCGCTTCTTAATAGGTTTCTAAATGTGTACTATGTAGTTAATTAGTTAGTTAGTTTTTATCTTTTGGCTGTTTTTTGACCGGCAGTTTGCACGGGGTGTTTTATTTTGAAAATCCACCGGATTCTCTATGCTGTTTCTGTCGCGTACTCCCTGCAGAGACCCGCCTCTTGGATGCTTCTGAAACAGACCTTGGTGGGTCTGACAGTGTTTGAAACATTGATTAGAACAGCTGTGCAGCGCACACGTAACGCGTCAAATCCGTGCCCGATGGAATTTGGCTGTAAGACTTCCATTTGAAATCATTCATGAGCATTAGCATTTTGGTGTTAGCATTTAGCTTAAAGCAGCACTGTATCCAACGCAGCTGCTAGTGTGATTGTAGACTCTTGGTCTTGTTAATGTGAGTTTACTTTACTGTTGTTTTTGCACAGATGACTACTGTCTTAGTTGGACTTTTGTTGTTCTATTCTATTATTTTATAGTGTGAAAATGACAGATCACATTAAGTTTTAAAATGTTGGTTTCTGGCACATGCATACAGCAGAAATCTCCCTCTACTGTATTTAGTCAGATCTCAGATTAGTGATCCTTCATGTTTATGGAAATGTATCAGTCTTTGTTTAAGCAGAATAATTAGTAATCATGCCTTGTGTGTGTGTGTGTGTGTGTGAGAGAGAGAGAGAGAGAGAGAGAGAGAGAGAGAGAGAGAGAGAGAGTATTCCCACTGGAGTGAAGTAATATTACAGCCCTGTATTTGAGTTTAGCAGAAGAGACTGGGTTTATTGGCGCAGCAGAGCAGTCATGACAAAGTCAACACGTTCTTGTACTAAAGATCCAAATGAACATGCTCGGCTTCAGCTCCATCAAACATTTTGGTGTCTGAAACAAACTCAGTTTTACTGCGATGACTGGCCAACCGTTTTATCGTTATTTAAGTGATTTCCGCACCAGGAATATGAGTGTAAACAAACTTGCCCTCTTCTATAAAAGCTATATTAGACCTAGATAAATATTTAAATACATGAAAGGTTTTATAGCCTTTCCCCTAAAATCAGTCTTTTTAACAGTTGCAAGCATAACATTAAAAATAAAAAAATAAAAACAGCCTATGTGAGTGTTCAGCCAGTTCTCTTTAAGTCAACATCAACAGGAGCAAAACAACACAGACAGATGGAGAGAAAAAAACAGAAGCCAGGCAGTAATTGTAATGAGAATAACAAACACTATGTGAGGGATTCTGACGTCTGTGTGTTATATGGAGCTGAGATCAGGACACTGTTAGCCTGTCTAACCTGGAAGTGGACAGCAGATGGTGGATGGTTAAACTGTTGTTCATCAAGAAATGTTTCTAACACCTAACTCCCTGTGTAACCACACATTGTCATTTTTTTTTTACATTTATGTTTGTTTACAGATTAAACAAACAAACAAACAAACAAACAAAAAAAAAAACATGTTTATTAGTGAACTTAAAATGTTGGTAGGCATATTGGAGAATTTTTGAAGAGAAACCGGCCATCTGTTTCACCAATCAACTTACTCTCAGCACAAAATTTCTTAAAATGTCAAACTTTCAGAAAGCAGCCTCCCATTGGTTTAAGGAACAAGGGCAGGAAAGCAATCGGCCAGATATGACATACGAATTTACGGGAGGTACTCTCACCAAAGTCTCTAAAGAAAGCTAAAATGATAGCGGGTACAGCGATTCTTTGGAAAGTAGTGTTCTGGTATTGTCATCCAGTCCACACCAAAATGTATGCCTTCATTCATAAAACTTGTACAACAATGTTTATTTCATGAATTCTGGCAGGAATCGTACTGACTCAAAATTAATTCATTGTCAGAGCAAATTTCAGTCAACAGTTCTTTTCTATTTGCTAAATCGATTGTAAAAAATTAACAGACCAGTGAATGTGGCCAAATGTTCAGGCATCCTGACAATGAGTATTTAGGAACACCTCGTCGAGCAGAAACCACAACAAACATTGTAACCAGGCGTATATTTGAACATATATTTTCAGTAATATTTAGTTTACTTTGGGGATCATGAGTATCCATTCAGATTTATCAGTAGAGATTATTATTGTTGTTTCAGGTCTTCTCTTGACTTTAACACTTTCACCAAGTTCCATTTCATTTATAGTCAGTCAATTTTTAGTTTTGCTTAGCTTAACAAATCAATTCTGGTTTTAGACTAAAAAAAACATTTTTGCTCAAAGTATAATTAATATATGATTCTGGACATGATAGTCAAAGCAAACAGCTATTTAGATAAAGGTACTTACAGACCAACATTATCATTTAGTTCAAGTTGCATTTGTGTCCACCCGATCTCCTTTTAGCTCTCTTTTTGGTCTCGACCAACACCTGAGACAAATGTCTGTCTCTTTAGCTGCTAAATGCTCCACTGCGTTTCCTCAGTTAACTAACACTAACTGTGTCTAACTGCTGTTTGGTGCTGAGCAGGTAGTGTACAATTGGGTTTAAGAGAGCCTTTTCACTGAAAACAGCTGCCTGTTGGGGCTGGAAACAAGACTGATGAGAGCGACAAGAGTGAATCCAAAGTTTGTGAGTGTTAATCTGAGAGGGCACAAGGAGAGTGCTGGTGTATACACTGGTAGCACAGAAGCTTTGGAACGCCGGGAGGATGAAGCTCCCAGACAGGGGGGGGAATGCTGACAGAGAACAGCACCAGTGTCAGGCCAGAACCAGAGTCGGGTGAGCGGACAGTGTAACGGGCCCAGCAGCTTCTATGCACACAGCTAATGACAAAGGTGAAGAGACTCAAGAGAAAAAGAGAGAGCGACAGAGCAAGAAGTCATCAGACAAGAGTAAATCGGGGACTGACTTTAGCCGTTGGGGAGAGCTTGGTGAAATAAAAGGCTGAAAGACAGACGCCGATATTGCTTTAAGTCCTCTAGAACTCAGAGAACCCAGTGTTTATATATACTTATATCTATCTGTACTTTTGTTATTATGATACCTTTGCTCTGCTCAGCAGGGCCTCCTTCAGTCATCCATTTGGTGGCTGTCAGACAAAATGACTGACCTCATGTTCTTTCTCTTCTTCCCTAATAAGATGATGGATGATCATGACAGCCAAAACCCATGCAGAGAATCTGCTACTGACCACTTGATAGCTCAATGCACACTCTTACCCCACAACCATTTTTTCTCTAGGCTCTCTGTCAGTGTCGCTATCAGTGTCAAATTATTCATATGTGCTTTAAATAAGTTTGACCTGAGTGCTTTAAAAGGGGTGGATAAAAACAGGGTTAAAGAGAATGAATGGGATGGAAAATGCACAGCATAAGATTTAGAAATGATCACTCTCAAACAAAACCTTAGAGAAAAGTATGGTTTTCAAAGAGGTCAATTGTAATGTAATTGTTAAGTGACAATTTCAAAATAAATGGCAAAAATGAAACCTTCACTGGGAGTCAACTGAAAGGATCCATAAACGTGCCAATAAAAATAATAACGGCTGCAACACTGTTTTGGGCTGTCCTCTACACGACTTCAAACCCGCTAGGAGCGTTTCAGAATTTTGTGTAAATTTGCTATGTAGTTAATTTGTTTCCCTTTTGACTATTTTAATGACCAGCAGTTTGCACAGGGTCTTTTATTTTGAAAATCGTCCGGATCCTTTATGTTTTTTGTGTCTGACTTCCCGCCAGCTCGAGCTGCCCTGTGCAGATATAAAAATAGAACAGCTGCGTATTCTAAGCTGAGCCAAGCGGAGAGCCACTCGTGGGACGCTTCTGAAACGGACCGAGGCGGGGACGGTGGGGTTTGAAACATTGACTAGAACGGCTGCGATCAGCTCTGGCAGCCGCGGTGCAGACGGAACACGTCTGTGCCGGATGGAATTTGGCCGTTAATGTTAAGCAGATTTAAATGTTGATGAATATAAAGAAGAAGATCAGATGGCAACAGATGGTACTACCTACTGCAAAGCCAACACAACTGTCAGTTGCAGGCAGTACGAAAAAAACATCAGCATGTGTGGTTCCCACCATGAAGCATGTATACATTTACATTTACACTTCTTAAAATCATGCGCGATTAAAGCAGTCGTAATGGATATTTTTTATAATAACAATGTATCAAATGACAGTGTGAAAGGGGTCACTTGTTGTTGTGAACCTGTAGAGAATCATCACCTGAATCTGCAGCTCCCCTTGGCTTTACGGGGATTTATAGTGAGTTTGCAGCTCACTGTTTATCTGTCCAGCTGCAACTTTAGTGTTTGGGTTCACTCTCACCGCTCTCATAGCATCTTTTACAGCAGGCAGCTATTTTAAGAGAAAAAGCTCTAAAAACTCGACTACAGCACTACAACTGAATGATGATGCTCTTTGTATCTGCTGAACGTGTAAATATGCAAATCTTTGCTAACGAGATCACCATATCAACTTAAAAGGTGATGAGATATCAGTGCTGTGATTAGTACCTGCTTGCGCTGCCTCAACGTTGCAACAAGACTCAGTTATTGCAGGTTAAAGTTGATGTATACGCTATTTTCCCTTGTGCCATCAGTCTGAACTTGACATGCAAAATTGTAAGAGTCTGCAGTGTCCAGTCAAATGAGGAAGAGAGACTGACCTCTCATTGCATGTATTTATCTGCACAGTGAAATAATCCATGCAGCAGAGGAGAGCACAGTGACAGAGGTTAATGACTACTGTCCATATGTGCCATATTAGAAAAGAGAAAACAAGAATTGTGAGGTGGTCACACATCTTTCACCGATGATCTAAACAAATGCCGTTTAAATGGCTCTTAATGGCAACAAGTGTGTTGCTCACTATTTCTTTTTTCTTGAAGACATCCAGCTCGACAGAGTGCATAAAAAAGTGAGTGAAAGAGCAACGGAGAGCAGAAGCAAGAGAGGCAGAAAGGAGAATAGCAGGTGCCATACATCAGTTTAATGAGGGTGACGTTGACAGAAATAACTGCGGAGCCGCTTCTGCTCTCAAATCAATAGCCTGGCTCTTTATGGCACTCTAAATAATGCAATAACTGCACCCTGACACTTATTCCTATACGAATTATGTTACTGGCACTGCCCTCACATCTTGTTTACAAAGTCATTTGGGGAGTGAGATTTCTCTGTATGCATGTCAATGACATGTATTAAAACTGCACTCTGTATAAGAAAGAAAAACAGCACGACTGCGGGTGAAGATAAACCCATGACACTTTACGATAAGTGCTTTTCAATTGTGCTACTTTTACTGACTTTTACTCCCAATCGACTGACAAGGTAGAAGTTTCCTGCAGGTTCTCCAATCAAGAGTCTCCAAATCCAAACATCAGCTATTATTCTAGAGATCACTGCTGCGAAGGCAAGTGTAACAACTCATCATGTAACAACTCAACAAAATGTAATACATTTTCACTTCATTATGTAATAAAACCTACATTTTGTTATAATCTGCTGCAGCCTATGTAATAAATTGCCCCATATTTTGTAATAAATCATTACATACTACAGTGGTTAATAATATAGTATATCATATGGTGCAACAAATGAAATTGAATGTCTTCATTCATGAAAAATATCAATAAAACAACAATGTTATTTTATTAATTCTGGCATAAATCACACTGACTCAAAATTTACATTAAAATACATTTAGTTCATGATTTTGTCATCATGAAGTTACGATTCATCTTCACACACTATAGATAGATAGAAAATATAGATAGATAGATTGTTCTGTTAATGGTCTAGATGAGACTTATGAATGAAGTCAGTCAGTGACTTTGAAACTGTGTCGTGTCTGAAAGGGCCATTACTGGTAACCAGCGCTCTGGTGGATGCAAGTTGCATTTCCTGTTTGTCACCTTCCCCCTAGTTCTTCACATACCTTATGTCGGCTGGAAAACAATGAAACAACTCATCAGCACCACCCACCGCTATAGAGTGTGTCTTTATTTTTAGATTTACCAAAAATCTCCCACAGGTGTTTCACAACATCTGACTCACATCATTATCACATCATCAAACCATTCACTGAACCCTGACCTGTATGAAAGACATTCATTATTCATCATTCACTACTCAGATTATTCAGGTTTGTCTTTACACTCCTAACAGCAGCTGACAAATGTAACATTTTGGTACATTTTGCCACATATGTATGTGGTAACCTGACTACTCCAGAAAGTTAGCGGAACGGGTGATTGGATGAACCATCTGTCTATCACCGTCTGTCACAGGCCAACTTTAACCAATGAACCATATAAAATATAATGAAACTATTACTAAAGTCAGTTGGGAGAAGAGAGAAAACATGATGGTAGCAGTGTCTATGCTAACCTCTTTAGCAGCCACTACTGTTATTTTCACGCAAACAGTCCCTTAATCCCAATCCATGGTTGCCAGTATTTCCTTATAGGGCGCTGATTGGTCTATAACCACTGTACAAACATGCATAGCTTCAAGCCTGGCGAGATGGATTCTGTCCAGCTGCCTTGTGAGGTTAGGCACTTGAAGTATGTTAGCTTGTCTGCTACACTGTATGGCCAAAAGTAACAACAGTGTTCTTCCAACTTTGTAGTGATAGTTGGAGGAAGACTCTCTTTTTCCAACATTAAGAGTTTCTTCAGTATAAAAGTCATTAGTGATTACTTTGTGTCCTCTCATGGCCAGTGTGTAGGAGTAGCCTATAGGAACTGAAACAACATTTCGCAGAATTTCACAGTGTAAATACATAAATATAGAGGGGCTGTTGTTAAGTTCACTCCATGACAACAGTATACTTATATTTTACATTAACAAAATAGATGGTATAGCTAGAATTAAAATGCTCTATGCTTGCACGCGTGCTGTGCAACCAATCACGGATAGATAAGGATGATACCACCAAGCAGGCAGGGGCGGTGCAGCAATTATTGATATAAGAAAATGTAATTTTTACTTTTGAATACTTCAGTACAGGATGTAAGGATGTGTTGAATAATTTAAGTGATATATGTGTACACATACAAATCATAAGTCAAAACAGCGCTAAATTTGGCTGAATTATTAAAGGTAAAATGAAGAGCCGTTTGGGAGCCAAAAGAGCCGGCTCTTCTTGGTGAGCTGAGTCAAATGATCAGACTCCCTAAAAAGAACTGGAATTCCCATCACTGCAATAAATATCTTTAATGAGGTGGGATGTGGTGTAAAAAGTTTGAGAAACACTGGTCCAGGGTTCATGTTCTACAGTCGTGTTTGGGTTTCTGGTCAGACCATTTAGGTGTCTGCTCTCCAACACCGTCTCCAAACCAGTATCTACAATTATGCTGTCTGCCTTCAAATGTTTTCCCTCACAACTCGACCTGTCTATTAGCTCCTGTTGACCCTGAAAAGAAATCAGTGAGTATTGGGAGCAGATAGATGGATAGGTAGAAGGTAAAATAACGTGTTATCACTTAGCACCCTTCAAAGCGCTGCTTTGTCATTTTGCTCCTAAATAGAGTAGGATTACACTGTTACTGTGATGTGTTACACATCCCTGACACGCCACTTTACTCAAGGGAATAAACTGCAGTTCTGATGTTGTATCATAACTGCCTGTTGTCACTCTTGAGCAGCTATCACACAAGTGCGACTCACTGCTCAGATTGCCATTGTAATTCACACTGTGGATCAGTAACACAGTGTGGGCAGCAGTAGACAAGACGGAGAATTTCTTTTCCGGAAGATATTGAAGGATTTGTGCTGTCCTTGAGGTGCAGTCTCAGTTTGTTTGTGTGTCAGAACTTGAGCAGAACTTGTGGGTTTTATTTTTTTGCTGTTTTCCAACTGAATTTTAAACACGGATATATGCCACATTTCAAGCACCTTTTTCCCACTGATAAATATTAAAGAATTAATGCAGTGGATACATGTTATATTTAGACTCCAAAGCTGCTTTAGTCACTATGAAACACAGCACACAGGCTCGCGCTGAAAGAGGCTTATTCAAATGATGTAGAAAGCTAAGTTGACAATGCGGAGCGGAAATTCAGGAGCGACTGCGACGTTGGGGCTGATACGTCTGACAATAAATATTTAAAGAGAAATTGATATTTAGGAGACGTTTTGAGGAATCAAAAACAGTGATGTAAAACAATCATCATATTTGGTTTTCTCTTTACTATTACAGCTTAAATCAGCATGACATGCTTGAGGACATGATTTTTTGATGGATGCTTAACAAACAATGGCTCAAATTTTTCTATAAATGAAATAAACACGAGGTATTTTGTGATGCATGCTTGCAGACTGTCTGAATCTTCATCCCTCTGAAACAGAAATCTGAGTCAGTGAAGGGGAACTTGTGAGTTGCTGCCACAGTTAGTGGAGTTCTTTGGGCCTAGTATCGTTAATCCATGTCTATGAACAAGTGTGACAATAAGCTCTCTGTCTGAACAGCAATCCTCTTAGGCGAAGCTTTGTGGGTAAACTCGCCTCATGCAAATTCTAAACCCCATTAGCTTTGAGGGACTAGTCAGCTGCATTGAGATTAATGGCCAAGTGACTACTTGATTTAATAGGGTTATTTCACATCTTCCGGGGGAAAAATAAACAACAAAGTTAATGCAAGACATTTGTCACTGACGTCCTCAATCTCTCTTCTCTAAGTGGGAGAAGTTTCTTGTGCGTATAGATGTGTTACTTACTCAGCTTGGCACTGGTGGAATAGCTGGGAAGCTTAGCAGATGGTAAATGTCTGAAGTCTGGAAGTAAGAAATCATTATTTTAAACAAGTTTCAGTTGTTTGGTCTTTGAAAAAAACCAAGGTGGAAAGTTTTTTTTGGGGCATTGTGGTAAATTACAGCACGGGAATATCTGAAACTGTATTAGAGATAAATGCAGTGAGGAGAAAAGTGCTGCGCAATTTTTCATTACAGGGTAAAAAATGAAAATCCTTATTTATCTTTTTCCATGCCGTCAGCTTACTCCAAACTTTGCTGCAGGGGATTACTGGCTGGGTGGGTATGGCTCTGTCACCGCGGAAGTGGGAGACAACACACTATGACAACGGTGATCTAGGAGTGCTGCCGACTCCTCCAACTCCCAGCTGCAGAGAAATGATTAGCCGAAAAGTTGAGCAGGAGTGTTTAAATACTTCCTCATGACCTTTAATCCCCAATCAAATCAAAATGCCACCCTTCCCTCCGCCGCAGAACACAGGCAAACACTCCACTTCCAGCTACCCGGCATGCATTGCTGACAGCTTTCCAGAAGATCTGAGATTACCTAAAGCTGACTGATTACCTTAACAGGTGATATGAGTGACATCCTCGAGTGGAGGGCTTAAATGCTGGATCGCATCACGAGGATCGGCACAGCTCACGCCGACACATTGGAGGTGTTAGGTTGTTTGAAGGCTTTTTACTGTTACACACCGACTGAGTTGGCAAAAACTGCCATAGCAGTCAACAGCAACAGTCAACAGTTTGCACCATATTAAATACCACTAGCAAACAGCTGAGTACAACACAAAGTACGCTACTATAGGGTTGATCTCACTCACAGGAAGTAAGCTGTGGGTATTAGCCTGCAATTGGCCGAGTAATGCAGTCGGCCAATTGTATATATATATATATATATATATATATATATATATATATATATATATATACAGGTGGGGTTAGCCAGACCTTTCTCCAGCACTGGCACAGCATGAAAACACAGTGTGTAAGAGGTTAAAGATATCATCAAGAAAAAAATAGAGGTAAAGCTGGACAAAGTCGTGACTGGCAAAACAGAACTGAACTGAAGGCTGAGTTTTGGCGTCAGAGTTCAATGAGTCTCCAACTATACTAACAGAGAATATGATATTAAATTGTTATAACAAATTAAATACAAGTTGCGGTCACTGTGTAAGTGAGCATATAGTGTACAGTAATAAACACCGTTGGTTCGCCCGTCAATCAACCGGAGTCACGTGAGGTCACGTAGATGACTGAACAGATTTTTTTTTTTCACATAACCCAATTAATTACATGTAGGTATATGGGTCTATGTTAATTTTAGGAATGAAATACAATTTATCTGGAAGCAGTCTGTGTTGTGTGGCCTGGGATCAGTCTATCCCTCGCCCCCCTCCCCCTTGCCTCTTCTGACACACACACAACCTGTATGACTCTCAGCAGCAAGTTGACGTGACAATGAGGGCGCCCACTCCACTAACTTGACGTGGAAATGAGCGGTATAGAAAACTGGCTCCTGCGCCCTCACATAGATTGCGCCCTGGGCGGTCGCCCACATTGCCCATAGCAAAAACCGGCCCTGCCTTGAGCTGTCATTTTTTAAACGTGCTTTCTGCTCAGAATGTTCTCCACAGAATAAACGCTTTCCATTTTGGACTCTATGAGGATTTTCCTTTTAAAAGGGTTCCTTAGAAAAATATATTTGCATTTGTATGTATCTTGATAAATTACATTATTTATGTTTATTGCACACTGCAGGGAATATCAGTGAAACATGAACAATGTGCTGCCCTGAAAGAATGAAAGTAGCCTTTTCCACAATTGTTTGGATTCTCACAATATTTGCCTCTTAATTGAGCTGAGTTTCAATTTCAGTTTGTTGATGTAGAAAAGAAAAAGTGAAAACGATCATGTTACAGGGCGGCTTTAACTTTTTTTTTTCTTTAACTGCCAGGGTGGATAACAAAACAAGTGACAAAGATAAAAGAATAGAAAATGAGATCAGACATTATCAGCACTGAAACAACAGCAGACGGAGACATGATGGGGCATGTGGGTGGTGAAAATGATGACAGTCAGTGATTACAGTTTAGTCCTTCAATCAGTAACTGTTTCTATGTGTGTTTATAGTGACAATGAGTGCTCCTGGCTGTGATATGATACGAGGTCTCATTCCAAATCTTTTTCTGGAAGAGCAGAAAAAAGAGTTTTGTGAAAAAGATTGTTCCAGTGCTTGATTATGATATGATGGCTACCTGTGACCACATCACCTCAATATCACTACACCAAACAAACTGTTTTTTGATTTACTGGGTGGGTGTGAGTGTGAAAAGAAAAAAAAAAAATAAAGTTGCACATGAAAGAATCTATGAGGATTTATGTTTGAGCAGCCTGGGAAGCTGCTGTGTCCTGGTGCTTTGCTGGAGAAATACCTTAGTGCCGTCACCTAATCCAGCGGCTTTTTATCTGTCCAAACTCCACCACAGATCTGTGATCAGTTAATGATGTAACTTCAGCTAGCTTGCAGTCTACACTAACCACTGCTTGTGAAGCTTCACCGTACAGAACTCTCTGATGCTGCAGAGGCAGGAGAAATCAGTTCAGTGACGGGGCATGAATGTGAACGAGAGTGCGAGAGAAGATGCTGGAGCGATATCTTTGACTCTGGACTTTGTGTTTTAATTGTGCTGTGTCAGAGTCAAACATACAGTTAACAGTGATATCCTGAAGAACTACATTGCTTGGCAATGAAGAATGGTTTGATTGTTTGCTGCTATGTATTTATTTTATGAAATCTTGTCAGATATACGTTTGCAGTGATTTTAGAATAGCTAGGGGGCGTCACCTAATAAACCCTCTTAGCTGTTCTAAAATCACTGTAAAGCAGGGGTCTTCAACCGGGAGTCCGTGACCCCTAGGGGGTCCGCAGAAGTACTGCAGGAGGTCCACCAATTTTTGTCATAATAATTGACAATTTTCACCAAAATAATTTGTGAAAAAAATGGTATTGAGTAACCTGCGAGCATTAATATGCAATTATAGGCTAACATGAATCAATAACGTTGCTAAATAACGCTAGCTGCTACTTATTAAGCGAAGGAGAATGGATAAATTTGTCGCAGTAACGAGGCCTCGAGCTCGAGATCCTACAGCTACTCCTTCCACCTCTGCAGAGGTCATCATCATATCAATGAGGTACCTGACATCATGAAGCTAAATGTTTCTTTGTTTAAAAAATAAATAAATAATAATAATAATAATAATAATAATAGAAAATATAAGCCTCATCAACATCAATAAATATGAACGTTTTATCAACATAAACACATATAGGCTAATAATCCAGTATAATAAAACAAATTATTCATTTAATTAATAAAGTTATTATGTTGAAAACTCCTGCTGTAAAGCATGGCCTTGTGGGGCTTTTTGCTTAATTTGACCATGTTGAATTTAAATATTTTTAATATTTAGTGATGGTGAGATCGTGGAAAGAAGGTGTTACTGTCATTCTTGAGTTCTAAGAGACTGAAAGGTCACAAAATGTTGTGAGGTGTTGGAGCGTTTGGCCTCTTGCCATCACAAATCATTTCACATCACAGATAATGTCTGAAGAAGACCAAGGTATTTTTTTATTTTATTTTTTTACATTAGTGATTTGCTGATCAGAAGACAGTTTAAAGTATATTACATAAACACTTGAAGTAGTAAATAATCTATTGATAAAGGCCATTATAGTGTGATCTTGTTTGTGAGGGTTTTTTTTACTCGTTCTTCCACATACTTGATGTGATAGATTGAGGGCACACATTACACCAATAAAGCTTTCAGTCTTGAGGGGACCTCTGACATTCCACTCCTCCACCACACAGACCCGGGTTGGCTTGCTCTCCACAACATTACAGAGATGCCATTCATTCTCCTGCTGACTGACAATCAATGGTGGTGCCATGGAACCGGTTTTGGCTGTGATTGATATGAGCTATTAGCTTCCTGCATCTGGACACTATGTTCTGGAAATGGGGCAGGACAGCACTGACCCACTCAATGAGTCTGTATTGATCTAGACTAGATTGAAACCTCTAAATCTCCCAACACTCTGGATAAACCACTACATCGGCTTCATTCACATATAGATCACATTGTTGGTTAGTATTGGACTTTTTGATGTTTGTTTGATATAGAATATTGTAGGTTTTAAGACCCTATTTGAACTTGGTGAAATATGGGGCAGTTTGTTTGGATGATGGTGTGACTCACCATTTCTCCGAACTCCCCAGTGTTTTGCTACCATGTGCTAATTTGCATCAGCAAATGTATTCTGTAGGGGAAACCACTCACACGAGCGGGAATTGTTCTTCAGCGGCGCGTCGAAAGTGATTCAAGACAATTTGTGACATTCAGCAATGAAATTCATTTGACGAGATAGTCCCACTTTTTTTAAAGAGGGAGAAAACGATTGATTGACTCAACAGTGATACGCTGTAAGCTGAATACATTTGAACTGATGTTACAGAAATCAACTGAGAAGATACACAAGTAAAATAAACCACGTTTCAGTGGCTTACAAATTTACTGAATTTACTTTACTGGCATGCAAACGCAGGCTTTATGCTACAGTTCATAGGTTTTTTCACTTCTGATGACATTGTTGACAGCTGTATTAAGACTTTCTTTCCATGTTCATACTGACACTGCTATATTTATTATGTTTTTGTCTCCGACAGCAAGACTTGAAATTTCATGTGAAATGGTTCTTTTCACTCTTAGATAACATTTTGTGAATAAAACAAACAGTGCAGAATGTGAATGTGAAACATTAAAATACAAAAGTATGTATGAGGCCTATTTTTTTCAGCATGAGGAAATTCCATCCATCCATTATCTGTAACTGCTTATCCTCATCAGGGTCATGGTGGGACTATCCATGAGGAAATTAATACATACATATTTAATCTATTACATTATTCCCTCTTGTTAACTAAAGCATGAAGGCAGCTCAGTCTTTCGTTAGGGTTAGATAAAGACAGTAGTCTGACTTGAACTATAAGATGGGTTACATTATTTTTATATATTTTTTTTTATTTTTATTTTTTTCATTCAACCAAAGTTTAAGGTCCGTGTAAAATAAGAATAAATATGTTTTTTTTCTGAGTTTGTCAGACCAAAGAAGAAAGTGTTATTAACCACCCAGCCAAATTTGAATGATAAAAAATATCAACAGTCAAAATCAGGTAAAAATGAATTCTCAGCTCCAGGATTGTGGGGGCGTGTCGGCTGAATGTGTTGAAGCCACGCCCACTCATGGGAGCAGTGGAGCAGCCATTTTGAAGCAACTGAAACGTGTCAGATGAGTTCAGAAAATGACATGACTAACTTTGAAACACTGAGCGAGATGAATTCATCTCTGTCTCTCTGCTAGGGGTGCGTGATGCTCAGGGTGGCCTCAGCGTGTCATCAAGCCACCCTTTAAGGACCGCCCACAAAATCCTGGACTGAAAACTGGTGAAAAACTGTTTGAACCTCTAACTCCACATTTCACTAATATCATTCTGAATAAATCTTTTCAGATGTTTTCAGCAACTATTTTTCAACATATTTAATGTGTTTTGAAAGAAATCTCAGAATTACCTTTACACAGACTTTAATCTTCAAGTTTAAGGTAAAGGTTGAAACAAAGAGCAAGTCGTAGTGAGGGTTGCCGGCAGGATTACAGGCTAAGGAATGAACGTAGTCATACAATTGTGTGTTTGTGTGTTTCTTTGCGGAAGTGTATGAGGGGGAGGTCTTCTCTGTGGTAGCAGGCAGAGCTTTGATGTGGCCATGACTGGCAATGCTCTCTGACTGTGTGAGCCAAGCAGACACAGTCACCCCCATCGCCTCTGATCTCTACAAAGACCTATCTTTACCCCTCTCCCTCTCTCTCTCTCTCTCTCTCGCTGCACACTCGCTCTAAACACACAGAGATCTACCTTGACATAAATCTGCTCTATCCACCTCCTTTCCTCCTAAACTGGCGTCCGTCCAGTTGGTCAGGATTGAAACATTGTGCAGATGGGCACAAAATCACCAATCTGACGGACGCCTTAGGTCTTTTCATGGACGAGCTCTGCAGTGTAGTCATGTTCATTCCCCTGTCAAACTTCATAGCCCTCTCATCACTCTTCCTCCCCCTACAGCGCTCTCTCTTCTCTCCCTCTCGCTCCGTTCTCCTCTTCCTCATGCTCGCTTTTCCTGCCGTCCCGCCATTTTCATTATCTGAATTTGCCCAAACTGGCTGCCGATGAAGTGAGAAGATTTTTGATATGATCTACCATGTGTTGGTTGGCATTATTTGCGTACATCTGTTTGTACGGGAGCAGCTTTCAGCCCTGTCTTTTTTTAATATTCTAATTTTTATTGCTTTTCGTTTGGATTTTTTCAGCAGAAATATTTACAGTGAGTGCTGTATGAACTCCCTGCATCTGCTCACCTAATGCACTTTTAATCTTTTCTATATCAGTCAAGGTTTTGGAAGCCCTCGAGAACGTCAGAAAACAGAAATTTATTTGCCTTCCTTGCCTTCTCTTCAATTTAATCTTCTTCATTAGTACTTGCTAGAGTATCTGAATAAAATTCAATAAAAATGAAAATAACTGCTACACAAAAACATATTCCATGAAGTGAGAGTGTCCGTTTTTGCCATTTTTGCTGCCTTTCTCTAGCTTAAATCTCTCTAAATGGAAGGCGTGTGTGTGCGTTAGTGTGTGTGTGTGTGTATGTGTGTGTGGTCAGTCAGGCTCAGTCAGTTGAGGCCCGTATATTTTTGGTAGACTGTCAGCTGCTGCTTAATTGTTTGATTGAATGGCTACACACCTGAAGTGTAGAGTAGTTCTCAACATTAACAAAGAAAACAAATGTGTCAGGCTGACTTTTTGTCTCAACTGTGCACAAAATTTAATTAAGTATTCCTGTGGCTCTGAGTTCCAAATGCTGCTTGGTCAGCGGAGTATAAAACATCAGATTTACCTGTGGACAACCGATGTTGTGTTGTGTGGAATTTAAATTCAGTTATTGTCTGTTCGCTTATTGCTGCATCATTTTGTTGGGCGTTTAATTGTTTTTTGATTTGCACTGTTTTATATAAGTTTTGTTATTTAAGATTGGAATGAGCGATTACACCATTATCTAAATCTGTATCTTTTCCAGCAACTCAGTTATCTGTATCTGTATCCCATTAAACCTGAAGTGGGTGGAACTAACCTAAAGTTTTTCATTTAAGCCTGAAATTGATATGGGTTGTCCAAAAGTTGCTCTAATTATTAGAAAACAGCTTCAGAAGTGAGCTGCAATGCTTTTGATGACAAGAGTAAGACAAATATAGAACACATTTTTTTTAATAAACTTGAATGAATAAACTTCAGTGAATCAATGATTATTCAAACACAGCACATGCACTGATAGTAGGAGGATTTTCCTTCTTTACAAGTACTGATATTGACACAATCACTCTGATAATACTTCTGGAGTCTGCCACGTTAAACCACTATGTTTCGAAGGAGCCTAGAGTGAACAAACAAAGCTCTGGCTCTAGGTTAGGTCTTTTGCATCGCTGTAGTTTCTCCTACATGCTTGCAAGAGGAAGGTGAGGTGAGGTGAGGGGTGTTTAGTTGGATCTGTAGCCTCATCGGTAGATGCCACTAAATCCTTTACATTGGACCTCCCCGTCAGTGTTTTGGTATTTTGGGTAGATACTGTAACTGATTTTACAAAGTCAGTTCACAGATTCTTCTTTTTTTATGCTGTTAATATATTTATATACAACAGAAACTGGTTGAGAAACACTCAACTACAAACAACGATTCCTGTGTGTGTTCAATCCAAATTTAGCAATTGTATTTATTTCTTTTTTGAATGTTTGTATATACTGAGAATAGGAAACTGGACTTCATAACAGCAGGATATTGTAATACGTATACATATATGTGGAATCTTATATAATGGCCTCAGACAACGCAGAAGAAAAGCTGTTAGATCAACAGTTTTTCAGGTGTACAGATACTGTACCATATTGTTTAAAATGACATGCTGTTTTGTTTTAGAAATAGTGAAATGACTTTTGACATGCCAGTAGTGACTTGCACAATGTAAAGCCTGATGATTCTGATCAATTGAAAAATTGCCAACAACTTTCAAATACTTTCAATACTAAGCAGGCCTCAGTGTTGTTTTTCTGGCTGACTATAGATTCCTTTTAGCTGAAGATGCTAGCTAAAATGAAATGTTCACTTTAATTAAATTTATTTCGTCAACAGGTTCCACATAAATGTATTAAGTTATTTCAACTCAAAAATGGGATGTAATTGAACCCCTAACATAACATTTTTGAGTTGAAATAGCTTGATAAAATTAGGTGGAACCTGTTGACAAAATAAATTTAACAACATTTCATTTTTTGAGTGGTCTTGACAGTTTTGACTGTCATGCCTATGACAGAAGTCAGTGTTAATGTTTTTTATTGCGAGAATGTTTGAATCAGCATGATGTACATCTCTGTTTGATTCTAAATCCATACATGTGTTGGTCAGATTCAGTTTGTTCATGAAACGCTGACATGACTCTCAGAATCCTCTCTCCTCACAGGGTTTAATTCACTTACTTGTTTCCTGTTGGCCAACTATTAACTGTAATTCAGATAGAAGTGATGCGCTTTGGCCTTTCATGTACCGGGCTAGTCTGCTAGTTGGTGATTAATGAACCACTTCCATCTCCAGCACTGTGAACTCTGGCCTGGACTTAATTAAAACTCGGTCGTTGACCACCAATCATAAATTACTTCCCGCAACCCGTGACACTTTTAGAATAAAAAGAACAAATTGGTTTCTTACCAATTAATAATTCACAAATGAAAGGGAATAACAAGCCTGAGGCAGCGCTCCTGTAACAGTTATGCGTCCACCGTGTGCTTTGTGGAGGCTGACAGCGGCATCGCTAAGCGTGAGGCGGTGGTGTCTGCTGTGTGATTGATGCCCATTGTCTGCCCTGCTTGTGTTTTACAGGTAGCTGCTGTCATTACAGTGACGCCACGGTGCCCCTGCCCAGTCTGATCCCTGACCTGAGCAGCTGGTTTCCAGTATGAGGGAGCTGCCCTGCAACAACATCTCTACTCCATCATCCCTGCATCTGTTTACATGTTACATCAGTCTGGGGATGGAGGCCTTTCTGAGCATACTGATTTGTCAAGAATTAGCCCCAGTCTGAGCCTCTCATGTAATCATCATTGTGCTGCTTTTTTTTTTCCGTAGTGGATGTTTGATGTGACTCGAATGTTATCATCGAAGCTGAATTCACAAATGTGAATTTAGTGATGAGATCAGAGGCACAAGCTGGGGTGTGTACTGTCTTGGATGTGAAGAGTTACTGTTGTATGTCACACACCTTCAGGTCCTAACTGTGATGTTTTATGGGAGAAGCAGATGTAGGTGGAGTTTCAGGGTGTGACGAGGCAGCTTCACTGCTCTACTGTATGCTCCGTTTCTTTTATGTATTTTTACTGAAATTAACTTCGTATTTATCAGCTTGTAGTGTAATTTAATGAGTATTATACTTGTAGCATTTGTTGATATTGTTGAATATTGTTTGAGCGAATATATCTTCCCAAATAAAAAGTCTAAGTTCAAGAGCAACGCAAAGTTCTGTCTGTGTTGGTGTTTTGTTGGCAAGTTACGTTGACGTGTCCCTTTGCATCTGACTAGCTGAGCCAGGGTTTAGAATCAGTTAAGCTCAACCGGCTCAGGTTTAAGTTTGGGTGAGTTCAACCCTTACAAACTGTTCATATACAATGCCTTCACTGTGTGGTCTGGGTTTTGAGCCAGTCCAAGAAAATCCTCATAAAAAGTGTCTATACCAAATTTTGATCTACTTAGAATATATAAAAAAGCATCTGAAATTAATACATTTATTATCAGTCCTTAATTTATGATTAACGTGACAGTGTATCTTTTAGGTTCTGAACCGCTCCTTTTTGGAGAACACCTATATTATACTATATCATGTCCTGTTTTACGCGACCTTTACGACCTTTGTTCACCATATATGACCACCCCCACTGTTTCGAGGTTTCCCCATGACACTTCAAAGAGCAGCAGGTGCCTTGTCCCTGCGGGAAGCTGGCCACCACTGTTCCATTAAAAATACGCACAGACATAGAATATACACTGTTATAATATTTCACTGTTTCAAGATTCCCTAGAAAAAACATTTCCCTTGACTTGACCCACAACAGTGGCTCTAATCCATCTCAATAGATCTGGGTCAAATTTGACCCAGAACAGCCTCAATGTACAAAAGATGTGTAGCACATGTGCAAAAGATAGTAAAAAAAATAGTGAAATAAATGTTTGCATACTTTGGGTCACTTTAGGAAATGTCTTCAAATTTCAGGTTATGACACAAACCACTGGTTGTTGTCTTTACTTTGATTCCTTCATAGAGACCTGCTATGTCTAGCTGATGAGTTCCTTAAAAAACAACTTCTCCTCTTAACTCCTTTCTCCTGATTGGTCAGTGTTGTTTGTCTGCTAGCCTATTTACGTTTGCAGAATCAAGCAGTCTTGAATTTGTTTGGTACTACTTCTTAATAGGCCTAAATTCAAGAGCACAAACCATTTAACATTGCATATTTTCCCACATGAACCCAAGATGGCTTTGAGACTGCACCCCTGATGTGATTTTGTAGAAATGGTCAAGTTTTGCCAAGACATCTCTGCTTGAAATGTTGCCAATTCTCAATGGCCTATTAGAAAGTTCCAACATCGAGAGATATGCTCAGTAACTGTCAGTTGATAGAGTCAGATGAGAAGATCAGTATTAATTTAATTTTCTGTGCCCACTACAGAGAGAGAGAGCCACAGTCATGCGACTCTACACAAAGAAGTGTATTTCCCAAAATGTTGAGAGTTTCTTTCATGCGTTATGGCATAGATAGGTTAATTTATTAAGGCAGGGAATTTAGTCTACTCTGAAATTACATTTCAGGATGGAAACACATTAACAAAGACAGAGACAAAATCAATTCAACCAATTTAATTACCATTTGATATCACAAAGTGAATGAAAGGACAAAAAAAAAAAATGAAATCCTGTTTCGAGAGTCACTTTCCACATTTCCTGCTGGAAACACTGTTCTCACAAACGCAGCAAACTAACAAATTTAAGTTACATTAACTTAAATTTTATTAAATGTTATATTTGTGGGTACCTATTAAGCCGATGGATGGATATGCAATGTTAAAGGGTTATTAAACAAGGCCAAAGTGTTAAATAATAAGGTAAAGTAAGGTGATCAGACTGATTTGAATGAAACGCTTCCAACATTCCAACGAGCCATTGTAATGATCATCAGAGTTTTCTGGTCATCAGCTCCAGAACACAGCTGAACACCCCTAAAACACGACAAACCACCTGCACTCTAGGTTGTATAAGTATTCTCACAGGATGTGCTTCCTCTGTTGTAAGGAAAGTTACATATATTCAAGTTGTCATCCAGATTCTCTGGCTTAGCTGGTTTAAGGAGTGTACTGATGGACATGTTACTAATTGCTAAAGGACTAGAAGTCTGAGGCCCTGGTGCTCCTGCCTGTCAGAGCTCCTTTACTGGAGACTGAGACAGAATGTCAAATAGCAACCCAAACCGGCTTCTCTAGTCCGGATAGCTTATCAGAAGGCTAAAATAGCTGCACAGTTTATGAGCTAAAATAATCTACAATTACTACCTTAAACCTCTTGAACATCAGAAAGAACATTCACAAAGAGATGGCTTGTTTTTTTGTTTTGTTTTTTCACACAGAGGATGATCACTATTCTACCAAAATATGTGAGTACTAACATGTCACCCCATAATCTGCCATGGAGTGGTCCCTTGTGTTCTGTTGATGGGGGCATTGTCACACTTGGAAAGGACCTAGTAGTTCCCAAACAAAGCATTTGTTGTTTTTTCACTCAGTCCGTCAGATATCTGTCTTTTCGCTCCATGCTGTCAGATGTTATGAATCAGATGAGGAGGTGATGGTGAAGAAACCGTGGAGACCGAATAATGCAAGTGCAAATAGAGAATGGAACTTGGATTTAGTGCCACCTCCCAAGCAGAGCTGAAAATTAGGCTCAGGAATCTCTCTCAAACAAACAGGATTGTTAAACTCCGGTGGTAAATAAGGCCTATTAGTCACCTGTCTACGTAAATGCATACTCATACATTCACACTCACCAGGGAACATGTGGCCCATATGTTAATCAATCTCTTTTGCTCATTAGCTCACATTTTGTTGCAGGAGGTCTTATTTAGAGATAGTACGAGGCTTAATTTCATCTGTAAGAGGGCTGATTACGCTGTACGCTGTTTCCCAGGGCCATACAGGGATAAGTATGATGTCATGCTGTGCAGCAGCAGCAGGGTCAGGTCCCACATCCCATCCTCCTTTACTTTCCACCAGCGCTGCTGAAAATGTTAGCTTTCAGATTTGTCCATCATCTCTGATCTCTTTCGTGACGTTTTGGAATTATCGGGTTCTGAAAGTGCCAGCGCACATCAATCAGTAATATTTTCCTCAAACTAAATTGACTCTCCGGCACTGGAGCTTTTCATTTTTAATAGAGTTTTTAATAGACAAAGAGAGGAAACAAAGACATGAAACAAAACTGGAAAGCTTGTAGTTGTCCTTTTTGTTTCAGGCATTTAAGTAACATAAAAATGGCAAATTCATTCTCTTTTCTGTGTCTGTTATTGTTGAGAAAGGCCAGAGAAAAGGTTCATAGTGGGTTATACTCCCCCTGCAATTTTCACTTCATTGAATATGTAGTAATAATAACTGGAAAATAGCTTTAGAAAAAAGCTTTTCAAGCATTTAAAAAGCAATGACTGTCAGGTTTTCTGTACCTTGTGGGTCTGTATCTACATTTCATTCTGTGTAGGTTGTTGGACAAACTTAACCACGGTCCCTGATTGCTCACAGTGGTTTACTGTCTGATAGCCTGCTGCCTCTGTAAATACGGCTTGAACAAGGGGATAAATCTCCCAGGAAATGTGGGACTGAGGGGAATTTCAATGCCAGGTGGAGCAGTTATTACCTCTGGTCAATGCCTGGAATGTTAACAAAGGTTTATTTCAGAGGAAGAATGTGTCATTATAACAGAGGACAGGTTCGTCTCAGGCATCATTACTGGACTATGCCGCTGTTGTCAAAAGAGACTGCAGAAAGGTGAGTTGTCAATTATAGTCCACATATGTTACATTTCTGTTATATTAAATATACTCTATCTAGTTGTCTGTGAAAAGTCCTCAGCTAGAAATCTTGACGTCCATTTATGAGCTTTCTTTTCTAGAGTTTACGAATGCATTTTAGGTTCTTCATCAGTGGATCGAGTTTGCACAGCTGTCATGGAGCTGGATCAGAATTCATTACTGTCATGTAATGATTGTTAATGAGAATCCGATCCTAACTTAAGATCACAACTTTGACTATGTTTAGATTGTGCTACTAGTTTTCGGTCTCGATTTTTGTCAAAACTCTGTGAAACTGGACCTTGGATGTTGACTGCTAGACTAACTTCCTCCTCAGAACCCGTAAGTGTCAAAACATCCAGTCAAAGTCTTTATGTTGCAAGAGGGAGCACTTCCTAAACACTGTTTGTAATACCCATCCTGTTATCCTGGCGAACCTAAGTGGGCAATTGTCTGACATAGGAGGGTCATCAGTATCTTTTGATTTGTCTTATGGTTTGTGTTAACTTTAGTTTTGATACAATACTTCTCACCTAAAGACACAGAGAAATAATAATACATTCACTGATTTCATCGTTTTTTTGGTTATCTTAATAGCATATCTACTCCTTCTCTCTTGTTGAAAAAAGTATGCAGCAATTGTCGAGGGTGTACTCATAACTATATCCAATCATATGATTTGGGACAACTAGCAAGCGCACCATATAATTTTATTGACTGTAACTCGTGGGTCGTAGCTAGCCGAGCTTTGTAAGTGGTGTCTGTAGACATTTAACAAAAGCTATGTTTACATTAAAGTCTAATTTATTCATATCTTGCCGTTCTCCTTCTCCCAGTCTAGCAATGTGGGTCAGGGAGGCAAATAGTCCTCTATGGCTCTGCATTGTGCCATATTTGCTAAGTCACACACACTTTTGAGCAGCCCAGTCTCAATGATATGAGCAACTCTGCTGGTTCACCCTAAAGACAGGACCTCCCAGCAGAGGAAGACTAAATGCTGCAGGACATCATTGTGACATCACAGCAGCTGTGATAAATGCTACATCAGATGTAATGATGTGGAGGGTTTCACCACCAAGAGCCACTGGGCTGGGCTCAGCAGGCCAAATGAACCAGTGTTGTGAACTTTTTAGCTAGGACTAGTTTTAACAGTGGGAACATACTGATCAGGAGACTCAGAGAGAGAAGCGTCTCTGCTCAAACATGTTGGCTGACAGAGTCAGTCTATAAAAATAAATAAATGTCCTTTTCTTTATACTGTCCTCCTTGTTAAAATGTCCATATTCACAGCAAATATAAACATTTTCACAGCGTGGTACAAAGATTTAGTCTCTATAGCTAATTTCCCCGTTCATGACAAGTCTGAATTTTTATAGAACTCATCTGTTAAAGTGTCAAAGTATATTAAGAATGACAGATGGATGCCATCATAGGTGGCTTGTTTGAGCAACCAGGCTTCATTTTGCTTGCCTAAGCTCCTCCCATGACCCACGTCTTTGCCCACTGACTGCCAAGATGGGGACAGCCAGAGCCACCATTCTTCAGAAACCTATGGGTGACATCACACATACATTTATGTTTTATACAGTCATTTTGCCTGCCCTAATTTTTGATGCCTGCTGGCTCTTTGAACACTGCCTGGTAATGTAAAATTAAACTGACTGGTGAGCTTGTGGTTTTGGGTCCAAAACTGTTCATCTCTCTTTTCTTACTTTAAATCAGTGCGATGCCAGGGGGGGGCGCGTGTGACCCTGGGGAACATGCTTTTTTTTTTTTGCCATACTAGAATAAAGTATAATTGCACATCCACTACAGTAGTTGGCAGTGGCGCTCTTGTCACAGTGTGCGCAGGGAGTATTAGGTCTATGGTGTAGGGCAGTGAGATGATTAATTACTATTAAAACTGGCCCGCAGATTGGCGCGTACGGAGTAGTGATGAGTCGGTCGCGAACGAAGCGGCTCTTAGAGCTGGCTCTTTGAGGTGAACGACGGGAGTTGGCTAGTGAACCGAGCCAAAAGAGCCGGTTCTCTAAAAAGAGCCGGAATGCCCAGTGCAGAGTGTGCGATGCCCGTCTTCTCTTCACTTCAAATTTTCGAGGGCTGACCGGTCCGCGGTGCAAATAAGGTTGGGAACCACCGGTGTAGGGTTTTTTTTTGCAGCGAGCAGGCGATATGAAGTGCAGTAAACAAACCTGTTACGTCTGTCATGTTTGCAACAGCGCAACGTTTTACGGCTTACAAGAGTACAGGTTTTTCTGGTTTACGTTACTTGCTTAACTGTGTTGAATAAATGGAGTATGATATTATTTATAGACGCGGCGGAGAGTGGGGGGGGGGCACGGATTGTTTTTTTCTTGCTGGGGGGGCGTAACAGAAAATAATTGAAAAGCACTGCTTTAAATCAATATGTCAGCATGATCTGTTGGTCTGTATTTTCAGCCATTTTACATCAGTATAACATCTGACTGCTTATATGAACAGCATTTAAAATATCCGTTAATGTAGACAATGGATAAAGTGGCTCCAGTCTAATATTTGACATTGTTGGGCTTCAAGCTGTGAACTCCAGTTACGATTTCTGTTCACACCTCATCACATTTCTGAGGCATCAGCAACCATACACTAATAAACACATGACAGAATATTTTGTTTAACTACATGAGGAAAACCTTTGTGGAAAATGCTGTAAATATCTGCAGTGGAAGAATGAGTAAAAAAGTGTTACTTTAATCAGGAAAATGTTCTTCCCACAATCAACAGCACGTATTTTTTTTTCACTCTCATTTTTCTTTCTGTTCTTGAACTGATAACCATTACAAAGTGCTTGTTAAACCTCATTTTCATATGTTTTGCAGATGGAGTCATCTTTTTTCAATTGAATGTTCCTTCTAGGCTAAACTTCCCTTTGTATGTTCTCTCTGCTCGTGTAAAGTAGGACTGGAAAATGTGCAAGTCAGTGTGTCTGGGATGAGGCTGGCAGGCTGGAATCACAGTGGCAAAACTGATGCTAATTTCTTACTTCCCCTTCCATATTTAAACCAGTGTTCAAACAGTGGTTTAAATAGCTGCAGTAGTACATCATTAGCTCCTCTCCAGGCTCCAAGTGCAGAGCTGTAGGAGAGGGAAATAAATCAGCATTTTATAGCTCCTAGGGGCTCTGTGGATCAGACTGAGCTCTGCAGTGAGAAATTAAAGGCTTCCTAATGGGCCGCACAGCTGAAACATATTACTGTATCTGAGGCACAATGCCGTCCTCTTATATCCTCATATGGACAAACAGAAGCTTGGGTTCTGTTGTCAGAACAACACGGCACTGCTTCACTGAGCCATGCAGACAAATTTGCCAGCATCTGCAAAACAGAGATGTCGTGGAGAATAAACCTGTAACATCTATCATTTTTCACAGCTCCATCACAGTCACTCCACTGGTGTCTCAGGTAACAGGAATCAGAGTCTGAAGTGCCAATAGCACACCCAAGAGGTCACAATGTGCATTACACCTAAAAGTTAAAGTGATGTACGAAATTACCAATTCACCAACGTTTTGCTTTCTTTGGAGCCTTGAATAAATCGCTTTGTTCATCCTGTGGCTGCTGCTATAGGAAAGCTCACGGAGTGTCATGAATGAAAAGGGTTCATTCTCTGGGGGGCATGATATCTTAGGTCACGAGGTAGTTTCTTTGGTATAAGCACAAAAGAAGGTCAATGCGGGAGTTAATTATAATTTTCCTCCTAGACCAGCCACAGCAACACTTAATCTACCGAGTGAGGGATGGATGACCCAGAGCAGTTGGAGAATCCATAAAAGCAAAATGTCCGATGGGAACAGACTTCGAATAAATGAATAAACTCTGACATACATGAAGCATCTGTGTTATGATTGTGGTTGTATTGCAGATTGTTGCAGATGTTTGTGTTCTTACTATCCGTGTGAATGGCGTGCGACAGGTGTAGGTCTGTGCATGTACGTGTGTGTTGGGATGAAGATTCAATTGATCCACTAAAGCTTCTGCATCACTGGAGAGAGGAATAATTCTGCAGATATGAACATGAGCAGATTGTGATGCTTGTCAAACTGATGTATGAAACAAATGTTATACTTACTTCCACCAAGGTTATGTTTGTTTGTATGTCAGCAGGATTATGGAAAACCTACTGGCCTGTTTTTCTTGGTGGATATTGGAAGGGGGTAGCATAGGCAGAGGAAGAACCCATTACATTTTGTAGCAGATCTGAATCACAGATTTTGCAGTGTCTTTGGCAAAATGTACTGAAATTGTTGTGCCTGCGTGAAAACTGCCATGCGCTGTAACTAAACCTCACCCACCTCAACCATCACGTTAGAAACACAGCTATGTCTGAAATAAGGAACTGGAATTGGATTTTTCTGGATTTTCCAACCTGTTTGAACTTGTAGTAATCAATTGCATATCGTAGAAAACTGGACTACAGATGTCTGTGCTCTCCAAGCAGCCTTTCTAGTTCTATCATGTTTTCCACGTTCTTTTCCTTTGCTTGTGGTTCCATTGCCGCTCTTTGAATTACATCATCTTACTGAGTCCTCTTCTTCTCGAAGCACTGACTCAACAGTAGTGGATGGAAACACACATAGTTTGCATTTTCTTTCGCCAATTTTCTGGGAAGTCAATTAAAAATCGCACATATTCAGCACATAAAATAGACCATTCACTAAGACCTGACCCCGATAGTTGCATTCGCTACAACTGTCAAACTTTCTCCTCTCGCAAAAACTGTTGCCAGATTCACCACTCCAAATAAAAAGTAATTTTTTAAAACTATGGGGCATTGAATTCAGATAAAGGTAGACAAAAGCAGGCTTCTTATTTCTGGTTAGTGATCTTTGACTGTTGCTGGCTCATTTAAACAGCTGTAGCTAGCAAATTAACATCAGCAATTGAATTGGTTAACCTTTGAACGCTCTTGGCTGACTCATATGACAATGAGAAATGAATGAAAAACCTCATTGTGTCGGTTTAGTCATTATGGCTTTTTATCTTCAGTGTGTTTTCAGCAAATACCCCTCGATTAATTCATGATACTTTTGACTGAATACTTAATTTTCATTCTTATCTATTCTGTCAGTGGTTTGAAAAAATAGTGCCTCAAACTGAGAGGAATGTCTGTAAAAACCTGACCCTTGTTGGCAGTAACAGTTCTCAACAGTGTAAATCAACATTCTAACATGTGTTTGCTTGTGTTTGAAGGAGATAAAACCACTACAGAGCAGAGATGTATTGTATATGAACACTACAGTGTTCCAAACACCCATCAGTGCACTGGTGTAGCAATACCTACACCATTTAACACATTTGAACCTTCACTTTCACTTGACAATTATTAGAAAAGGACACATAGAGATGCATTCAGGAAGAATATATTTACTGACTTCACTGTTCAGGAAATGACCCATTGTGTCCAGCTTGTTTGAAATAAGCATGAAAAATCTAAGTGAGTGAACAGAGACATGGAAAGGGTGGCACATACAGAAACCTTATCGACACCCTAACACTGCATTACAGAACTGATTATGGAGGCAAAATAAAACTGAAACAAAGCAGGAATTACAACTGTGACAGAGCTGTCTGCGTGTACAAACATATGATGGATTGCCACTTAATTCAGCCATATCATTGCACATCGATCTGCTTTACAAATCAGAGTGATATCTTTCGAGAGAAACTGCTTGCAAGACAAAGCTGTGCAGATAGTTGGCGACAGCACATTAAAAGTCTCTGTGGTTCAGCAGTCAGCATTAATGGGCTGTCCAGGTCTTTTCTTCCATCAGGTTCCTCCACACGGCTACATCATTATGATAGAGCTCCCAGCTACAGAGCACCGGGGTCAGACTTTTAAAGGAAATGGAATTGGTACCAAACAAAGATATTACCATTACTCACAACATCAAAGATGGAGCGTACCAGTTTCCTGTCATACTCACAGGGCACTGTCTTCTCTAACGGCTAAAAAATTGCCCTGTGTGTATGTCCTTCATTTGAAATTCTTTTCGTCTGCCTTGTGGTTTCACTGGATTTCTATCAGTGATCCTCTGTATGACTCCAGCTAACAGGGCGCTCCACCACTGCCAGGTCTTAGACTGTGTGTGTCTGTGAAAATTCAGGTTGGTTATAAAGGATAGTGCTTGGGATCAATGACTGGTGACCGTGTTATTTTAATGGATCTGTGGTGGCTTTCGTGACAGCAGCTGTAGACAACAGGATGAGAACATCCCTTGTCACTTAAGCTTGCATGTTGTGGTAACTTATATGTGTTTTATTCAGCTGTTCTGCAGAACCTGCGACTTTACACTGGAGCTTACGCCGGATGTAAGCATGAAAACCCTGACCGGTGTTATCCAGTGACAGTTCAAATGACGCTTATTCAAGTAAGATAGTTGCATCCCCAACAGTGTTGACATAGCAACACTTTCTGCATTTCTACCATGCACTGAAAGTAAGAAGCAAAAGAAGAAAACTACGGAGCCGCAGATAGGTGAAAGATGCAGTGTGTTCTGCAGCAAAGTTCAGTTTTATATCACAGTAGTCAGTCAAAACTACAGTTTTAGCCCAAAACTACTACTACTGTTATATTAAAACAAGCTGAGTACAGTTTATTACAGATCTTTTGACAGCAGCCATGGGGGAAATTGAACAGTGGAACTGCTCAAACTGCAAAATGTCTGACTTACAGAGAAACCAACCAATTGTCTGACAGACAGATCTTTCAAAATATTTGTCTGGCAATATAACCTCAAACAGCACAACATCACACAACAACTAATCTGGCAGACATTTACCCCAATTCTAAAATTAGCCTGACTGAGACGACCTATTCAGGGCTAAAATCTGGCTGAATCCGCACCTTCGCTCATGTCCTGATGCCAACGCTATTTTCTACGGGGGCTCCCTCCACCACCTCCTCCTCCTCCCTATGTGCTTTATATTTGGTATTGTTCTTCATGTGGATTGTGAAGGATTAGTTCTCCAACAGAATCCCCATTGCTGCTTTGTCGGAGCTCCCTCATAGAGCTGAGCCTTTTCCACCAAATCTAACTGAGTAACCATTTGCTATAAATAGTCACTTCCTTCATGTGAAGTGTTTTGATGAAACAAATACCATGGCCGTAGCAAAATATTTAACCTTTTTTCAAATCCAAGACATAAAACCACTTCAACCTGTGGCCACATTGGACACAGTTCGATGCAGGAGCAATCACACCAACTTCTACATTTGAGACATCTTGTCAATAGTTAATGATAAACAGAATTAGTAATTGGCAAGGCCGATTAATTAGCACCAATACAAATTAATAATTTAATGCTACATCAAACAGCAAACCATTTGTACCATTTCTCTTCATTAAAATTTGGCCGCAGATGCACCCTCTTGAGGTGCAATGCACCTCAATGGACACGTTTAAAGGTTTGCTATCCAGCAAGTGACTCCTGTGTATCCCTTTCTCCACAAGCACAGAATAGTCCCATCAAGTCCTCTGTTAAGATGTTTAACTTAGAGTGGAACAGCAGGTATGGGTTACAAGCTAAGAGTATTCCCTTGTGTATGAGGGCCCAAACATCACCAACCTTGAAACTGTCCCCAATCCCAACCCTTCTCCAACTTGATGATGTTCTTTTCTACAGTTTGCATGTTTTGTCCAGTTTATCTCACTGCCGCTGCCTCCAGCCCCTTCTTACTCCCCCCCCTAGGCCCCTGAAGACTTTTTGTTTTTCACAGAAGACATTTTGGCTTGTCATAATAGGAAAAGTACAGGTGTAATAATGTGAACAATGGCTCTGCTGTTTAAATGTCCCCGGGCCCACACCTGTCCTTTTCCTATAACAACTGTAACATCCTGTAACATCTCAAAATGTCTTCCATGAAAGGAACTTCCAGACCAGCCATGAGTGAGTGAAAGAGTCTCAGGCAGGATTTGGGTCCTCTGTCCTGTTTCCCCCATACACTGACCCTGGCAGTCCTTCAAAAAATCCAACCATTCATGAACATCAACACAATTAAACATCAAGCAGTGGCTAGCAATTGCATCAATGAAGCCCAGATATATCTTGGATATTTTAGAGGTTGTGCTTGATGTGGCTTTTTCCATTGTTAGATTTTGACAAACTTTTGAAGCCGAACTAATATGGCCGAAGATGTCGGCAGATTTAGATTATTTCATGTGCCAAACAAATACTTACTCAAATAGTACAGTTACTGAGCACACACTTCAGAAAAGCAGGGTTCATATTAACAAAAACTTCTCACTAATAGTCCAACCAAAGTATCCAACCAAAGAAATCTGACAGCCTCCCTCCCTAAAACATATTTTCATGCGCAATTAGTGCACACAGGTAGACATGCAGGAGTCAGCCATCATTGCAGTGTGGCTGAATGAAGTGATTGGCTTATAACAGGCCTGGAACATCCATTTATGAATTTGTTCATTGATTGATTGAAGATAATGTTCACAAATATAAGAAAGTGCTTCTTTAATATGTTACCTATCCTTTAAATGTACTCAGATATGACTCATTTGAATACAATCCTAATAATCACAAAATAAGCAATGGACAATATAATTTATATTTATAGAACCATAATATGCTAGATGTTACAGCAGCTATAGTCTAATTGCATACACATTACTGTCTCATAAACTCGGGGACATCATTAAACAAGAAATGCATTATGTCATGTATTTCATAGTCTCATGAAATTTTCATTCACCCTATAAGAAGACATCACCTGCCCTTAGAAGTATATGTGGAGCGCTGCGTAATCACATTTTGGTGTATAATGTCACGTCTTGGTCTCTCAGCAGCCATGCTTCTACTGTGTCTAATCGTTGTGCTCTATTTCTAGGTCCCTCCAACGTACAGCATTATAGAAGATGCCTGAAAAACTCCTTTAGGATGTGTCTCAGCTCCCCCAGAGACTACTGCAGGGTGAGGACACTGTCTCCACTATTTCCTGTCTCGGATGTTGCCACCGGTGTTTTTCTGTTTTTGTCGTGTCGTGTGTGAAAGACACACTGTGCAAGTTTGTTTAGTTGTCTTTGTTTCTTCCACCCATATAACACTTACACTATTTTACCGAAGGGTGCTGTCAAAGACTTTCGCCTCTCCTCTCACCTCCTAAATTGCGTGGTCTCCTCAGCCCAATCTCAAAACTTCGTTTAGAAGTCTTGTGAACATTGTGATGAAACAGATTGTGTTGAACCAGAGGTGGTTCAGAAAGTTATTGAAGTTTTAGTTCAGTTGTTGTAGATCATCTTTGGTCAAACCAGACCTATTCAGTACCGGCATAGAGAGGAGATCAGTACTTCTGCTGAGATAGAGACAGATCTCAAACAAAGTTCATTTTGTCAGGATGTTCAGTAGATATGTGTCATGTGAAAAATTAGTCCAATATTTACTTCACCGAGGTTAAAGAATTACTCATAACCTGTGCACACCTTTCACTTCTCCCGTTGGATCGCACATCAAGGGAACTGCTTTTGGTTTTTTAACCATCTCTGATCATGTTCCATGCATAAGTGGGCATGTCATCTGCAGGTCACAGGTATTGTACAATGCCCTCTGTTGATAACGTAGCCTTGATTACAATGGTTCCACTTAAAACTGGTGGCTAATAGATAGCACCAAGATTCTCAGAATCTTTAACAGAACTTGTTGAAGAACCAGAGATACTTTAGTGGAATAAAGCCAAGACAGGATGATCCATAGGAACCATCTCTATGTATTTAATTATACACTGGATTTGCAGAGTACAGCATAGCTTATCACCTGGAAATATTCCAGTTTCAGACAATTCAAACATTTATATACATGCCCTGCTGCTAAATACTTAATCCCAGTAACAATATTGAATCAGTGTTCTCCACTTGCATGTGTATTGCATGTGTGCTGACAGAGGCCACCTGCGTGGGGCTCAGCTCGGGTTGTCACATGGCAGGGATTGTAACAAAGAGCAGAGCAGTCATCATTAACGGGAAGCCTTTGCTGTGGCGGCGCTGCGTCTGACACGGCTCAGGAGTGCAGCCTGGCTAATCAAACACCTGACACGCCAAATCTCATCTGAACATGAAGGGGCTGCCTCTTATTGATGATCCCCTGAATGCTGACGCCATTGATCGCCTGTGTGAGGTGTTTCTATACTGTTGACAGAGATGTTTTTGTGTGTGTGTGCCAGTGCAGGAGTTGCACTGACAAGTTGCCTCTTGTAGTCGACATCTGGATAAATGCCTCTCAGAGCATCTCAACTCCTCTCAGGCTGCATTTCCCTGCTCCTCTCAGCCCACCCACCGCCTCCTAAAGAGCATCAAAATGTCACATATCCAAATACACAAACACTGATTTATGGACTCACCAACTGTAGCTGACTAGAGGCTGTTAAAGCCAAATGAACACGTACAACCACTGAGGGGTTGTGTCCTCTTTATGTAGCAAGGTCATACAAACGTGTGTTTATGTGGGCGCTTTTATGCAGTCATTAACAAAGATCTATCTGACTAATGTTTGTTTATATCAGTGCAGGACTTGGCCGTTTAATGTCCTAACATGCTGCATTCAAGGCCAATCAACCATAGTTCCAGGAATCCAGTGTTTGTTTGAATAGATGCTAAGGATGCAATGCAGATTTTAGCAGAAAATGTAACATGAAAGCAGAAATGGAAACAAGATGAATATGATACATAGTACATGCAGAAAAGACTACAAATCTACAGTCACGCTTCTTTGAGCTAAATGCTAACATTGCCATGCCATTTCCAGAGCTCTGTTGCTAGCAAGTCCAAAAAAAGATTAGATATGAAGACAAGAAACAGTATGGGATGATAGTAAACTCCAGAAATAGAGTTCTGAAGATGAATGTTTCTTTAAGATAACTCTGTATCAGACAGAAGTGTATGAGTGCTTGAGCAGAACTAGTTTAAGCTCTAAACCTCTGATAATTAATTCACTTTGAGACAGACTGAATCAATGAGGAAATAAAACACTGTGTCTGACTCTAGAAGGGAGAGAAGAGACAAAGAAAGAAAAGAGACAAAGAGAAAGTCAGGTCCACAGTCAGCTTCCCTGGTATTCATCCCTCATCTCACAGTTTTCTCTAAAGCTGCTGACTGGAATACACCCCAGAAAGACTTTGACCATAATCCATTCGCCTGTTGATCAGTTCAACAGTGTAAAACAGCTGTAAGTGATTGCCTCCTCTCAAAAACATTGGATAGATTTTCTAAAGCTGAGCAGGAACACTGTTGCCTCCATATGTACACTTATCATATAATCACTGAGGGCCAGCCCCCAGCTCTGTAAATCTTAGTTCAGTGTTGTGCATTCCTATTACATCTCCCGGCATCAAACCAGTAAGAAAGTAGTAATGTAGTAAAGGATGCCTCATGTAGATCTGATTGGCTGTCTAGGCCAAGTGTGACATTGATAAGTGGTGTGACTCCATGCCTTGCAGTGAAAAGGTGAGAATGAGTGCAGACACTGCGCCAGTGAAGAGGTATCTTCCTCAACATTCCTGAGGTTAAGGGGTCATGGAAATAATGCTTTGAATGTCATATAACAGATAGCGGGTTCTCTCAAAGAACGTTGAAGATGAAGATTGATTGATGGGTGGATGTTGTTAAATGATTGATTGAAATTGTGTTTTCAAGCTAACATAAGTACATGTCACTTTTTTATTCACACAGTATAAAAAAAAATATGTTGATATAGGAATAAAATAACCCATTTGCTCTATTTTATATTTTATTCATGCACAACATGACCAGGGGTGTGATCTTATAGGGTTAAAAAGGCATTTTTCTTTTCATCTCCACTTTAAAGAACTACATATTCCATGTGGTCCATGTGGAATACGGAGCTTTTAAAATGTTATTTTAGAGAAATCCATATTTGCCGTACCCTGGTGTGTTTGCTCGTGTCTCTATATGTTTTGTTTTCCTTTTTTCCCCTGCATTATCTATGTACAGTTATGTGCTATGCAATCAAATTAAGAAGCAATGGGAGACCTTAGAGATGTGCAATGAAACCTCTTAAACTCTAATTAAAGCCACAGGGAGTCATCAACATCCCTCCTCCCCCTTTCTTCAAGGAGATAAAAACATTGTCTGGCACAATTACAATACCATAGAACTGCATATATAACAGAGTAACCCTTATTGCTGCCAGGATGCCTATAAAAAGATATTTTTGCACGTTATGTTGATAGTTTTATGCGTGTAGTCAGCGGTCACATTTTGCCTTTTATACTGAAATGTCACTGTACGGGCTCTTGTCACATTCCTCATCTCAGCTTGGGTGCCTCCCCCCTGCTAGCCACTCTGCAGAAACCCCCATCACACAACTTAATGATGTGGAAGATTCATCTCAGCGCCCAAAATAACCCATTATCTAACTGGCAATAGACACATTTTGGAGCCCCGACGCTCTGTCATGTTGTCACCTTGTCCATTGATGATCCAGCTACTCCCAGGATGCAAAGTGCTGCTGGGTTGTGTCTCCCTGGTTGCTAAATAAGAGTGTTGGTGGAAATGAGACGTTGTTAAGAAACAGCAGGAGGAGGATGTGAAGAATGAGAGGGCATCACACT